>CM050172.1:57623022-58223022 GCA_027410445.1 Discoglossus pictus | reverse complement strand
TTTGTATCGTGGCTAGTTAAGGGCTTTTGCCGCCAATTTCCACCAATATGCCCCCAGCTAGCCAGGTGAGTAGATAGGCTTGTTTTCCCTGTATCTCGTTCTTTCTCTTTTTCCCTTCTCCTTTCATTCCTTTTTGCTTTCTTTCCCCTTTATTTCCTATCCCCTTTCTTTCCCTCCCCTTTCTTTCCCTCCCCTTTGTATTCTCCTTTCCCTGCCCCCTTTCCCCCCTTCTGTCCTGGTTACCTGTGGCTGGCCTACGATCCGGGACTGCATCTGGGCAGTAGGGGCAGGCAATCTAAGTGCCCTGGGACACTGCTGGCTGGGAGCAGTATGTCGTCAGATGACGCTGTTGGCCCGGGGGATGATAGGATTTGCAGTCTTTCACTGGAGGACTGCCTGACAGCGTGGGGAGTGCACTGGCTGCCTGCGGGGAGACTTCATGGCGGCAAGCTGGCGTTGTCAGTAAATAACCTTGCAGCTCACTGCCAAGTAACCACCTAGACACTCCTTCCCCTCATTCATTGTTTGCACAAGCTCTTGGCCATATAACAATATGTATGAGGGTGCCCCTCTAATCAAATCTCCATATAAAGAGTAACTTATGTTAAATTATATTGCATCATTAGTACATATGGTGGTATTGTAATTCTGCATAGTGTGGCATTCATATTTGTTGGCTAACAAGTGTAGTGGATGTGGCATACACAGCATATGTTTGGGTAGGGAGTTGCCTAGTTATGGAGCTGTTGATCCGTTTACTGTTAAGCCCTGTATGCGGTAAGTTAGTACTTCTCCTTACCGTTTCCCTTGCCCACTCATTGCCCAAGCAGGTTATGTACCTTTATAAGTGCCCTGGTACAATTGCATCGGGTCAGGCCCCATGTCAAGGCTGTCGTATAGTTGCCAGTGTAGGAGGCCGTAAGCCTACATGCTGTCACGTTAGGTCAGCAGGTGCTGCTTTGGGATAGCTTTGGGAGATCATCCTGCAGGGAGAGTTTACAACTCACTTCCAGGCGGTCTAGGAGGGGGCTTAATCCCATCTTCCTATGGATCTGGCCATCAGGGACAGATTATCTATAATTGGGTTATCTATAATTGGGAATGAAAATGATCTGGTTCTATCATAGTGTAGAGTATTATGTGCAATTATAAATGATAGTAGTGAAACAAAATGTATTAGGTCTGGTCTATAGGTACATAGAGTTATACATGGGCAGGTATTATACATCCTTTTAAGCCTGAAGACCAGAAGCTGTCAAAAAGTGGTGCACCAGTCTTGTGTGGTGCTATGGCTTTCTGATCATACTTCTACCACCTTCTACACTATGGTCTTGGCGGTGGTTACAATTAGACCCCTGTGGGTTGATCTAGGGTAGAGGTGTGACAATACCAAGGGATAGCAGTGGTTTTTGCGTCTGGTATTATTAGACACTAGCGAATTGCCCGTCAAAAAATGACGGCAATGAAATTGTAAGGTAGCTAAATTAGTAAATGAATATAGTGTACCTATTTTGAAGCATTGTGATGAAGAGCTGGCAATCTGTGTTGATGTTGCTGCAGCATTAGTGGTGTGGAGCTGCTGTGTAAGCATGCTGAATGTGTGCACTGTGTGGTATGAATATCCGTAGGTGGTTTGTGGCGTTTTGCGAGTTTCTTGTGGTGTTTTGCGAGTTTGTTGTGGTGTTTTGTGAGTTTAGAGTGCTGTAGCCTCGTTTTCGTTTTGTTCGGCAGCCATTTTTTCTGTCGCTTAGATTTTTTTTTAGTCTCAAAAGTCTCTTTTATTTCGAGTAAAATCGAGGTGTAAGTTGCATTTTTGAGGTCCTGGGTGCTCCCTCTTGGTGTAGGTAAGGTTTTTATGTATGTGCTGTGTGTATGTATTGTGTTTTAAATGTTTGTATGTCGGCGTGTTGCGTCCGATGTTTGCGAGGTCGTAATGTGTGGTAACGTGTTTCGTAGGTTGTTTGCGTTCCTCGTAAAATTTAGCGAGTGTCGTAATTTGTGTGTCGTGTTTTTTGAGTAGCGACGTGAAGTTTGCGAGGGTTTGAGGCCCTTGCCCAGTGACCTCGCCAGCAACTGAGTCCCTCGCTTCGCGAGGGGCCTCAGTTGCTGGCATGGAGCGCCGAAGGCGCTCCATGCCAGCAACTGAGGCCCTTGCCCAGTGACCTCGCCAGCAACTGAGGCCCTCGCTTCGCGAGGGGCCTCAGTTGCTGACATGGAGCGCCTTCGGCGCTCCATGCCAGCAACTGAGGCCCGTGCCCAGTGACCTCGCCAGCAACTGAGGCCCTCGCTTCGCGAGGGGCCTCAGTTGCTGGCATGGAGCGCCTTCGGCGCTCCATGCCAGCAACTGAGGCCCTTGCCCAGTGACCTCGCTTTGCGAGGGCCGCGGCTCGCTACGCGAGGGCCGCGGGCTCGCTACGCGAGCCCGCATGCGTGAGCAACGACCCGTACGCTCACAACTATATATGTGATAGGTGCTATAGTCTACCGATGTGATATGCAAATGAGTGTTGTATATGTTTAAGTAATTTTATTTTGTTTCTCTGGTTCTCTGCACAGACAGGTTCTACCCTAGTTATGGTATTAGAATTGACAACTTTTATGTTGGGAGTCTTTGTACAACTTTTGGCAGACTTGCAAATACAGTCGTGGTTCGGCTCGGTTGGGTCCACTGTTGATCTGCTGCAAAGGGTCAGGCTTGGTGGTATACTGTCTTGGGTTCATTTGTTTTTTGTCTGGGTATGTCGTATAATCCTCAATGGTCGGAGTATCTACGGGAATGCAATGGTGGTGGTCAATGTGCTTCTTATCTTCACCCTCTTAGGTGCATCTGAGATAATGGAGGACTCGAAAGGGCGGCTACTTTTGGTAGTAGGTGATATCACTTCTTTCATCCTCTGCGGTTGTATCACTCTTTGATCATTCAGGGGTATTTTATAAGCTATGGTGATAGTGTCTAGTGCTACAAGGTGCTTGGCCTCGGAGATCCTTCTTGAGTTATGCACGGCTTGTCGGCAGAGGATCTAGAGGCGGTAAATCGAGTGTTCTGTGAGTACGGCGGTAGTGCAGGCTATTTAATCTCAGTATGTAGCATCCCATTCGCGACTACGTTGGCGGAAACACAGTGCTAAGTACTGATAATGGAGCATATAGTGTAAAGATATGCAGGTACCAGGTTTCAGGATAGGATGGTTGACTGGTTCTTTTTAGGTGCGCGCAGCAGACTGCTTGCCGGAGTTTGAGGATGGACAGTTTGTGCGATGGGTACCCATGTAGTGCATCGACAAGGTTGGGGGATCTCGGTAACCCAAGGCTCAGAGGAGGTGTCCCCCAAAGGTGGGGCATCAGGTAGCAGCATGGCCTCTCGGAAATAGGTCGGGTTAATAGGTACTGATGAGGAAATGGATGGAAATAGCAAGTGGTAAAGGTGAACAGGAGGTATGACAAAAGGACGGCAGGTGACTGGTAGCCGTTTCCCAAGGGCCGGAGATACCACTGTTCTGGAAGGAGGTCTGTGATAGGTGCAAAGCCTTGCAGTCTGTGCAGCCATCTCTCCTTCCTTTTTTGCCAGTAGCAAGAGGTTGGTTCGTATACAGGCAAGGTGTGGCGGCCTCAGGTGCTTGGTCTTGGGATCCAAAGGTTGATCATGAGACCATATGGCTGGTTTTGAGAGCAAAAGGGTGGTCGTGTGACCATATGCCCAGTCTTGGGATCCAAAGGGTGATCATATGACCATGTGGCTGGATACTACGGTTAAGGAAAGAGGTCTGTAAAAAGTCTGATGCCTTGCAGTTCTGTGCGGCCATCTCTTTCCCGCTGGTCGGATAATAGCAGGAGTTTGGTTAAAAAACAGACAATGTATGTCGACCTCAGGTGACTGGTCTGGTGATAGAAGGTGATCATGTGACCATTTGGCCGCGATGGTCCAAGATGGAGCAGGTGAGTAAGGGAGGTAGTTACATTGTAACAGGCACACTGATTGCTTCCCCTTCGTGGATTATGGTTCTCTTGGTCCAAATCGCGTAGTTGGTTTGCACCTTTCCTTGCTTGAAATAGGATTGGTTCTGTATGAGTATGATTCTATGATGTTGTAGACCTTGAGCGGCATTTGGGCATGTTCTGCATTGGAACTTGGTACCCACTCGCTTGGTGAAGAGGCAGCCACCGTAACAGCCCCACAGGCTTTTTGAAAATGGGCTTTGGAGAATTGGAAGGTTGTGTGTGGTGATGTCATTGGCTATTGGTAAATCAGACCATGTAGGCGCGTTTCCTCAGTGGCCGATCATGGCCCACAGCTGGGCGTAGCCCCGGTTCAGATTGCTCATGCGTATATATGGAGCTCGGAGTGCTGGTGTTTTAGGAGGATATGCGGCTGGCCATGGCATTTTTGGGGGTAGTTAAAACCGCGAAAGGTATTCTGCGGTCTTCTCTGTGGCGGGTGATGAGGGGAGTCGCCGGGACAGTGGTAAAATGGTTCAGATCCTACCCTACGGTGGTACGGATGTTCCAACATGGTAGGCCCTGGATGATGCTTCAGGACATAGGGTGTACTGTCTCTGGCCAGACTCCTCCCCTCATGGTTATGCTGATTTTTTTATTGTTATAGTTATTACATCATGTTGTGTTTACCAATAAACGCTGTGGCCAGTTATTCCCGCAAAGTGGTCTGTGCCTAATCTTTATATGTTTAAGGGGTGATTGGGTATAAACTCTTATGTGCACATACCAATTGTGCCTTGTTTAGGTCATGTCTTTTAGCCAGCTCTCAATCCATGAGCAGATATTTACTGCAATTCATGTATCCCTTTGTACAGTGTTCCATGTGGCACTGTATCAAAAGCCTTTGCAAAATCCAAAAAGACTAAGTTTGGGCCTAGTGTGTGACTGCATCTGATTTACTCAGACAAGTAAAGTGTGTTTATTTCCTGTGTGTGGTGATTTGGTGCAGGTGAGAGGGGAGTGTTTTTGCCTGGGTTAAAATTGCATATACAGTAAGTTTGGGCCTATTGTGTGACTGCATCTGACTTGCTCAGACAAGTAAAGTGTGTTTATTCCCTGTGTGCAGTGACTTGGTACAGGTGAGAGGGGAGTGTTTTTACCTGGGTTAAAATTGCATATACGTTTGGGCCTTGTGTTTTTTTTTTTTTGTAATTATGAGTCAGTCCAGTGGCGACCTCACTCAGTGTACATCCTGTCATATGTATGCACTACTGGAACAGATGATCCAGAGTCCATACCTCTGTGAAAGGTGTGAGCATGTGGCCTCTCTGGAAGCTCAAATTGGAGAACTGGAGAGGAGAATTGAAGCATTTACTGATATTCCACTGGAAAGGGGGTTAGTGCCCACAGAGCACAGTTTAGCATGGAGGGTGGAGCTGGTGCTAGTGAGGATGTCAAGGGAGGTACAGTAGCTGGGTTACAGTTAGAAGGGGAAGCAGGGAGAACAGGAGCAGGTGGCAGGCCAATATTGAGTTGGCAAGCAGCAACAGATTTGCCAGATTGAGTGAAACTGTTGGGGATGTTCATTCAGGATTAGCAATGCCAGATAGAGCTGTTCCCTCTAACAGCCGGGAGAACAGTTCTACTGGAGGAATGGGAGGGCAGAGCAACAGACAGGTTTTGGTGGTAGGGGACTCTATAATTAGGAAAGTAGACAGGGTGATTTGTCACCCAGATCCCAGCAATCAAACATTTTGCTGTCTTCCCGGTGCTCTTGTTCAGCATGTTGTGGATCTGGTAGATTAATTATTGGGAGGGGCTGGAAATGAACCGGCGGTCTTGGTACATATTGGTACCAATGACAAAGTTAGGGGAAGATGGAGTGTCCTAAAGAATGATTTTAGAGAATTAGGGAATAAGCTTAAGGGAAGGAACTTCAAGGTGGTATTTTCTGAGATACTACCAGTGCTACGTGCTAGCCCAGGGAGACAGAAGGAGCTTAGGGAGGTTAAAGTGTGGCTAAAGATGTGGTGCACTAAGGAGGGGTTTGGGTTTTTAGAGCACTTGGCTGACTTCTCACTTGGGTACAATCTCTATAGCAGGGATGGATTGCACCTTAGTGATGAGGGAGCTTTTGTGCTAGGGAAAAGGATGGTAGAATGGCTGGGGGATTTTTTAAACTAATAGGGGGGGAGTGACTAGATAGTAGTAATGGGCTAGAAAGTGTAGAGGGGATAAGGGATGAATTAACTACTCATGGGGGAAGAGATGGGGAGGGTTAGTATAGTCAATAGGAATGTATTACTAAGCAATTCAAGTACAGAGGCTAGCACCTCAAAACTACAAACTCATAGCATAAGATGTATGCTTACTAATGCCAGAAGCAGGAAAAATGGGAGAGCTAGAATTATTGGCAAATAACAAAAAATTTGATTTAATAGGCATTACAAAGACATGGTGGGATGAATCTCATGACTGGACTGTTAATCTGGATGGTTATAACCTATTTAGGAAAGATAGGGGCAGTGGTAAAAGAGGAGGAGGAATTTGTCTGTATGTTAAGCCTGAATTTAAGCCTATAGTCAGAGAAGATATTTATGGTGGAACAAGCGGTAATGTTGAATGTTTGTGGGTAGAGTTAAATAGCGGAGCAGCAAATTCCAAAAGAATATTGGTTGGCGTATGCTATAAACCCTCAAATATAATTGAAAGTGAGGAAATACAATTATTGTTACAGATTGGAAATGCAGATAAGCATGGGCAAGTTCTAATAATGGGAGATTTTAACTACCCTGAAATAAACTGGATGAATGAGACCAGCAGTACGGGCAAAGGGAGCATGTTCTTGAGTACACTCAGGGATTATTATCTGTCCCAGGTTTTACAAGAGCCTACTAGAAATGAAGCTATCTTGGATTTAGTCATCACAAATAATATTGATATGGTATCAAATGTTGAAATAGGGCAACCTTTGGGAAACAGTGATCACAACACAGTCTCATTTGAGATTGAATTAAAAAAACAAAACAGTAAGGGGCCAACAAAAACTCTTAATTTTAAAAGGGCAGATTTTAACGTTCTAAGGGCAGCGATACAAAGTATTGACTGGTACAGAGAACTGACAGGTAAAATACTGAACATAAATGGACAACATTTAAATCCTTACTAAATATACACACACATTGGCATATACCATGTGGGAATAAAAGTAAGAGGCGTAAATTACATCCAACGTGGTTTAACAATGATTTAAAGATCAAGATACAGAGTAAAAAACAGGCATTTAAATTATACAAAAACGAGGGGACAGAGACTGCTTTACAGGAGTAAAAGGAAATCAACAAGGCTTGCAAAAGGGCTATCAGACTGGCTAAAATAGAAAATGAAAAATTAGTTGCAAAAGAGAGCAAGACTAACCCTTAAAGTGTATAAATGGGAAGAAGGCCAGGAAGGAATCTATAGGAGAATTAAAATGTGAAACAGGCCATCTGCCAATTAGTGACCAGGAAATGGCAGATGAGCTAAATAGGTTATTTTCTTCTGTATATCCAAGGGAGGTACCTTCACCAAATAACTGGTTAACGCAGGAAGAAATCCAAAAGAGGTTGGAAAAAATAAATGTGAATAAATCCCCGGGTCCTGATGGAATACATCCAAGGGTACTGAGGGAACTGGGTTTTGTAATAGCCAAACCATTATGTCTAATGTTTCAAGATTCACTCAACACTGGCTCACTACCAGATGACTGGAGAAAAGCAGAGGTGATACCTATATTTAAGAAGGGGGCAAGAGCAAACCCGGGGAATTATAGACCTGTAATCCCCACATCTGTAGTGGGAAAGCTTTTAGAAGGGTTAATAAGGGATAATATACAAGAGTATGTCTAATTAAATGGCAGATGAGATTTAATACGAATAAATGTAAGGTTATGCATCTGTAAAGGAAAAATAACCATGTAATCTATAAACTTAATGAAGCAAATCTAGGGTTATCTAATATTGAAAGAGATTTGTGAGTGCTTGTGGACAATCACCTACATAACAGTTCTCAATGCCAAGCAGCAGCTGCAAAGGCAAAAAAAATATTAGCATGTATTAATAAGGGTATAGAAGCAAGGGAGGCAGATATAATTCTGCCACTATACAAATCTCTAGTACGCCCTCATTTGGAATATGGAGTGCAGTTTTGGGCACCAATTCATAAAAAGGACATTTTAGAACTGGAAAAAGTACAGAGAAGGGCTACAAAACTAATAAGGGGAATGGAGGGGCTAAGTTATGTAGAAAGACTATCCGAATTAAAAATATTTTCTCTAGAAAAAAGGCGTCTAAGAGGAGATATGATTACCTTATATACATACATCCAGGGTCAGTATAAAAATTTGTCCAAGGGAGGTGCTGACAGCGGATTCAATAGATAACTTTAAAAAGGGATTGGATATATTTTTTTATTAAAAAGGGCATTCAGGGTTATCCTGGTTAATTAGAGAAGGAGTATGGATCCAGGGAGAAATTTGATCGCCAGTATCTGGGGTCAGGAAGGAATGCATTTTTTTCCCCTTTTGAGACAATTGACAAAGTTTCACTGGGTTATTTTTGCTTGCCTTCCTCTGGATCAATTAACAACTAATCAGCATATTGCAGATCAGAGGAGATCTTAAAAGGTTTAACTTGATGGGCTAAAAGTCTTTTTTCAACCTCAATTACTATGTTACTATATTCACTGTTTTGCCTTGATCCAGGTTCCTACAAACCTAATATGATTTGTTTGTCATGACCTATCACTCATAAATCCATGTTGACTCCTACTTACGGTCCTGTTCAAATAGACATATTATTGTATATTATCCCTTATTAACCCTTCTAAAATCTTTCCCACTACAGAAGTGAGGCTCACTGGTCTATAATTCCCCGGATTTGCTCCCTTCTTAAATATAGGTATCATCTCTGCTTTTCTCCAGTCATCTGGTAGCAACCCAGTGTTGAGTAAATCTTGAAATTTGTTGTATTATTTGTGCCGTTTAGAGAGCCATGGGGACAATGTTAGGTGGATTGTCAACATACTGTATATCATATAGCCAAATCTAAGAATATCCCCTTATGCACAATAGCCTTAGACTTAGAGAAGGTCTTTGATTCGCTGGAATGGTTATATTTGCACAAGGTCATGGCCAAGATGGGCATTAAGAGTAATTTTATTAATCTACTTAAAACTTTTTATAGAAATCCAATAGCGCATCTAAAACTACAAGGCTCAAATAGAGACCATATCTCCATACAATCTAGACAGGGGTGCCCGCTGCATGTTCGCCGATGATATCTGGTGAACATTGGATAGTTCCGGTAAACTCCATACCATCCCTGGAGGGCATCTTAGATTCCTTTGCAGCGATCTCAGGACTCAGGGTAAATATAGATAAAACAGAAGTGATAGGATCATTGCTCCCCCAACAAGACCTAGACCATCTTAAAAGACAATATCCGTTCTTTTGGCTTAATGACCACATAAAATACCTGGGATTGAACATAACCCCTAACCTGTCTGGACTGTACAATGCAAACTATATCCCTTTATTTAAGTCCCTTAGTCCCCTATTAACAAATGAAGCAAATATCCATTATCATGGACAGGGCATATAAAGGCCATAAATATGAATATATTACCAAGAATATTATATATATTCAGATCCTTACCTATACCAATTATTCCCAACGAGTTAGAGAATTTTCAAAAATAAATAACTAGTTTTATATGTAATAATAAAAGAGTGAAGATAGCCCATAAACACATATTCCAAAATAAAAAAACAGGAGGACTGTCGTGCCCTAACCTAAAATTATATCATAATGCAGCCCAGATCGCATTCATACCCCAAGCACACTCCAGTGAACAACAATCAGCCTGGGTATTTCTGGAAAATTACCAAATTACCCCAAACATGGGAATTTGTTATATATGGAATCCATCAATGCATCCTCATATACTGAAACATAACAACCCTATGATAAAACGTTTGATAACTAACTGGAAAAGGGCTAACTCAAAAAATCAATTAGCAGATAGATTAACAGAACTAACCCCTACACCTACATCTCAACCTATTTGGGACAGCTTGATAGAGGATTCTAAAAATCGGTGGACAACAGCTAAACTTGACAAATGAGTTGATTGGTTATCAAATAGACATTTCCTTACCTTTGACCAATTGAGGATTAAGTATAACATTCCACTCAAGGAGCATTACAATTATTGTAAAATAAAACTTTTTGTGACCACACTAATAAAAAAATGGGGTAAACCGCAAACCCTTATATGCAGCAAAGCCCCCATAACCAGAGGTGTCCTAACATATATTTACTCTATACTAAATGCCCAGGCAACAAATTTCAAACTAACTTTATGAAACAATGGAAATTTGACATGGGAACTCAATGGGATCCACAGTGGGAAAAATTCTGCACAAATATAAGCAAAGGCTCACAAAGTTGCAGTCTACTTGAAATTTCTATAAAGGTGTTGCACAGAGCATATCTCCCACCTAATAGATTACATAAAATTAACACAAAAACATATTCAAGTTGCTATAGACTATGTCAAGCTACAGGTACATTTCTCCACACTTGGTGGGAATGCCTGATAGTTCAGAACATTTGGACTAAAGTCATGGAATTGGCATCTACCATTTTGAAGACAACAATACACCCTTCTATAGACATTTGCCTATTAGGAGACTATTCTCCTCTACTACAAAAGCGACAAAATAAGTTGCTACAATTCCTGCTTATGGCCATGAAAAGCCACATTGCAAAAAATGGAAGATGCCACAACTTCACCTCCACGAAATACATAAACTAAATTTCATAATGATTAATGAAAACATGACTCATGTCATATCCAATACATATCTAATATTTACAGAAAAATAGGATGCATGGATCATCTCCCCATACTCCATCACAATCATATACAAATTACAAATATCACAAAACAAACACTCAAAAATGGTATTAAAACTGGCTGAATTGATAACCTCCTGGAGTGGAAAGCGGAAACTGAACAGGTTTTCAAGGACAACTTTACTGACAAAATTGTAATCTTGAGTTCAAACCCATTAGTGATAAAAGAAAGAAACAAAATCAACTATGACTCACTCAAGTATATCCCCCCCCCCCCCTCACCTGAATGTTAGGGTTAATTCAGTTTAAAGTGTTTTAGGTTCAGTTAGTTCATATGTTTTACTGAATCCACAGCTACAGTCAAAAGGAAAAAAAGGAAAAAACTGGAGGAAGGTCACAGTTAAACGAACTACAACAGCAACATTATTTTATATAAAGACTTTCAGAATTTATTAAATGCAGTTTATGACATGTGTGTTTAAATTTACAAGTATGAAAAATTTTATGACGTGAAAAATAAAGATTAATGATTAAAAAAAGAAAAATTAGATATAATGGTTTGGCTATTACATAACTCAGTTCCCTCAGTACCATTGGATGTATTTCATCAGGACCTGGGGCTTTATTAACTTTTATATTTTCCAACCTCTTTTGGATTTCTTCCTGCGTTAACCAATTATTATGTTGCGTTGTCCCAACCACTGGTACCTCCCTTGTGTATACCGAAGAAAACAACCTATTTAGCTCCTCTTCCTTTTCATGCTCACTAATTATCAGAAGGCCTGTTTCACATTGTAAAGCTCCTAAGGCTTCCTTTCTGTCCTTCTTCCCTTTTCCCATTAATATATTTAACAAATATTTTAGGTTTAGTCTTACACTCTTTTGCAACTAATTTTTGATTTTCTTTTTTATCCAGTCTAATAGCTCTTTTGCAAGGCTTGTTGATTTCCTTGTACTTACGTAAGGCAGTCTCTGTCCCCTCTTGTTTGTGTAATTTATTTGCCTGTTTTTTACTCTGTATCTTGATCTTTAAATCATTGTTAAGCCACACTGGATGTGATTTGCTCTTTTTACTTTTATTCCCACATTTATATTGTGATAAGTATGTATATTTAGTGAGGATTTAAATGTTGTCCATTTATGTTCAGTGTTTTTACCTGCCCTCAGACCGGCAAAATCTGCCCTTAAAGAGTTTTTGTTAGCCCCTTAGAGTTTTGTTTTTTTAATTCAATCTCAAATGAGACTGTGTTGTGATGACTGTTTCCCAAAGGTTGTCCTATTTCAACATATCAATATTATTTGTGATAACTAAATCCAATATGGTCTAATTTCTAGTAGGTTCTTGTATGTATGTCTTCCTAACAGGAGGCAGAAAGTGGTAAAACTCTAATCAGAGGCAAGAAACGTATCTGCATAGATTCCAGTAAATCTGAGTCCCATGTCGGTGCCAGACAAAGTAATCTTTTTAATCTTCGGAATATATATGGATTTTAGATCCAAATACTTCAGTCCTCTAAATGGATATAAACTACTTTAAGATATACAAGGGAGGGGGAGGAGAGCAAAGGGACCAACTAGTGTACCATGATCTTCCTGCATGACCTTCAGTTTTCCTGTATGGACGAAACGCGTATTTAGCCTATGTTGTTTTGCTGATACCACTGTTTTGTGAGTAAATATTTTTTTCTTAAACCTATAATAAATAGTGTTTTCAGGTTACACTAGTTGGTTCTTTGATTATCTTCCCGTTCCCATCTATGTATGTCTTCCTGTAACTATATGAAATGCTCAGTACCACAAGTGTGTATCCTGTATACAGTATATAGTTTTTCTCGCTCTGTCTGTCACTGGTTATTGCTCTGATATATACATACCACTTTGTGTGCTGAATTCTCAATGAATGTGATGGTGTAAATGTATGTAGTGAGTTAAACCTGCATATGAGGTTATGTGTGTGTCACAAGTTATGTGTGTGTCACTATTAACTGAGTTTATCAAGTCAAAAGTAATACTGATACACATCATTTTCACTATATACTGGAAAAGTCATATTCATCTGGAGTACTGGACACTCATGGCTACCCTACTCTTCACAACTATGGGTATATATGAAAAGATGTCCCATTTAGAGACACAGTTTTCAACAAAAGAGAATAAAGATTTTATTTGAATCCTTTTTTTTCTCCCACTCCTCCAAGGTTTCCGTACTTTTTAGGAAAAAGGACAAAGTGTATATCATCATTAAAGTACAATTGAATACAACCAGTTTGTAACGGAGTTGGAACACGCAGTCCAATATCTCCGCTGGTATACTGTAAAATATCCAAGAAGCACTACAGTCTCACCATCCCCAACCTCCCATATTGGACGACACTCAATTGGGAGTCAAATAATACTGTCTTTATTTTGTTGTGCAGAAATATATATACACATCTCTTCCCACAGGCAATACACATCCCCCTTAGTTGGCCACACAATACACATAGAGAGACAATAGGTGTGGTCACACCTCCCTGAGGCTACCTGGCTACTTTGATACAATCAGACATTGATCAGATTATATTTCTTTGTTCTTATGTCTGATAATGAAAACACTTTATAAAATAGACTTCCTTATCTTATGAGGAGTCTCTGTAATAGGATTATCTATTATGCCAAGGTCTGCAATAGTCTGGGCTAATATTCTGCAGAGCATAAACCAACATACATACAGTATAACAGTAGGATCATATTTTAACCATAATAATTAAATAACCATAAAACGGGGTAAAACAGTGATGGGTTCCGTTACACAGTTAAACATTAAAAGCTATAGTCAAGTTCTTTAGAAGAGCCTATTTTATATACATGACATTTCAGTGATGCTTTAACTTGAACACTTATGCTGCTAGATTAGGGCCTCATTCTAATAGTGTCCATAAAATGAAATTTGATTGACAGCGTTTTCAGCCAATCTGAAGGCGCCATTTTCAATTATTTACCGGAACAAGAGTTACAAGCCTCATTTGCTGCTGGGAGCACCTCCAGGGAAAAGCTCTGTTAGTTTTTTTTTTAGAGAGGTAGATTTTTCTGATGGGCCCTGCCGGCAAAGACTACAGGGAGGTCGGGGGCATCACGGAAAGGTAAGTGGAGTATTGATAATGTTTTTTTTTATATGCTGTGCTATTTTTTCTTCTTAATTTTCTGTTTCTTTTTCTCCTAGAGGAGCCGGACGCTGGACCTGCGGCAATGAAGGATGGGCCCTTATGCTAGGGATGAAGGTAAGAAACCCGTTGTTGCATTTGTGCAAGGTAAGTGGCCTTTTTTTACCCTAATATAAGTCTAGTGAGGGGGGTGGTTTTAGGTCAGATTTAGGGATTTTTAGTGTATGTATTTAGGGGTTAAGTTGATTGAGTTTAATTGGATGTAGTTAGGGTTCAAATTGAATGTAGTTAGGGGTTTAATTGAATGTATTGTATGTATTATTGTATGTATTGTATGTTTTATTCTCTATAATGTATGATTTTTGTATTTTTGGTAACAGCTTCTTTTTTTGGTGAAGTAGGTTTTTTAATTTTGGTAATGTTCTTTTCCCTTTTTTCATTAATGCCCTTTTTTATTTTGTGTAATGTCCTTTTTTTATTTTGTGTAATTTTTTTTTTCTGTAATAAGGTGTTTTTTTCTGTAATCAGTGGTGTAATAGGGCTTCGATTAAAGTGGTAGGTAGGTAGTGTTGGGTTTCAACAGGGTAGAGGGGGCTTAATGGGTAGAGGGGGGTTAATGGGGTAGAGGGGGTGTAGTGTAATAGTGTAGGGTGGGAATTGGGTAGGTAGTGTAAGGGTTAACAGGGTAGGATGGGGTTTACTGGTTACATTTGGTGTTAAATAGGCCTAGATAGGGTTATTGGGTCCAGATAGTGTTAACGGGGTTTAGTATGGGCTAATGGGGTATAGTTAGGTTAATGGGTTAATGGGGTATAGTTAGGGTTAATAGCGTAGTGTAGAGCTTAGACTTTGTGTCATGAGGATCCTGGAAGACCCTCATGACACTCATAGTGTTATTATAGGGGTTAACTAGTATTCTATAATGGTCTATATAGACCCCTATTGGATTGATGGGGTTAAAAAAAACTACTCTACCAAAAAAAAAAAAAAAAAAAAGCTAAGTTACCAAAAATAAAAAAAACATACGTTACAGAAAATAAAACATACAATACATACAATAATACATAAAATACATTCAATTAAACCCCTAACTACATTCAATTTAAACCCTAACTACATTCAATTACACCCCTAACTACATTCAATTAATCTACTAAATACAATCAATTTAACCCCTAAATGCATACAATAAAAATCCCTAAATCTGGCCTAAAACCACCCCCTCACTAAACTTAGAATAAGGTAAAAAAAAGGCCACTTACCTTGCCCAATTGCGATAACGGGTGTCTGGTCTTCGTCCCAGGCATATGGGCCCATCCTTCATGGCCACAGGTCCGGCGTCCGGCACCCCTAGGAGAAAAAGAAACATCAAATTAAGAAAAAAAATAACACAGCATATAAAAATAACCATTATCCATAGTTCACTTACCTTTTTCGCGATGCCCCGTCCTCCTTGTAGTCTTCTGGAGGAATTCCCCAATGCAAATGAGGCTTGTACCGCTTGTTGCAGTAAAAAAAAAAAGGGGCCTTCTGATTAGCTGAAAATGCTTTCAATCAAATTTCAGCCAATCGGATGGAGCCAAGGTTTGAGCCAATCGGAATGGGATACACCCCCTATATATATCCCATTATGATTGGCTGATGGACCTGTCAATCATTTCTAATCGAATCACAAGGCGCTAGTCACTTCAGCCAATCAGAATGGGATACACCTCCACAGGGTGAATCCCATTGTGTTTGGCTGAAGGCATCTGCGCCTTTTTATTGGCTGCAATCTGATTGACAGTTACATCAGCCAATCAGAAGGTGCAGATGCTTGGAGCCAATCACAATGGGATACACCCTGTGGGGTGTATGTCATTAGGATTGGCTGAAGGGGATAGCACCTTATGATTAGATAAGAAATGATTGACAGTTCCATCAGCCAATCAGAGTGGGATATTGGGGTGTATCCCATTCTGATTGGCTCACACCTTGGTGCCTTCTGATTGACTGAAATTTGATTGACAGCATTTTCAGCCAATCAGAAGGCACCATTTCCATTTTGTACCAGAACAAGCACTACAAGACTCATTTGCAGCGGGTAGCTCTTCCAGGACCCCTGCATTATAGGGTTAATGTAGGGACAATGCAGGGGTCCCGATCGGGACCCCTGCATTATAGGGTTAATGTGGGGACACTGCCGGGGTCCCGATTGGGACCCCTGCATTAAACGGTTAATCAAGGGACACTGCACAGGTCCCGATGGGGACCTCGCAGCATGGGGGAGTTAATGTTAGTTGCCACGGGGCTACTTACTGTAACCCCGCGGCATGGTTGTAAGCATTAGTGTGCCGTCGGCCCTTTAAGGAGCTCTGGCTGGGAATTAAGATCTCAAAACCCGAGTACGGGCTTGGAGATCTTTAAAGTCAAACATATTCAATTCAGCACTGTACAGCGATGTAATTGATGGGTAACATTAGGAGGGACATGAGGATTAGAAGCACTACATTGGCAAGCTGGCACATCGCCTCATTTGCGGCGGGTAGCTCCTCCAGGAACCCTGCATTATAGGGTTAATGTGGGGACGCTGCAGGGGTACCATTTGGGACTCCTGCATTATAGGGTCAATGTATTACATAATTACATAGTTACATAGTTACATAGTATTTAAGGTTGAAAATAGACTTTCAGTCCATCAAGTTCAACCTTTTAAGATCTCCTCTGATCTGCAATATGCGGATTAACTATTAATTCATTAGTTGTTAATTAATTATTATTCTAATTTTTTTTTTTATTATTATTATTATTAGTTAGTCCAGAGGAAGGCAAATAGAGAAAAAAAAAAAATAAAAAAAGCAACACTTAGCCAATTGTCTCAAGGGGAAATGTAAAAAAAATGTGGATCATTACTGTCTCTCTAATTATCCATGATAACCCTGAATACCCTTTTTAATTAGAAATAAATCTAGTCCCCTTTTAAAGTTATCTATCGAATCCGCTGTCACCACCTCATCTGGTAGAGAATTCCACAGATTAACCACCCTTACTATGAAGAACCCTTTTCTTTCTTTGAGGTGGAATCTTTTAGATTCTAACCTCAAGGGATGTCCTCTTGTCAGTTGAAAACCTCTTGGCACAAAAAGCTCCCCCTATAAATCTTTATACTGACCCTGGATGTATTTATATAAGGTAATCATATCTCCTCTTAGACACCTTTTTTCTAGAGAAAATAATTTTAATTTGGTTAGTCTTTCTTCATAACTCCATTCCCCTTATTAGTTTTGTTGCCCTTCTCTGTACCTTTTTCAGCTCTAAAATGTCCTTTTTATGAAGTGGTGCCCAAAATTGTACTCCATATTCCAAATGAGGGCGTACTAGAGATTTGTATAGTGGCAGAATTATATTTGCTTCCCTGGCTTCTATACCCTTCTTAATACATGCTAATGTTTTATTTGCCTTTGCAGCTGCTGCTTGGCTTTGACCACTGTTACCTAGGTGGTTGTCCACAAGCACTCCCAAATCCCTTTCAATATCTGATACACCTAGATTTGCTCCATTAAGATTATAAATTGCATGGCTGTTTTTCCTTCCCAAGATGCATTTATTCGTATTAAATCTCATCTGCCATTTAGATGCCCATTCCTCAATTTTATGTAAATCCCCTTGGAGGGAAAGCACATCATTATCTGATTTAATTACCTTGCACAACTTTGTGTCATCAGCGAAAATGGAGACCCCACACTCCAATCCTACCTTTAAGTCATTAATAAATATGTTAAAAAGGAGAGGACCTAATACTGAACCCTGAGGAACCCCACTTACCACATTAGTCCAATCTGAGTATGTTCCATTTACAACAACCCTTTGCTTCCTGTCTTTTAGCCAGCTCTCAATCCATGAGCAGATATTTACTGCAATTCCTGTATCCCTTAGTTTGCCCAATAGTCTCCCATGTGGCACTGTATCAAAAGCCTTTGCAAAATCCAAAAATACTACATCCACTGAGTTGCCTTGATCCAGGTTCCTACTAACCTCCTCATAGAAACGAATTAGATTTGTTTGACATGACCTATCCCGCATAAATCCATGTTGACTCCTACTTATAATCCTGTTCAAATAGACATATTCTTGTATATTATCCCTTATTAACCCTTCTAAAAGCTTTCCCTCTACAGGGATTGGGACCTCTGCAGCAAGGGGGGCTTGGTTGGGAGTAGTGGGGATGCTACGTAAGGGCTTAACAAGCCCTCGACTGCTCCTTGGTGTAAGTAAGCTGCGTCTCGATTTGAGCCATTTACGGGCTTGATGGAAGGGTGAGTGTAGCATTTGATCAGCGATTTGGGCTTACTTGCTTCCGAAACTATTGCGGCCATGCAAAATCAAAGGCATTGACAGAATTAAGCTGAGATTGAACTCATCGCAAGGGATCACAGCTCTACGGCGGTAAGCCGCCAGAGGCTGCTATTTGAATAGCTAAGTAGCTTGCCGCCTCCCCTGGCGGCTACTTATTTAAAAAATGTAGCATTAGCATGAGGCCCTAAGTTTTGTAAGCTCTTTACAGTTTGTTACTAATATTTACATATTCTTAATATTATTACTCTTTATTTATAAACCGCCAGCATTTTGCCGATTATAAATTCAAATAAAGTAGCAAATTACAAAGATATAGACAAATTTTAGGGTGAGTAGAAAAACAAGTCCATATACAACACAATACAAATATGAGACAAATGGGTCAGCAGATAACTTGGTGCAACAGAGTTGAGGTTCCTACCCTGCAGATTAACAATCTACAAATGTATGTGTGTGTGTCTGTATTATGGCTTTGTGATGATATGTGTTGTGACAGAATCATATCAATCTGTAAAGCTCTGTTCCCTCAGGATCAATGAAGTTACATTCAGTGCTCAATTATCTGCACCTCAGCAGCACTGATTTAAGACTACTCCTGGAGTATGTGGGGGGCTGCTTATCGACTGATTTGTTGCATTTTGTCTGACCAGGAGAAAGACACAGTGGTTATTAACAAACTATTGAACTGTGTGTTTTGCTCCACCCAAGTTTAGCTAGATGAGAGCCAGTTAGTGAGGAAACTGTATGAGTTAAGGTAATGCTTCAGTGGGTGCTAGGCCTATTATTTTCATTGATTTGTTTTGGTTTCTTATTTTTGTATTACTAGTTAAAATGTTAGTAAAACTTGGAAAAGTTATACAGTCCCTTGTATTGTGTTTCTCCATCAAAGGGCTGGAAACATGGGCACAAAGCCAGAGGACACTGGTAACTTATCACAATTTGTATGCATAGATGAATTTGTTATTAGTAAACTACACAAGGAAAGTATATGTTTATTTACAGATATGGAATATACGGTCACCTTAATACAGTCTGTACATCAAAATAGGGGCACTCAGTGTATTGTACGTTTCTTTTTTTCCTGGGTGCAGCCATTAAATGCTGAAAACAACTCTGAGACAGTTTCTTCACTTTTAGCTTGGGATTGTTTTATATTTATGATTGTTATTAATATTTTTAAAGGTTAACAAATTGAAACTATCAAAGTCCCCCTTTCAGTATATAAATAGGTAGATCTATAACATATTAATCCATATCCACCACTGACACATTCCCGTTCTGAATGCCCACTTACCAGAGATGAAGATATTGTTGATGCAAGTGGTGCAATGCCCCTGGGCCACCCCTTTGTGATGGGTTCTGGGGGAGGGGAATCTGCTTTGGGAAGGGGTCTGGGGGAGGATAAAATCTGCTTAGGGAAGGGAGCCGGGGGAGTAGAGGGAGTTTCTGTGGAAGGGGTCTTGTGTGGTATTTAAAGGGCTAGTGGCTGGGGGAGGGGTCTAGAGAGGAAGGGAGTTGCTTTAGAAAGGAGTATTTGAGGGATAAACATTGTTTAGACGGTACCATTGTCTTCTGGATAAAGGTCTGGAGAAAGGGCTTTTTTCAAGTGGCGCTCAGTGAGTGAGGGAGCACAAACTTTTTTTTTTTGCTCCAGCGCCCTCTATTCACTAGCTCTTCCACTGCCAACATATTCAGTCTGCATCATCAAGTTACTTTCACTCTCTTTATACAAATCTACTTTATTCTTACTGCTATAGAATACAATTGGTGGGGGGGGGGGGGGATCCAGGTATTTGTGCAATATATAACACATTAGCAGCTGTTTAATAAAATCTTTATTTTAAAAGACACATTTTGTGACAAAAGAATGCCATGTTTGTTTCTCATACACTTTCTGTTGTCTTGGAGCCTGAGTGGCACTGTTGATTCATTGGTGGAATCATATAAGATTTCAGCACCGTTCACTGTCTCCTCCCTCCCATTGGTTCAGTACTTTGCAAGTATACTTAAACACTTTGCTTGCCCCTGTGTCTTGCCACCCCTTGTGTTTTAACTATCATGGTAGTTTCCATGCACTAGCAGAGTATGCTAGCATTGAGATTTTATCAGAAAATGCTTTAATGCCCATGATTTAGATGGCTGCAAATTTTATTAGTTTGGTGCATACTTCACAGACATGAGACATTTTGGATAATCTACATTTGTGGATAGCATCCCTTATAGGACCACTGTGGTTATTCTTGTTATTCTTGTTGTTTATTTGTATACCGTAACTCTATACAGGGGTTAAGCCCTAGGCAAAAAACAATATTAACACATTTCAAGAAAAAAAGACAATTGTGTGTCAATAAGGCATTATATACATTAACAGCTGTGTACACCATGGACACAAACATTTTGGGGAAAATCAGAACTTTTGAACACTCTAATTATTAGTATAGAAATCAATTTTGTTTTTGTCACATCACTTCCTCAGAGCTAGATCACAGGGACGGGGTGTTTTAGGCTATCAATGGTGGGCGGGGTGGAGGAGGAGGAAACTGAGGGCCTTTGTTAAAATAATTGATTCATGAAGTTGCAGCAATGGGTGCAAACACAGCTCTGCAGAAATATACAGCCTTATTAAATTGTGATTCAGCAAATTTGATAGGGCTCTATTTAAGCACATAGCATATTTTTTTTACAGAAGTTTTTAGTTAGTGAAGACCTTGCTTTTGGATAAAAGTTCACTAACTAGATAATAGAGCCCTTTTCAATTTGCCGAATCGCAATTTAATAAGTCTGATAATCACCCTCTCACATACACAACTGCATATCATGAATCTAATCAGAGTACAGGAGAATAATCAAAATGTATTTTTTTCTCCCTAATTACATTTTTAGAATCAAAGTTTATATAGGTAGTTTTATTTAAGCAGGTTTTTTAACTTGCTTAAGACATTCAAATGTGAACACAGATATACTATTTATTTACTGTACGGTGAAGGCTTCTATCGCTCTTTTGCCCACCATATTATAAATGATTGTTGTGGTGAACTACCTACTCATAAGGTCCACAACACAGGATGAGATCCCGCTCCATGCTGATGATAGCCAGTAAGCTTGAAACAGCTGTACATGGATAGGATTTTATAAAATCCAGCCTTAGCTTTGCATTAAAGCTGTGTAATATAGTATGCATAAGCTTAAAGGAAGCCATGTTTGAAAATGGCTATGGCTTGAAGAGCGAGGCATTTGTGGTCACATTTGCATGTCTCAGCTGAGCTTCCCAGAATGCAGTGTAATAACTGTTTGTTTTTTAATTCTGAGCTGGAAGCAAGTTTTTTAACTTGCTTTAGACATTAAAATGTGAACACAGATGTACTATTTATTTACTACTAGAGACTTGCCCGGCAATAAAATTTGAAGCCGTGGCAATGCTGTTTGCCCCTTTGGCACTCATTGCGAGCCTCTCTCCTCCTGTACTTCAAGTTTCCTCCTTTGCAACGATCACCTTCGGCACTCATCGCAAAGACAGATATTTAAGTACAGTGTAAAATATACAATATATACAGTACAGTATAATAATATACAGTACAGTGAATTAATAAATTAAAATGAATTAATAAATCAATATACTATATATTTAATATGCAGCAATCAATATCCTGAAGAGCTAACAATCTCTTTGGATTTTCCTGCATCTGAAAATGTACAGTTGGACTGTTGAACACCTGAGGAGAAAGTGTCAGCAATGTGCCAAATGTGCAGTGTAAATAGGCTGCGTGCGCAAGGCCAAAACATTTTTGTAGGCGGGTAAAGCAACATTTTTGGAATCGTAATGTTATTATTTGCAAGTTAGTGTTGTAAAATGGCGGCTTTTCTCTATGTGTTACTTGGCTCGCTAGCATTTTTCGTCCGTTTTAATGGTATATTTTGTATCTCATACGTTCCTGGCTAACTCGTACGTGCCTAGCGTGATTTGTGCTTCTCTGTCTCCTTTAGCCTCGTTTCCTTTGTTTCGGCCCCCATTTTTTTCCTCGCTTAGACGATTTTCGAGTACCGAAACTTGGCAAATTCGGCTTAAAATCACATGCAACCTTTCTGTCAGGTGTCCTGGTGTCCCGCCCGTGCTGTGTTTTTAGTTTTTTCTTGTTTTTCGTGTTTTTCGATTTCCGCGGTTCAGCCGCTAAATTAGTATTTTTGCAAGGTAATTTTTTTAGCCCCCGAGATTCTGAGGTCATTCCTGGCTAACTCGTACGTGCCTGGCCTCGTTTTCAATTTTTTTCGGGCGCCATTTTTTTTCTCGCTTAGTTGATTTTCAAGTGCCGAAATTCGTCAAAATCGGCTTAAATTTGCGTGCAACCTCACTTCCAGGCGTTCTGTCGTCCCCCCCTCCCCCCCCCCGTGCTGTGTGTGAGTGATTTTAATTTATTTCTTTTTTCTTGTTTTTCGATTTCCGCGGTTCAGCCATTAAAGACGTATTTTTGCGAGGTCGTATTTTTTTGCCTGCGAGATTCCGTGGTCATTCCTCAACTGCTAGCAGCCTAAGTAAGTCCTGCATTTCTTAACTGCTTGCAGGCTAAGTCCCGGCTGCTTCAATGCTTCAACTGGGCGCCTTCGGTGCTAATTTTGTCTAAGCCCGCGTGTTTCAATGCCTCAGCTGCTCACCTCGTCTTGCGAGGCTCGCAGGACAATAAGCGCCTTTAGCGCTCATAGGCTAAATGCTCCGAGCTCAATGCCTCAACTGTTCGCCTCCCTTCTCAAGGCTCGCCTAAGTGCTCTGAGCTCGAAAGGCTTCTATGCGTCAATGGCTCGCCTCGCTCTGCGAGGCTCGCAAGTTTGACGACAAATCGAAGTTTGACAACTATTATATGTGATACTAGCAACTTGCCCGTCAAAAAATTACGGGCATGAAATCATAAGGCAGGTAATGTTGTCTTTGGCGCTCATTACAAGGTTGTTGTTT
The DNA here is from genome assembly GCA_027410445.1 of Discoglossus pictus. Lineage (NCBI taxonomy): Eukaryota > Metazoa > Chordata > Amphibia > Anura > Alytidae > Discoglossus > Discoglossus pictus. Next base: position 58,199,764 of record CM050172.1, on the reverse strand, counting down.
TTTTTGGTTTGTTATTAGAGGGGCTTTTTTTGTGTATATGTATTGTTGTATGGCAATGAAATAATGAATAAATTAATATACTTTACCTATTCATAAGTAATCTATGCAGGAAGCATTGTTCTGAAGAGCTGACAATCTTTTTCTATGTTCCTGCAGCATCCACTGTAGTTTTGCACGATTCTGGAGTTGAGGATGAAGTGTCAGCAATGTGTGCAGTGTGTAGTGTAAATGTGGTGCGTGCGCGAAAGTTGTTAGTGTAGCTGTGTACTTCCGCATTGAGAAATGGCGCGAATGTGTATGTGTTACGCTGGTGTGTATGATTTTCCGTCCTTAGTAAAAGTGTATCTTTACCTCGTACGAAAATCCGTATGTGCTTGGTGCTGTTTTGTGTGTTTAGGGTCCTGTAGCCTCGTTTTCATTTTTCGGGGGCCATTTTTTCTCTTGCTTAGGGGATTTTCGTGTGTCTGAACTTGTGAATTTGGACTTAAATCGAGATGTAACTTCACTTGCAGAGGTCCTGGGTGCCCCCCTCGCTGTGGTATGCTTTTTATATCTTTTTGTGTGTATTTATTGTGTTTTGACTGTTTTCCGGTGTGCGCGGTTCGGCCGTTAAGGTCGTATTTTTGGGAGGTGGTAATGTTTTTTTTTCTAAGTCCCGTGTCTTGTATTTTTGTGTGCTATGTCCGTAAATTTCTCGCAGTTCGTATTGTTGGTAAAGTGCTCACAAGAACTGCGTCACTCGCTACGCAAGCTCGCAAAGCGTGACGATGATTCGTAGTTTGACAGTTATAATATGTGATATATATCACATGTATAGTTGTGAGCATGCGGGTTGTTGCTAACGCTGCAAGCCTGCGGACCTCGCAACATTTACAGACTTCCGAGAAACAAATACGAGACACAGGAAAAAAAAATATGACCTTTCCGCCAGAAACCCGCGCACATGAGAACATGAAAAACATCATAAATACACACAAGAAACACATAAAAAGCTTACCCACAGCAAGGGGGGGACACCCGAAATTCCCCTAAGCGAGAGAAAAAATGGGCGCCGAAAAAACGAAAACATGGCTCCAGGACTCTAAAGACGCAAAACACCACCAAACACCTACGGATTTTCCGAAAAAGAAGGACGCGGTCCAAGAACAAGGATGCCAAATCAGACACAGACTCGTAACACACTTTAGGCGCCATTTTACAACACTTACTTACACAATTAATTAACAATTAATAATAAATAGTGCACATTAAAAAGATCAATAGAGATCTAAAAAGGTTGAACTTGAGGGACTAACTCTTTATTCATCCTCCAATACTATACTATTAATAATTATTTAATCAACAAATTAATTAATAACTAATCTGCATATTGCAGATCAGAGGAGATCTTAACAGGATGGACTGAAAGTCTTTTTTCAACCTTAATTACTATGGCCCTCATTCAATTGCAATTTGGCCAATTGAATAGGGCTCTAAATAAGCACATAGCATATTTTTTTAAAGAAGTTTTTAATTAGTAAACATCTATTCAAAAGCAAGATTTTCACTAACAAAAAACTTATGTAAAAAACATATGCTATGTGCTTATTTAGAGCCCTATTCAATTGGCCAAATTGCAATTGAATGAGGGCCTATGTAACTATGTAACAATGCGGAAGTACACAGCTACCCTAACAGATTTTCCTCGGGCACGCAGCCTATTTACACTACACACAGCCTGTGAGTGAGGTTGCAAGTTACTCTGAGGCATATTGGGTGTTTTTCCACAAACGAAAATTACCTAAGCAAGAAAAAAAATGGCTGCCGAAAAACGCACCACGATGAAAACGAGGCTGAAGGACGTAAAACTAGCCTGAACTACGCAAAACTAGCCCCAAGGATATAAAAAGTGCGCAGAGGGCCCATAGCCTTGCATTTTACTCCTGTCATTGTTGACGGGCAATTTCATTAAGTATACAGTGGTCCTTTAATATTACATGACTGAGACATCTCATTGTCACCCTGTGTCTGATCCTGCCCGGGAGCCCCTGTTGGGTCTGTAAGGACACTTTTGCTACACATTGTGTGACAGATGTACAGAGCTTGCTGACAAATAGGGGGGGCCGGAAGCCTCCGTCTATTGATTGTATCATATAGCTCTGTGTGACTGTGTGAGGGACAGCCAGCTGCTGATCTATGTGCACAGCATCCACATTCATCAGTACTGGAAGAGATGTTTTAAAAGAGTTAGGGAGCTACAATATATTTATTAAAGGGACATGGAACACCCTTTTTTCATCCAATCAAAAGTGCAGTTTAAACATTATCAAAGTCATGTTTTGCATGGAAAATATTGAGTAAAACCTGGTTAAACTTCACTGAAACTAACAGGAAAAGGGCAGAGCATAAGTACATCTGTAGATTTCATTGGCAAGTACTACTCATACATCTATGTTGCTACTCATTGGCTGACAGAGGCAAGCCAGATCAGTTAAACGTTTGAATCAAATGTTTCAGCTTTGATAATGTACCACTATGTGTTTTTCGTTTACTCTAGTTCAGATTCAACAAAGAAAAAAAAATGCTTTCAATGTCCCTTTAATGTTAGAGATTTCTATTAATGTAGTGAACATTTTCCAGTACCGGTGTTATTCTACAGAGCCTAATCAGCAGTGCATCTTTCAGAAACTCTGGCTCTCTAAAGCATAAAAACTAAAATATGACCTAAACCTCCATTATCACTGTAGTGCCATATTTTTAATATTTACATTTGTAATATGTAAAATACTATACTTATATTATGATGTAACGAATTTACAAGGCCTCTCTGTGTTGGGAAAGCAGTTCAATGGTCATGGCTTCCTGCAGTAAAGTTTAATTGCATAAAATAGTTCAGGGACCATTGTGGCAGTCATACAAAATGGGTTCATTTGTTAAAGGACCATTCAAGAAAAAAAGGCAGTTTCTGAAGTATGTAACAAACTAACAGTATTAGCATCTGTGTAAGCCATGGGCATAAAACATTTTTGAAGACTGTTTATGAGTTGAGGAAACCATTTTGTGTTTGTTACACCACTACTCCGAGGCACTGGGGCATGCTCAATGGGTACTGCAGAAGATGGACCCAATGCCGCAGGTGCTTATCAGTAATTAATAGCATTGATCTTTCATTAACAAAATATAGGAAAGCCACTTTGAGGGTGGATCAGAAAGGCTGACTTGCAAAATGACAACATTCTATGTTATTTTACTATAGGAAAATTGCATTTTTTAAATAACATTCAATTAAAGTATTTGTTTTTAACGATACAATCATTACACTTGTCCTTTAATAAATTAAATATTGTATTTATTTTTTGGATAACGAAAACCTTCTTGTTATAAAAAGGTATACATTTCACTTGTTTTTCTGGCTATGTTCAAAACTTTCTGTTATCAGATAAACACTTCTCAAGGGTCAATTAAGACGTCTACAGATGATTAGAGTCTGCCACTGATGAAACTGGGATGTAATTAGCAAATTAAAAAAATCTTTTGATTAGTACTCAGCATAATTCCTTCCAATTATTCAAAGTTCATGACTACAGGGGGTGGAAAGCATCCAGGAACCTGTATTTATATCCTCATTTCTTCATCAGCTTTGCAAGTATTGTTAATCACCAAGATGTGAACTTGTTAACTTGGAGAGATTTTTTTAAGAGATACTGAAAAGGTGAACTGAAGATATAAAAAAAATCACAGAGAATAGCAAACTTTAAAGGTATATATTGCCAAAAATAGAAGAATAGAAAAATACATATTTCCTGTTGTCTGCACGGCATGTGCCAGGATGCCACCTGCCAGCTGCTGCACACTGCAGTGCGTGCAACTCTTTTACTCTGTTATCTGCCACTACCCTAACCCTAATCCTAAACCCTAACCTGTAACACTAACCCCTAAACCATAATCCTAACCTTAACCCATAACCCCTAAATGATAATCCAAAACCCTAATTCTAAGCCTTAACCCTAACCCCTAAACATAACAACAAACTGAACAAAGTCTGAGGTCTCAGAGCACAATTAAGCAGGGAAAAAGTAATGAAACTAGTTTTTAAAGGACCACTGTAGACTGGGAAAAGCTTCATGTATTTGTGAAGTTTGTAACATAATATTAACATTAATAGCTGAGTAAAAAATTCAATTTTTTTTTTTAGGTAAAGTCATTATTTTAGTAGACTCTGCTTGTGCCTGAAGGATGCCAAGTTTGTACTGTCTTGGAACTGAGTGGGGATCTTTCCTTTTATGAGAACTCCAGCAGTGGCAGCAGCAGATGCAGCAAGGAGCTGCTAGATGGCGCTGCCGAAATTGTACACAGTTTGTAAGCGCTGCTGAGATTGTACACAATTTCCAAGCTTAAACTATTACTTTTACCCTAACCCTTACCCCAACTCCCTAATCCTTACCCTAAACCCCTAACCCTAATCCTAAAGCTATGACAGTGGCAAAATCTTGGCAGCCACATCTAGCCGATGCTCACTGCCACTGCTGCCGCCTGTGCTGGCGGTGTAATGGAGTATTCATAAAAGGATAGAACCATGAGTGAGTGTATTCCCCTATTTTTCATGATCTATTCAATAGGGAGAAGGAGGAGGGAAGGAATTTGTTGATTCATTGGTGGATTCCATGGATTCAGTAGAGGCAGCTTGTAAGCCTTGTGTGCACTGCTCTGTAACTGTCCCTTTATGCCTTGAAAAAGAAGTATTACTGTCATGGCAGCATCCAAGTACTAGCAGTATACGATAAAATAAAGACTTTCTTTGATAATTCTTTTATGAACATCAATTACACAGCTGCTATTATTATTAGTTTATTGCATACTTCACAATCAAAGTTTTTGCTAATCTACAGTGGTCCCCCCAGACTTCAGCAGATCTGCTTCTCTCTTCCCCTATCAGGTGTTCAGAAGGCGAGAGAGGATCTGCCCAGGAAACAATCATGATAATAAACTTTATATATCTCCTTCTATGATGTAAGTAATAAATTAATGGCTGCATTTTTTTTCTCAGTCTTTCATCACCTACAGCAGAGTGACACGTGATTTATCCCAGGAGAGATCTTCAGTGGAGAAGTAATGTTCTGCATTGCTTTGCAAGTAGTTGAATGAGTGATACTCTGAATGTGTGCAACAAGAGAATAAGTGATTGGGTCTTAATGCACTGTACAGCTCTTAGTTTGTTTTATCCTTTGAGTTTAAAAGACCTTGGAACACAATAGTTTTTTTCAACTATTTAAGAGAATATGGTTTAAACATTACAAATAAATGTTTTTCTATGCATAAAAATATAAAGTTATATCACCAGTGTAAATGTCATTGAAACTAGCAGGAAATGTAGCCTCCAGGAACAATTAAAAGTCTGAATAAATTGTTTTGTGTTCTGCAAGCATTATTTGAAAAAAGACACAAAAAAAACACTCTGTCACGTTATCTAATATGCTATTTATCATACTACAAAGAATAACAGATTTCCATGTCCCTTTAATAAAAATTATAAAGTAAAGAAAGGTTGTATCAGGGTTGGAGCTCAAGCATTCCAGCTTATTAAAGGTATATGGAAGTTTCCCTGTTAGTACCTTTTTCTGATCTAACACATGCTGCTTATATCAAAAACACACATTACCTCTAGTCATTCAAAAAAATGGTTACCACGCCCCAGAGGTGCATACATAGGCAAGTGGCACCTACTAATAGAAACACTGCATTCAAGTAAATGTTTTATCCCTATACTAACCTTCAAGCCACCAACAGCACAGTGCAGATATATACAGAGCAATATCTGATTCCTCCTTGCTTCCTTGTGGTGGGAAAACAAGACTACACATCCCAGTCCCCAGACATTGAAACAATATTGTAGCTGCCTCTGATTGGCCAATCATGAATTTTATGCAAGCTTAGCCTGGGTTTTCTGGGGCATTCCTTCTCAAAATCAACTGCCAGAAAACTGAAGAAATTTGCAAACGTCAGGGTAAGTTTATTAGTGTTTATTTTGGGATTTATTCATCCAAAATAATGTTTTCATACACTGGATTGATAGAATCTTAAAAAAAACAATGTAAACAAAATATGAATTTATAATACGAAACTTTAACCAATGGAGCACCCCCCCACCCCCTCCGGGACACCTCCTCAACACCAGGAGGGGCCATTTGGCTCCCTCCTACCACCCGTGTGATTTGGAGTGGAGGGCATATTAACCCTATGGGGCTTCTACATACAACATTCAGCATCATGGATAGTTTAGTAAATTTGGAGGAGATGGGTTTTCATGATAAATGCACATAACATGCCCCTAACATGCACAAAAATATACCCCAATCCATAAAACTTGTGATCAGCAGCAATTGGCTAGGTGTAACACAGAATAAGGGACGCTTATAAATCTCACAATGAGCTGAGAAGCTGGGTCGCGGGTTAGCATGGGCAGTGGTAGAGCTAGTAAAACGAGGGTCTGTGGAAAAAAACTATTTTGCCCACCTCACATTTTTTTTTCCCATTGATCCCCCCAGCACCCCTTACGGTGCTATATATTTACTTGCCTGTCAAAAATGACAGGATTAAAATTGTAAGGCTGGCAATGCTGTTTGCTGCACAATGTGAGGCTTTTGCTCCTCTGAGCACCTTTGTCACCCATCGCGAGGCATCGCGAGGCACATGCTAAGCACCTTTGGCACTCATCGTCTGGCTCGCAATGAGCACCTTTGGCGCTTATTGCGAGCCTCTCCCCCTGGTACTTCAACTTTCCTGCTTTGCATTGATCACCTTCGACGCTCATCGCGAGCCCCACGCTGAGCGCCTTTGGCCCTCATCTCGTGTCTCACAATGAGCCCCTTCGGCGCTAATTGCCAGACTTTCCTCCCGCCTACTGTAGGGGCCGCTCATTGCAGGTTTCGTTAACCTGCAAGTTTTATGCTTGGGAATGCCACGTGTCTCTTTCCACCATCTCCCCCCTGTCCCTTTCCTGTGTGTTTCTTCTCTGTGTGTCTGCTGAATGTTTGCGTGTTAGGCGCTGAAGGCTGTTTGTTTTATTTTTACAGTCCTGCGTGCCTGGCGTCAGTGGTGTAGGTGTTACTGTCTTTGCCATTGTGTATTTTCTAAGTCCCGTGTGTCTGGCTATGCTCAGCCTCGTTTCATTCAGTTTCTGAATTTTTTTATGTTTTTCGTCCGCCATTTTTTTCTTCGCTTAGCCGATTTTGGATTTGAGAAAACCCACAACTATGGCTCAAAATCGCTTGAAACCTTACTCCCAGGCTTCCTGGCTGTCTCCCGATGCTGTCTATGAGTTTGTTATTATATTTGTAAATTTCTTTTGTTTTTTTGCGGGGGGGGGGTTAGATTTACACCCTTGGTTCGCAATTGCGACCCTCAGAATGCAGCCTAAGTCCTGCACCGTACACGGCTCGCCTCACTTCGCGAAGGTTTTGCAGATGTGCGCCTTTGGCGCTCATCCAGCCTAAGTGGTTCATTGTACACGGCTCGCCTCACTTCGTGAGATGAGCAAAAGCGTGACCGCCATCGCAACATGACTCACATTGACAACTATATTTGATATATACATATATATATATATATATATATATATATATATATATATAAATATTACATTCATATTGTATATATTTATATATTTATGTTTATATTATAAAATATAATTAAAATATAATTAATATATATATACTAGCGACTTGCCCGTCAAAAAATGCCGGTCAATAAAAGAAAGTGTTGAAATGCTGTTTGTCACACAATGTGAGTGTACTGTGTGCCTCAACTATATAGACCCCTCTAACACACTAGTGAACACATGTAATAACACTATAAGTGCCATGCGGGTCATCCAGGACCCTCATGACCCAAAGTGTAAGCACTACACCATTTTAACCCGGTCACTTATGGGGGTCTATCCAGACCCTCATAAGCCTCTATTTAACCCCATCAGTCCCATAAGGGTATATTATGACCATTATGGACCTGTTACAACCCAACATTAACCACATAAGTGTCATGACGGTCCTCAAGGACCATCATGACACTAAGTATAAACACTACACTGCACTATACCCCCCCCAATAAAACATTAAATATCAACTAAACACCCTCTACACTAACCTATTAACACCTACACTACCTACCTACCCCCTAATAACCCCCTCCCCACCACTGTAATTACAGAAATCAAAAAAACTAAAGTCATCAAAAATCTACATTACATAAAATAAAAAAAACTAAAATCACCAAAAATAAAAAATGTACATTACAAAAAAAAAAAAATACATTACAACCCCCCCCACTACAGAAAAAAAAATTACACACCTGAAAAGGAAATACATATAATACATACAATACAATACAGTTAAATACAATACAATACACCCCTATCTAATATACATCCCCCTATCTAATATACATCCCCCCATCTAATATACATCTCCCTATCTAATATACAATACTATCTATCTAATATACATCCCCCTATCTATCTAATATACAATAAATACTATCTATGTACTGTACATCCCCCTATCTATCTAATATACAGTACATGCTACCTTTATATAGCAACCCTAATTCTAAGCTACAAATAAAATAATTAAGACCACTTACCTTTGAGATGTTTCTTCAGATCACCAACCTAGGGTAAAAAAGATTTAAAAAAATGTAATACAACACGTTTACATAAAATAACTAAACATTCTAAATATTCTAATTATTCTACTCACCTTTCCAGCATGTCACGTCCATCTTTGCTTCTCCGGCGCGGCCCTTGTTAAAAAAAAACCCATTATATTAGCACACATACATAAACATGAAACCAAGTAAAATCAACACAATCTACATTGTACTTACCTCCCCGCGATGTCTCCGGCCTCCTCGTGTTCTCCCCCGGAAGCATCCGCGCTCTTTAAAAATAAATAAAAATAACAACACACATCCGCCCTGGCGGATGTCTCTGACACTAATGAGCTTCCTACGGAGTGTTCCAGAATAAAATTGGCAATGGCGGCTTCTGATTGGCTGAAAACGCTGTCTATCAAATTCAGCCAATGAGAAGACGCCAATTGTGAGCCAATGAGAAAGGGATACCCCCCAAAATCCCACGCTGATTGGATTGACAGGTGCATTATGCAATCAGAGTGGGATTTTAGGGTGTATCCCTTTCTGATTGGCTCACACATTGGCGCCTCCTGATTGGGTGAATTTGATAGACAGCGTTTTCTTTTTTCTTTTTTTTTATATTATCTTTTTTCCTTTTATTTATATCAAAAGTAGACAATTACAATATAAATATATAAAACAGAATACACACAAAGAAAAAAAGAAAAAGACAAGACAGACATTTACAGTACATATTGTGAACTTGTACCAGAAATTATAATTTCTGAGAGCTAAGTCCCAGAGATATTAAAACTTAGATCATAACCGAGAAAGATCTTTGTTTTGATCCCAAATTTTCCATTTATAGAGTTTTATTTTTATAAGACCTTGCTCTTAAAGAGATTTTTCAAGATTTCTGTTTCTGTCTACCATATTTGTGATTTCACCCCAAGAGGGAACGGAAGACTGACCCCATCTCCTTGCTATCAACAGTTTAGATGCCATGAATATCTGAAGTAAAAACGCAATTATATCCAGAGCAAACTGATTCAAAAAAATGTGAAATAAAACATTTTCTGCAGAAAAGGAAATGGTAATACCCAAAATACTCCTAATGTGCCCAAAACAAGTTTCCCAAAATTGTTGAATTATTGGGCAACTCCACCATATATGGGCATGTGAACCCACCAAACCACAGTTCCTCCAACAAAACTTCAGACTGTCTTTTTTAGTAATCTGAGCCATTTTTGTTGGAACATAATACCATTGAGTACTTAATTTAAAGTGTAGCTCTCTGTATGATGTATTTTTAATTATTTGATCTGTGAGAATAAATGAATCGGACCATTCTTCTTCTGACCAAGAAAGATTAAAAGAATGTTGCCAAATTTTAGATTTGTTAAAAGGGCATTTATCCATTTCCTCCCACAAGATGTTATAACAATTAGATATTAAGTGCTTTCTATCTTCTAGAAAAATTAGTCTTTCAAAAGAAGTTAAAGATCTAACTTTAAAACTAGAATAGATTGAATCTCTGAATGCAGCCAGAAGTCTTTTATATTCAAGCCAACTTTTGTGAGGAAGCCCAAATTTTTTCTTCAAGTCTTCAAAAGAAGCCCAAGAGTTGCCAATATATAGGTCTCTCAAACAACCAATGCCAAACGCTATCCATCCACCCAAAAATGATAAGTTCAATTCTCTCTCTAATAATAAAATCGGAAGGATAGGGCTAGGAAAAGGCATTAATTGAGATCTCAATTTATGTTTATCCCAAAATTCAAGTATTTCACGAACAATATCAGAACCTTCTAAAAAAAGTTATTTTTTTAACTCCTTCGTAAACATCAACCAGCCTAAAGAATCCTTAACTACTGAACATCTTTCAACCTGCAGCCAACCTGCCACTTTCAAACTTTCTATACATTTGACTGCATGTGAAAACATTGTAGCATCATGATAGGTCTGAATCATTGGGTATGCTAGTCCCCCTTTCCTAAATGTTCTGGAAATTATAACTTTCTTTATTCTGTTGTTTTTCCCCTGAAGGATAAATTTGTCTATTATTTGTTGAAAATGTACTATAAAAGTTTTGGATAAAGGTATAGGAATAGATCTAAATATATAGCTTAATCTTGGAAGAAGTGACATTTTGGCTGCAGCTATTCTAGCTGTTAAAGTTAAGTTCAAAGGTCTCCAAGAGGAAACAATTTTCGTAAATTTATTTAAAAGCTCCTTATAGTTGTTTTTAATTATTAACTGGATAGAATTATAAAATATGATTCCCATATGAGTTATGGTATTAGAATGCCAATTATACTGGTAGATGGATTTCAAGTAATCTTTTTCCAGACTAGCTAAATTAAGAGCCAAAACCTGTGACTTGGAGATATTCATTTTATAGTTAGAGGCTTTAGAATATTTATCTATTATTACATGCAAGGTTTTCAAAGAGTCAATGGGGTTAGACACAAACACAACCGCATCATCGGCATACAGCATTATTTTGTGCTGTATCCCACCAACTGTAATTCCATGAATAGAGGGGTTATCTCTTATAGAAACCGCCAGGGGCTCCATTATCAATGCAAAGATTATCGGAGAAAGGGGACACCCTTGTCTCGTTCCATTACATAGTTACATAGTTACATAGTAATTAAGGTTGAAAAAAGACTTTCAGTCCATCAAGTTCAACCTGTTAAGATCTCCTCTGATCTGCAATATGGGGATTAGTTATTAATTAAATTATTGATTAAATAATTATTAATAGTATAGTATTGGAGAATGAATAAAGAGTTAGTCCATCAAGTTCAACCTTTTTAGATCTCTATTGATCTTTTTAATTTGGACTATTTATTATTATTGTTAATTGTTAATTATTGTTAATTGATCCAGAGGAAGGCAAACATAAAAAAAAAACCCATTGAAACTTTGCCAATTGTCTCATAAGGGGAAAAAAAAGCAAAATTCCTTCCTGACCCCAGAAACTGGCGATCAAATTTCTCCCTGGATCAATATTCCTTGCTAGTTATCTAGGATAGCCTTGAATGCCCTCTTTATCCAGAAATATATCTAACCCCTTTTTGAAGTTGTCTATCGAATTCGCTGTCACCACCTCCTTTGGTAGAGAATTCCACAGTTTAACCACCCTAACTGTGAAGAACCCTTTTCTTTGTTTAAGGTGAAATCTTTTTTCCTCTAACCTCAACGGATGTCCTCTTGTCAGTTGAAAATCTCTTGCTACAAAAAGTTCACTTGACAAAGCCTTATATTGACCCTGGATGTATTTAAATAACATAATCATATCTCCTCTTAGACGCCTTTTTTCTAGCGAAAATAAGTTTAATTTTGCTAGTCTTTCTTCATAACTTAGCCCCTCCATTCCCCTTATTAGTTTTGTAGCCCTTCTCTGTACTTTTTCCAGCTCTAAAATGTCTTTTTTGTGAGGTGGTGCCCAAAATTGTACTCCATATTCCAAATGAGGGCGTACTAGAGATTTGTATAGTGGCAGAATTATATCTTCTTCCCTGGCTTCTATACCCTTCCTAATACATGCTAATATTTTATTTGCCTTTGCAGCCGCTGCTTGGCTTTGAGCGCTGTTACCTAGGTGGTTGTCCACTAGTACTCCCAAATCCCTTTCAATATCTGATACCCCTAGATTTGCTCCATTAAGATTATAGATTGCTTGGCTATTGTTCCTTCCCAAATGCATAACCTTACATTTATTTGTATTAAATCTCATCTGCCATTTAGCCGCCCATTTCTCTAATTTATGCAAATCCTTTTGTAGGGAAAGTACATCATTATCTGATTTTATTACCTTGCACAACTTAGTGTCATCAGCAAAAATGGAGACACTACATTTGAGTCCTACTTCAATGTCATTAATAAATATGTTAAAAAGGAGAGGACCCAATACTGAGCCCTGAGGAACCCCACTTATCACATTAGACCAATCGGAGTATGTTCCATTTACAACAACCCTTTGCTTCCTGTCTTTTAGCCAGCTCTCGATCCATGAGCAGATATTTACTGCAATTCCTGTATCCCTTAGTTTGCTCACTAGTCTTCCATGTGGCACTGTATCAAATGCCTTTGAAAAATCTAAAAAGACTACATCCACTGAGTTGCCCTGATCCAAGTTCCTACTAACCTCCTCATAAAAACTAATTAGATTGGTCTGACACGACCTTTCCTTCATAAATCCATGTTGACTGCTACCTATGATCCTGTTCAAATAGACATATTCTTGTATTCTGTCCCTTATTAACCCTTCTAAAAGCTTCCCAACTACAGAAGTGAGGCTCACTGGTCTATAATTCCCCGGATTTGCTCTAGATCCATTAGTAACTGCAAATCTCTATGTTTTAAACCCATTTCCAATGACCGAGGCAGATGGGAAAGAGTATAATGCTCCAATGGACTTAGATCCAAAAGAGCCAAGGCCGTATTTCTGGAGTACACACCTAATAAAATCCCATCCGACCCGGTCAAAGGCCTTCTCTGCGTCCATTGATAGAAACACTGTTGGGAGAAGTTTGTGTTTAGAATATGAAATCAAATCCAACATGCGTCTGGTATTGTCGGAGCCCAAACGTCCCAGTTTGATCTATTGATACAAGTTTGTGAATAACCTCACTCAATCTATCCGCCAGCATTTTAGCATACATTTTTACATCAGCGTTCAAAAGTGAGATGGGGCGGAAGTCTTTACATTCCAATATACCTGTATCTTTTTATGGTATAGTAATAATCAGAGCCTCTGACATTTCTGAAGGAATATGTCCCTTTCTTTTAATCTCATTGAAAAGATTTTTTAAATGGGGGACTAAGGTTGTTACCAAAGACCTATAGTAATGATTTCCAAAACCATCTGGGCCTGGGGCCGTACCCAACTTCAATTTAGAAATAACGTCACAAATCGCTTTTTCGGAAAAATCATTATTTAGTGTTAAAACCTCCTCTGGTGAAACTTGCGGCAAATCTATTTCATTCAAAAAATGTTGAATGACCTCCAGAGATGGCTTCTGAAAAGAAGGATCCAATTCCAAATTATATAACCTAGAATAATACTGTTCAAATGCTTATGCTATCTGGACTGGGTTATTAAGGTAGGTTCCATTGTGATAAATATAATCAACCCTTTTTTAGTAGCATGAGATCTAAGTTTATTTGCTAAGATTTTACTTGGTTTACTCCCATAATGGTAAATTTTATGTTGTAAAAGCCATATAGACTTATCAGTTCTCATCTGATTGATGGATTTAATCTGCAATTGGATTTTTTTAATCAGCATCGAGTCAGAAGCATTAGGATTAATTTTATTTCTAAGTTCCAGATTATATAATTGGATATATAATTCTCTCAAAGGAGTTCCTCTTTCTCTTTTCCTTTGACTTTGCAATTTAATCAGGATCCCTCTTATAAAAGCCTTATGTGTGTTCCAAAGTGTAATGTTAGATTCTACTGAAGCCGAGTTTACTTGATAAAAGAAATCTATTTCTTTTTTAAGATAATCCCGATGTGTCTCTGAGTCAATGAGTGAGGAATCAAATCTCCAAGATTTTGAGTTAATGGAAGAATTTTTCGAAAACAATTCCAGGTTAACTAGAGCGTGATCGGACCACACTCTTGGCCCAATATCAACTCTCAAAGTTCTTTTAAGTAAATTGATATCAATAAAAAAATAATCTAACCTAGAATATGTATGATGTCTTGGAGAAAAACAAGTAAAATCCTTTTCATTGGTGTGCAATACTCTCCAAACATCAATTAAAGGATATTTTGTCATCAGAGAAATAAACTGTTTCGACAATCTTATCACTGATGAGTCTGGAAGTAAACGATTTTCAGATTTTCTATCTTTAATTGGGTCTGAGAGCATATTGAAATCTCCACAAACGATAACAGATCCTTGTATCAGTTTATTGAACTTTTTTAAGATTTTACTAAGGAATTTTTATTTGGGATCTATTCGGCATGTATACATTCAATATTGAGTATTTTTGGTGGTTAATTGTGCCTATCCATAATATATAACGACCCCTCTGATCTATTTCCACAAATTCCTCTGTGACCATAAGTTTGTTACTAAAAAAATTGAGGTACCCCTTGCCTTTTTCCTATACATTGAATTGTATGCAACTTTATAATGTGTATTAAAAAATGTAATTGGAGCTCCCTGCCAATGAGTCTCCTGTAAGCAGATTATATCTGCTTTTTGCTGCAGGAAGCTCTTTAGGAAAAAAAATAGACAGCGTTTTCAACCAATCAGAAGGCGCCATTGCCTATTTTCTTCCGGAAAAGTCTCCGGGAGCCTCATTAGCGTCGGGGATGTCCGTGAGTGCGGATGTGAGTACTTTTTTTTTTTTTTTTTTTACAGGGCGTGGCAGAAGAGGAGGAGGAGGCCAGAGACATCGCAGGGAGGTAAGTACAATGTAGATTATGTTTATTTTGTTTTTATGTTTATGTATGTGCATTAATGTTATGTTTTTTTTAACAGGTGCCGCGCCGGAGAAGTGTAAAAGAATAAGGACGGAACATGCCGGAAAGGTGAGTATAATATTTAGAATGTTTATTTATTTACTGTAAATGTGTTGCACTAATTTTTTTATTTTTTTTCCCTAGGTGCCTGATCTGAATGGACATCTGCAAAGGTAAGTGGTCTTAATTATTTTATTTTAGCTTAGAATTAGATTATTTTATATATAGATAGCATTTATTGTATGTTAGCTAGGGGTATGTGTTTTATATAGATAGCATAGAATGTATTGTATATTAGATTGTGGTATTTATTTAGATAGATTGGGGGATGTATATTAGATAGATAGGATGTATATTAGATTATGGTATTTATTTAGATAGATTAGGGGATGTATATTAGATAGATAGGATGTATTGTATATTAGATAGGAGTGTATTGTATTGTATTTAATTGTATTGTATTATATTGTATGTATTGTATGTATTTGTATTGTATTGTATTGTATTATATTGTATGTATTATATGTATTTCCTTTTCAGCTGTGTAATTTTTTTTTCTGTAGTGGGGGGGGGGGGGTTGTAATGTGTTTTTTTATTTTCTGTAATGTTCCTTTTTTATTTTTTGTGACTTAGGTTTTTTTATTTTCTGTAATACAAGTGGATTTACCTTAAAAAGTAAAGGCTGATAAACTGCAGAGTGCAATAATTGTGCCCAGGTGAGAGGGGTGTGGCTTGACTGTTAAACTTGTATAAAAGGTTTGGGAGCTGGTTTGGGGCCTGTTTACAAGTGGATTTACCTTACAAGTAAAGGCTGATAAACTGCAGAGTGCACTAATTGTGCCCAGGTGAGAGGGGTGTGGCTTGACTGTTAAACTTGTATAAAAGGTTTGTGAGCTGGTTTGGGGCCTGTTTACAAGTGGATTTACCTTACAAGTAAAGGCTGATAAATTGCAGAGTGCACTAATTGTGCCCAGGCGAGAAGGCAGAAGTTAATAGAAACCGGAGAAGGGGAACTTGTGAGGTGGCGAACATTTTCAGTATCAAGTGCAACTCTAGTAAAAGCCTAGGAGTTTAAATAAAAGGAGGGCCTTCAAAGAAAAGGGAGGGCAGATTTATAGTGCAAAGGAGGAAAACTTTATTTAAATATATTATATTATATTCTTTATTTTTCCCACTGAAATTTCGTAGACAATAATAATAATTATGAGTCAGTCCAGTGGCAACCTTATTCAGTGTACATCCTGTCATATGTATGCAATACTGGAACAGATGATCCAGGGTCCATACCTCTGTGAGAGGTGTGAGCATGTTGCCTCTCTGGAAGCTCAAATTGAAGATCTGGAGAGGAGAATTGCAGCACTTAGTGATATTGCTCCACTGGAAAGGGGGTTGGTGCTCACTGAGCACAGTTTAGCTGGGCCTAGCATGGAGGGTGGAGCTGGGGCTAGTGAGGATGTCCAGGGAGGCAGCTGGGTTACAGTTACAAGGGGAAGCAGGGGGAACAGGAGGAGGCAGGCCAGTTCTGAGTTGGCAAACAACAACAGATTTGCCAGATTGAGTTAAACTGTTGGCGATGTCCATTCAGGAATGGCAATGCCAGATAGAGCTGTTCCCTCTAACAGCCGGGCGAACAGCTCTACTGGAGAAGAGGGAGGGCAGAATAGGCAGAACAGACAGGTTCTGGTTGTTGGGGACTCTATTATTAGGAAGGTAGACAGGGTGATTTGTCACCCAGATCCCAGCAATCAAATAGGTTGCTGTCTCCCGGGTGCTCGGGTTCGTCATGTTGTGGATCGGGTAGACAAATTATTGGGAGGGGCTGGAAATGAACCGGCGGTCTTGGTACATATTGGTACCAATGACAAAGTTAGTGGAAGATGGAGTGTCCTAAAGAATGATTTTAGAGAACTAGGTAATAAGCTGAAGACAAGGACCTCCAAGGTAGTATTTTCTGAGATACTACCAGTGCCACGTGCTAGCCCAGGGAGGCAGAAGGAGATTAGGGAGGTTAATGCATGGCTAAAGATGTGGTGCACTAAGGAGGGGTTTGGCTTTTTAGAGCACTGGGCTGACTTCTCACTTCGGTACAATCTCTACAGTAGAGATGGATTGCACCTTAATGATGAGGGAGCTTTTGTACTAGGGGATAGGATGGTAGAAAGGCTGGAGGAGTTTTTAAACTAGTAGGTGGGGGGGAGGGACTAGATATAAGTAATGGGGTAGAAAGTGTAGAGGGTATAAGGTATGAATTAACAACTCTTGGGGGAGGAGATGGGGGGAGGGGTAGTATAGTCAATATGGAGGTAGTACTAAGTAATTCAAGTTCAGTGGCAGGCACTTCAGAACTACAGACTCATAACATAAGGTGTATGCTTGCTAATGCCAGATACTTGCCAGGAAAAATGGGAGAGTTAGAATTATTAGCAATTAATGAAAAATGGGATTTAATAGGCATTACCGAAACGTGGTGGGATGAATCTCATGACTGGACTGTTAATCTGGATGGTTATAACCTATTTAGGAAAGATAGAGGCAATGGTAAACGAGGAGGAGGGATTTGTCTGTATGTTAAGCCTGAATTTAAGGCCATAGTCAGAGAAGATATTTATGGTGGACCTAGTGATAAAGTTTAATGTTTGTGGGTAGAGTTAAATAGCGGAGCAGCAAATTCCAAAAGAATATTAGTAGGAGTATGCTATAAACCCCCAAATATAGCTGAAAGTGAGGAAATACAATTATTGTTACAGATTGGAAATGCAGCTAAGCACGGGCAAGTTCTAATAATGGGAGATTTTAATTACCCTGAAATAAACTGGATAAATGAGACCAGCAGTTCAGCTAAGGGGAGCAGGTTCTTGAGTACACTCAGGGATCATTATCTGGCCCAGGTTATACAGGAGCCTACTAGAAATTAAGCTATCTTAGATTTACTCATTACAAATAATATTGATATTGTATCAAATGTTGAAATAGGGCAACCTTTGGGAAACAGTGATCACAACACAGTCTCATTTGAGATTGAATTAAAAAAACAACATTTTAAGGGGCCAACAAAAACTCTTAATTTTAAAAGGGCAGATTTTAACGGTCTAAGGGCAGCAATACAAAGTATAGACTGGGACAGAGAACTGATAGGTAAAAACACTGAACATAAATGGACAACATTTAAATCCTTACTAAATATACATACACATCGGCATATACCGTGTGGGAATAAAAGTAAAAGGAGTAAATCACAACCCATGTGGCTTAACAATGATTTAAAGATCAAGATACGGAGTAAAAAACAGGCATTTAAATTATACAAACAAGAGGGGACAGAGACTGCTTTACGGGAATACAAGGAAATCAACAAGGCTTGCAAAAGCGCGATTAGACTGGCTAAAATAGAAAATGAAAAATTAATTGCAAAAGAGAGTAAGACTAACCCTAAAATATTTTTTAAGTATATTAATGGGAAGAAGGCGAGGAAGGAAGCTATAGGAACATTACAATGTGAAACAGGCCATCTGAAAATGAGTGACCAGGAAAAGGCAGATGAGCTAAATAGGTTCTTTTCCTCGGTATACACAAGGGAGGTACCAGTGGTTGGGACACTGCGACATAATGGGGCTACACTACCTTTGCCAAATAATTGGTTAACACAGGAAGTAATCCAAAAGAGGTTGGAAAAAATAAATGTTAATAAAGCCCCGGGTCCTGATGGAATACATCCAAGGGTACTAAGGGAACTGGGTTCTGTGATAGCCAAACCATTATATTTAATTTTTCAAGATTCACTCAACACAGGGTCTCTACCAGATGACTGGAGAAAAGCTGATGTGATACCTATATTTAAAAAGGGAGCAAGAGCAAATCCGGGGAATTATAGACCAGTGAGCCTCACTTCTGTAGTGGGGAAGCTTTTAGAAGGGTTAATAAGGGATAATATACAAGAATATGTCTATTTGAACAGGATTATAAGTAGGAGTCAACATGGGTTTATGAGGGATAGGTCATGTCAAACAAATCTAATTAGTTTCTATGAGGAGGTTAGTAGGAACCTGGATCAAGGCAACTCAGTGGATGTAGTCTTTTTGGATTTTGCAAAGGCTTTTGATACAGTGCCACATGGGAGACTATTGGGCAAACTAAGGGATACAGGAATTGCAGTAAATATCTGCTCATGGATTGAGAGCTGGCTAAAAGACAGGAAGCAAAGGGTTGTTGTAAATGGAACATACTCCGATGGGACTAATGTGGTAAGTGGGGTTCCTCAGGGTTCAGTATTAGGTCCTCTCCTTTTTAACATATTTATTAATGACTTAGAGGTAGGATTAAAGTGTGGGGTCTCCATTTTCGCTGATGACACAAAGTTGTGCAAGGTAATTAAATCAGATAATGATGTGCTTTCCCTCCAAGGGGATTTACATAAAATTGAGGAATGGGCATCTAAATGGCAGATGAGATTTAATACGAATAAATGTAAGGTTATGCATCTGGGAAGGAAAAATAGCCATGCAATTTATAATCTTAATGGAGCAAATCTAGGTGTATCAGATATTGAAAGGGATTTGGGAGTGCTTGTGGACAACCACCTAGGTAACAGTGCTCAAAGCCAAGCAGCAGCTGCAAAGGCAAATAAAATATTAGCATGTATTAAGAAAGGTATAGAAGCCAGGGAAGCAAATATAATTCTGCCACTATACAAATCTTTAGTACGCCCTCATTTGGAATATGGAGTACAATTTTGGGCACCACTTCATAAAAAGGACATTTTAGAGCTGGAAAAGGTACAGAGAAGGGCAAGCAAACTAATAAGGGGAATGGAGGGGCTAAGTTATGAAGAAAGACTAACCAAATTAAACTTATTTTCTCTAGAAAAAAGGCGTCTAAGAGGAGATATACCTTATATAAATACATCCAGGGTCAGTATAAAGATTTGTCGGGGGAGCTTTTTGTGCCAAGAGGTTTTCAACTGACAAGAGGACATCCCTTGAGGTTAGAAGTAAAAAGATTCCACCTCAAAGAAAGAAAAGGGTTCTTCACAGTAAGGGTGGTTAATCTGTGGAATTCTCTACCAGAGGAGGTGGTGACAGCGGATTCGATAGATAACTTTAAAAGGGGACTAGATTTATTTCTAATTAAAAAGGGTATTCAGGGTTATCATGGATAATTAGAGAGACAGTAATGATCCAAATTTTTAACATTTCCCCTTTAGACATTTGGCTAAGTCTCGCTTGTTTTATTTTATTTTATTTTTTTTCTATTTGCCTTCCTCTGGACTAATTAATAATAATAAAAAAAGAAACAAAAAAAAAAAAAACATTAAATAATTGATTAATAATTAATTAACAACTAATGAATTAATAGTTAATCCGCATATTGCAGATCAAAGGAGATCTTAAAAGGTTGAACTTGATGGACTGAAAGTCTTTTTTTAAACCTTAAATACTATGGGCCTCATTCTATTAGCGGCTGTAAATCGGCCGTAAGGCTGCGATTCCTTGCGGGGATTCAGTTAACTCGCGATTCTATTATACGGCCCCGCAAGGATCTCCTTTTACGGCCGGCCGCATATCTTGGAACCGGCCGTAAGCTGTGAAATATAAAAACTCAAAAATAAATTCAAGCCTGCACTGTACAGCTCTGTAAATGCTAGGGATCATATTGGGGGACATGAGGATTAAAAGGAACCCACTCTCAAGCTTGCACATCAGCCCAAACCCAAGTTCAAATTAACTGTTTATTTTCCGGCTGCGGCGTGGGCGGGTCTGAGGTGCTCCAAGCACTCTGGACTTTTTACATGGATATTTTACGGATATTAAAAATAAAATATTTTACGGATTTGAGTATAGGATAATTATGTGCTATTTTTTCTAACACCTAAAATCCCTTTATAGTCTTCTCAAAGTGCAGGATGGCTTTATTTGAGCTATTTTATGTGCTTAATTGGTGCTAGCGGGACCTCTTTCCTGCAAGTAAGCAGCGGCTCGCTTTTAGCCTTGCAGAGAGGTTTCCTGGAGCAATTGAATTGCAAATAGGAATTTCTTACAGCCGAAACTCTTGCGGACGTTTTAGATCAAAGGCTTTCCTCTGGCGCGAGCGGCCGCAAGAGATAGCAAGGCACCGGCCGCAAGCCTGCCGGAGCCTCCGGCCGTAAGGGAATAGAATAGCAGAATAGCTTGCGGCCGGTCCTTGCGGCCCCGCAACGGCTGCGGCCGCTAATAGAATGAGGCCCTATGTAACTATGTAACTATGTAACTATGTAATGTAGATTTTTTTTGTGGCTTAGGTTTTTTATTTTATGTAATGTAGATTTTTTATTTTTTGTGACTTTAGGCTTTTTTATTTTCTGCAATTAGAGTGGTGGGGGTTATTAGGGGGTAGGTAGTATAGGTGTTAATAGGTTAGTGTAGATGCTGTTTAGTTGATATTTAATGTTTTATTGGGAGGTATAGTGCAGTGTTTATACTTAGTGTCATGATGGTCCTTGAGGACCGTCATGGCACTTATGTGGTTAATGTTGGGTTGTAACAGGCCCATAATGGTCTTAATGTACCCTTATGGGACTGATGGGGTTAAATAGAGGCTTATGAGGGTCTGTACGAACCCCCATGAGTGACAGGGTTAATTAGCGGTTTATGGGGGTCTGTATTGACCCCCATGAGTGAGGGGGTTAATTAAGGGCTTATGGGGGGCTGTATTGGCCCCCATGAGTGATGGGGTTAATTAAGGGCTTATGGGGGGCTGTATTGACCCTCCTAAAGTGATGGGGTTAATTAAGGGTTTATGGGGGTCTGTATTGACCCCCATTAGTGAGGGGGTTAATTAAGTGCTTTTGGGGGTCTGTATTGACCCCCATGAGTGACAGGGTTAATGAAGGGCTTATGGGGGTCTATATTGATCCCCTTGAGTGACAGGGTTAATTAGTGGTTTATGGGGGTCTGTATTGACCCCCATGAGTGATGGGTTAATTAAGTGCTTATGGGGGTCTGTATTGACCCCCATGAGTGACAGGGTTAATGAAGGGCTTATGGGGTGTATATTGAACCCACCTGAGTGACAGGGTTAATGAAGGGCTTATGGGGGTCTGTATTGACCCTCAAGAGTGATGGGGTTAATTAAGTGCTTATGGGGGTCTGTATTGATCCCATGAGTGATGGGATTAATTAAGTGCTTATGGGGTCTGTATTGACCCCCATGAGTGACAGGGTTAATGAAGGGCTTATGGGGGTCTGTATTGACCCCCACGAGTGACAGGGTTTATGAAGGGCTTATGGGGGTCTGTATTGACCCCCATGAGTGACAGGGTTAATGAAGGGCTTATGGGGTCTGTATTGACCCCCATGAGTGAGGGGGTTAATGAAGTGCTTATGGGGTCTGTATTGACCCCCATGATTGACAGGGTTACTGAAGGACATATACGGGGGATTATTTTGACCCCCATGAGTGAGAGGGTGATAGTGTATATTTGTTTTCTTTTATAATGGGTCCTTTAAGGACCTTTACAGTCCTTTAAGGACCCGTAACGCAGGAATTTTGAATTTTCATTGCAGCGGGGGTCCCAGATCGCGTGCGATCGGGACCCCCACTGCGATGGTTATTGTGGGGTTAATGCAGGTCTCCGAGCTTATCTTAGAACCTGTGGGGTTAATGCAGGTTTCCGAGCTTGTCTCGGATCCTTTCTTGGACAAGTTGTTCGTGGCTGGGCTTTGAGCCTCGTTTTCGTTTTTTTCAGCTGCCATTTTTTCTCTCGCTTAGGGGATTTTCGTGTGTCTGAACTCGGGAATTTGGACTTAAATGGAGGTGTAACTTCACTTTCAGAGGTCCTGGATGCCTCCCTCCCCCTTGCTATGGGTACGCTTTTTATGTATTTTTTGTGAGTATTTGGTGTGTTTTGACTGTTTTTAGGTGAACGCGGTTCGGCCGTCATGGTCGTATTTTTCGTGCGTGTGGGTGTTTGTTAAATTAAGGTTGGTTCCGAGGTCGTTTTTTTTTCTAAGTCGTGCGTGTGTGTTTTTAACCGCGTGTGAGGCGCCTTTGAGCCTCCACCTCCACAAATGGTTCCGCATTTGCGGACAAACACAGCGGACGTTGGAGCCTCCACCTTCCGCAAATGCGGCCCCTCGCTCTTTAAAGGGTTTGCATTTGCGGAGCAAACTGGATCCCTCGCCTCGTGAGGGATGCAGTTCTTGCGAGCTCGCTTTGCGAGCTCGCAAAGCGTGACGACGAATCATAGTTTGACAACTATTATATGTGATCATTTAAATTAATCTGACACATCTATATATATATATATATATATATATATATATAATTTTTTACGGTAATAAAATTTGTAGACTGGGAATGCTGTACCTTCAGTGCTCATCGCGAGCCCTGCGCTGAGTGCCTTCGGCGCTCATTGCAGGCCTTGTTAACCTGCAGGTTTTGTGCTTGGGAATGCCATGTGTCTCTTTCCAGCTCTCTCCTCTGTCCCTTCCCTGTATCTTTCTCCTTTGTGTGTCTGCTGAATGTTTGCATGGCGCGTGCCGATTGTCGTTGGTTTTATTTTCAAAGTCCCGCGTGCCTGCCGTTGCTCGTGTGTGTTACTGGGTTCTCCGTTGTGTCATTTCTAAGTCCTGCGTGCCTGGCGTTGTTAGTGTAAGTGTTACTGTTTGCTCCGTTGTGTATTTTCTAAGTTCTGCTTGCCTGGCTTTGCTCAGACTCGTTTTCATCCTGTTTCAGAATGTTTTTTACGTTTTTCGTCCACCCTTTTTTTCACTGGCTTAGCCGATTTTGGATTGATGAAAACCCCCAAATATGGCTCGAATTCATTTTTGATTAATTAATTAATTAACATATATTAATTAATTAATTAGCAATTAGTAATCATTATAAAAAATAAATATTGTCTATGTTACAATGCATAGATTTAATATTGCATTTAAATATCTGAAGTACTGATCATTAACATACATTCATTGATTAACTATTAATTATTAATAATTAAAGATTTTTTTTTATACTTGCCCAAATATTAGGTACATTTTCAAATGCACTTATATATCTTTATTCCTCCTCATTGACTGACAGGGATAGGACCCTCTAACCACTTGAATATTTAAATCAGTTTATAATATTATGGCGGGTGCAACATTTAATATTTTTAATGCATTTTCTTATGAATATATTGATGATTAGGCCTTTACGTTTTGCATGTATGTCAATTAAACTGGATACTTTCAATGATTAATGAATTCATTGAATCAAAACATAAAAAATGCTTTTCAAGTCATTTTATAGATTCTTTTTCTCTGCACCTGCCTGAAGACAGAGATTGAGATCTGCAGGATTTGATCTGCTATAAGATCAACTTGACAGGTATATCATTTAATGATGACATTCTTTTGGAAAATAGGATTAAGTCTTTTTATTTTGCATTGATGACAGTTATTGATGAATTAATTAATGGATATTATTTTATTAATTATTAATCAATAATTTAAAAAAAAAATAGAAAAATTAGAAATACATATCTGCTTAGACATTTATGTTTTAATGAATGACAATTACACCTTATAACTTGATTTATTGATTAATTCACTTAATCAAAACATTACAAATGCTTTTCAGGTCAATCTATATCTTTAGGAACACATGATTACCTGTTTAAGTTTTGCATTGATGACAGTTTTACATGATTTCATTAATGTATATTCATTTATTAATCATTAAATCATTAAAAAAATATATATATTTTAACATTAAATTATTGACCAATATATATATATATATATATGCTTAGCTCTTTAGCTTTTAATGTATGCAAATTAAAAATAATGCATTGATTGATTGATTCATTAATTTAATGAAAACATTACAAATGCATTTCAAGTAATTTTAATGCTTCATTAATGCTATTTAGGTTTTGCATTGATGACAGGTCAAAAAAAATATGTACAATAAAAAAAAAATCAATATCTTACACCTGCATTTACAATTACAGATTACAATTGCGACAACGCAGAAGACAAGAATGAACGTAAAAGAAGAATGGCAAGGGAGCGGAAGCAGAGTGTTCTGGAGCTTCAAAGAAACGAAAAAGTAAACAATAAATTGTCTGTAAAACATTGCCTAATGACCCAATATTGCCTCATGAAACCAATGTTCATACACATGACACCAATGTAGATATAGAAAGTTGTAGTGATATCTATGTTGAGGAAGCTCACGATAGTGCTTTATTTACATCACTAACAGTAGACACTCATTATTGTGCATTAATGAATGTGGTGTGTCAGTTTTGTGGACCTATCATTTTCTGAATGAAAGACCAACTGATGGAGAGTTTATTAGTTGCTGTCAAAAAGGAAAGGTAAGACTTCCAGAAAGACACACATTTCCAGAATATTTAGAAAGTATAATAAGTGATCCAAAATTTCCAAATTATACCAATTTAAAAAAACCAAAAAACATTAGGTCTTATAACAGTGCAATTTAATTTGCTTCAATGGGTGCAACATTAGCAGAAAATGTCCCAGGACATGGTCCTTACTGTTTTAAAGTACAAGGACAAACTTACCACCGGACTTCACATTTACACTCAGAAGCAAGAGGGCAAAGGAAATTTGCACAGTTATATGTCCTTGATACAATGGAAGCTGTTGAACAACGAATGGTGCTTCCTGAAAATAAACAATGCTTACCCATAGTCTTTGAACAGCTTGATAACATTATGGCCAACAACCCATATAGTCAAGCATACAAAAAATTAGCAGAGGTTAAAAAAGAACAACAGGCACACGCGCAAATCAATCAATTGCCAATGCCAAGAGTAAATATAGTTCTCAAAAGAGATCATCATACTGATCAAATACGGTATAATTTACTCACAGCAAATGAGGTTGCCATGGTCTTTAAAAATTGTGATGGTGAACTACCATTTGAGCGGGATATTAGAATATATCCACGCAATGAAGACCAACCTTTTATAAACATAAATATTTTAAGTAGTAATTTGGATCGAGAAAGATACAATGATGCCATGGCTATTGTGACTAAATTTGGCAAACCAGATTTATTCATTACATTCAAATGGAATTCATGATATAACTTAAGCACACTTATTGGGAAATGTGTGGCTTTTGTTTATTCCATTGAATTAAAAAAAAAGGCCTGCCACATGCACATATACTTTTAATCTTACAAGAAAAAGACAAATTAAATACGGCAGACAGAGTGGATTCAGTAATTACTGCTGAACTGCCACATCCAGAAAAACATTTTAAACTTTATGAGATTGTAACTCATGGAATGATTCATGGTCCATGTGGAGATATCAATCCAATTTCACCATGTATGAAAAATACAAAATGCACAAGAGAGTTCCCAAAATGTTTTCAAATGCCGACTTATGCTAATTGTGATGGATACCCTTTGTATTAGAGAAGAGAAGGACAAATAGCTATTATCCATGGCCAAAAGGTCGATAATAGATATGTGGTTCCATATAATCCATATTTGCTGATGAAGTACAATGCACACATAAATGTGGAAGCTTGCACTTCTATCAAATCCATCAAATAAGTGTATAAATATATATACAAAGGATATGATGCAGCAACTGTTGTTGTGCAAGGTTCACAAAACGAAAAGGAAAATCCAATTTTACATGACGAACTTTCATGTTATTTGAGATGCATGATCGGTCACATGCTGTGTATCGATTAGCTGCTCATTTGCCACAAAGTCAATTTGTTTGCTTCACTGCAGGGAATGAAAGAAATGCTTTAGCACAAAGTGAACATTGAGCAACAACACTTACTGCTTGGTTTCAATTAAATTGTCAGGACACTGAGGCCAGACAATTTTTATACATTGAGATTCCAGAGCACTATGTATTCATAAATGGCCAATGGCGACAACAACAAAAATGATAATCATAAAATTATCCCACGCATTTATACTGTTAGTCCAAGAAATATTGAACGTTTCATTTTAAGATTACTTCTTTTACATGTACCGGTGCACAAAGTTATGAACATTTACGCACAGTGACCGACATAGTTTATGATACTTTTAATTAGCTGCAAGACATCAAAACTTCCTGGCAGATGATATGGAATGGGAAAGATGTCTAGAAGAAGCAGCACTATGTCAAATGCCAAAGCAAATGAGAGAACAATTTGCTTTCATTTGCATCTTCTGCAATGTACCTGGTGCATTAGCTTTGTGGGAAACATTGAAATTACATATGTGTGAAGACTTCTTGAAACGTTACAATGAGACCATTGCGCTATTAAAATCATTAATGGAAATTCAGGAAATCTTTCTTTGTCATGGATTAAATTGTGCTAATTTTAATCTGCCTGATCCAGGAATTATAGATGAAATTAACTTTGACGAGTATGACACTGAGATTGAATATCAAAAAACACAAGAACAAATTGAAACTTTAAATGCATTACAATTAGAAGCATTTAACGCCATTACAAATGCAATAAACGATGACATGCTCAAAGAGCATTATTTCTATCTAGATGGCCTGGTGGATCAGGAAAAATGTATCTATATACTTTATTTATGAGTTGCATTCGAGCACAGGGTCAAATAGCACTGCCATTTGCAACAACTGGAATTGCTGCACTTTTGTTAGAAGGTGGTAGAACTGTGCATAGTGGATTTAAACTGCCACTTCCCATTCTAGAAACATCAGTGTTGGATATTCGAATGAATTCATTACAAGCCAAAAAAATTCACAAAAGTAAATTAATTATAATAGATGAGGCAACAATGATGTCATGTCATTGCTCTGCAATGTATTGATCGATTATTAAAATAAGTTATGGGTAATGATTTGCCATTTGGTGGAAAGGTGATGTTAAGAGGAGATTTTAGGCAAACATTGCCTGTGGTGCCACATGGCAATAGGACTGACATTGTCGAAATGTGTATAAAGAGAGGTAAACTGTGGAAAATATTTACACACCTTAAATTAGAAATAAGAGAGATCTGAAGGCCAAAATCAATTCAATGATTGGCGAATTCAGATTGGAGAAGGAAAACATAAAAAAATAAATAGTTTACCTGATGATACTGTTGAAATTCCATCACAAATGATTTGCAAAGAATCACTAATATCGAGAATCTTTCTCAAAACCCTCAATAACGAGGATTACTCTGCAAGCAAAGTGATATTAACATCAAAAAATATAGATGCCTTGAATATAAATAACAACATTTTCAAATTAATCAATGCACCCACAAAATATTATTACAGTGCAGGTGACAAAGACAGTGAATCTAGAGTGCCAGGGGCACCAAGACAGTCAGAGGCACCAAGAGTGTAAGAGGCACCAAGTGAGCCAGGGGCACCAAGAGTGCCAGGGGCACCAAGAGCCAGACAGGGGCAGCAAGCTTGCCAGCCTTGGCAAAGGAGCCGTGGGTGCAGTGTGGCACCATAGTAGAGGGTGGACCAAGTGGGGAGATACCCTGGATAACCCATGTCCAGAGGCCCACTGGAACAGACACCGCTCCAAAGGCCCAGTTAAACCTAGAGGACTGGAATAAGGGTACCAAGCAAAAGGCAATAGAAGAAGAGGGTCAGCTGAGGTCCCCAAAGATCCGACTGGGTGGGAATTGCGAGATTCCCCAGCCTGCATCAGAGAGCCAGAGCACAGTTGCTCCACCAAGGGCAATAGAGGACAACCAGGAGGAGCAGTCCAAAGCTACAGATGCTCAGGAGGCAGCAGGAAAGGAGCATCCAGAGACTGTTTTAGAAACCCCAGCCCAGCTGTGAGGACTGGCTGAGGGGAAAGGGGTTGCCCTGAGACAGGGGTTGTTTTGTGGATACTATTTTGCCTCAGAAGGGGGTATGGGTGCAACCCACTGTGTCCCCAGTGACTTCCATGCTGCTGCCAAGAAGAGAGAGATGGGATCCTGGACTATTTGGGTGGGGGTTGCATGGGAAGAGCAATTTCCTCTGTACAGTCAAGGCAAGACCACGCAATGGGGGAGGCTTTGACGGTACACCTTGGGACTGTGTGCGAACGGACTGGAACTGGCATAGCATACAGAGGGCCTGGCCAAACCAGCAGATTCATGACTATCAGCGTAGCTGGGAAAATCAGGGATGTTTCCTGCCACGCTTGGGGGAGGTGTTGTCATGAATCAGCCAGGGGCCATCTTGGATTTGGAACTGTTATCTGCCACATGTTATTGAACAGAAGGTTTTGGGCTCCCAGAGCCACTGTTATAATGTTATATATTCAGGGCAGAGTCACACTGTTATTGTTATGCATTCAGAGAAGAGGCAGTTTACCACGTCACCACTAATAAAGTTGTCATAACGCATTAAGTGGACTGACGGGGGAAGTACTGCCTCAACTCATAACATGTGGGAACGGGAGAGGTGCTGTGGATTATAAAATGTTGTAGTGGTATTATCTGTAAATATATTGTATTGTAATGTGGGAGCCATGTTGTGTGCAGTCATCCATATTGGGTCTGATACAGATAGTAACCTGAGTAGATCACCCATCTGCCTTCCAGCTATCACCTAAAGTAAACGCTTAAAGTGATAGCAAGGCCAGAACAAAGGGGTCTGTACAGACATTGAGGCACCTTAACCCCATGGGGTCTTCAGCCCAATATCAGGGTCATAGTACAGGAGCAAATAGATATTTCTCCCTTGAGAGCCAGAGACCAAGTGAACTAAGTAGCCACACCTAGTGGGCGGTCCATGGGAGGGGTCTGGAAGTTCCCAGAGCTTACCTCTAGTCCATTGGCCAGAGGTAATCAAGTTACTCTTGAGATTACCCCATTGGCCAAGAGGAAGATGAGGGTTGGACAAGGGGGTAGCCCCTCCCTGTGGTGGTTTTGTGAGTTGTTTAAATACTTGTGCAAAAATAAATAAAGTTGTTCTTAATTTTCATAATAAGAGTACTAGGATACTCTAGATCTCATCATCATAATAGGTTGTGACAAGAGTGGTTTGCCTTTTGTCCTTCAAAGGAGACAATTTCCCATTATGATGGCATTTGCCATGACCATTAATAAATCCCAAGGACAAACTTGTAAGTCTGTGGAGATTTTTTTACAGGAACCTGTATTTGCACATGGACAAACTCTATGTTGCATTTTCAAGATGCAACAATCCAGAGGAAATTAAAGTTCATATTGAAGAAAACACAAGTCAAGGTGATTTATTGGAGGATGGATGCATTTTTAGCAAAAACATTGTGTACCATGAGGTTCTGTAAACATAGAGAACAGTGGTTTTATTTTGAGGACAACATTTTATGTCACTCGGACTCATTTTATAGGACCACTATTTCACTAAGAAACTCTATAAAATGGCAAAAAAAACAAACATGAAGAACAGTGGTTTTACTTCCAGGACGAACTTTTATGTCACTTTGACTGTTTTTAGAGGACCACTATTTCACATAGGAATCTCTATGTGCCACTTTCAAGAACTACAAGAATAACAACAACAACAAAAAAGGCAAAGACAAAGTAACATATTGGAATGTGTTAGAAGTTACCTTTTTGCATGATTGGCCCCACAAAACAATTAGGTGTCATTTTCATACAATTCAAGGCTAAATGTTAGTATTTTAAGTTACTATTTGAAATGTTAACATTGTATTTTAAAAGGTGTGCAAAGTTGTTTCATTGTATATAATTAAGGATTTATGTTAGTAGGAGAATAACCATTTGTTAATAAATTGATATATATATAATTAAATACAGAGTATTGATCCAGGGAGTAATCTGATCACCAGTTAATGGGGTCAGGAAGGAATTCCCTCCCCTCTTTGATGAGGCTAAGTTGGCTAAGTTTCAGTGGGGGGGGGGGGGGGGTTACTGTTTGCCTTCCTCTGGATTCAATACCTATGTGGTTTACTATTATTTGAAATAAAAGTTGCATGTTACAAAGCATTATGTGCTGTGTGTGAAATTTAATTTGAGGCATATTTGTTGTTTTTCCGGTCTTTGCGGTTCCGTGGTGCGTGTGTTAAAGTCGGATTTTTGCAAGCCGTACAGTGCATGTACGGGTTTCGGTCTTAAGTGGTACGGCTCATTGTAGCCTCATTCCCGCGTGACGGCTCGCGCCACAAACAGCAGCGTAAGTCCCGTATGACCGCTCGCATAGCAAGGCTCGCAAAGCGGGACCACCATCGTAAGTGTTCTGGACAAGCCTGCAGATCCACAACTATATACATGATATTATTGTTTATTTGTAGCGCGCCAACATATTCTGTAGCGTTATACATGGGTAAATTCAAGGCAAGAATAATAGGTACCTTACCCCTGGTCTTTCTCTACCTTCTCTGCAGTTCCCCAGTAGCACCCCCTCAACTCCTATCCTTTTGGCTGGCCAGAAAGTTCTGAAACCTGGATCTCACAAAATCTTGCAAGATTATCTTTGGTAATCTTGTGAGACCGGGTATCAGAAAGCAGCCAAAAGAACAAGAGGTGTGGGAAGCTAATGGTGGACTGTATAAACTGGGGGGGGGGGGGATTTGTGACCTTCATTCCCCCAGTTCCTACGCCTCTGAATGCCAGGTTTGTGTCTTTCACACTTCCTGCTGGCTTGCAGACTGAGTGTTATCTTTATTTTAGTTGTATATTCAATAGTAGAAGGAAGAGTGAGGGAGGAGAAGAGGGTTTTGTTGATTCGTTGGTGGATTCAGATAAACATTCAGCAGGCTCGGTAGATGGAGCTTTGTAAGTATACAGTGCAAGTGCTCTGTATCCTTCCCTGTACCTTTAAAAAGCAAATATGACTACCATGGCTGCTTCCATGTACTAGGAGCCTGCTAAAATGTAAAAAAAAAACACTGGTCCTTTAATGCTTAATTGAAACCTTTCTAGACTATTCATACATTTGTACAACACAATACTTCAGATCCACTAAGCCTTGCTGGGAAAAATTGTCATGGCAGCTTTTGTGAAACACTTTGCATAGTATGTGAAGCTTAGCGCATCTATCCAATATCTCAGATTTGATGGGGTTAAACCCTTGTTTACTAAATGTCAAAATACTCAGTGACAGAAACAATTCCGGAGGAGCTATCATCTGTGAAATGGAACTACTATCTATAAACTGGAATCAGTCTGCGCCGAGATCGAGACGCAACAGAAAGGTCAGCTGTCTAGCGCTGGATGAAACTAAACAACTGCTGAGGAAATGTATAAAAACGTATATGAGCATTTTGATGCAGATCCCATTGTTGTTGTTTTTTTCAATAATCTTTATTAAAGATTATAAATGACACAGTCCATCAGTAATGGTGGGGAGGATGCATCTGTTATTATATCTAACTTCTTCTCTTTCAACTTCTATTGAGTTTCTTGATATAGGTTACATATATTAAAAAAAAGAAAACATGTTAAAACAATACAAAAAAAGCCATAACTACATCTCTATCAACTAAGCAAGATAGTTTTCAGAAGATAAGTACAGAAGAAAGCTGTCATTGGTCTGTCAGGAGCACTGACGTCTGAAAAACCTGAAGATTAAGTCCAATATTTTCCTTTTTATTTATTTTATTATATTAATATATTATTAAAATAAAAAGGACATCAGTATTTAATCATGATTTAGGCTTTTGAATTACCACTATTAGTGCAGCCCTCCAATTTCAATGCGGCACCTGCAAAATAATATGCAAAATGAGCCCATATACAAGCTTTGTACTGTGTATGTCCCATGCCCATTTGATGTTACTGGTGGCCACATTGTCACCAGTGGCCATCTATGAACAAGTAGTATATACAGGAGTGAGAATGCATGGGTCTGTTTTTCATATTCATTTCCAACTGTAACATTAGAAAGATCCTAGCAACATGGATCACACACTTCCTCCCCTCAACTGATAACACCGAGCCTTTACCCTTCCCTAAGCCCACAGCCATTATGCATTCCTTTGACCTTGTAACAGAGGATGAAGTATCCAGCCTACTATCAACCTCTCGCCTTACTACCTGTCCTCTAGATCCTATTCCATCACAGCTTATCCCTCCTCTCTCTACAACACGTATCCCTGCTCTCACACATCTCTTCAACCTTTCCCTAAACACTGGCAAATATCCATCATCTCTAAAACATGCCATAATTACACCCATTCTTAAAAAACCCTCATCTGACACTGATTCTCCTGGATCTCTATGCTGCTCTTGATACAGTTGATCACCCTCTACTAATCCAAATTCTCTGCTCCCTTGGAATCAGAGATACATACTGCTCTCTCATGGTTTACATCATATCTACAAGATCAAACATTTAGTGTCTCCTTCTCTGGCACCTCTTCTTCTCCTCACCCTCTGTCTGTTGGTGTACCCCAAGGTTCAGTTCTAGGCCCCCTCCTATTCTCCTTCTATACATCCTCACTTGGCACCCTAATAAAATATTTTGGACTTCAGTATCAACTCAATGCAGATGACACTCAAATCGACCTCTCACCACCAGATATCTCCCCCTCTCTTCTAGCATGTGTTTCCAACTGCCTCTCAAGCATATCCTCCTGGATGTTTGCCCAACATCCACAACTCAACATGTCTAAGCCTGAACTATTAATCTTCCCACCATCTACTACAGCATCAATTCTTCACATCTCTCTCACTGTCAAAAATGCCATTATCACTCCCACCTCCCAAACCAGTTGTCTTGGGGTTCTACTGGACCCTGCCCTCTCTTTCATTCCTCAAATACAGTCACTAACAAAAAAAAGCGTCTAAGAGGAGGTATGATTACATTATATAAACAGATCCAGGGTCAGTATAAACATTTGTCAAGTGAGCTTTTTGTGCCAAGAGATTTCCAACTGACAAGAGGACATCCCTTGAGGTTAGAAGTAAAAAGATTCCACCTTAAAGAAAGAAAAGAGTTCTTCACAGAAAGGGTAGTTAATCTGTGGAATTCTCAAACAAAGGAGGTGGTGAAAGCAGATTTGATAGATAACTTTAAAAGGGGACTGGATTTATTTCTATTAAAAAAGGGCATTCATGGTTATTCTGAATAATTAGAGGAAGAGTATTGGTGCAGGGAGGAATCCGATCTCCAGTATCTGGGGTCAAGAAGGAATTCATTTGTTTCCCTGTGAAATGATTGGCTAAGTTTCACATGGGTTTTATCTGATACACCTAATTTACAAAAAATTAAAAATAAATTAAACTTTATCCTAATAAACAAAAGACTCACCCATCTCTTAGCAGATTCTATCCCCAACTTTTTAAAAACCTGTTATCCCTGGTTTAGATCCCCTTATTGTATTTCCCTGGAAGGAATACAAATACAGTAGACTCTTATTTAACTGGCACCCTTGTGGATTGGTAGATGCCTCATAAATGTAGTTTCTGGTTGCTTGAGAGTTACTTTTAAAAGAGGCCTAGATTAGCTGATCATAGGATGCTCTGCTAAGTATATTTGTCAGTGAGGGCTGTTCTAGCAGCAGCAGCTTTCACTCCTCACTTAAACACAGGTAAATACGGCTGGAGGGTGCAGTGCTGAACCCTGGGAATGTAACGCCAACACTGTCCTGGCTCAGTCACTCATGCCTGTCTGCTTCCAGGTAATATTGAATTGCAAAGCCATACAGTGGATGAGGTGCCTGTAAGCATTTTGTTGGCATGACAACCTGGCTCCTGGTATTTGCTGAACCATGTAAAATTACAATTTTTATTTAAAGAACAGTATTTAATTTGTTTCTGGTTGCTGCTCTTTTTGAATTTTCTTTTTATAATTTAGCTTGGAGTCTGTACGTATGCTCTTATCTATTGGACAGTGGAAGGAGAGGTAGAGAGGAGAGTTTTTTTTTTATATCACTGGAAAATTTGGAACTTGACACCACCACCCCTTCCCAAGCAGAAATGTAATTGCACACAGACAAAATTTAGCAAAGTAACATGGATGCCTCCATGGACTAGCAGACAGTTCCAATTTTTTTTAAAAATTAAAACATATTTTAAAATATTTCCTGTTTAATTATAATTAGATAAACTTTTTTATTATACAGAGGTCTTTTAATAGTTATATTACTGTTGTAAATAATTATATTAAGCAACCAATGAAGTCCTATATTTAAAATATGTAATCTCCCTTTATTTTATTTGTATGGGCGATTCCCTTAAAATGAATGTACCCTGACATAATACCTATGTGTTGTATATGTAAAGGGAGTTAATCCCCTAACTCCTTTGGCTCTGTACAAATCATACTTTCAGAATAAAAATGATGGTTAAAAAAATTGCCACTGTGAGCATACATTTAAAATATTCACATTTGAAGAACTACACTTCAAAATAAGTAAATATTTTATCATGTAAAAAAAATGCAACCTTGGATTTAATATTTTTATATACAATTATTCTACGGTGTAATTTGTCATTTATTTTCTAGTGATCCACTTCCTAAGATGGCAGCGTGACCTAGAATACAGAGAGCAAGCTTCTATTTGCACAATGGGAATATGGCAGATACAAGTTCTAGCGCTCTCATTAGGACTAATGCAAAGCTAATTAGTTTACAAGGACATATATTGTCGAATAGAAGCTACAAGATGCAGTCTAGTAAAGGAAATACAATTCTGCATTTAAGGGCCCCAGTAGAATGAAAATATATATGTTTGAAAACTTTGAGTCTAACTAAAGCATAATTAAGTATGGTACAATGTATAAAGCTATTTTAATTAGACAACAATAAATGTTTATACTTTTGCTGGGCCCTGGAGGCATCCATAATATTTTGGTGGAAGTGTGTATGTCAGATTATTGTAGATGCCTTCTTCCTGCATCTGGGCCTGTCAATTTCAATCTGATCAAATTATCAAACAAATATTGTTGACATCTCCTTGTTCACTCCTCTCATTCTACTTATAGAGACATAAACACAACCTTTTATTATTAACAATTACCAATTAATCTGCATATTGCAGATCAGAGGAGATCTAAAAAGGTAGAACTTAATGGACTAAAAGTATTTTTTCAACCTTAATTACTATGGGCCTCATTCTATTACCGGCCGTAAATTGGCCGTAAGGCTGCGATTCCTTGCGGGGGTTCTGTTAACTCGCGATTCTATTATACGGCCCCGCAAGGATCTCCCCTTACGGCCGGCCGCATATCTTGAAACCGGCCGCAAGCTGTGAAATATAAAAACGCAAAAATAAATTCAAGCCTGCACTGTACAGCTCTGTAAATGCTAGGGATCATATTGGGGGACATGAGGATTAAAAGGAACCCACTCTCAAGCTTGCACATCAGCCCAAACCCGAGTTCAAATTAACTGTTTATTTTCCGGCTGCGGCGTGGGTGTGTCTGAAGTGCTCCAAGCACTCTGGACTTTTTACATGGATATTTTACGGATATTAAAAATAAAATATTTTACGGATTTGAGTATAGGATAATTATGTGCTATTTTTTCTAACACCTAAAATCCCTTTATAGTCTTCTCAAAGTGCAGGATGGCTTTATTTGAGCTATTTTATGTGCTTAATTGGTGCTAGCGAGACCTCTTTCCTGCAAGTAAGCTGCGGCTCGCTTTTAGCCTTGCAGAGAGGTTTCCCGGAGCAATTGAATTTCAAATAGTAATTTCTTACGGCCGAAACTCTTGCGGCCGTTTTAGATCAAAGGCTTTCCTCTGGCGCGAGCGGCCGCAAGAGATAGCAAGGCACCGGCCGCAAGCCTGCCGGAGCCCCCGGCCGTAAGGGAATAGAATAGCCGATTAGCTTGCGGACGGTCCTTGCGGCCCCGCAACGGCTGCGGCCGCTAATAGAATGAGGCCCTATGTAACTATGTAACCTCATGATCCAGCTCTTAGGAAGTGATATAACAAACACAAAATGGATTCCTATATTCATAAACAGTCTTCAAAAATTCAGATTTTCTCTAAAAATAATTGTACATACATGTGAAAAGTCCAAAGGCTGTGTTTATTAATTTTTTCATCTAAAAACATATTTCTCAGACCATACATAAAAAAAATCTGACCACATTGATCCTTTAAGATAATGTTAAGCAACAGATTTTCTGAATTTATCTGAAAAAATAGCATTAAATAATTTACACAACATATTGTATTGAATTATTTTACATTTAAAATTGAATCTATAGCCATTGTATGCTTTATAGTCTCCACTGTCTGGCCCAGCTGCATTATATATTATTAAAGCCTCAAGATCCTTAGCCCTTTCTGGCCCCCGAGGACTGCGAGTTATGGATAAACTGGAGGACAGTCCCCGCAGACCCACATGAGTAGTGGGCTCTATTGAACATCTGCTTCAGCTAAAAAATATCAGCCCCTGTTTCATTTTCATTAAAATGTCATTATTTGGAGCCAGGAGCCCTCAGGGATTGAGTGAGTGATTCCCTGCTCGTGGAATTCATGTCTAAACCCCACAAATCCATTTTTCATTGGACTCTTACATTCATATTAGGAACATTCATCACAGCAGCCTCAGTGATTTCCATCTATATTTTATGATTTTTATTTAATCTTACATGGTGAGAGTGCTTTGTATAGCTCCTGAACCCACAATAGTCATTATTAGTGTTATTTAGGATGTAGTATCCTATTTCAAAAGCCAATGTAGCCACATAGTTAAACTATACATAAAGGGTCACTGTAGTCCAAAAATATCTACCCTGCATTTCAAAGATTGTATTTTATACATTAAACATATTAGATTTTTTTAATGAAAAATAAATGATCTATAGTGTAGAGAAAGTACATAAAACTATAGCGCAATGGGACTATTTTCTCCTCCTCTGTCCAGTCATGTTGCAGAAAACAAGTGGACAGGGAATCTTATGGAGGTCTGCATTCCTATTAAACTGAATGTGATCAGATAAGAAACACAATTAACTCTCCATTTTTTTTATAAGTTTCTTAAATTAATGTTATTTTACAGGTGAAAAAAGTTTTGGTAAAATATAAGACATGTGCTTTTAAATAAATAATATAAAGCATTGGACTGCAGTGACCATGGATCTTACAATAGAGATTATTTGTTTATTAAGTTAGTGATAAAATTAGTATTGCATTGTAGCTTCCAGCAGATATGCCTCTCTCCACCCCTACTAGGTATATCCGGAAGCTGCCCCATTTTTTTTTTCTTACTGGTGTTGATTTGCCTGTCATAAAACTGCAGGGAAGTAGGCCGATAAATAGTATTACTAGAAAAACTGATAAAGACTCATAGCAGGACAGATCATCTTCCATTCCTTTTCCAATCTCTCTCATGTAAGATCTAAAGGCAACAAGAATATTTGGGACCATTCCTAGCACCTAACATTAACCCCTATGCTAAGGGGTACCACTTGAAACCCCTGCATGCCTGCAGCATTTAAATATTAACCGACCAGGACCCCCATGATATTCTAAGTTTAAACACTACACTATTAAAATTACCACACAATAAACTAATAAATAAAAAATACATCTAAAATAATAAAAAAAGAATAAATTAAAAATAAAACTTACTAATAAATTGAAAAACACCCCAAATTAAATAACTAAAAAAATAAACCCCACAAAAAGTAATAAAACCTAAATTACAAAAATAAAAAAGAATGACAGTAAAAATAAACAAATAATTACAAATAAAATAATAAAATTTATTCAAATAAAAAAAGACGCAATCTGTAAAATAATCATTAATTAATAATATTTATGTACCCCAAATGATCACCCAGCGACTTCCTGATCCACACTCCTCTGCCATACTTATAAATATTTTGGACTAATCAGATTGCGGGATCTTCAATCTGAACAATCTGATTGGTCCAAAATATTAAAAATAGATAGTATCCTTACATCCAAAAAATGTTTTTAGAACAGGGAGATTTTTGGAGAGCCCTTTACTAGAGCAGAGGAGGATGACATGGGCTTCAAGCAAGAAAGAAGAAGACTTGGCCCTCTTCAATAAACATGGATAGCCAGACTAGTCTAGGGCAGAAGAGTGAGAACCAGGGAATTGTTGATCATCACTGGATGATCATGGGCAGAAGAGTGAGAACCAGGGCATTGTTGATCATCACTGGATGATCATTTGAAGTAGGTATTATTAATTAATGATTATTTTAGTGGTTTAACCTTTTTTATTTTAGGATGTTATAATTCTATTTGTAATTCTTTTTTATCTTTACTGTAATTCTTTCTAATTTTTTATAATTTAGATATGATTTTTTTTTTAGTTAATTAGTGTTATTTAGATTTATTTTTATTATTAGTTAATTGGGGGATTAACTTTAATGTTATAACTTACGTGCCACGGGGGTCCTGATGGACCCTCATGGCACTTAATGTGTTAATGTATTTTTCCGTGGGGAGCTGTATAGAGTCATTAGTAATATAGGGGCAGTGAAAAATTGGGGAAAAAGATTGGCTTATTTTGCAGCATTGGCTTGACGGAGTCACTTGTATCAGTTCTTTCACAAGTTTTTCAGGATGAATGATTTGCATAGCTAGCAGGATTTGCTTTGGCCTTAAACATGGTGTAAACTGTGATATAGGAGATTAACATGTGGCCCCTAGTTACGTAAATTACCTTAGATAAATTCAGTAGAAGAGAGGACATGATCTTTTCAGTTCATTCTTCATTAAATACTGAATAGGTTTGGAACTATCACAGAAGCACCCGTTGCAATGCACCAGAGCCCTGCATGAAGGAAGGGGGGGTGGGGGCAATGCTGTCCATTTTTCTTTAATTGTATTACATTACATAATCCCCTAGGGGGGCCCTTACCCTGGCTCAAGCTGTCGCCTTCTGCCTTGCCCCCCATCCAGGCCCCTGCTACCCATTATCAGCCCGGATCCCCTAACCATCCCCTACCACCTTGCCACCCCCACCCGAGTTCTGTGGGCCTCACAAGCTACAGCACACATATTATTTGCCTGCTTGCGCATCTTTATCAGGTCAGTACTGCTCCTGGCTTGATAAAGGAAGGTTATCTCTCAAATATATATATATGTGATATATGTGTGGAGGGCCCCAACACAAAAAAATGTAGGCCCCCGTTAAGGAGGAGCCCAAAAATATTTCACTCCATTCACTAATTCTGCGACTGATACCGAACATTGATTATGTACCACTTTCACTGAACGTTTTTTTTAACAACAGCCAATACTATTTATATTTATCTATAATTGTATCTTTAAGAACAAAGTTATATTGTATCAGTATTCCTTTAACACATGAGAGTTTGTGCAATGAAATGTGTCTTAAGTTGAACCCATCAAACAGCATAATGCAAAATCATGGCAATATATTAATGTAATATATATAATGCATGTGTGCCCCTGGAGCAAGACATATTATGTGATGTGGATGACTAGTCATGAATTTAAATAGTCTGGTTGATTTGTGAAACTTTGTTATGGGTGATGTGGACCATTACAAAAAAATACCTATATTGGATGTAATCCTATTATAGATAAAGTGGCAAATTAAAGGTCCAAATTATTAAAGAAACATGTTCACAAATTAATACAAATGTTATTGGTTGTTATTAAAAAACAATGAGTGGAAGTGTTAAGATAATTTTACCTTGAGAGTTGGATAAACTATGTATATAGGACATCCTTATATTAATTAACTCTCATAGTAGGAATAATACATTATGTGCATGGGCATTTGGATAAATTATAACAGTCAAATAGATGTTTCTTCATTAGAATCAGTGTCATTATGCATATTTATACCAACTGGGCATGCACCTGTCCTTTATCATCTCCCACTGTGAGAGGTAATAATGGCCCTCGATAAGGGAAATAAGAGGGATAATCGTCTGTATCTACATGGAGGAGAAAACACTTTCCTCTGTAACTTTTTTTTATCTCTTTAATGTTAGTTTTCTAAACTTTAGATCATTACTATCTATACTTATTACCACTCACTGTTGGGGTTCATCAAGGCTCTGTTTTGGGTCTTTGCTTTTCTCAGTCTTCACTGCCTCCCTTAGCAAACTAATAAGCTCTCTTGGGTTCCGGTATTATCTCTATGCTGATGATACCCAAATCTACATCTCCTCTTCTGGCCTATCACTGTACCTACTAACTCATGCCACCACCTTTCCTTCAAACATCTTCTCCTGAATTTTCTCATACAACCTAAAAATAAACAAATTAATGACTGAGCTCTTAATATTCTCACCAGCTACCATCTCCCCATCACCAGTTATCACCCTTAAGGTCGGGAACTGCTCCATCACACCTATACGACCTACAAGTCTGTTGCTTTGGGACTACCCTGGATTTATTCTCTACATTCAATTACATTTCAAACTCTACCGATTGCATCTTCAAAGCCTCTCCAAAATCCTTCCTTTTGTTATACAAGAAAGACAAAATTCTAATTCCCTCACTTATGATTTCCCACAGCCTTTACCTTACTAGACTCTCTTCACTCCAATGCATCCTTTTAATATCTCTGCTAGGCTCATCTATCTAACCAGCCATTAATCATATGCTGCCCGACTCTGGCTTCCCATACCAGAAAGAATGAAGCTTAAAATCCAGACATTCACTTACAAAGACCTCAACAACACTACACTCCCCTAACCTCCTCCTCCATTCTACCCAAGATAAATGGCTCTCGTCATCTGTCGTCGCTCCCCCCACACACACTGTTGTCTCCAAGACTTTTCTCATCACAACCCAGTTTCAAATGCTCCCTGAAAACTCATGTATTCAAAGAACCCAGCAATGTATTCTATATCATAAGTGATTCAAACAAGACAGTGACCACCTCATGTGCATGAATCCTGCTGCCTCACAAGAAAACAGACATGTCTCAATAACCTTAACCCATTTAGACTGTAAGCTCATACAAGAGCAGGGCCCTTTACCCCTTCTGTACCAGTATAAAACTTTTGTTGAGGTTTCCTTACGTTTTAATTATATCTCCTGTATTTACTGCGAGAAACATATTGGCACCATATTTATAAATGATAATAATAATAACTTGCAAAATATAAAATTAGAAATATGTAAAATTGTTATACGTGCATGATTGAAAACTTCAGTGTCCCTTTGAAGGAAGAGTAGTTATTTTTATTGTTTTCTGTCTCTCTTGTAATTACATATTCAGAATTACTAAGAAGCAAGATTTTTTATATGCTTTTCCTCCCCAGGTGTTTCAGCTGTTATGTATCTGTTTAGTTGAAGATGGCAAAAAATCTGAGAAAAACAAATGTATTCACATGTGGCTTTGACAGTCTTATCACTGAAAGACATTTAATAAATGTAATACCGTCATTGAGGGCTTCAGCTTATAGTGGAAATATTGAAAGAAAATGTTAAATACTCAGACTCGTCCAATTGTTTAGCTAGATGTGTCAATCAACTGTGTGTAACTTACTGAACATGACACTGAGCTTCCTTTAGGGAGCACTGTGCCAACATCTAAATAAGCTTGGAAGTCATATTTAGAGTATTTATGTATCATAATGTGACAGTCCAAGTCTAATGTGTTTGGTTGTATGTCCTATTTAGGGATCTTTACTGTGGCAGTGCTAGTGAATGGAGGGCCCAAGTGCAAAACCATTTTGGAGACTTCTAGCAACATCTATATACACCCTTTAGGTGCCAATAAAAAGCAAAAAATGTATAGTTAGACCACCTTTCTATAAAAAAATAACTAATTGCCCCCTCCCCTAATAAATTAAGATTCATTACTGTAGGCCATTGTTGTTAGCAGAGGGCCTTTAGCGAGCCTGGTGCTTTGTACTTGCTGTATGAGAAATAGGGGGGTGGGTGACCTCTCCTTCTCCGGTGAAGTGATTGCTACATGACCACTGGCTGGCTCGCCAGTCAGGAGGTTATTGCATATGGCCTCTCCTAACAACACCTTCTTTTTGGTGCCCTCCATTTTCACAGAGCTTGCTACATTATGTCGAGAACAAGTGTTTGGTTGTATAACCAGATGGGTAGGCTGGGCTTGTTAGCCTTGGTTGGTAGCCAGTCTAGGAGAAGGTGCATCTCGTAAGCCCTGTCAGGACACTCGGATATAACACCTACGACCCGAGGACCTCACTGTCACCGCCCCAGCTTGCTAGGCCATGACAGATGAACCCCCGAGTGTATTGAGCACACTGCATCTCACCTAAAAACTCCATTGTGTAGGCCCAAGGGTACATCTACGTCTAGACAAACAACATTTTCAAGCCCTGCAGTAATGGAAAAGGGGTGAAATCGCGGTGGAAAATGTCACTGGAA
Organism: Discoglossus pictus; assembly: GCA_027410445.1. Classification (NCBI taxonomy): domain Eukaryota; kingdom Metazoa; phylum Chordata; class Amphibia; order Anura; family Alytidae; genus Discoglossus; species Discoglossus pictus. The sequence goes on along the minus strand of CM050172.1, from coordinate 58,156,491 downwards.
ACTGCAATCTCAGTCCTGCATGCAGGCGGTGCAGGTGTATGGGTCACCTGATGCTGACCGGGGGAAACAATGGCATCTTTCAGCAGCACCCTGAAAGACCAAGCAGCCTTCTCTAGGGACAGCACTGCTTGCTCCACGTGTAGAGGTGTCTAGGAAAGGTGGCCTAAAGAAAGCTCCACTTCACCCAGCTGGCTAGCCGTGGTCAATGGGCATCAAATGTGGTTAAAATTCAGCAAAAAGAAATGTCTCACATCTGCCTTTCAGGGTGTACTTGGGCTGAAACTTGCATGTTGGAGCATCAGAACTATGCAGCCTTTTGTCTTGTGTCTTGTTCCAAAGAAAGCTTTGAGAAATTCAGAACCAGCGGTGGATCAACCTTTTGGAAAGAACTCAGTGTTGCACAGATGTTGGAGACTTCGAAGGCTTTTATAAAGGTGATGCAACGGGTTCAAAGCCCATTGTGTAGTGCAGATGGTCAAACACTCGCTACAGACAAGGTGTTGATTCTGAACTGGTGGTCTGTCCACTTTCAGACTCTATTCTGCTCCAACTGCGTAGTTTCAGTCTCAGCTCACCATTGCATTCCACAAAAACCAAAGAAAACTGAACCGGGTGAAATCTCTACACTCGAAGAGACTGTAAAATCTATTGAGCAACAAAATATTGGTAAGGAGCAGGAGTTGATAGGATCCTATTGGAGATCTGGAAATTGAACTTCACGTTAAACTCCATGAGCTATTTGTTTGCTGCTGATGGCAAAGCAAACTGCTACAGGACTTGAATGATGCAATCAACATCTCCCTGTACAAGAAGAAGGGAGAAAAGTCAAGACTGCTCCAATTACTAGGGGAAAGCTCTGTGTCGCTGGGAAAATCCTCACAAGAGTACTCCTTAACAGACTGGTACCCACTATCACAGAAGAACTCCTCCCTGAGAGTCAATGTGGCTTTAGAGCCAACAGGAGCCTCACTGACATATTTTTTGTTCTCAGGCAGCTCCAAGAAAAATGCCAAGAAGAGAACAAGGGACTTTATGTGTCGTTTGTCGTCACCGTGAGCAGGATGGGTTTGTAGCAAATACTAAAATGTACTGTATAGGATGTCCTCCTAAGTTCCTCAACAGGATCATCCAGCTTCATGAAGACCAGCACTGCCAAGTCAGGCAAAGCAATGGCCTATCAGAGCCCTTCCCAATAAGTAACGGAATGATACAAATCTGTGTCCTTGCACCAACCCAATTCAAACTTTTCTTCAGTATGATGCTGAAAAGGGCCATAGCAGACCTTGATGATGATCTCTACATCTGATACCGCACCAACCTGGCCCACACCAAGAAAGTAGAACAACTCATTTGAGAGCTACTCTTCGAAGCGAATGACATCTTGTTTGAGTCAGTTTGAAGAAGACAAAAGTTCTCCACCAGGCCGCACCTCAGGAAGATTACTGTTCTCGTCGCAACACTATTTGCGAGTTTGAGCTGAAAACAGTCCACCCGTTCACCTACCTGAGTAGCATCATCTACTCGGACTCTAAGGTTGACAAAGAAAATGACAACAGACCAGCAAAAGCAAATGGGGCATTTGGCAGGTTATATAAAAGGGTTTAGATGGGTTACCTACCGCCATCATCAATGATTTCTTGAGCGCATTCATCAACACTGCCTGCACACCGTCCTCAATATCCACTGGAATGACCACGTCATCGACACTAGAAGAGACAGAAGTCAATGGCATTGAGACCATGCTTTTCAAGATGCAGTTGCGCTGGACAAGGTACAGCTCTAGGATGGAAGATGATCGGCTCCCAAAGATTGTGCTATATGGTAATCATGACATAGAAGGACTCGCTGAAACAGTCCCTTGAAGCCTGTCACATTGACTATCATTGATGGTTGGCGTTAGCTTCAGACCGCAAGACCTGGAGAAGTGTCATTCGCCAGGTTGTTTCCTCTTTTGAGAGCACACACAGGGCTGTCCTTAAGGACAAAAGGAGACTGAGGAAAAATCGTGTCACTGCGGAACCCAACAATACTCTTAAATATTTGTTTGCCAAGCCAAGCCGATTGACTAGCAATAGCTCCTCAACTGGACCTTAGTTTGTTTGTTTGTATTCATTCAGTGGTGTCCATAGGCAAATATTATTGAGGTGCCACTTTCCTCCTCCACATGTATTGTAATATTAATGTGTTTATAAATGAAAACAAATATCATAACAAGAGAGACGTAGGAAAATGATATATGTGTAACAAAATCTGTGTATATAGATGGCAGTGAATGTGTGTGGTTATAATTATACGACAATACAGAATTCCCAGAGTGCAAAGGAAACATTTTATACATTCACATATATAATATACTATAGTAGTTGTTGTCATTAATATTCTAAGAACACTTCTCAGCATGCTATGTACAGAGAAGAATAGTGAAATAATTTGCCAGTCAGAGAGATAATTTGTTATTTCAGCCCCCAAAGCACTTTGTACTTTCCTGTAAGCACCTTTTAATTCCATGTAAGCAACAGATGCCTATAGGATTATTTCAACACTTTTTTGTGCAACATGGAGACCCCTACAGACATACACCAGTGTTCATTGACCACTATTGGTTTGTGACCTTCATTCTCATCATCTGGAGTAAACCTATCCCTTTCACTCCTCCTCCTCTACACTTGAATCACATATATAGTTGTGAGCGTACGAGTTGTTGCTAACGCTGCGTGCTCGCATAGCGAGCCCGCGGCCCTCGCGAAGCGAGGGCCGGGGCTCGCGCAGCGAGACGCGGGCCTTGCGAAGCGAGGGCACTGTGCCAGGTTCTCAGTTGCTGGCATGGAGCGCCGCAGGCGCTCCATGCCAGCACCTGAGGACCTCGCAAAGCGAGGTCTTCAGTTGCAGCAACTGCGACCAGTGCAAAATTCACAACACAAATTCCCAACCCAAACAACTGCGAATCTCGCAAAGTTCACGTCGCAACACATTACGACACTCGCAAACAACATACGACACACGTTCACACACATTACGGCCTTGCAACACTCGGACGCAACTCGCGAACATTACAAAATTAAAAACACAATACATACACACAGCACATACATAAAAACCTTACCTACACAAACAGCAAGCACACAGGACCTCAAAAATGCAACTTACAACATAATTGCACTCAAAATAAAAGAGTTTAGACACTAAATAATTTGTTAAGCGACACAAAAAATGGCCGACGAATAAAACGAAAACGAGGCTACACATGCAAACACCATACGAGACACGTTACCACACATTACGACCTCGCAAACATCGGACGCAACACGCCGACATACAAACATTTAAAACTTAAGAAAGACACACAACAAACACATAAAAAGCTTACCTACAGCAAGAGGAACCAGCCAGCACCACAAAAAAAACAAGTTACACCTACATTTAAATCAAAATAAAACACTTTAGACACTAATACCATCGCTAAGCAAGAGAAAAAATGGCCGACGAACAAAACGAAAACGAGGCTTCAGACGTAACTACACTACACTTACTCGCAATAATGAAACACATACTATGCGGAACGTATCACAATCATTTTAAACACCATTTTGAACAGTAATACGCAGAAAATGGCGGATGGAACGCAAATTGTAAGCTGGAACGCAAATAGCGCATGCGTATTTCGTTCTAACGGTCTCACTTTCCAGAACTTTCTACAAGTTTATAAATACTACCTATTTCAAACAAAAAAATACATTTCTCCTCAGGTGATCAACGGAGTGACTTCTGAGATAACTGCTGCTTTTACTTGAGAAGACAATTCTTTACTAATTTACTACTTTGCATTGTGCAAATTACAACTGAGAGGTAAGCTATAATATATTACATTTTATTATCAGGACAGGTCAAACAAATAAAAAAATAAACTAGGATTTATGTAGTGACATATATGGCACATTTATGTGTATAGGCTCACAAAAAAAATACGGTTCATTTAACAAAACAACAAAAAACCATAATTCTATATTAAACAGAGGTTTATGTATAGTGACGACACGCACATATATGTGTATAATGTATAGTGACATCTGACACGCACATATATGTCTATAATGTATAGTGACATGTGACACGCACATATATGTATAGAATGTATATTGACATGTGACACACACATTTATGTGTATTGCCCCTTCATAGTGACATGTGACACGGACATATATGTGTATAATGTATAGTGACATGTGACACGCACATTTCTGTGTATTGCCCCTGCATAGTGACATGTGACACGGACATATATGTGTATCATGTATATTGACATGTGACACACACATTTATGTGTATTGCCCCTTCATAGTGACATGTGACACGGACATATATGTGTATAATGTATAGTGACATGTGACACGCACATTTCTGGGTATTGCCCCTTCATAGTGACATGTGACACGGACATATATGTGTATAATGTATAGTGACATGTGACACGCACATTTATGTGTATTGCCACTGCAACAAAATTAGCTTAAAACAAAATCAGTAAACAACTACATTTAAATGACATTATATGTCATGTATACTGATGTCACACGCACATATATGTGTATCATCTATAGTTACATCTCACACACTCAAAAAAAAAAATATAAGGTTAATTTAACCATTTAAATATGAGTCATGTATACTGATATGTGACACGTACACAAAATAATTACATTAAACTATGGAATGTGCTTCATGTATGTGACATGTGTGTGTAGCCCCCACCAAAAAATAAGGTCAATTGAAAATAATTACAGAAGTATATTTAAATGACATTAATTTACTGCAATTCAATAGATCATATAAAGCTGAATCTTTCTATTTCTTTTAATATTCAAACAGACTCTGCATCAACAGCGTCTCTCAACAATTTGCACCGTGCACTTTGAAGCACAATCCCTTTTAAAGAACACCAACAAAGAAGAAGAGGTAAGATACAAGACATTACATGCTCAAAAGGCCATGCTTTGCTAGATGAAAAATTATAAATATACAAATAACTATTTCACTTTCTTTTTCAAACAGACACTACAAGAAGACCAGCGGATTAAGATTGGCAGGAGGGGACCGTCTGTCATTCCACACTTCAATCAAGGTAAAGTATTAAGTATAAACAAGAAAGAACCATGAGCCTTATTCAATTGCGACTTCCTCAATTGAATAGGGCTCTATATAAGCACATAACAGATTTTTTATACAGAACTTTTTAGTTACTGAACTTCTAACCACAATCAAGGTTTTCAATAACTAAAAACTTTGCTCAATAAATATGTTATGTGATTATATAGAGCCCTCTTCAATTGGCAAAATTGCAATTCAATGAGGACCTATATATCTTTAATGGACAAGGGCCTCACTCAAATGTGATTTGCCCATTTCAATAGGGCTCGATATAAGCATAGAGCATATTTTTTAAAGGAACTTTTTATTTAGTGAACACGTTGCTTTTGGATACAAGTTCACTAAATACAAAATTCGGTAAAAAAATATGCTCTGTGCTGATATTGAGCTCTATTCCATTGGCCAAAACACAATTGAATGAGGAGCTGACAATATAACAAATGCAGTAACCAAAGGCCCTCATTCAATTGCTATTTTGGACAATTAAATATGGCTATAAATAAGCACTTTTAGGCCCTTATTCAATTTTAACAAATATATGTGATGTGCTTATTTACAGCCCTATTCAATTATCAACATTGCAATTCAATGACGGCCTTAGAGTACTATTACATTGTAAAAAATGCAATTGAATAAGGGGCAAACTATGCAACATATGGTACACACAAAGGCCCTCATTCAATTGCAATTTGCCCAATTGAATAGGGCTCTAAATAACAACATAACATTTTTTTTAAAAGAAGTTTTTAGTTACTAAAAATCTATCCAAAATAAAGTTTTTCACTGACTAAAAACTTCTTTAAAAAAATATGCTATGTGCTTATTTAGGGCACGATTCAATTAGCCAAATCGCAATTGAATGAGACCCAAACTGCTACACACAAAATAGAATTTCTTATACAATGTTTAACAACCTATAAGCCTTACAAAGAAGCAAAAATAAGAATAACAAAAGTGTTGCGCACCTAATAGCATTGTACAAAAAATCACACAAACACATAGGAAACTACATTAACATTCTTCTTTAATGTTTAACAACCTATAACCAGTACAATCAAGAATAAATAACTTTGGTACAAGTGGTGCGCACAAAACAGGATTGTCAAAAACTAACACAAACACATAGCAAACTACATTAATTATATTATTTCATGTTTCACTAACTATAACCATCCCAATAAAGGTTAAATAGGTATACCACAAGTGGTGCGCACAAAACAGGATTGTACAAAAAATAACATAAACACATAGCAAAATAAATTCATATTCTTATTTAATATATCACAACCCACAAGCCTTACTAAGAAACTTAAATAAGAATAACAAAAGTCGTGGGATTGTACAGAAAGTAAAAAAAAAAAATATAGAAAAAAATAACCATAACTGATACAATACAGCCAAATTCATACATTTTTTACTTATTTAAAAGACATTTCACTCAAACAACATTTTCTATTTTATATTACAACAGATACTGCGTGAAGACAATCGGACGAGGACTTTCTCCACAGGACCGGACCATCGGACGAGGACTTTCAACACAGGACCAGACCAGCAGACGAGGAATTTCAACACAGGACCAGACCAGCAGACGAGGAATTTCAACACAGGACCAGACCATCGGACGAGGACTTTCACCAAAGGACCACAACATCGGACGAGGGCTATCGCCACAGGACCACAACATCGGACGAGGGCTATCGCCACAGGACCACACCATCGGAAGAGGACTTCCAACAGAGGACCACACCATTGAACAACGATTTTGAACCGAGGACCAACAAACATTCGGATTTAAATCACACTTCAACCAAGGTACAGTATAATAAGTACTAAAGTATAAAACTAAAGAAACTGCTTTCAGTTGCATCCGTGTCAACAGAAAAATAAAAAAATGAATTTACTATCTCCCTTATTCTATTTAAATTGCTACTATGCAATACATAGCTCAATAACCACATCACTTTTTTTTTTTAGCAAAGAAGTTTTGCAGTGGTAAATATCTATCCACAAACAACGTTTTTAATAAATAAAACCATTATTTTAAAAAAAAATGTTACATGCTTATTTACAGCAGTATTCCATTGGCCAAATTCTTAGCCAGTGAGGACAGCAATTATAAATTTAACTAAATATAAATGATACATTAATGATTTGCCTTTTATTTCACCAAATGTGCACAAGAATCTTTAACAGGAATTACAAATTAAAATATACACAATTACATTTATTTGTTTTCCTTTACAGATTAATATGGCTGATAACGAGACCAAAGAAGAGAAGAAAAGACGTCAAACTAGAGAAAGACAAGAGAGATGGGCCGCCCAGCAGACACCGGAGGAGAAAGAAATTCGACGAGAAAAAGAACGCAAAAGACCCAAAAAAAATAAAAAGATAATAAAGCATTTACAAACTGTTCCTAAAACATCAGATGACATTTTACAAGATACCAGTCAAGACAGACCAAAAAAAGCAACTACAAAAACAAAGCATTTACAAAATCTTACTAAAAACTTACAGGACATTTCAACCAAACAAGGACAACATATACCAAGAAAATCCACGAAAAAAACTAAACATTTAGAACCTGTTGTTGAAACATTTCATGACTTTTCACCTGATGAATATGAAAGTCAACATCCGATATGCTTTGCAAATTGTCCTTTACTCAAGTCTTTAGCAGTAGAGGTTCATAGTTGTGGGGACATGAGTACTCAATGTCAATTTTGTGAGGCTTATTATTTTAAACAGGAGAGACCCAGAGATGGACAATTTATTAGTTGTTGTCAAAAAGGAAAGTTCAAACTTCCAGAAAGGAAACAATTTCCAACCTATTTACAAAATATTATGACTGAACCTACTTTTCCAAATTAATTTTTTTTTAAGACAAACATAAGATCCTACAATAGTGCCATATCATTTGCATCTATGGGGGCAACATTGGCTGCTAATGTACCAGGACATGGTCCTTACTGTTTTAAAGTCCAAGGACAAATTTATCATCGGACTTCACATTTACATCCAGAGGAAGGAGAGCAAAGAAAATTCGCTCAACTATATGTCCTAGATACAATGGAAGCTGTTGACCAACGTATGCAGATGGAAGAAAATAAAAAATGCTTACCCAGTGTTTTTATAGAGCTAAATAACATTATGGACAACAATCCCTACAGTAAAGCTTACAAAAAATTGGCAGAAGTAGAAAATGAACAACTACTTCATGCACAAAGACATCAATCACCCATGCCAAAGGTTAATATGGTGCTTAAAAGAGACAGACATACTGATAAACGTTGTTATAACTTGCCAACATCAAATGAGGTTGCAATGGTCTTTCAGAATGATGAAGGAGAACCACCATTTCAAAGAGACATTAGAGTATATCCCAGAAATGAGGAGCAACCATTTATTAATATTAATATCTTAAGTCCAAATTTAGATCCAATGACATATCCCATCTTTTTCCCACAGGTTGGAGAAGCAGGTTGGCAACCAAAATTAACCCTTCCCAGTTACCCAAATGCTAAAGCCAGAATCCGAAATAATGTTTCTATGCTTGAATTTAAAGTTGCTCAAATTGCCATTAGAGATGAATTTAATCCAATTTTATGTGGTGGAAAACTAACACAACAATGGATTATTGATTCATATTTGCAAGTTGAGGCAAATAATTCAAACTTTATAAAATATCAACAAGATAAACTACGTGTAGAACAATATTGTGGACTCATGGACTATGTTGCTGACGTGGCTACAAGCAGAGACATGACAGCTGGCAAAGCCATCATTTTACCATCTTCTTTTCAAGGATCTCCTCGAAATATGAGAGAAAGATACAATGATGCTATGGCTATTGTAACAAAATTTGGAAAACCAGATTTATTTGTGACATTTACATGTAATCCACAATGGCCAGAAATTAATCAAAATCTACTTATTGGACAAAGTGCTTCAGATCGACCAGATTTAGTAGCCAGAGTTTTTAAGATCAAATTAAATGAATTATTACGTGACTTTACTATAAATCAGTTATTTGGCAAATGTCTTGCTTATGTATATACCATTGAATTTCAAAAAAGAGGCCTTCCACATGCACATCTTCTGATAATACTTCAAGAGAAAGATAAATTAGATACTTCGGACAAAGTGGATGCAGTCATAGTTGCTGAACTACCAGATCCAGAAATATATGGTAGACTATATGAGATTGTTACTCATCGAATGATTCATGGCCCCTGTGGAGACCTTAATCCACAATCACCATGTATGGAAAATAAGAAATGTTCAAAAGATTTTCCAAAAGATTATAGAGACAAAACATATGCAAATTGTGATGGATATCCACTTTATAAAAGAAGAGAAGGAGATAGTGCCATTATTCGTGGAAAAAAAGTGGACAATAGATATGTTGTACCCTACAATCCACATTTACTCATGAAGTACAACGCCCACATCAACGTAGAAGCCTGCACTTCCATCAAATCCATTAAATATGTCTACAAATATATTTACAAAGGTTACGATGCAGCTACTGTAGTCGTCAAAAGTGCAGACAACCCTGAAAGTAGTGAGTTAGTACATGATGAACTTGCATCTCATGTAGATGCTCGCTATGTCAGTGCGCCAGAAGCTATGTGGCGGCTTTTAAAATTTGAAATGCATGATAGATCACATGCAGTATATAGGTTAGCAGTACATTTGCCACAACGACATTTAGTCTATTTCCATGCTGGAAATGAAATGAATGCATTGGCCCAAAGTGAAGATCGTCACACTACACTAACTGCATGGTTTGCATTAAATTCCACTGATGCTCAAGCAACACAATACTTATATATTGAAATTCCATATCACTATGTTTTTGTGAATGGATTATTGAGAGCAAGAAAAACCAGAGGCAATAAAATAATTCCACGAATTTACACAGTCAGTCCAAGAGATGTTGAACGTTTTTGCTTACGGATATTACTTTTAAATGTTCCAGGAGCACAAAGTTTTGAACAATTAAGAACTGTTAATGACATTGTATATGAATCCTTCCATTTAGCTACAAGACATAGAAACTTACTCGCTGATGATACAGAGTGGGAAAGATGTTTAGAAGAAGCAGCACAATGTCAAATGCCACGACAGATGAGAGAACAATTTGCTTTTATTTGTATCTTCTCAAATGCTCCAAATGCATTAGCTTTGTGGGAGACTTTTAAAAGTAATATGGCTGAAGACTTTATGCGACGATACAATGAACCCATTGCACACTTAAAAGCGTTAATGGAAATTCAAGAAGTCTTTTTAACTCATGGATTAAGTTGTGCAAGTTTTAATTTGCCTGATCCAGGTCTTATAGATGACATTAACTTTGAAGACTATGACATTCAACTACAAGCAGAAAGAACAGAAGAAAGACTTGCAACTTTAAATACACTACAATTGCAAGCATTTCATGCCATTAAAAATGCTATAGATGATGACATGGTGACAGAGCGTTATTTCTATCTTGATGGACCTGGCGGATCAGGGAAAACATATTTGTACAATTTATTAATGAGTTCAGTACGAGCACAAGGAAAAATAGCAATGGCGTTTGCCACTACTGGAATTGCTGCACTTTTATTAGAAGGTGGAAGAACTGTCCATAGTGGATTTAAACTGCCAGTGCCTATTTTAGAAAATTCTGTGTCAGATATTCGCATGACATCCTTACAAGCAAAGAAATTGAAGAAATGTAAATTAATTATAATAGATGAGGCCACAATGATGTCATGCTATGCCCTCCAATGTATTGACCGTTTGCTTCGTGAAGTCATGGATAATATTTTTCCATTTGGTGGAAAGGTAATGTTGTTGGGTGGAGATTTTAGACAAACATTACCTGTCGTTGTACATGGAAATTGAACAGACATTATTGAAACATGTATAAAGTCAAGTACAGTATGGAAACATTTTACCCATCTTCAACTGCAACAAAATATGAGATCAGAAGGCCAAACTGATTTCAATGATTGGCTTATTAAAATTGGAGAAGGCAGAACAGAAAAAATACTACATTTACCTGACGACACTGTAGAGATCCCACCTCATATGATTTGTCAACAAGATATTATATCGGCTATATTTGAAGGGAGCATAAATAACGAAGAATATTCCGAGCTTGCCAACCAAGTTATACTGACGTGTAAAAATAAAGATGCATTAATACTCAATAATGAAATCTTAAAAAAAATCTATGCACCACAAAGAAATTATCACAGTGCTGATTCTGTACTTGCTGATGACAATGAAAGTCAGGCAAACTTTTCAACTGAATTCATTAACTCTTTAACTCCTTCTGGAATGCCACCACATATTTTGCAGCTAAAGAAAGGTGCAATTATAATGTTACTGCGAAATATGAACCCCAAAAAAGGCCTATGCAATGGCACAAGATTAATTGTTCAACAATTAAAGGACCATTTTATAGATGCTGAAATTTTAACTGGGACCCATAAAGGAGAGAGAGTTTTCATACCAAGAATAGATTTAGCACCAAGTGAAAGTAGTCTCCCTTTTATACTTCAAAGAAGACAATTTCCCATTATTATGGCATTTGCCATGACCATTAATAAATCACAAGGTCAAACTTTCAAATCTGTGGGGATTTTCTTGGAAGAACCTGTTTTTGCACATGGTCAATTGTACGTTGCGTTGTCACGGTGCAAAAATCCACAGGCTATTAAAGTTTACATTGAAAACAATGAAAGTCAAGGTGATTTATTAGAAGATGGACGTATTTTTACTAAAAACATTGTCTACTATGAAGTACTATAACTTTGCAGGATACAAACTAAAGCCATGCAAACATTTTGGAAAAACATTCAAAAATACAAAACAATTGGTTGTTTAATTCAGTTATAATTAATGGAAGTCATGTTTATGGATAATTCACCTCACAAAATACTTGCCTTGCATTTCTATGAAAAATTATGATAAAATGTTAAGTCACTATGTTAATGTTTCTAATGTTACAAGTTTAAAAACAATATTTTCAAGTTATTTCATTCAACATATTACAAAGTTCATGTTAAGAGCTCAAGCACCTTTTAAGTCACAATGTAAATATTCTCTGTTATCTTAAGATTACTACCTACATTAATGTTTATCGCCACTTTATGTGCTCAGTAATGAATTACTTTAATTACGTACGGTTTAAGGAGAGTTTTTACTGTATGCCTTCCTCTACATTCAATGTATATTAAACTTAACAATTATTCTGATACAAATTGCATGTTAATACTGATTAATTTAAAGTTAAACTGTTTTTACATTCAAATGTTAATACTTTTAATTCAAATTTATGTTACAAAATGTATTTACTATGTTCCTGTTTATAATGTTCAAAATTACACAAATGTTTTGCAAAACTTCCAAAGTTACATAAAAAATAAAGTTCAATTTTAAAAATATATACTTTCAAGGTTATTGCTTACATATATTTTAAACTTCATGTTAAAATTCGGCACGTTTCAAAAAGTCTTTTTACTTTTTACTTTCCTCTGGATTCTATGTATATTAAAGTGAACAATTCTTCAGATACAAAATTCATTTGAAAAAACCATTACATCAACGTTTTACAAAAATACATGTTCATATCACAATACTTACAAGGGTCAAAAATATATTTAAAAAACTAAACAACTTCACAAACATATACATCACATTGCCGTCATTTTTTGACAGGCAAGTCGCTAGTAGATAATAATTATCAGAACACACGCACAAGCCAGCAGGTGTGGAATACATAAATATGGCACCCTTTAGGCTCAAACAGTGTTTTCTAAGATAAACATTTGACCCAAGTATCATCGATACTTATCCAGAATTACCCCAAAACAACAAATACCAAATCACTTTTATAATAGTCAAATTATGCTACTGACAATTCGGCTTGGAATATAAAAAACAGGTCACAGCTTTATTTAACATATCATAATAGATATAGCAGATGCTTGCTCTAACAAATTAACAATGAGAATGGGCATGACAAACCAAAAGGCAAACCAACGCCATCTACAGGAACCCCACTGCCCAAGAGAAAATAGCTGCCCACAGCCATATAAAGCTATGACAGAAATTACTTTCCCTCCAATAGAGCAAACTCTCCCAGTAAAAGGCCAGACTAACCTGTCTGGTTACTGTCAACAAATAAAGCCAAGACCTGCCTTATTTTTCCTCAGAAAGGGACAAATTAAAAAGTCTAAGCCCCAGCTCATTGAGGTGAACCCCGTTCTTAGGAGGCCACTTAAATCAGTACAACTTAAACCACACCACTGTAGAGATCTCCTAAAAACATGTTGAAATATTTTTTGAAATACGTGTATTTTTCACTGAGGAATTATTAATTAAATCTCTGTTTATATGTGTCACTGGCATGCCTCCAGATAAACTCACAGCATCAGCTCTGTGCAGTGAGCATATGGAAAAAAGAGTTAACCCTTCACAAATTCATCTGTGCAGATAAAGGAATGTTGAAATTACCTATCAGGGTGGCTGGGGATTAACTGATTGCTGCAGCATTCCTAAGTGCAGAGAAAAACGTATAAAACTTTGTGTTTACCATGCCGTCACCGCACAGTTTGGGCATATGTTATTTGTCATGGAACTGTCAGTGTGTTTGTTAACAGACCTAAGGTATTCGATTATTTAGGTGTTATTAATGTAATGTAGAATTTTTTTAAATAATTTTAACATACAATCTTGTGTTCTTTCACACCATAAAGGGCACTTATAGTGAGGTAAATGGCCCTTTAAGGTAATAGGAAGGCAAATCAGTGGTCTCCAGATCGACATGGTGAATACATATACCACCAAAATGCCTAATGAAGCTAGCCATAGTTTTATTATTTTCTTTCTGTATTTCTCTAATTTGATATGACTGTGTGCTGCTCTCCAACATGAGCATGGGGTAAATTCCATCCATATTATAAGGTAGCCCAGGATACAATTGGAGGAACCAAGAGTTTTCCCTTTTCATAACCTGAACAATACTCCTCAAGGAAATAGCACCTAAATCATTACCACCAGCATGTATGAAAAAATCTGGGGGTGGAAAGGAGAAACAAACAAGCATAACGAACCACATGTAAAATAACCTGTTCCCTCTTCAAACCCAGACTATTTTAGTTGAAGCTGCCCTTTTGGAAAACCCAACTGCTTGCCATTGTCTGATATTGTAGCATTCCTTCTTGACTAAATGAATAAAGGAAAGAGCGAAGTGGAAAACTCAAAAGAAAGATCACACTAAATAATAAGGATAAACAAAGTACTTGAATCTGTTAGACTTTCAATGGCCTATTCATTTAACGATTGTTTCCCCAAGACCTAACATTTCTGTCTCCCTGGCAGCACTGATTCTAAAAACTTGAGTGCCAAAATGCAGCGGATAAAATTGTAACATAGCTAAAGAAGTACAAAAAAAAATGCTAAAAACTGGTAATGGAAAAAAACTCCCATCCATATATACAAATAGAGGAATGAACCTGAGGTCTAACCTTAAGGTATTATGACAAGAACGGGCAAGCAGGATCAAGGATTACATACAACATAACTCCACAAAGAGCTTCTGCTATAATATTTTTACATCCTGGTACATAAGACGCTATACAAAAAATGTTGAAACAGAGACATTTCAAAACCAGTTGCGTTATCAAGCAAAGAGGGAAGATGCAGAGAGGTAGAGTTAATAGCTTGCACCACTCCCAAATTATCACATTAAAAAAAGTATGTAAAAGTTGCACAGTTGCTCTCCAAAAATGAACAGTGCCACTAATATCTGGAAGGCCAGATTCCTGATTAAACCCAACTGTCCCCAGCTATGAGGCCAAGTTTTGGCACAGCAATGACCATTAAAGTATGCGGCGCAAGTCGCCGATCCTGCCACATTTGTATACTGATGGAGCTGTGCATTATTTAATTTATCATGCAAGAAGAGTCATTAAAGTCATGAACATTTTGAAGCCATAATTTAAGATCTGTCTTGTGCTCTGAGTTAATCACATGTGATGGTAGTACTGAGTAACTAACTCCCACTGTAGCCAAGGATAACCTACAGCAGAAGATACAACCCATACGTATTATTCTGCACGCAAAATTCAACTTCTGTAAGAGGGACTGTAAAACTTTTAATGTGACTTTCTGAACAAGAAACACTTGCTCACACCGCAATGCTCAAACCAATGACTTTATCATCCATTGGTAAGCTGTATTTAAAAGAAAGAAATATAAATACACAAAAAACTTAAATTTTTAAAATAGGAATTCAAATACCAACATCCTAAGAGATGGTGACAAGATGGATGAACAGGGAGCAATTGAAATTCTGATTCAATATCCACCTTAGCTAGCAATGCCCCTCTTCCAACCCCGGCAGAATCAGGGAGACTGCTTGGTTAATCGAGACAGAAGAATAGACTGTATCAATATTGTAACCATTGTTTACAGACAAACACTTTGGACAAAAGATGTTGTATTAGGCTGAATTTCAGCTGCTCTTTTTTTGGGAGCAAACCTAAGTGAGATACTGGAAAATTGTGCATAGGAGGTTGGTCAAAAGGAGCCGTCATTCCACCTTGACAAACTTCTGATAACAATTTATCAAGATTAAAATCTGGGAATTGTTCAGATGACTTTAAATTTCTAGGGCATTTTGATGGTGGAACATTACAGAAGAGAATAGTGAAACCAAACAAAAACACAGGCAAAAGAGGTTGCACACCAGATTATTTGATATTTACTCTATCATACATTCTTAGGTATGAACATATCTTTTCACTAAGAACGGGTGTATTCCTTATATGCAATGGTGTCCCCAGGTCTCTATGCAGGCTTAAGTTTTTTTAAAGCAACACAGAAAAGGGTAGCAAACTTTACAGTCATGGCAAAATTGATATGTTGAACCAAACCTACAAGTACATTTATTGTAGAAAAAGCAAAAACCTTTGTTAACTAGTAAGGAAGAGGATGAAGAGCTCTGACATGCAGGACCAAAGACACAGAAGAGCTGGGGAGAAGATGAGTAATAATTTTTAGCCAATTACTGCATATGGCATCTAACATCGTAGTTCCACCATGCCAGACCCCCATAAGCCTAGAGAGCTGAATCAGCAAGTACATAAACTCCTCCATCTTTTAGGGCCTGTAGTGATATCCTGCATGCAGGACCATGGAGAGCAACCGGTCTCTCTAAGCTGTACTAGTAGCTCTGTGATCACTGGTCAAAGCCATTGTAGAATACAGGATGATTCTCCACAAGTGTGATCAAACTCATAATCTGGTCCCTACAGGCAGGCACCAACCCCTTGCTTCTCCCACTTAAATTTAATCCCACCACCTTTCCTACCTCATGACCAGGTCAATAGTGCCTTTCCCCCAATTCTATTTCCCAGGGACTTTCTTTACAATGTTCATAGGCCGTACCATGGTCGTATTATGTTTTTATGCTACCCTAGGCCTATTCAGGCTTATGTATCCCCAAACCTCATTAACTTGAGCGCACCACATGCCCCATTCACTTTATTGGATACATCAAAACTGATACATATTAGGTAGATCCTGTTACATAGTTACATAGTAATTGAGGTGAAAAAAAAACTTGTAAGATCTTCTCTGATCTGCAATATGCAAATCTATTGTTAAGGCAAACAGGAAAAAAAACAAGTAAATCTTTGCCAATTGTCAAAAAAGATAAATCCTTCTTGACACCAGATACTGGCGATCTGATTCCTCCCTGGATCAATACTCCCTCTCTACCAGGATAACCCTGTATGGCCTATTTAAAAATACATCCAATTCCTTTTTAAAGTTATCTATGGAATCCGCTCTCACCATCTCCTTTGGTAGAGAATTCCACCCTTACTGTGAGGAACCATTTTCTTTATTTAAGGTGGAATCTTTTTACTTCTAACCTCAAAGGAAGTCCTTTTGTCAGTTGAAAACCTCTTAGCACAAAAAGTTCACTAGACAAAGCCTTATATTGATCCTTAATGTATTTATGTCATATGCCCTCTTAGACACCTTTTTTCTAGAGAAAATATGTTTATTTGCTTAGTATTTCTTTATAACTTAGCCCATCCATTCCCCTTATTATTTTTGTTGTCCTTCTCTGTACTCTTTCCAGCTCTAAAATTTCCTTTTTATGAAGTGGTGCCCAAAATTGTGTTTCATATTCCAAATGAGGGCGTACTAAGGATTTGTATAGTGGCAGCATTATATTTGTTTCCCTTGCTTCCATACTCTTATTAATACATGCTAATATTTTATTTGTCTTTGCAGCTGCTGCTTGGCATTGAGTACTGTTACTTAGGTGGTTGTCCACAAGCACTCCCACATCTCTTTCAGTATCAGATACCCCTAGATTTAATCCATTAAGATTATAAATTGCATGGCTACTTTTCCTTCCTAAATGCATAACTTTACATTTATCCATATTAAATACCATCTGCCATTTAGTTGCCCATTTCTCTGATTTATGTAAACCCCTTTGGAGTGAAAGTACTTCCTTTTCTAATTTAATTACCATGCACAACTTCATGTCATCAGCAAAACATGGAGACAATATTTTCCAGTCCAACTTCTAAGTCATTAATAAATATATTAAAAAGGAGAGTACCTAATATTGAGCCCTGAGGAACCCAACTTACCACATTAGTCCAATCTCAGTATTTTCCATTTACAACAATCTTTTGCTTCCTGTCTTTTAGTCAGCTCTCAATCCACGAGCAGATATTTACTGCAATTCCTGCATCCCTTAGTTTGCACAATAGTCTTCCGTGTGGCACTATATCAAAAGCCTTTGCAAAGTCCCAAAAGACTACATCCACCGAGTTGACTTGATTCAGGTTCTTACTAACCTCTGCATAGAAACTATTTAGATTTGTTTGACATTACCTATCCCTCATAAATCTGTGTTGACTCCTACTTATAATCCTGTTCAAATAGACATATTCTTGTAAATTATCCCTTATGAACCCTTCTAAAAGCTTTACCACTACAGAAGTGATGCTCACTGGTCTATAATTCCCCATATTTGCTCTTGCTCCCTTCTTAAATATAGGTATCAACAATAAATGCATTTCCTCACCTTCAATTAGATTTGGGGATTTATGTCATGCTCCTACCAATATTCTTTTGGAATTTGCTGCTCCTCTATGTAACTCTACCCACAAACATTCAACATTATCACTAGTTCCAGCATAGATTTTTTCTCTGACTATAAAATCAGACAAATCCCTCCTCCTCTTTTACCATTGCCCCTGAGATTCATCCCACTACGTTTCAGTAATGACTATTAAATCCCATTTCTCACTAACTACATAATTCTAACTCACCCATTGTTCCTAGCAAGCTTCTGGCATTACTAGGCATACACCTTATGTTGTTATGAGTTTGTAGTTTTGCCACAAGTGCCTGCCACTATATTTGAGTTACTTAGCACTATCTCCCTATTGACTATACTAACCCTCCCCTTCTCCACCCCATGACTATTTCATTCATTCACTTCCCCCTCTACACTTGCTACCCTACTACTTCTATCTAGTCCCTCCCCCCACCTACTTGTTTAAAAACTCCTCCAGCCTTTTTACCATCCTTTCCCCTAGCACACAAGCTTCCTCAACTTTAAAGCGCAATCCATCCCTGCTATAGAGATCGTACCCAAGTAGGAAGTCAGCCCAGTGCTCTAAAAACCCAAAACCCCTCCTTAGTGCAACACTTTTTTAGCCACACATTAACCTCCCTAACCTCTTTCTGTCTCCCTTGGCTACCACGTGACACTGGTATAGTATCTATTAGAAAACACTGCCATGGAGGTCCTTGCCTTAAGCTTATTCCCTGGTTCTCTAAAGTCATCCTTTAGGACACTCCATTTTCCACTAACTAATATGTACCAAGACCGCTGGTTTCCAGTCCCTCCCAAAAATATATCTACCTGATCCACACATGCCGAACTCGAGCACCTGAGAGACAGCAAACTGTTCACTTGCTGGGATCTGGATGACAAATAACCATGTCTAACTTCCTAATAATAGAGTCTCCTACCACAAAACCTGTCTGTTGCACTGCCTATTCTGCCCTCCCATTCCTCCAGTAGAACTGTTCTCCCGGCTGTTAGAGGGAACATCTCTAAATTGCCATTCCTGAATGGACATCCCCAACACTTTCACTCAATCTGGCAAATCTGTTGGTGCTTGCCAACTCAGAACTCCTGCTCTTGTTCCCCCTTCTTCCCCTTGTAACTGCAAGCCAGCTACCTCCCTGGACATCCTCACTAGCTGCATCTCCACCCTCCCTGCTAGGCCCAGCTAAACTGTGCTCTCTTTCCAGTGGAGCAATATCACTGTTCTCTTTCTCCTCTGCTATGCTTTGTTACTAAAATAAATTATCCAAGTATTTATTCTTACAAGAATTTTGCAAGAATTTGCCTTCCTCTGGATTAAGTAATAATTAGAAAAAATAATAATAAAAAAAATTAAATAATTTATTAATAATTAATTAACAACTAATTAATTACTATTTAATCCTCATATTGCAGATCAGAGGAGATCTTAAAAAGTTGAACTTGATGGACTGAAAGTCTTTTTTCAACCTTAATTACTATGTAACTATGTAACTAAGTGATGGTCTCACAGTAACAAGCATTGAAAGATGGATAATAGCAATATTAATATGTTTTGCATGCTGCTTTTCTTTTATTCTAGGTGTGTTAGTGGAGTTATACACAGTTGTCTCAGCTCTTGTGGTTAGATGTAAAGTAAATGTTATAAATTAAGAAAATGTTGAAAAGGATTTGACATCTGACACCCAGTTTACCCAACAGCTTTTATTTGTCAGATTTTAGCTTATTACAACACGAAAAAAATAAAAAATATAAAAAATATAAAAAAACATAAAAAATTTAAATTGAATATTTTTTAGCTTTTTTCTGTCAATAAAACTTAAGTTTTAAATAATGTGTATATTATTATTTATAACTCGCTAACATGATTCTTAGCACTATACAGAGGTAAAGTACATGGCAAAAACTAACCTATTGAAAAGAATGGAGGCCCTGTTCTTGAGCTTAAAATCATTAAACATACATAGTGCTTGTATCCAAAGCATCGACACAATATTGAAAACTCGCAAACTTATATCCTGGTATAAAGTACATATATGAGTTTTGAGAATTTTACAGGTAACCCAGAGTCTTGTTAGTCTTTAAAAAAGTGTACTTATTTATATATATATATATATATATATATATATATATATATATATATATAGAGAGAGAGAGAGAGAGAGAGAGAGAGAGAGAGAGAGAAAGAGAGAGAGAGAGAGAGAGAAAGAGAAAGAAAAAACGAGAGAGATTGTTTCACAAGCTTAGCGCTCAGGACAAGTTTTCCACAAATGTTCACAAAATATCTGGTCTTTGTCACAGCTACCCAAAAAGCCTGATGATCGCTCTACTTTGTGGTAGATTTGTACTAACGCAAGCAATGATTACAAAAACATTTTAAATCAAATGTGTATTCTTTCAAAATCAAAAAAATACTTATGAAAAATAATAAAAGCCTAGCTCCCATTCAGAGCCTACCTCACTTCTTGGCCCCTCTCTATTGGATGTGTAAGTTTAGTCATTGTCACCTGACATATAACGACATTTGAGGCACAGCCTTCCTTGCAGGGCACTCACAGCCTTCCGTGTTGGTCTCCTTTTGTGTCTCAGTCTCCTGGTTTGCTGTCTCCTGCAATCCCTGCACTCTACAGACTGGACTTTCAGGCAACATTCACATGTAATTACTGGGTTTTTTTTATTATTTAAGCTGCTTGGCAACATCCAGTCTCTGGTGATATAAATCTAAACTCCATTGCCACTTGAATGGTTTTCATTTCATCTCCAAGACGGCTGCTCCTTTAATGTAGATCCTTCCTTTAGAGGCACTCAGCATCTTGTTTTTATGAGATTCCTAACACTTTTGGAGAACGCAACACTTCAAGGTTTTCATTAATCTAACTGGAAAAATAATAAATATTTACTTTTTCAACTAAATATGGCCAAAATCTAATACATTTTATTTTTAGTAAACATTCAGAAAAAAAAGAAGAGTATTTATTCTAAAACAAAACTACAATATATCAGTATGGAACACCCTTCAATGCAGCTATAGGTTTTGTATACATTCACTAAAGTGAGGGGTTTCTCAAAAGTGCAGGGAGATCTCTATGGTTTCTATTGTATTCAATTCAACCTATTTAATGAAGTATGAAGAATCTGCTTCACATAATAACAGCGGTTTGAGAGGTCTTTCCTCACTAGCGTGAAACCTCTCACTTCACTAAATAGAGCCCTCTGTACATCAGTATTTCTAAGTGAAATAATACTGGTTCAAGCTCATAGAACATCATTAAACCTCTGTTCAGATCTCTTTGACCTCTTGAACAATATCCATTACTTTCTCTTACTGTACATTAATCACGATTCTCTTACATTTTAAACAATTTTAACAATTTTTAACAAACAAATGTTCCCTCCAACATCATTTGCCTTATATGCCGAAGAGCCCCCCCAAAAACAAAGAACAATCTTACCTCCATTACTTGTATGATTGTTATAACCAACATTTGGAAGTTTGAGTTTCTCTCCCTCAGACCCTCTTGCAGACTTTTCATATGAGCCACTGCTCTCCAGATACAACCAGTTGAAAATGACTTTATCCATATAACTCAACTCCTTATATAGTGGTCAGGCTTTATGGTGTCATCCACTGTAACATAAACTATGGTGATGTCATCCACAGTGACATGTGATGATGACATCCACAGCACCCAAGCATCTTGCCAAATGTGTGCCAGTGTGACCCAAAGCACATTACTTTATATGGGTTTTGTGCTGAAATAAATGTCATCTTTAACCCTTACATTTTAAATCAAATACTTAGAAACATTTGTTTTTTTAATAAACAAAAATTGCTAAAGAAAAAAATAATAAAATCTGAGCTCCCATTCAGACTTATGCACTCCCTTATCAGATTTACTTAAACATACCCACACCCCAATTGTTACTCCTCCTATCCCCTTGCTATGAGTAGTTATGTATATCAAAAAGTGTTAGGTACACTTACAGACAGAAATGTTACTACAAGTAGATATTTCTGTGCCTATGCAACCTTTATTCTATGGTACTGCATCAGCATCTTCACAGTAAATGTGCACAGCCATAGACCTAAACACACCATTGAATATTACCTTAAAAAATAATTTTATGCTATTGTTTTTTTGTTACAAACTTGGTGAACATCTGATGTTTTTCCCAATCTAGAGTGGCCCGTCAAAAAAATATAGAAAATTAATGAAAATGTGGTACAGAACTCCTAGATACACACATTCTATACATAACATAGTTGTAATGCAGGTAGAAAATGTATTAAGTAGCACGTAAAAGTGACACTGTACTGGTCCTAAAATAAGATTTAATTTGTTTATTAAATAATTCATTAGAAATAAATTCAGCAATAAAAAAAAAAAAAGGTTCCAGTAGATATGTTTTCTCTACATCATATTACGTATCCAAGAGCAAAAGAGGATCAGCTTTTGAACACATTTTCAGTAAGATTTTCTATATGATTGCACATCACACTTTCTCAACACCAACATGATGTTTTTAAACCACATTTGGTATCACTTTAACATTTCAATGCCAGTGGTTTAGGATATTTTCCAAGCACAGTTTCATTTTTTTTTTCTTTATCTATTTAGACATGATTCTGGTGAAGTACGCAAAATTCTAACAATATATGTAATTTTTTTAGCATAAGCTCTGCTTTAAAAATGTATGCTCATTGTTTGTATTGTGTGTCATACCTAAAATATAAAAATAATAAAAATGTATTCTATCCTATTGCCGGATAAGTGTAGTTGCCGGTTGCTTGAGGGTCACAGTTTTATAAAGCCTAATTAACCCTAATCCCCCTATAAACCCTTAAACTATCTATTAAACAGCTACTGCTATCTAATCTAAGTCATTTAAAGCAAAAAAAAAACTACAGAAAAAAAGATGCTTGAGAGTCCCGGTTGGTTTAGTGCCAGATAATCAGGATTTTACTGTAATTATTTTAAGAGACTGCTGATAACATACATAATATATAGATTGAAATATATTTATGACCAACACAGTTAAGAAACTGTCAAGAGCACAGATAGCTTTCCTCTACTTGCTAAACATGAATATATACAGCTTAACCAGTGTAAACCACTCTATAACATCAAATAAACCTACAAGTATAAATGGTCTAAAATAGCACAACAGACAGAATTCAAGGATAGCTTCCATGTGTAAAGAAAATATTTTAATAAAAACGTATATGGTTGTGTAAGTTTCAATCAAAAAATCTAACACAGACTTACTAATAGACTGTTAAAAATAGTAATTATGAAAGCCCACTGTCTACTGATTTAATATAGGTGCTGTCAGAAACTCCCAGTGTGCCTATTCTTCCCTTACCTGTATTGGAGCCTTTGCTGCAGCTCCCCTGTAGGTGCGCCTATCACAGCTGTATTCTTAAATTCTAAGCATACCTATTGGCAGCAGATGTTCAATAACTCTAACTTCCATCTGTACTATTTAAGGGAGTCATCCCAGTGCCTCAGCGCCTGTTGTTTGAAATACTAGTATTCCATGTGAACTCCTGTTTGCTGCAGTGTTGGTTCCAGCTTATGCCTGCAACTGTTCCTTTGCTCACTTCTACTGCATTCCTACTTAGAAGCCCCTTTTCTTACTCTCTGAATTCAATTATTGTTTGCCCTGATTCTCTGTTCCTGTCAATACCAGTTAAGCCTGTCTGTGTACAAATACAGTTACTGCTTACTACAGTCCACTGTTCCTGTCAGCTCCAAGTTGTTTCTTGCCTGTGGATGTGCCCGTTGGTACTTTAGTAATAGAGACGCTACCATTCACATGTAGGTAAATCCTAACCCATGGTAGGCCATTCATGGACCTTCACATACGATTGGACCAGCAAGAGAATATTTTAAGCACTTTGGGCCTTATTCAATTGCAAGCCTGCTACAATTATGGAGCAATTTAATTGAACAAGCCCGCAATTTATGGGGCCGAAAGCCGAAACCATAAACCATGCAATGGTATGTAGCATTTCACAGTGTGATCATGATCAAATAACTACCGTAACTACAGATTTAGAAACAGACCGTCATTATTACGTCAGTAAAGCATGGAGGTTACACGTCAACCAATTAGCATTTAGAGGTCCCATATGCGATCAGACTCGCAATTCGGCAATGTACAAAATATTAAAAAAGAATGGCGATACTGCTGTAGTCCATGTGGGTGGCCTGATATGTATTAACTCAATGATTCCCAAGATTGATATGACACCGAAATGAAACATAAAAATCAATTATTTTCTATTGCAGATTTGCAAGCTTGAGACTGGTGTGCAATTAATTCTAATGTCTCTAATCGCTTTCCCCGTCTTTAAAAGTGCAGTATTGATTTTTTATTTGCATTTACAGTGCTACAAACAGGTGTTTAACCTCCTTGCGAGTCCTATCTGGTACATTATCTACATTTGTCATTTACGTGTGTGAAAACATTTGCGGGCTTGAGGAAATTTATTAATTAAATAGCGATTTTAGCGGTTGTAACTTTGGCGGGCTTGAAAGATAAAAAGCCTTGGATGGGTTGTAAGTTACAATGTTGACAACTGCAGGGATTTTCAGCCTGCAACCCGTAGATCGTTTGCTGGTAGCTAAAATAAACAAATTGAATAGCAAATTAGTTTTCAGGCTACATTACGGGCTCCAGTAAACAACAATAGCTCAATTGAATAGGGGCCTTTGACTGGAACTGTGCAAGTACTTGTAGACTGCATTAAATAACTTTTCCCAGTGGCTTCAGTTCCAGTTGTTACTATTCCTGCTTCCAGTCCTACTATCACCATATGGATCAAATGTAAATAACATACACCACTATGTTATGGAGGACATCCTGGGGTATGCAGAGGATTACTCATTCAATGTTCTGTTCAGTTCCAGCTACAACTGTCTATGTTCTCAGTTGATAAATCCAATCACATGTTAATTGACAAAGCCCTATCCAATCTGGGAGAAACATAGCCCACTTACCAGTGACCTTAAATCCTTCTTTAAAGAATTCAAGAAGATTTTTGATGTCCTGCCCATCCAATCCCTGCTGCATTATTGCTTATGCGTTTCAAACAGGGCCACTGTTCAGTGGGAGACTATGCCTTCTAATTAAGAACCCTGGCCACAGTAACTGACTAGAATGAGGCTGCACTCTCCTCAGCTTTTCTGGTAGGGTGATCAGAGACACTTTAAAGTGAATTCACCTGTCTGGTGATACCTGTGTCCCTTCATTAGCTAATCTCTCTACATATCTGCTTAGATCTGAAGAGAGGAGAAGGACAGATGATGAAGGACAGAGATTGTGAGCATGCTTGCAAAAACTCTCAAAGAGACACGTGCCACATTACCAAACCTCAAGGTCCATCAGTCAAGAAATCAGAATCAACATGGACCTATGTCCCTGTTGCGGCTTAAAGGATTACCTTCTAGAGACTTGCCCTATGTGCTTGGGAAATTTCAACACCTAGACCAGAAGGAGGTCCTGTCTATATGTGCAAATTCTACACCTCCACCTGGAAATCATCTGATGCTTTTGCATTACCACCCTGGATAATCAGCCCTATTGTTGTATACTATGTATCAGAACCTGTCACAATAAACACTGCTGGAACCTAGACTTAGAAAAGTATCATCTTACCCATAAAAGCTCCTAACTCCTCTCATTTTGAGGTATCCTTGGCTGACTAGAGGTAACCTCGCAATTAATTGGCAGGGAGTCAAAACCAGTAATTGGCATGTTAAGTGAGTATCTAGTGCCATTGGTCCTATTCTGCACAATTTGAAATTGTATCTGCTCGCTATCACATCACCTAGAAGTCATATGTACCCCTTGGTTGTTCTTGATGGAGGGATATATCCAAGAAAATTTTAAATCAGGGTTCATCCGTAAGTCTACTTCGCCTGTAGAGGCTAAAATAGGATAACAATTATAATAACAATTGTTATCCTTTACCTTTGATAACCAAAATGTTTCCGTCTCTGCGGATCCCCTTTATTTTACTACACTTTTTCTTAGAGGAGTATATATTTTAATCCCCATAAAATAAGGGGATGAATAAAAAACAACTTTTAACACCTGTTCAAGACACTACGAGCTATGCATAATGCCTTTTGGTCTTTTTAATGCCCCTGTAGACATCCAGGGATTCAATAACAACATTTTCCAAGACCTCCAAGATCATGTTATTGTATTTTTAGATTAAGTACTCATCTTCACTTCCTCTACCTTAGAAGATAATCAGTAGTGGGTCCCCCAACACTTCAGGGTCAATCATATTGTGACAAAAGTTGAGAAATGCGTTATCAACCAGCATAACATTTCATTCTTAGGGTATATAATCTCTGCTATGGGTTTTTCCATGGAACCCTCCAAAGTGTCACTCATCAGTAATTTACCTCTGACATTCAGCCTAAAGGCAACAAAGAGTTTTATTGGATTCTGGTATTATTAATAGAGATTCATCAAACCTATCAAAACTTATAGGCCTTATACTCTCACCAAAAAGAATCAGTCCAATACTAAATGGCTGTCATGTTCCCCTTTTCCAGTTCCTGGATCTTAGCCCATTGAGCCACCATAAAGGACACACTATGTACATAAACACCTCCATTGTGGTGTAATCTGTTTTGTCCCATTGTTTGTCAGATAAAGTTAATGTACTCTATTTGAGGTCTGGTCCCCTAAACATGGAGACAGCATTATGAGTATTTGGAGATTGGCCTATTGTTCTCAGGTGCCAGACAGGATGCCAAAATATTAGACCCCATGTTGAGTCAATCTCCTGTGTTTGTCTGCCACTCCCTGTCATTGTTGTGTAGTATACACCCCCCCCCCCCCCCCCTCGGTATCTAACCCCTATAAATATTGTTGACCTTTCAAAATTAATCAGTTTACTGCTGAGACATATAAAAATGATATGTTCTCTTATTTGCTACTGGTGGCTGTGATACTGATCCTATCTCCACCCTGCAAGTAACTTATCCTGGTCACTACCACAAGAAGATTACTGAGAATCCTGTAAGTGCTGATTGAGAGACCCTGACTGATACAGAAGACAGATAAAAGGGTACTGGTGCAGAGATTTCCAAGAACCCAAACAGTCCTTGTGGGTAGTTAACCTGTAGTCTATAGCAGGTGGCCTTGGGCAGTAATAACCTCTAATCCTGGATTATCACAACTGGTTGGCAGTGGTGGCATCCAGGTGCTGTAACAAGCAGCTGAAGATGGCATATGGTGACCTATGCAAGAATGAAGACCAGTTTTTTCGGCGGCTTGGCAGGGATGAAGAACCCTATCAGTGATTTATCCAGACCTACAAGCCCAAGGAAGACCGTTACTGGTTTATGACATGTTTGTCCACAAAGATACCTGCAGGTTGGAGGTTGTAAGAAATTAATATATAATTTCCATAAATCATAAGTTTTTTTGGACAGGTCAATAAACGAGCAGACCAATAAGGTGTAATTAAAAAATATATATTTAACATATATCAAGATACGGTTACACAATGGGTTTTAGACAAAACAGATAACAGACAAGAAGTATTAAGATGATATTTACAAATATAATACTTATATCAATACTACATTATGTAATATAAAAATACAGTATACTAGCTCCATATGGTTAGCCTTTGAAGTTCACTCTCCATCAGGTTTCTCTGGTCAGGGTTGCTCTTGCTCAGCTGGGCTCATCTGGCATTCTCTTGGTACACTTCCCTCTGGACTGCTTCATGGAGACTCTCTCTTCCATAATTATCGGCTTTTTATATCATATTTTCAGCTACATCCCACCCTCTCTATACGTCATAAATGGTAATAAGTTGGATTTAGACTGTTGGTTTTCATACAGGCTGTAACACTACACCCATCTAGGGTCTTGTTTTCAGCTGTCTAAAGTTAAAAAAATAGTCTTTACTACACTTTCCTAAGGCTTTCTGTTTTTACTGTATATAAGACCATTTTTGATTCTCTGAGTTATTTTGTGGCAACCCACACCTGTTGTCTTTTCCCCACAGTACAGACTTTTTTTTTAAACTAATTACCATCATACATACACATATATAAAATAATAAATTAATGCATTTGTAGGAATAATACCAAAACGACAGGAGGTCTTGATACAAACACACAATTGTAATAACCGATTATTAAGACTAGAGTTATATATAATAAGTTATATTTAGAAAATACACATTGAAGTCATGTTAAAAAATTCCTGTATATAAGCAATATTTTACAAGGTGATCCAGGGGAAAATGAGCCTGATCACCAGTATGAGGAAGCAGCAATGGCAAAGGCTTGCCGCAGAATGTGATCAGGGATCAGCTCTTCTGAATCAGCGGATGGCTTCCCTGGGGCTTCAGCAGGTTGAGGGGCTAGCAGAGCGGATTTAGGACCTGCTGTGGATGGAGCTTGACTTGAAAGGTCAGTATGAGGACCTGATCCTTCCAACTACTGTATCACAATGGCCCTCCTACTACAGGCTTAGACTGGTGGAAGGGCTCCCAGATGTGTTGCAGGGAGATCCAAAGTGTGGCCTTGGAACCCCAGACCGCTGAGCAATCGTATTGGCACAATGCCAAAAGGACATGAACCCATGGACAGAAGAAGAAATGTTGCTTAAACCATTGCTCCATAAAGAAATGGATTTGGAAAAAGACTATGAGGAACTGATAAATTGCAGAGTGCACTAATTGTGCCCAGCTGAGAGGGGTGTGGCTTGACTACTAAACTAGTATAAAAGGCTTGTGAGCTGTTTTGGGGCTGTTCGCAAGTGGATTTTCCTTTACAGGTAAAGGCTGATAAATTGCAGAGTGCACTAATTGTGCCCAGGTGAGAGGGGAGTGGCTTGACTGTTTAACTAGTATAAAAGGTTTGTGAGCTGTTTTGAGGCCTGTTTACAAGTGGATTTTCCTTTACAGGTGAAGTCTGATAAATTGCAGAGTGCACTAATTGTGCCCAGGTGAGAGGGGTGTGGCTTGACTGCTAAAGGAGTATAAAAGGTTTGTGAGCTGTTTTGGGGCTGTTCGCAAGTGGATTTTCCTTACAAGTAAAGGCTGATAAATTGCTGAGTGCACTAATTGTGTCCAGGTGAGAAGGCAGAAGTTAATATAAAAAGGAGAAGGGGCGAACTTGTGAGCTTGCGAACATTTTCAGTATCAAGTGCAATTCTAGTAAAAGTGTAGGAGTTTAAATAAAAGGAGGGACTTCAAAGAAAAGGGAGGGCAGATTTAAAGTGCAAATGAGGAAAACTTTATACAAATATATTATTTTATATTCTTTATTTTTCCCACTGAAATTTTGTAGACAATAATAATAATTATGAGTCAGTCCAGTGGCAACCTCACTCAGTGTACATCCTGTCATATGTATGCAATACTGGAACAGATGATCCAGGGTCCATACCTCTGTGAGAGGTGTGAGCATGTTGCCTCTCTGGAAGAACAAATTGGAGATCTGGAGCAGAGAATTGCAGCACTTAGTGATATTGCTCAACTGGAAAGGGGGTAGGTGCTCATTAAGCACAGTTTAGCTGGGCCTAGCATGGAGGATGGAGCTAGGGTTAGTGAGGATGTCAAGGGAGGTAGCTGGGTTACAGTTACAAGGAGAAGCATGGGGAACAGGAGGAGGCAGTCCAGTTCTGAGTTGGCAAACACCAACAGATTTGCCAGATTGAGTGAAACTGTTGGGGATGTCCATTCAGGAATGGCAATGCCAGATAGAGCTGTTCCCTCTAACAGCCGAGAGAACAGCTCTACTAGAGGAGAGGGAAGGCAGAATAGGCAGAGCAACAGACAGGTTTTGGTTGTAGGGGACTCTATTATTAGGAAGGTAGGCAGGGTGATTTGTCACCCAGATCCCAGCAATCGTACTGTTTGCTGTCTCCCGGGTGCTCGAGTTCGTCATGTTGTGGATCGGGTAGACAAATTATTTGGAGGGGCTGGAAATGAACCGGCGGTCTTGGTACATATTGGTACCAATGACAAAGTTAGTGGAAGATGGAGTGTCCTAAAGAATGATTTTAGAGAATTAGGTAATAAGCTGAAGGCAAGGACCTCCAAGGTAGTATTTTCTGAGATACTACTAGTGCCACGTGTTAGCCCAGGGAGGCAGAAGGAGCTTAGGGAGGTTAATGCGTGGCTAAAGATGTGGTGCACTAAGGAGGGGTTTGGGTTTTTAGAGCACTGGGCTGATTTCTCACTTCGGTGCAATCTCTACAGTAGGGATGGATTGCATCTTAATGATGAGAGAGCTTTTGTACTCGGGGATAGGATGGTAGAAAGGCTGGAGGAGTTTTTAAACTAGTAGGTGGGGGGGAGGGACTAGATATAAGTAATGGGGTAGAAAGTGTAGAGGGTATAAGGGATGAATTAACAACTCATAGGGGAGGAGATGGGGGAGGGGTAGTATAGTCAATAGGAAGGTAGTACTAAGTAATTAAAGTACAGTGGCAGGCACTTCAGAACTACAGAATCATAACATAAGGTGTATGCTTGCTAATGCCAGAAACTTGCCAGGAAAAATGGGAGAGTTAGAATTATTAGTAATTAATGAAAAATGGGATTTAATAGGCATTACCGAAATGTGGTGGGATGAATCTCATCACTGGACTGTTAATCTGGATGGTTATAACCTATTTAAGAAAGATAGAGGCAATGGTAAACGAGGAGGAGGGATTTGTTTGTATGTTAAGCCTGAATTTAAGCCTATAGTCAGAGAAGATATTTATGGTGGACCTAGTGATAAAGACTTATGAACAGGGTATATTTACAATTTGGCCAACAAGTTTATTAAATTCATAATTAAATAATGACAACGACAAAAAATAAAGAAGGAAGATTAAAAACACTCTAAAAACAATGGAAAAAGAGACGTCTCCTCTGAGAGATAGTGATAAATTTCACTTTAGACAAATATATAGAGACTAGAATTATCTCTAGAATATTTGAGGAGAAATATAATGTTCCACTACAGGTAACTCTGTACCAATATATCACATAGTCTATTTTATATAGTTTACCCAGAAGGGCATTTAGTACAGACTTGCTTTAGTGAAAAAATATTGGGGTTAGTATGGTAGATGGAAGCAAGTACTGCCTTTGATGGAAAAAAGAAGCCAGGTAATCGTGATATCTCTATATGAGAGCTATAGGAGACTTGTTCTTTGGTATGTGTCCTATATATGATTCTTGGGATTGTAATATGCCAATCCTAATTCGTTATAACTGCTTACACCCACATAATGGTCTGTGACAAGTATTTGGCAGTATTGATATCTTCATTAGAGGGATAGACTCTTGTTGTGGGCTGATATAACCTTTTTAGTTCCCCATTATAGGATAAACGTATCTCATAGTATCTAATATTGGCTTCTTTAGCATCAAGTGTCCTATGCATTCGTCTTGAAAACTTCTAAGTGCACCATACTAAATTATAAACGAGTTACCTAACTAGTGCCATGTTTCTTAATAGAGACGCTAATGCTGCATGGCTTCACTTCCTAGTATAGCGTGGACAGCGTTGTGTGTAATTACGCACGTATGCTTGTAAACGCCTATGCCTGACGCGTTTCAACGTGCTGTGACGTCTTTTTAAAAGGGGGACCTAGTGATAAAGCTGAATGTTTGTGGGTAGAGTTAAATAGCAGAGCAGCCAATTCCAAAAGAATATTAGTAGGAGTATGCTATAAACCCCCAAATATGGCTGATAGTGAGGAAATACAATTATTGTTGCAGATTGAAAATGCAGCTAAGCATGGGCAAGTTCTAATAATGGGAGATTTTAATCACCCTGAAATAAACTGGATAAATGAGACCAGCAGTTCATCTAAGGGGAGCAGGTTCTTGAGTACACTCAGGGATCTTTATCTGGCCCAGGTTGTACAAGAGCCTACTAGAAATGAAGCTATCTTAGATTTACTCATCACAAATAATATTGATATAGTATCAAATGTTGGAATAAGGCAACCTTTGGGAAACAGTGATCACAACACAGTCTCATTTGAGATTGAATTAAAAAAACAACATTTTAAGGGGCCAACAAAAACTCTTAATTTTAAAAGGGCAGATTTTAACGTTCTAAGGGCAGCAATACAAAGTATAGACTGGGACAGAGAACTGCCAGGTAAAAATACTGAACATAAATGGACAACATTTAAATCCTTACTAAATATACATACAAATCGGCATATACCGTGTGGGAATCAAAGTAAAAGGAGTAAATCCCATCCAATGTGGCTTAACAATGATTTAAAGATCAAGATACGGAGTAAAAAACAGGCATTTAAATTATACAAACAAGAGAGGACAGAGA
Source organism: Discoglossus pictus (assembly GCA_027410445.1). Lineage (NCBI taxonomy): Eukaryota > Metazoa > Chordata > Amphibia > Anura > Alytidae > Discoglossus > Discoglossus pictus. The sequence continues at coordinate 58,123,860 of CM050172.1, read as the reverse complement.
TTGCTTTACAGGAATACAAGGAAATAAACAACGCTTGCAAAAGGGCGATTAGACTGGCTAAAACAGAAAATGAAAAATTAATTGCAAAAGAGAGTAAGACTAACCCTAAAATATTCTTTAAGTATATTAATGGGAAGAAGACGAGGAAGGAAGCTATAGGAACATTACAATGTCACACAGGCTGTCTGATAATTAGTGACCAGGAAAAGGCAGATGAGCTAAATAGGTTCTTTTCTTCGGTATACACAAGGGAGGTACCAGTGGTCTGGACACGTCAACATAATGGGGCTACACTACTGTCATGACCCACTCTCTGGCTGGGGCCTGCTGACCGGATTTGGGTTACTCTGGACCGGAGCCGTTTTGATTACAGGAACATCATGTCTCAGCCCTTGGTTTAGACTGAGCAATATTGACAGTAAGTCTGACGAATCTTGCTGCAAGCATAAGTCCCCGGGTAAATAATACATCTACACACCACGTCTTGATGAAAATTATGAACAACGTTTTATTTTGGAACAACATATTTAAAACATTTCACACACACACAGTGGAGGGAGTGGATCAACCTTTCCCCTTTCTCTGGCCAATAGGGTAGAGTAACCTAATTACCTCTGTCCAATGTAACAGAGGTAGGCTATGGGAACCACCAGACCCCTCCCATGGGCCAACCCCAGGCATGGCTATTAAGCTCATTCTAACCCAGACTCTCCCAGTGGATATTTCCTGTTTTTCCTCCTGGACTATGCCCCTGGGGAAACCCCATACTGGCCCTTTGTTCAAATCCTGGCGACACCCTGTGAGGTTTATCTTGTTCATGATCTTACTCAGCTCCTGCCTCAGTGTTTACCTAATGGGGGATGGTTAACTAAATACAATCACTCCATAGTACTATATACAAGCTTATACTGTAATTAACTATTACAACCCAAACCATATTTCCCCATTCCCACATGGTATCAGGGTGGGGCAAGTTTTCCACGTCAATCCATTTTATGCCGTAATGCTGACTTTATTAAATGGTGACAGTGGAACCCCCTATTCATACCATTCACAAGCAGTGACTTTGTGAGACCAAACCTTTTGTTCTTCCACATGGCAACAGCATGTGGAAGATAACCCAGCCCCAGATGGCCACTGCTGCCAGTCACAAAATGGCCCCAGCATAGTTCACACCAAATCCAATATGGCCCCTGGGTGATTCATGACAACACCTCCCCAAGCATGGCAGGGAACATCCATGCCCCTAGGATTTTCCCAGCTACGCTGATAGTCATGACTCTTCTGGATTGGCTAGGCCCTCTGCACTCTCTCCACGTTCAAGTCCTTTAGAAAACAGTCCCAAAGTGCAGAGTAAAAACCTCCCCCAGCCCTTGGCCTTGCACCCACTGTATAGAGCAAATTGCTCTTCCCATTCACACCCACCCAAATAGTCCAGGGTCCCTCCCCAATAGTCTGGGATCCCAGAGTACAACAGGTGGGCCACAGTTTCTTTCTTATAGCAACCCTGTTCCCCCCAGCCAGTCCCCACAGCTGGGCTGGGATCTCTAAAACAGTCTCTGGGCCTTCAAAGGGACAGCTCCTCTTGGCTTTCTTCCTCTGGTCCAGCTGTTTCCGTTACAGCTTGGGGAGCTACGCTGCTCCCACCCAAGCTGTGCTTACACTCCTCTGACTTGGCTGGGGGGCTATGCTGCTCCCAACCAGCTGAAGTGCCAGACTCCTCCATTGCCCGGGGTTGAGCAACTTTATCCCAGTCCTTTATGTTGAACTGGGTCTTTGGAGTGGTGTCTGTTCCAGTGGGCTCCTGGACACTGGTTATCCAGGGTATCTCCCCACTTTGTACACCCTCTATCATGGTGTCACTCTGCACCCATAATGCTTTTACCAAGGCTGGCATGCTTGCTGCCCTTGCCTGGCTCTTTGTGCCCCTGGCACTCTCTTGCTGTGTGAGGTCAGGTTCCCTGTAGCCAGAAACCAATTTCTTTTCCTCCCCACAGTCTCTTAAACAACCCTCCTGGGCTCTGTGCTTCACTAGCACCTCTGGGAACAACTCCCCTGGGGTGTCAGGGTACAGACAGTGGTTATCTGATGCAGGCTGGGGAATCTCATCATTCCCACCCAGCCTGGCCTCTAAGGCTCCCTTCCCACCATCCATCACATAATCATCCCGAGCCTCTGGCTCCATTAGCAGTTCTGGCCAACACACTTTGCCTAGAACTTCTGAGGGCAGACTTAACTTATCTGGCCCTAGCTTGCGAGCAGTTCGCACTTCCTCTGGGATTAAGTCTCAGGGGGTCTCAGGGGGCAGACATGGATTATCTGACCCCACCCAGGGAACATTCCACTGGGTCTCTGGCTCTTTGGGTTGGTGACTAGGCCCTGACACAGTAGATGCATGTTCTAGGGGACAACATTCTCCATCCCCAGGAGTTGGCAAAGGAACAGTGTTTACCCCTCCCCACTCCTCACTTTGTTTACCGTCTTTAAAAGCCTCTCCCCAGTTCCAGTGAACATAATCCCTCTGGTACATACCGTCTGAGTTGTAAAAATACTTCTTGGGTATCGCATCCCACAATTGAACATACTCAGCCTCCAGTTGCTGCTCTTGCCGAACCAGGGGTTCTAGCAAAGAAGCCTCCGGGAACCATGGTTCCAGTCCCAGACCCCGGCAGCGTTCAACAAACAAGTTATTATGCCTCCTTGCAGTTCCCATGCCACATTCCGGATCACCATTCAGAATCTCCTCGACCCCATATTCTAGATCCAAACGAAAATAGAGATTCTCTCTCCGGCCACCCAAGGACTCCTTCTCTTTCTCTACCAGTTCCTCCAACCAGCTTGGAACCCCCTATTCATACCATTCACAAGCAGTGACTTTGTGAGCCCAAACCTTTTGTTCTTCCACATGGCAAAAGCATATGGAAGATAACCCAGCCCCAGATGGCCACTGCTGCCAGTCACAAAATGGCCCCAGCATAGTTCACACCAAATCCAATATGGCACCTGGGTGATTCATGACAACTACCTTTGCCAAATAATTGGTTAACACAGGAAGTAATCCAAAAGAGGTTGGAAAAAATAAATGTTAATAAAGCCCTGGGTCCTGATGGAATACATCCAAGGGTACTAAGGAAACTGGGTTCTCTAATAGCCAAACCATTATATTTATTTTTTCAAGATTCACTCAACACAGGGTCTCTACCAGATGACTGGAGAAAAGCTGATGTGATACCTATATTTAAAAAGGGAGCAAGAGCAAATCCGGGGAATTATAGACAGGTGAGCCTCACTTCTGTAGTGGGAAAACTTTTAGAAGGGTTAATAAGGGATAATATACAAGAATATGTATATTTGAACAGGATTATAAGTAGGAGTCAGCATGGATTTATGAGGGATAGGTCATGTCAAACAAATCTAATTCATTTCTATGAGGAGGTTAGTAGGAACCTGGATCAAGGCAACTCAGTGGATGTAGTCTTTTTGGATTTTGCAAAGGCTTTTGATACAGTGCCACATGGGAGACTATTGTGCAAACTAAGAGATACAGGAGTTGCAATAAATATCTGCTCATGGATTGAGAGATGGCTAAAAGACAGGAAGCAAAGGGTTGTTGTAAATGAAACATACTCCAATTGGACTAATGTGGTAAGTGGGGCTCCTCAGGGTTCAGTATTAGGTCCTCTCCTTTTTAACATATTTATTAATGACTTAGAGGTAGGATTGAGTGTGGTGTCTCCATTTTTGCTGATGACACAGAGTTGTGCAAGGTAATTAAATCAGATAGTAATGTGCTTTCCCTCCAAAGGGATTTACATAAAATTGAGGAATGGGCATCTAAATGGCAGATGAGATTTAATACGAATAAATGTAAAGTTTTGCATCTGGGAAGGAAAAATAGCCATGCAATTTATAATCTTAATGGAGCAAATCTAGGTGTATCAGATATTGAAAGGGATTTGGGAGTGCTTGTGGACAACCACCTAGGTAACAGTTCTCAAAGGAAAGCAGCAGCTGCAAAGGCAAATAAAATATTAGCATGTATTAAGAAGGGTATAGAAGCCAGGGAAGCAAATATAATTCTGCCACTATACAAATCTCTAGTATGCCCTCATTTGGAATATGGAGTACAATTTTGGGCACCACTTCATAAAAAGGACATTTTAGACCTGGAACAAGTACAGTGGAGGGCAACAAAACTAATAAGGGAAATGGAGGGGCTAAGTTATGAAGAAAGACTAACCAAATTAAACTTATTTTCTCTAGAAAAAAGGCGTCTAAGAGGAGATATGATTACCTTATATAAATACATCCAGGGTCAGTATAAAGATTTGTCAAGGGAGCTTTTTGTGCCAAGAGGTTTTCGACTGACCAGAGGACATCCCTTGAGGTTAGAAGTAAAAAGATTCCACCTTAAAGAAAGAAAAGGATTCTTCACAGTAAGGGTGGTTAATCTGTGAAATTCTCTACCAGAGGAGGTGGTGACAGCGGATTAGATAGATAACTTTAAAAGGGGACTGGATTTATTTCTAATTAAAAAGGGAAATCAGGGTTATCGTGGATAATTAGAGAGGCAGTTGAAAACCTCTTGGCACAAAAAGCTCTCTTGTCGCCATGTCCGGACGCCAGTGTATGGGATGAGGAGGGAATTGATTTTTTTGCATACAACTAATTAATTAATAGTTAATCCGCATATTGCAGATCAGAGGAGATCTTAAAAGGTTGAACTTGATGGACTGAAAGTCTTTTTTCAACCTTAAATACTATGTAGCTATGTCACCATGAACTGCTTGGAGATACTGCATGCTTCCAAGGCTGAGCTAGCAGAGGATACACTCTCAGAGGTTAGCTACACTGCTATAAGGTGGAGGAAGGAAACCAGAAAGTACCTGGAGATCTGACTGCTACAGAACAGGCGAGATCAGAGGGACTGCTGGAAACTCACCAGGATAGGGAGGCCGGAAGAACAGTCCAGACCCTGGTAGATGCAAGACCGGGGAACAGTGTTAAGCAGCACCAGCCATTGGGAGATGACCAACAACCAGAGACGTTTCAGCCGTTAACCTAGGGCGAGGAGATGGAGACTGAACAGTTGGCAGAGGAGGGTGCAAGCCATGAGAGTCTGCCCAACTACCCATGGACTGTTACCTGTCCAGAACCACAGACCGCTGATGTCCAGGCGGTGAGGAAACAGGTGGAGATGCCAAGGCTGACAGTCACTCATTGCAGCCCCGCAACTGTATGCGAGGACCTCTATATTTAACATTGTGTGATCAACGGTCCGTAGATCCACAACTATTATATGTGATGGTACGTTCTCCTATTTGCGCCGGGTGGCTGCAATACTGATCTTATTTCCACCCTGCAAGTAACTTGTCCTCATCACCTTCACAGGAAGGTTACTGAGACTCCTGGAAGTGCTGATTCTTGATGGAGAGACCCTGACTGATACAAAAGCCAGATATCCTTCCTCCTGAATGTATCCTGTGAACTCTAAATATTAGAATTAGAAAACAGGCTCCTAATAATCCATCTGCTTTGACTGGGAACCTATTTGTCCATGGAAATATTTGATTAAAGGTTACTAAATTGGCTCTTGAATCACCCATGTTAGGTCATCCAGGTGTGTGTAAGACCTGTGAACTTTTGGAATATATGTGCTCAGAACAAAGCATGGTTCTTTAATTGTACTGGATGAGAAATACTGGTCCAGCATTTCTTGGATTTTGTCATGTATTTTCCTCCATTAAGAGGGAAAACTACAATTCTTCCCAGCTATATTGAAGGCCTTGAGTTGTCCTAATGCTGCCTCTAAGTGGGGAATTATTGTCAGGAACCACTGCATGCCTCTTCTTCCCTTACCTGTGTCCAAGCATTTTCTGCAGCTCCCAGGCAGTCACACCTATCTAAGCAGGACTCATAAAGACTGAAAACAATTATTAGCAGTAGGTGTGTAATCGCTCTCATTTTAGGCAGAACTGTTAAAGGAGTCAGACCAGTACCTCAGTTGTTTGGAATCCTAGTATTCTATGTGAACTCTTGTTTGCTTCACTGCTTGGCTCCACCTTATGCCAGCAGCTGTTCCTTTGCTCACTTCTACTGTGTTCCTGTTTATAAGGCTCCTGTTCCTACTCTCTGGGTTTACTGATTGTTTGCTTCAATCATCTGTTCATATCAGTAACAGTAACGCCTGTCTGTGTACACATTCAGTACCTGCTTTCTACAGTCCGTTGTTCCTGTCAGTACCAGTGAAACCTCTCTGTGTACACATTCAGTACCAGCTTACTACCGTCTGCTGTTACTGTCAGTACCATTAAAATATATCTATCTACCTATCTTTATTTTATTTTTTTTAGATATAGATTTAAGAGCCAGGTAAAAGCAACACTGTCTGGACCTATATATCATATCTAGATGTACACATATTCAAGTATACATTTCAAATGGAGATAAAGAGCCTCATTCAATTTTCCAAATTGGGAGATCCGGGCTTGCAAATGGAGGTTGCAAGTTATTTTGCTATTCAATTGGCAACTATAGCGATCCATTGCTATTTTACAAATCGCAAGTTAATGCCCTCCAGACCTTTGATCTATTAAAATCTCAAGGCTAAAATTGCAAATCACTATTCAATTGCTTCAATTCCCTTTTCCTAACCACACCAACAAGCCCCGCAAATGGCAAAAATCTAACCACAACTTAATGGTACCAAGGAGGTCTTGCAAGGGCTTGAAAAGCCCTTACATATGCTCCCTCAAAATGTCCCCACTTCTCCTAACCCCCCCACTCCTAAATTAAACCCCTATGATGCAGGGGTCATGATCGGGACCCCAGCAGGGTCCACACATTAACCCGATGAAGCAGGGGTCCCATTTGGGGATCCCCTAAAGCACACAAATGCTTAACCCCGGCTGCATAGGTACTGTACTACACTACACTATTAGCCACCCCAAAAAATAAATAAAAATTAACCCCCTTCTAAGTAATTAACCCCTTCTAAGTAATTAACCCCCTCTAACTAATTAACCCCATTTAACCCTCACTGTACCTAATTAACCCTATCACTAACCACTTAACCCAACTGAGACCCAGTTATCCCTATCTAGTCCTATTTAATCCTAACTGGACCTTATAAACCCTAACTGGGCCATTCTAACTCTTACTGTTCTCAGTAAACCCTAACTGGACCTATTTAACCCTAACTGTACCCTAACTGGACCTAGGAAACCCTAACTGGACCTATGTAACCCTAAATGGACCCAGTAAATCCCAATCCTATTAACATCCCTCTATCCTATCCTATTAACCCCCCTCTATCCTATCCTATTAACCCCTACAATACCTAGCTAACCCCCTATTAAACTCCCCAACACCCCGCTAATTACAAAAAATAAAAACACCCACATTACAGAAAATTAAAAATATATGCTAATTACAGACAATAACAAAAGACTAACTACAGAAAATATAACGCACTACAGAAAGTAAAACATTTAATTACACAGAAAATAAAAAAGAACTACACATAAAAAAAAACTATCAAAATAAAAAATAAACTTAAAACCTGTTAAAATGTCCCGAGGTCCTGTTACACCTAATAAAAACAAAAACATTACAGTCAATAAACATAAACTTACAACCTGTAATAAAAAAAGGGTTAATAGTCTACTTACCTTGCCAAAATGCCCCTCCAGCAATGCCCTGGTCGTCAGTCCTCCGGTCCAGGCACTGCCCGAGGAGTTCCCCACCGCAATTGGTGGTTCCCGTGAATGCTCTGATATTAAAAAACCCATTTGCGCATTCTGACTGGCTGATATTACCGTCAATTATATTCCAGCCAATCAGAACGCGCAAATGGTGTGTGCCAATAAAAATGGGATACACCCCTGTATCCCATTCTGATTGGCTGATGTAACTGTCAATCATATTTCATCAGAAGGTGCAGATGCTTGGAGCCAATCAGAGCCCACAGGGGTGTATCCCATTCCGATTGGCTGAAATCACTATCAATCATATTTCATCCAATCAGAAGGAGTGGGGTGTATACCATTCTGATTGCCACCAAGGATCTGCGCCTTCTGATTAGCTGGACACCGCTGGAAGGGCATTTTGGCCAGGTAAGTAGACTATTAACCCTTTTTTTATCCCAGGTTGTCAGTATATTTTTATTTACTGTAATGGTTTTTTGTTTTCTTTAGGTGTTAAAGGACTTTGGGACATTGTTACAGGGGCCTCTCCTGGTATAGAAGACTGAAGACCAGGGCATCGCTGGACACCACTGGAGGGGCATTTTGGCCAGGTCAGTGAACTATTTAACCCTTTCCTTTTAATAGGTTGTAATTTCCTTTTTTTATTTTGATAGTGTTTTTTTATGTCTATTTTTTTTTTACTTTATGTGTAATTTTATTTTTTAAATTTTTGTGAGACACAGGGGTGAAAGAGGGGGGAAAGGGACATAGGGGAGGGAGATAAGGGGGAAAACACAGGGGAGGGAGAGGGCCCAAAGAGACACAGGAGGGAGAGAGGGGGAAACAGACACAGGGGAGGGAGAGGGGGAAAGAGACACAGGGGTGAGAGAGTGGGTAGATGTTGGGCAGGGGAGGAGAGTCAGCACCAGCAGGACCAGCACACCCTCACCTCTTCCTTCACTGCAGGGGGTGCTATTGCATTCCATGCACCCTAACCGGATCTGCCAAGCCACTCCATCAGCTTAAATGCTTGTGCAGACTTAACCCACTCCTACCTGTCTGATGCAAAAAAAAATATTATAGCTATACAAATGAGGCTCCCCTGTAATGTAAGCACCCTTGGGCGTCTGCCTGAGTTGCCTAATTACAAATCCGGCCCTGCTGCTTACTACAGTCTGTTGTTAGCGAAACCTGTCTATGTACTATCCAGTGCCCACTTACTACAGTCTGTTGTTCCTGTCAGCTCCACATCATTTCCTGCCTATAGATTTGTCTTTGGTGCTCTCAGCTATAGAGATCCTACCATCCACACGTGCAAGTAAATCCTAAGCCTGACAGATGCTTACACGCTTTTGTATATATAAAAGATCCCTCAAAACTAAGAGTGTGTAAAGATTTTGGCAAATGACATTTTTATGGCTAAATACAAAGTCCAAGCAAATGTTCAGACTTCCTTATCTCTGCTAAAATTAAATATTTTTTTTTAACATAAACATAGGATTTTCTATTTACAGCAAAAAGCTCTCTTAAGTTCATTCTACACATTTCTAAATATGAATGTCTAATGTCATTATCTGTTTTTTCAAGGGGGCTTGATATGAACCTAGTTCAAACCTACCCCAGCAGAATCATATAGTTCCTGTTCTCTGTGGCACAAAAGATAGCTTCTGAAGAGAGCAATGCCCAAAGGTACAGGCAGAGAATAATGGATGCAGGTTACTAGTGGCCTCCTGCAAGACCACTCCCCAAGTCAGGATACAAAACACAGAAATAGTGTCACACTGTGGATGTGTGAAAACTATAACTGAAACTTTATTGAATGATGGAATCAACATATTTATACTCTCCAATACCACACCCTTGTGTAATTTATGTATGTGTGTGATGAAACACCTCTGCCTTGTAGCCTTGGTTTAGATAAAAACATGATGGTGAGAGGTAGGATGGAGACAATGTCCACAGTGAGGTAAGTTACCCCACAGCAGGTAACGAGCCCATAAGAGGTAATTTATCCTACTATACACATATTTACCCTTACAACTACAACTGTGATAGATTCATTATGAGTAGAGATATATACTATCAGCAATTGACCATATCTTATAATTAGACCTATATGTGTTTAGGGGAAAATAGATTGCACAGTATTTGTTGTGCATATAACTGTATGAAGAATATATGTAACTTTATTAAGAGTTTCTTTCACTCCATAATTAATGTATTACCTCATTGTAAGTGGCTACTACCATGAGTGGGTGGACCTCTTGACTTCAGGTGTGATCACTGTCTATCTCTACCTCCATCATATGTTCCCTACCGTATTGCATACAATTGATTTTTTTATTATTGTCTATTTTTTAATTTTTTATTATTAAAAGTAATTTTTATGGTAACATTATACCTTCACTAATATGACTTTACTAATTGTAATGTTGTCTAAATACTTATTGTAGCCAGCTATGATTTGGATGGTACTGGCTGTATTTGTGTTATGCATCCTAAGGCTATTCTATGAGCTGGTTACTGTTTCTGGTCCCTTAAATCCTGACACCAGTTTAAAGATCTATTTTTTCCTACTTCCATACTGCACAAGATTTGTTACTCTCTTTCTGAATGTTGAACCCTAAATTGAGTTGTCTTTCTCTTTCCTTCTTCTGTGTTTTGATATTAGAACAGCAACTAAGGAACTCAACATTTATAATTAACAATATCCTTTTTATATATATATATATATATATATATATATATATATATATATATATATATATATATATATAAAACTACAAATTCCCCCTCTTTTCATATGTACATTTCCATAGAGGATGTTGCAGGAAAGTGGAGCGAGAGTGCACTGTTGCTGGCATGCAGGCAAGGGGGGCTTCAAACAGACAGGAGTTATTTGGTCTCAGTGCAAAACATTTTTTACTTCCCCCCAAGGGGGGCCCAAAAAATGTTTTGGGCACCAGGGCACTCCATTCTCTAGGTCCGACACTGGTCACATGTATTATTACATTTTATAATTCATCAGTCTGCCCTGAAGATACCTAAATATATTCTAAAGAGCCCCACTTCCCATAGATTTTCTCCTCTCTTAACTTCCTCAATGCTTGGTAAACATGGATTCAGGTGGGATTGGTCACATGACCATCAATAATGTCATCAATGATGTCATGTGATACCCCCCACCCAGATCTATTTGGGAGTTGGGCTCTTTAAAATATATTTAGATATCTTATATGTAAAATATAGGAACAGATTGCCCTGCCAGGCAGTCTGATGACTTGTATAAATTAATACATGTGATCTCATGCTTTCTAATTTACATGAGACTCGTCTCACCTTTTCCTCTCAGGTTCAGAACAGTTTGAGGTGTTTTTGTTGGAATTAATTTGCCGATAAGAATACAATTTCCTATTAGTTTGTGTACTTTCAGTGTATTTACATATAAATACAGCCCATTTCTATAAGGAAATGTGAATGGCAGCTAAACATTTAGTTATTTTGTGTTAATTTACTATATTACGTAATTGTTATAAAATAATAATTATCCAATATTTGAAGCCCCTGCTGTATCTCTTTAAGGTAGAGCAGTGGAGTTATTATACTCCTGAAAGCAGATATAGGAGGAGAGTGCCACTTATATGTCATAGCAACACTCTCGGACACATTGCCTTCAGAGATAGGAGAAGGCTGATTACTGATAGAAGTCCAATAGGGAGGGACGCTCAGGCTTGCCATTAAATAATAAATAGTAATGTTGGTTCATAATGCCCTGTGGGCATGAAGGCCACAATGATTACTTTCATATATCTAAAATGCTGATGCTTCCCTCTTATAATGAAATCTGTCATCTACACAGAAACCTAGCAGGCTGTTCTCTTTTTTTCCTTTTGAATTGAAAAAAAAATCTTATAAATAAAAAATAAGTATTTATGCAAAATTATATTTTCTTATTAAGATTTCAGTTAATTATGTAAATGTACCTATTTTATTCAAAGACCTTTATCTTGTTATTAATTAAAATGTCATTCCAGTACATGCAGCTTCTTGATGGCAGATTTATGCATGTATATTTACATAAAACGTAGTCAACACATATCAAATACAAATATACTGTACATAACATGTGTCTCAGGGCACTGACATGACACATTAGACAGCCAATTAATGGTTTTAATTTCATTAAGACATATGTTGCAGTGGAATTAATTTGTTTTAGTTTTATTCATGAATCCTGAAAATGACATTTCCAGGTGAATTATTTGTGTTATTACACTATTTAGTACTAGTTGCTCTCATCTCCCCCACTCTGCAGAAAAATATATATAATATAACCAGTTTTAAATGCAAATGCTATACATTAATGAGCATTATTCTATATAATTCTAAGTGCAAATAAAAAGGAAGGAAGTGATAAAAGTATACCCTTAATCTAGCCCAATAATTAATCTTCATTGGACTGTGAAAAAATAATTCATGTTCCATGAAGAGTAACTACTGTGTACAAGATTTATTTGCAAATATGTTGCTTAATGAAAAATAATATTTGTAGATAGATCTCAGACAGAGTTAAATTCTTTCCATTTCTCACTTGTATCCCATATAAATACATAGTATTAAATAGCAACTACATTTTATCTAATACGTTTCTAGTGGTTGTTATTCTGTGATAGTCAACTGCTTCTTTGTATTGTATTTGAGACAAGTAAACTATTTTCAAACATAATTTTGGCTGCATTAGCTCTTTGCAGTAATGTTACACATTTATTCAATGCTCCCCAGCTGTAACATTAGTGAGCACACTCACAACTCGTAAACCCAAGCACTGAAATAAAGTTACAAGGCTCAGAATTACAAGTAAGGCTGTGCTCAGTAATATGACTGAGCACAATTACACTAACACTAATCAGAATCCCAGGGATCCCTTTCTCTGCTCACAATCGATTGCTCCCTTTCCCGATTAAAACCCATCCCCCTTCCTCGATCAAACAATGTACATGAACTTAGAAGTCCATTGAGATCCCCATGGCAACTAAAGCATTAACTCTGTGCCACGGGGTCCTTAGAGGAACCCCAAAGCACCTAAAATGAACCCCAATGCAAGGACTCCTACAACATCCAACCAATACAACTATCAACCCTTGCTGTGGGGGCCCATCAAGGACCCCCATGGCACTTAATCTATTAGCCCCTGCTACAGAGGTAACTGACACAATACCATGGGGGTCTATGCAGAGCCCCATGGTACCCTTATTAAGCCCTTGGATACCAAGATACCTTAATTAACTCCCTACCTATCATGGGGGTCTATCTATACCTCCATGGTAACCTAACATTAACCCATGAATTGACATGGTGGTCCACAAGGTTGATCGGGGAACAGATTTTGATCGGGGAAGGGGTAAATCGGTAGTGAACAGGGAGGGGGAAAGCAGTCATAAAGGCATTTTCTGACTTTGAGAGTGCTCATGGGAACTACTTTTAGAAAAGGAATATTAAGAGTTGTGAATACCAAGTGATTTTGAATAATTTGGTATCAAATAGCTTTTTGAAGCTCAAGCAATTTGTAATATTCCTGATGTGGGAAAATCAATGGGTTATGCCGGTGTAATATTACTCACAGGAATTTCATGTAGCACACTCACAATCATGATGAGAGGGGGAATAGAATAGCTAGGGAAACATACCCGGCACTTTTTTGTTAGTGTAACTTTGCAATATAGGGAATAGAATAGGTCCCAATGTTTGTGCTTGAGGGCTATCATGTTGGTTGTCCTCATTACTTTCTGTTGGTATGGATCCTGATTAATTGTGGTCTACTATTTTTATATCTATCTATCTATGAAAGGAGGAGGGAGGAGAATTTGTTGCCTTACTCAATGATCCCAATACGCTATTAGCATTTAACAACTTTCCCCTTCACCTCACATGTAAAGAAATATGTAGTCACAAGTAATCTTACAAATATTGCAAATCTTGCTTGTCCTGTTTTGTACCCACCCCTTAATGCATTGAACATGAATCATTACTGTCATGTCAGCTTTCATGCATTAGCAGAATCTGCTAAAATTAATGTTTTTCTAAAATGCTTTTATGATCATATCTATCATAGCTGCCAATGATAGTAACATGTTTGCTTCCAAGTCACATTTAATTTTAGGAATGTATTATTTGTATATTTTTTTATAAGAAAAACAGAAAAAAAAACAAAAGAGTCAATATAGAGATGTCATGTTGTGATTGAAAATGTTTACGAATAATTTGAAAAAATATTCAAAATCAGTCTTTTTGTCTAATATCACTTTCAAAAACAATTGTATCTTATCCAAGTAACATTAATCACTTTTGTTCTTTCTTCAGCTGAGTGATCATTTTACTAAGCTGTAGAGAAGCTTACTAAATATATATATTTTAAAATTGGCCTTTATTTGGCGGCCAGATTGCCATTTTTGGATTCTCCTAAATGTTCCATGTGTCCACAAGTGATAAATTATTTGGCAGACACCTAAAGTATAGCTACGAGAAAATCTTGTCTCCACTATACAGGATACATTGGTCAAGTAAATGTCATGACTGCGGTCTACACATAGTCTCTGCAAAATACCCATTTGTAAAACATTTCCCAGTCCACATTAGTGTTTTATGGTAGTGTATTATGACTTAGTTTAGGCTTTTTCCAGTAATCAGCCAATATAAATTAGCTCCACCCTAAAATTTTATTCCATTCAATCTACTGTGCCTACATTATGACTGTAAATCTGTTTTATTGTTTCTAGAAAATTTACCTCAGATTATTTTTTTAGCATAAATTAATTTCCTATTTTGAGACAATTGGTAATGTTTTCAATGTTTTCTTTGCCTTCCACTGGATCACTTAACAATTAATTAACAACTAAAAATGAATCTGCATATTACAAAGATCAGAGGAGATCTAAAAAGGTTGAACTTGTATTTTTTTCAACCTCATGTAACTATCAGCCCTATTAAATTGGGGCTATGTTGTAAAATGTTGCCCGTAACTCCAGATTTACGTGTTACAGCTATTAAATTAGCCCCGTAACATTGCTTGCAGCTGGCTTGCATAGTAACACGCAGGGCGGCTGAGAATAGGATACGTGTTAAGCAACGTTGAGCTTTGTGCACATAAATCCTTTGATCTATCATGCCCATACCCGCTACTTGTTCAATTCAGCTATGAAATTGCAACGTGGTCAAGCACGTAACACGCAAATGGAGCCCAAAGCCCTACGAGCGCTCGAAAGCACACGCAAGGGGGGTAAAGTCCAATACGCAGCACTTCGTAAGCAAATAAGAACACACTACTGTACATTTATTATAAGGGAAAGTGATGTTAGGTCTTAGAATTAATAGCACAACATTCTCAAGCCCACAAATCGGCCCCAAACAATACTTTATTTTATGCTCATATTTTGTGTTATATCGATCCCTGCAATCAATGTGTTAAGACATATACTGTAACTCGCATGTACTAGAATATCATATTTACGGCTGTATTAATATTGCATTATATCTGGACTGTGGGTCCGATCGCAAACTGTAATTGAAGCACGTAGGACTTTGAAATCTACCCTCCCTTTTTTTAGTGATGTAACGCTAACAATCTCTTTTTCCATTGGCTCCATCTGAACCCGTAACTATGTGCCTGCCTCATTTAAGTGAGCTACTCCTTAAAAAATACTTCCACTTTGCCTAACTTGGCTATTTCACCCCCCCCTTTATCGTGTATCCTGGTGTCATGATCTTCTTGACCACCCTTGGGACTAACATAATGACTACTATTAGGACTGTATCCTGGGCATATGGGGTTGTGGGATGGAGAAACTGTACCTTGTCTGACCCACCGGCACATGGACGAGATTCAGTAGTTGTTATAGCTATTTAATATGTTTTATATTATCTTGATTACCATATGTATGTTAATTACTGTATGTTATGTTGCTTCTCTATGTGTGTTAGACTTATGATGTTAGATTCTGTATGTTGCATATACGAATCACGAAGAGTTAACTGATTTATATTGTGATGATGTAATTTGTAACTTGAGATTCAGTTATGTAAGTCTGCTCTGACTGAAGTGTGTGAATGCTTCTGACCAGAAAAGGGTGAGGTAACAGCTATCACTGTCTGACTGGATTAATTAATATATATATATATATATATATATATATATATATATATATATATTGTAACAGAGTCAAGCAAGGAGTGTATATAAGCCTGAGATTGAGCAGAGCTTTAGATCCAGTCTTGAATAGCAAGGGTTAATTGGAATTGCAGCCCATCAAGCCAGTTTACCAGATCTTCATCAGGACAATTTAAAAGCCCTACAGACAGGGTGTGGCTAAAGGTGTGGCTTTTGGAGTGAGAAAAAGAGTTTGTTTGAAAGCTGGTCTGCTGAGCAAAGCAAAGTTGGTTTCCAGAGCAAAGCAAAGTTGGTTTTCAGAGCAAAGCTGTCAGCAGGGGCACAGCTGGTCTGCAAGGCAAAGCTGGTCTGCTGAGCAAAGCAAAGATGGTTACCAGAGCAAAGCAAGGTTGGTTTCCAGAGCAAAGCAAAGTTGATTTCCAGGGCAAGGCTGTCAGCAGGAGCAAAGCTAGTCTGCAAGGCAAAGCTGGTCTGCTGAGCAAAGCAAAGATGGTTACCAGAGCAAAGCAAAGCTGGTTTCCAGTGCAAGGCTGTCAGCAGGAGCAAACCCAGTCTGCAGAGTAAAGCAAAGTCAGTTTGCTGAGGAAAGCAGTTTAAAGGTAAAACTGTTTTTGCCTGGAAGCTGGCCGCAGAGAAAGCGTTTATCAAGTTTAAAGACTGTGTACATTAGCCCCAGGGAGAAGGCAGCAGTATAACTGCGAATTGGACATTGGTGTTTTTCAAAAGACTATTTAAGGGTCCCTGGAGTATTTCGGAGAGACGGGCGGGCCGAATGCTCCCCTTTTTTCTTGCGCTCATCCCTAAAACCCTGTATGACTTAGGCAGGGAGCGCCAAAAGCGATCACTGCGCTGGTGGAGATGAGCGCCATAGGCGACCTGCGGAACTACACATCAACAGAAATCTCAATTACACCATTCACAATGTGAGACCCATAGCAGTTTGAAAAAAATAAATAAATAAATTACCGCCCATAACACTTTGCAAAAAGGAGAGCGCCACTTAGAAAAAAAAATAGACGACCCGCGGCACATACAAGGTCCAAAAAATACGAACTTAAAGCCTGAACCGCGCACATACAAAAACAAAACAAAAAAACACAAAGAAAACATCACACAAGGAACTGGGGGTCAACCAGGACGTCTGGAACTGAGGTTGCACGCAAATTTAAGTTGAATTTGTTGAGTTTCAGGACTAGAAAATCGCCTTAGCGAGAAAAAAATGGCGACCGAAAAAACAAAAACAAGTCTACACCGCCAGGCACATAAGACTGGAAAGCGGGACTTAAAAAAAAACAAATATGAGCTGTGGGACAAAATCTGAGGTCGAAAAAATACAAAGTTAACGCCGCCAGGCACATAGGACTTTTACCCAGGACTGTACGAAGTACAAAATACACTATTAGGAAGTATGGAAAATGCTTCAGACCCGAGTAACACATACACAATCGCAGCTATTTTACAATGTTAACATGCAACTAATAACATTACCTTTCTAAAATGGCAATTTACACAACAAAAAAATGCTTTGCACTCGTGCACGCAGCCTATTTACACTGCACACTTGCCACATTGCTGACACTTACACCTCAGGTCTCCAAAACTCCAAATGTACATTTTATGCTGATGCACAATACAAACAGATTGTTAGCTCTTCAGCATATTGATTGCTGCATATATTCATTACAAAAAGTTAAAAAAAAAGGTAAAGTATATTAATTTATGATTTAATTAATTAATGAATAATTATTATTAAAACATATATATATATAAAAAAAATATATATATATATATTAAAAAAACTGCAGGGGAGAGGTTCACAATATGAGCACTAGGCGCTCATTGTGAGCCACGCGATGAGCGCCAAAAGCAATCAGCGCGAGGCTCGCAATGAGCGCTGAAGGTACTCAGAGGACCAAAACACTTACATTGTGTGGCAAACAGCATTACCTGCCTTAAAATATTATGACCGTCATTTTTTGACGGGCAATTCGCTAGTCTGGAATATATTTATGAGTCAGATTCCATATGGATTAATATACATATATGGATTAGGATATCTGGAAGATATATATGTGTCATAATCCCTATAGAAGATGATAACAGCTATCACTGTCTGACTGGATTAATATTGTCACAATCTGCTTCTTCAAGGAGGCTTTATATGAACCTAGTTCAAACCTACCTCAGCAGAATCATTTAGTTCTTGTTCTCTGTGGCACAAAAGATGGCTTCTGAAGAGGGCAATGCCCAAAGGTACAGGCAGAGAATACTGGATACAGGCAAGACCACTCCCCAAGTCAGAATACAAAACACAGAAATAGTCTCACACTGTGGATACCACACCCCTGTGTACATTTGTGTATGTGTGATGTCAGCACTAAGTTCCATCTGGTTTGCAACCTGGTGGCTATCAGAGCTATTGAGATCCACTTCACCAGATATCTATAGCTGGCTAGACAAAAAACCTTGATGTTAATTTCAAGTGTTTGTTTAGGACTACTTGAAGTACATACATCTGTCTTGACTCAATGCCTGTTTGTGTGAGGGTGCAATGATCTGCAGCTAACTTCTGTGCAGAGCATTTTTACCATTTCCACATATGTTCTATATCACATTTTCCCTCTTACAATCACATATTATAATTGTCAAACTGCGAGTTGTCATCATGTTTGCGAGCCTCGCAAAGCGAGGCGAGCTGTTAACGTATAGAAGCCTTCCGAGCTCTGAGCAATTAGATGATGAGCGCTGAAGGAGCTTATTGCCCTGCGAGCCTCACGAAGTGAGCCGAGCAGTTGAGGCATTGAAACACGCAGGAGTTTGGAACACTTAGGCGATGAGGACCGCAGGCGCTCAAAGCACTGCTCGCCTCGCAAAGCAAGGCGAGCAGTTGAGGCACTGAAACATCAGGGTCTTGGAGCACTTAGGCGATGAGCACCGAAGGCACTCATCGATCTGCGAGCCTCGCAAAGCAAGACGAGCAGTTGAGGCATTGAGACACGCGGGAGCTCGGAGCACTTAGTTGAGGCATTCAAACACGCAGGACTTACAACATGGGACTTACTTAAGCTGCAAGCAGTTGAGGAACGCAGGACTTAGAAGAAAAAAAACGACTTCGGAATCTCGGGGCAAAAAAAACGTCCTCGCAAAAATACGACTTTAACGGCCAAAGCACGTAAATCAAAAAACAAAAAAAAGACAAAAAAGAAAGAAAAAAACACTCAGCACGAGGGTAATGCCAGGACGCCTGGCATATTGATTGCTGTATATTAAATATAAATAGGTAAAGAATATTAATTTATTAATTCATATTAATTTATTAATTCACTGTACTAAATATATTTTATATTTTACACTGTACTTATATACCTGTCTTCACGATGAGCACCGAAGGTGATCGTTGCAAAGCAGGAAACTTGAAGTACACGAGGGGAGAGGTTTGCAATGAGCGCCAAAGGTCCTCAGAGGAGCAAAAGCCTTATATTTTGTGGCAAACAGCATTCCCATGGTTTCAAATTGTATTGCCCCATCATTTTTGATGGGCAAGTCGCTAGTATATTATAACTAGGATACATAATAACCATGTTCAGGTAACATATAACCACACATACATAACCCTAATGAAACAATGTAATGCTCCCTTGGCCATATTCATAATTACTGGCAATATCAGTCCTTAAACAATGTAATCATGACAAATATATATATGGAATAAGATATCTGGAAAATATATGTGTCAGAAATCCATAGTGAAGATAATAGCTGCCCTAATACTGTACAACTAGCAAAGTTATGATACATTCTCAATGACTGTATTAGCAATTTATAAAAACCCACACAACTCACAAACTGTTACATAATGTTATCAGTTCAAGTCTAAATATACATCAATTTAAGCTGATATGAGTTTCAGCAGCAATAAAAGCAATACCTGATTCTTTTTTATATGATGATCCTGTGTTTATATTTTTAAATGCTGTATTAATGGAAGGGGATTTTAGAGACGCCTGCTGCCTTGGTGAAGGAATCCAAAGAAATGGAAAGGTCTGCTGGGTAGGTTTGGCTATAACAGCCTTATCAAGCCCGACTGATCGCCACACCTGGTGATTATTATTTTTATGGTTTTTTTTTAAAGATTTTGCTACTTTTTCAAATTTGCTATACTATGCCCAGGCCTGTAAGACATGGAGACTAATACTACCGGAAAGGGTAATACTAATATATAACTTAAATAGCCACTGAACAATGAATATGAATATATATATATATATATATTTATATATATATATATATATATATATATATATATATATATATATATAGTTATACAAATATATATATTTTTTCGATATTTTTTTTTAATCTTTGGGCCTAACTATAAGAATAATTAATCATAGAAAAAAGTTATTAAGTCTATTTTAAGAAAAAAAAAATACTGATGCCCTTCTGGACCATTGAGACATCCATGATACTGTGTGAGAGAGGGGCATTTTTTTTTTTGGAGAGACATTTTTGGAGAGCAATGCTTGCCTTTCCTGATGCAAGCTTTTAGCTTATGGGCATGTGAGGTGAAAGAGATGTGGTATGAATTTCAGTCAGATCTATTATCTAGCAAATCCCTCTGACTTTTTCCTGTCCGTCTAACAATTCTGATTTTCCCTGTAAAAATGGTGTTATGTCAACGACTTACCCAGCTGTTGGTTTGTTACATACTTCAAACAGGTGATTTTTTTTTCTTGAGTTACTGTAGTCCTTTAAAGAGCCAGTGTAGTGTTTACACAATAGGGATTAATTTGTTTATGTAGTTATGTATTAGCAATAAATTCAGTAAAAGTAAAACATTGTAAATTAGCTTTTTAGAATTTACTTTTGAAGATAACATTGTTATCCAGGGGTTAAAGAGGACATGCCCTTATTTTGTCTGAACAGTGTAGGTTTTGCTTACAATAGCTGTTGTTATTAGCAGAACAACAGATAAAGACTACTATCAGGTTGGTCACTCTGGGCAGATCCTCTCCCACCACTCTTCACCCTGCGCACATGATAGCATCTGGAGAGCAGAATGTCTTCTGAACATTAAAACACTAAAACTTCAAAATAAAAATTTAGAACTACATTGATTTTTTTTTTCCTTGCAACTGATTTTATTGCTAATCATTAATTAACAACACACACAAAACACTATTTAATGAGTGCTACAGGGGTACAAAAAACAAGTAGGTCTGATATTGGCCTGATACATCATCAATACTATGACACCATATTTGAGGAAATGTAATGAGAAAATGTCTTAATTTTTTAATGATCTTCTAATCCATAATCGTTAACTAATATTGGTGTTTTGCAGGAAGTTATACAACCTAAATTGTTGAGATTTCATGGTAACTAAATAAACATTAATTGTGCATTAAATATTTATATATATATATATATATATATATATATATATATATATATATATAGTACAAATAAGGAATAGTACATTAGTGATTCTATTTGAATGCCTAAAAATAAGTTGATGAACTTATTTCCTGCTTAAATTTCTCAGAAATACAGTATATGCACTGCAGTCTGGGAAAACTGGGCGGGACATGCAAATGAGGCCACATAATGCACCATCACTCTGTCAATCCAAACCATTTTAAACATGGCTCCTTTTAAGCATATGCTTACTGTATTTCACAGTTTTAGGCATAGCAACAGATGGATTTTTCACAAACCAGGTCACTTAACCACATACAGTACTGTTTCACAGTTACTGTCGATCCTCAGTATGGTGTGAGTGCCTGTTTTGTGTGGTGATTGTTGTAGAGAGTAGTTCTATACAGCAATTGTTTCACATATGGTGGGCTAAGAGTGAAAGAAGCCCTCTACCTATTTTTAGGCATTCAAATAGAATCACTAATGTACTATTCCTTATTTGTACTACTGTACTTTTTACGGCAGAGGGCTTCTTTCACTCTTTTAAAGAGATTACAATACTTGATAGACCATTTTATATATAAAGGTATGGAAGAATGAATTAAATAAGAGATTAAAAGGAATTCTATGATTAGGAGATGTTGTCCCACTTATTGCAGTAGTTACATAGTTACATAGGGCCTCATTCTATTATCGGCCGCAGCCGTTGCGGGGCCGCAAGGACCGGCCGCAAGCTATTCGGCTATTCTATTCCCCTCCGGCCGGGGATTCCGGCAGGCTTGCGGCCGGTGCCTTGCTATCTCTTGCGGACGCTCGCGCCGGAGGAAATCTTTTGATCTAAAACGTCCGCAAGGAAATCGGCGGTAAGAAAATCCTATTTGCAATTCAATTGCTCCGGGAACCCTCTCTGCAAGGCTAAAACCGAGCCGCAGCTTACTTGCAGGAAAGAGGTCCCGCTAGCACCAATTAAGCACGAAATATAGCCCAAATAAAGCCATCCTGCACTTTGAGAAGACTATAAAGTGATTTTCGGTGTTAGCAAAAATAGCACAAAATTCCCCTATACTCAAATCCGTAAAATATTTTATTTTTAACATACGTCAAATATCCATGTAAAAAGTCCAGAGTGCTTGGAGCACCTCAGACCCGCCCAAGCTGCGGCCGGAAAATAAACAGTTAATTTAAACTCGGGTTTGGGCTGATGTGCAAGCTTGAGAGTGGGTTACTTTTAATCCTCATGTCCCCCAATATGATCCCTAGCATTTACAGAGCTTTACAGAGCTGTCTTGAATTTATTTTTGACTTTTTAGATTTCAGAGCTTACGGCCGGTTGCAAGATTTACGGCCGGCCGTAAGAGGAGATCCTTGCGGCGCCGTATAATAGAATCGCGAGGTAACAGAACCCCCGCAAGGAATCGCAGCCTTACGGCCAGTTTACGGCCGATAATAGAATGAGGCCCATAGTAATTAAGGTTGAAAAAGACTTTCAGTACATCAATTTCAACCTTTTAAGATCTCCCCTGATCTGCAATATGAGGATTAGGTATTAATTAATTAATTAGTTCTTAATTGTTAATTAATTATTAATCAACTATTTATTTATTTATTTTTTAATTATTAATTAATCAATTCAGAGGATGCCAAACAGAAAAAAAAACCAAGTGAAACTTAGCCAATCATTCCAAAGGGAACGAAAAAACTAATTCCTCCTTCCTTACCCCAGACACTGGCGATTGGATTTCTCCCTGGATCAATACACTCTCTCTAATTAAACAGGATAACCCTAAATTCCCTTCTTAATTAGAAATAAATCCAGTCCCCTTTTAAAGTTATCTATTTAATCTGCTGTCACCACCTCCTGTGCTCGAGAATTCCACAGATTAACCGCCCTTTCTGTGAAGAACCCTTTTCTTTCTTTAAGGTGGAATCTAGAGAAAATACGCTTAATTTGGTTAGTCTTTCTTCATAACTTAGCCCATCCATTCCCCTCATTAGTTTTGCTGCCCTCCTCTGTACCTTTCCAAGCTCTAAAATGTCCTTTTTATGAAGTGGTGCCCAAAATTGTACTCCATATTTCATGTGAGGGCGTACTAGAGATTTGTATAGTGACAGAATTATTTTTGCTTTCCTTGCTTCTATACCCTTCCAAATACATGTTAATATTTTATTTGCATTTTGCAGCTGCTGCTTGGCTTTGATAACTGTTCCCTAGGTGGTTGTCCACAAGTACTCCCAAATCCCTTTCAATATTGGATACCCCTATATTTGCTCCATTAAGATTATAAATTGCATGGCTGTTTTTCCTTCCCAGATGCATAACTTTACATTTATTCATATTAAATCTCATCTGCCATTTAGATACCCATTCCTCAATTTTATGTAACTCCCTTTGAAGGGAAAGCACATCATTGTCTGATTTAATTACCTTGCACAACTTTGTGTCATCAGCGAAAATGGAGACACTACTTTCCAGTCCCACCTCTAAGTCATTAATAAATATGTTAGAAAGGAGAGGACCTAATACTGAACCTTGAGGAACCCCACTTATCACATTTGTCCAATCGGAGTATATTCCATTTACAACAACCCTTTGCTTCCTGTCTTTTAGCCAGCTCTCAATTCATTGACATATTGAGATATTTACTGCAAATTCTGTATCCCTTAGTTTGCTCAATAGTCTTCCATGTGGCACTGTATCAA
Organism: Discoglossus pictus; assembly: GCA_027410445.1. NCBI lineage: Eukaryota > Metazoa > Chordata > Amphibia > Anura > Alytidae > Discoglossus > Discoglossus pictus. The sequence goes on along the minus strand of CM050172.1, from coordinate 58,099,893 downwards.
AAGCCTTTGCAAAATCCAAATAGACTACATCCACTGAGTTGCCTTGATCCAAGTTCCTACTAACCTCCTCATAGAAACGAATTAGATTTGTTTGACATGACCTATCCCTCATAAATCCATGTTGACTCCTACTTATAATCCTGTTCAAATAGACATATTCTTGTATATTATCCCTTATTAACCCTTCTAAAAGCTTTCCCACTACAGAAGTGAGGCTCACTGGTCTACAATTCCCCCGATTTGCCCTTGCTCCCTTTTTAAGTATAGGTATCACATCTGCTTTTCTCCAGTCATCTGGTAGAGACCCTGTGTTGAGTGAATCATGAAATATAATGGTTTGGCTATTACAGAACCCAGTTCCCTCAGAACCCTTGGATGTATTCCATCAGGACCCGGGGCTTTATTAACATTTATTTTGTTTAACCTCTTTTGGATTTCTTCCTGCATTAACCAGTTATTTGGTGAAGGTAGTGTAGCTCCATTATGTTGCCGTGTCCCAACCACTGGTACCTCCCTTGTGTATACCGAAGAAACAAACCTATTTAGCTCATCTGCCTTTTCCTGGTCACTAGTTTTCAGACGGCCTGTGTCACATTGCAATGTTCCTATAGCTTCCTTCCTCGCCTTCTTCCCATTAATATACTTTAAAAATATTTTAGGGTTAGTTTTGCTCTCTTTTGCAATTATTTTCTATTTTAGCCAGTCTAAAAGCCCTTTTGCAAGCCTTGTTGATTTCCTTGTACACCCGTAAAACAGTCTCTGTCCCCTCTTATTTGTATAATTGAAATGCCTGTTTTTTGCCTGTATTCCCACTTGGTATATGGTGATAAGTATGTATATTTAGTAGGGATTTAAATGTTGTCCATTTATGTTCAGTATTTTTACCTATCAGTTCTCTGTCCCAGTCTATACGTTGTATCACTGCCCTTAGATCATTAAAATCTGCCCTTTTAAAATTAAGAGTTTTCGTTAGCCCCTTACAGTTATGTTTTTTTTTATTCAATCTCAAATGAGACTGTGTTGTGATCACTGTTTCACAAAGGTTTCCCAATTTCAACATTTTATAGTATATCAATATTATTTGTGATAACTAAATCCAAGACAGCCTCATTTCTAGTAGGCTCTTGTATAACCTGGGCCAGATAATGATCCCTGAGCGTACTCAAGAACCTGCTCCCCTTAGCTGAACTGCTGGTCTCATTTACCCAGTTTATTTCAGGGTAATTAAAATCTCCCATTATTAGAACTTGCGCATGCTCTGCTGCATTTCCAATCTGTAACAATTATTGTATTTCCTCACTATCAGCTATATTTGGGAGTTTATAGCATACTCCTACTAATATTCTTTTGGAATTTTCTGCCCTGCTATTTAACTCTACCCACAAATATTCTAACAGTCCAGTCATGAGATTCATCCCACCACCTTTCAGTAATGCCTATTAAATCCCATTTTTCATTAATTTGCAAATAATTCTAACTCTCCCTTTTTTCCTGGCAAGCTTCTGGCATTAGCAAGCATACACCTTATGTTATGAGTTTGTAGTTTGGTTGTGCCTGCCACTATACTTAAGTTACTTAGTAAAACCTCCCTATTGACTATACTACCCCTCTTCCATCTCCTCCCCTATGAGTTGTTAATTCATACTTTTTACACTCTACACTTTCTACCCCATTACTTATATCTAGTCGCTCCCGCCCACCTACTATATATATATATATATATATATATATATATATATATATATATATATATATATATACTGTATGTATATATATAGTACATTTGTGTTCACATTTGAACTTCTGAAACAAGTTAAAAATTCCAGTTATTACACTGCATTCTGGGAACCTGGGCAGGGATCTGCAAAAGTGTAAATACTAGCTATGTTTAAAAGAGATTACAATACTTGATAGACCATTTTATATATAAACGTATGGAAGCATGAATTAAATAGGCGATTAAAAGGAATACTATGATTAGGAGATGTTGTCCCACTTATTGCATTAGTCTTTCTTAACTCATACAACTAGATGGAAACAGATTGAAGAAGCCTTGTTAGATAAGGTAAAATGTAATCATCTAATATGATATAGAGAATTAGCGAAAATAAAATTGAAAATGTACCACTAGTAATTAAATCCGGTTTAAGAGTGTGATATAAATATAATAAAAGGTGGAAATTATCAGTTTTTCCATCAAGGGTAATTCCTCTTTCAATGGTAAATAGTGAACTCTTTCCCACTCAGAAGATTAAAATATCTATCAGACGTTTACTGTAATCTTCTTTCAAATCCTTTGAAGATATAGCCAAGGAATACTATATACCTCATAACAAATGGCTTGAATACAATGACTTGAAATTTGCAACAGTACACTCAGATTATCCCCTTCTGGATCACTACTTTGTCCTGGGGAAGTTGTGAGCTATACCATGTAGGGTCACCTAAGATGGGCAGGTCATAGCAGAGAGGTCAGACAAATTGCGGTCCACTGGAGAAGGAAAAATAAACCTACTCCAGTATCTTTGCCAAACCTTATAGATAGGCACAACTGGACACAAGATTTGCCTGGCTTGCTTCAGTCCATAGGGGCACAGGAAGTCAGACTCGACTGAATGACTACACCATAAATGACTACACAGTAAGGGTGGATAATCTGTGGAATTCTCTACCAAAGGAGGTAACTTTAAAAGGGCACTGGATTTATTTATAATTAAAAAGGGCATTCAGGGTTATCCGGGATAATTACAGAGAGAGTTTTGATCCAGGGAGGAATCCATTCGCCAGTATCTGGGTTCAGGAAGGAATTTTTTTTTTTTTCCTTTGAAACGATTGACTAAGTTTCACTTGTTTTTTTTTTCTGTTTGCCTTCCTCTGGATCAATTAATTAACAATTAATTAACAACTAATTAATTAACAACTAATTAATTAACAACTATTCCGCATATTGCAGATCAGAGGAGATCTTAAATGGTTGAACTTGATGGACTGAAAGTCTTTTTTCAACCTCAATTACTATGTAACTATGTAACTATGTAACTCAGATTATAAATTACAGGAATTTAGAGATTTTACTAAATTTGAAGTTATGTGCTTTAAAGAGGAAGATAAACATTTTATATCTAACAGTTATAACCTACTAAAAATAAACTCTGAACAAAGGAAATAATGAAAGAAATGGAGAAGGAATTAAGGCAAAAATGGAAAGTTACAGATTGGATTAACGCATTTGAGTTAACAGCAAATATTAAGAAACGTGTTACTCTTAGAGATGTTTACTTAACTAATTCAGAGATGCTATATTGGTACATTGGTAAAAATACCACTAGACAAATATTCGGATAAGTGCTGGAGAGGGTGTGAAGATATCAATTCACATGCACATATGTGGTAGTATTGTAAGAACATACAGATTTTCTGGTCTTTATGTATGAAACAAAGAGTAATTTAGCGATGCCCCCAGAATTAATAATGTTCCACTTCTTTTCTAAAAATACACATTTTTCAGTTAAAGGTGTAGCTATACAAATATTACTTGCCACCAAATGGTTTATTGCTGTAAAATGGAAATAAAATACAGTTCCTTCCGGAAGTGAAGTAAGTGAAATAGTTGGAAGAAAAAGACAGGTAGAAAAAGATTCAATACAAAAAAAAATGTTTTGAATTGGAAACTGTGGGCACCAGATCTATAATATTTAACTTAAATAAGATAACTTATTGAAATTCCTCTGCTTCACCCAAATGTATTAATGTTTTTTGATTTTTTTTGCTGTTAATGTCTAAACCGTTGGCAACAAAAATAAGTACAGCCCTAAGTGGAAATGTCCAAATTGGGCCCAATTAGTCATTTTCCCTCCCCAGTGTCATGTGACTCTGGTGAACTCCATGCCCATGTGGGTTAAAGCGCTGTGACAATAATGGTGGCCACACAAAATATTGACACTTTGGGCCCAATGTGGACATTTCCACTTAGGGCTGTACTCACTTTTGTTGCCAACGGTTTAGACATAAATTTTGAGGGGACAGCAAATTTACACTGTTATACAGGCTGTACACTTACTACTTTACATTGTAGCAGAGTGTAATTTCTTCAGTGTTGTCACATAAAAAGATATAATAAAATATTTACAAAAATTTGAGAGGTGTATTCACTTTTGTCAGATACTGTATGTATATATACTAGCGACTTGACCTTGTCAAAAATGACGGCAATAAATTTGAAGCCATGGCAAAGCTGTTTGCCACACAATGTACAGCTTTTGGTCCTCTGAGTACCTTCAGCGCTCATTGCGAGCCTCTCCCCTCATGTACTTTTGCTTCTCTGAGCACCCTCGGGGCTCATTGTGAGCCCCGCACAGAGCGCCTTCCGCGCTCATCGCATGTCTCACAATGAGCGCTTTCTGCTCTCATTGCGAGCCTCTCCCCTGCTCTTTTTATATATATATAACAACTAAGGGAACACAACATACATGATGCTGAACTATTTGAAAAGGAAATACAGCACCTCCAAAGGAAACATCAGAAAATACCTTATAAAGAAGAAGAAGAAAAAACTGAACTGCCTCTCTCAAAAAAACAACAAAATACAGATACAGAAAGAAAGTGTGGATGGCCCAAACACTACTGTGATCTCTACCACCAACAATTCTCCTGAAGACAGCTCAGACAAAACAGGAATTATAAACCTATCTAACCACCAACTAACACTACCAGAGATCTCTGTTCTATCTAAAGGACTATCATTCTGTCCAAGCACAAAGCTGGACAAAATTCAACTATACTCAGAAATGGAAGAATTCTTCAGGAGACTGAGACTCACAGAATACTTTCACAACAAAGAAGATACCAAACCCAGATTGGATTACAATAGCAGGAAAAAGAACACAAAGTTTACCCCAACACCTGGATGCAAACCTAAACTCGACAGTTACATAGAAAGGGTTTGCCTGAGAACAGCTTCCTTAGTAACAAATCAGCAAAAAAGACAATTATACAATATCTCCCCGTTAGAAAGAGCTGCCATAAAGGGCTTAAAAGAAAACCCCAAAATCACCATCAAACCAGCAGACAAAGGAGGCGCAGTTGGGATTTTGAACACTCCGGATTACATACAAGAAGGTAACAGACAATTGACAGACTGCACCTATTACAAGAAATTGGACCAGAATCCTACAGAGTATTATACCAGCCAAGTCAGGGAACTTATCCGAACGTTCTCCAAGAACGTGCAGCATGAATTGGAGCAGCTCATACCCACCCATCCTACAACTGTGACTTTCTACCTGCTGCCCAAGATCCACAAACCAGGCAAACCAGGGAGACCTGTTGTTACAGGTATGGACACACTGACTGAACAGTTATCTGGTCTTGTTGAAAACATCCTGAAGCCACTAGTTAAAAACACTGACAGCTATATACAAGACACCACTGACTTTCTTACAAGATTAAGTCAGATTAAAGAACTACCTGCTAACACACTACTCGTAACCATGGACGTTGGACGTTGAATCGCTTTACAGCAACATCCCGTACAAAGATGGTACTGAGGCATGCCTCAAATTCCTCTCAACACACACTTTGAACCGTAAATATAACCCTGATACCATTGCCAAAATACTAGAATATATCCAGACCCACAATTAATTCACCTTGAACAGGTTTACCTGTAAATAATGGGGACCGCAATGGGGACTAAAATGGCACCACAATATGCCAATTTATTTATGGCTGACCTTGAACAGAGATTCCTGTCCACATATATCCACAAACCTTACAGATACTACCGTTATATAGATGACCTGTTCATCATATGGACAAAGGGAGAAAAAAAGCTGAGAGACTTCCACACTGCCTTTAATACCTTCCACCCATCTATTACATTTAAAATAGATTGCTCTGCAGAACAGGTGAACTTTCTTGACACCACCATATCCATCACCAATGGTAAACTTAACTCATCTGTATATAGGAAACCTACAAACAGATGCAGTTATCTCCACAGCTCTAGCTTTCATCCCTCACATATTAAAAAAGCGATTATCTATAGTCAAGCCATCCGATACCACCGCATATGTTCTAACAATGAGGACCGTGATAAAGATTTAAAAACCCTGTCTGACTCCTTCAGGAGAAAGGGCTACAAACCTAATGTCATAACACAGAAAGTAACCTCTGCCATTAAAACACCCCGGGAACACCTGTTGCAATACAAAACTAAAGAAATAACCTCACGTACACCTCTGGTAACCACATACCATCCGGATCTAGAAGGAATCCGCAAAATATTTAAGGATCTACAACCACTGCTAACAGAGGACACAGAATTAAAACATATATTCCCCAAACCCCCCATACTTGCATTTAGGCAGCCACCAAATCTCAGACAAACATTGGTGAACAGTAGATCGGCCAATGAAGAGCTTAAAATAGAAAATGGCACAAAACCTTGCAATAAAAATCAGTGTAAATTGTGTCAACACATCTGCAAAGAGGACACAGCCACGCGCAACAAGAAGACCTATAACATCAGAGGATCATATTCTTGTACGTCATCCAATGTAGTGTACAATGTACTGCATGTGAGAGAGGCTGCTACATTGGAGAAACCAACCAGAAATTACATATGAGGATGAATCTACACAGACATTCCATCAATAAGCACAATGAGGAGACTTACTGTACTCCAGTTGGACACCATTTCACCCAGAATAACCACTCCATGAAAAATCTCAAAATCAAAATACTCAAAGGTTTTTTTTAAAATACTAAGGAAAGAAAGACATTTGACATTAAAATGATTATGTTTTTTAACAGTAATAAGTCAAGCCTTAATGTAGACATTGAATTCTTATCTCATTATCAAAATTTCTTATAACCTCCAACATTCATGATTGTAAATATATATGTGTGTTTATTGATTTGTTATTTTTTTTTTGTTCTCTGCCTTCATCCTGAGTTTGGTTACAGCTCTATGGTTCCTTAGATGTGAAACTGTCTATTTACTTACTCTGGTCTGCACCCCCACACACTTGCACAGCTGGCTGATCAGAACATTATTTGTTAATCCTGGAATTTTTTGCTGTATTTGTGAATCTATAATCAGTATTGATTCTGGCTCGACAAAGAGAGGAACGCTCTCGGAAGCTCATCATGAAACCTATGAATATGTTTGTCCAATAAAAAAGGTATCACTATATACTGCAATACTCTGATTATTCATCTGGATTACTGGACATTCACGGCTACCTCACTCTATATTTATATATATATATATATATATATATATATATATATATAATTTTATTTTTTTATAATATTTAATTAATTAAATAATAAAGTAATATACTTTAGCTATTAGAAAATTAATACATACAGCAATCGATATCCTGAAGAGCTAACAATCTGTTTTGATTTTTCTGCAGCATACAATGTACATTTGGACTGTTGCTGACCTGAGGTGTACAGTGGATATAAAAAGTCTACATACCCCTGTTAAAATGGCAGGTTTCTGTGCTGTAAAAAAATGAGACAAAGATAAATAATTTCAGAACTTTTTCCACCTTTAATGTGACCTATAAACTGTAAACCTCAATTGAAAAACAAACTGAAATCTTTTAGGTGGAGGGAAGAAAAATAAAAAATAAAAATAATGTGGTTGCATAAGTCTGTACACATTCTTATAACTGGGGATGTAGCTGTGTTCAGAATTAAGCAATCACATTCCAAATCGTGTTACATAGGAGTCAGCATACACCTGCCATCATTTAAAGTGTTTCTGATTAAGGCCAAATAAAGTTCAGCTGCTCTAGTTGGTCTTTCCTGAAATTTTCTTAGTCGCATCCCACAGCAAAAGCCATGGTCCACAGAGAGCTTCATCAGAGGGATCTCATTGTTAAAAGGTATCAGTCAGGAGAAGGGTACAAAAGAATTTCCCAGGCATTAGATATACCATGGAAAACAGTGAAGACAGTCATCATCAAGTGGAGAAAATATGGCACAACAGTGGCATTACCAAGAACTGGAGCTTCCTCCAAAATTGATGAAAAGACGAGAAGAAAACTGGTCTGGGAGGCTACCAAGAGGCCTACAGCAACATTAAAGGAGCTGCAGTAATAACTGGCAAGTACTGGCTGTGTGGTACATGTGACAACAATCTCCCGTATTCTTCATATGTCTGGGCTATGGGGTAGAGTGGCAAGACAAAAGCCTTTTATTATGTAGAAAAACATTCAAGCCAGGCTACATTTTGCAAAAAACACATCTGAAGTCTCCCAAAAGCATGTGGGAAAAGGTGTTTTAGTCTGATGAAACCATTGAACCATGAACTATTTGGCCATAATTCCAAAAGATATGTTTGGCGCAAAAACAACACTGCACATCACCAAAAGAACACCATACCCACAGTGAAGCATGGTGGTGGTAGCATCATGCTTTGGGGCTGTTTTTCTTCAGCTGGAACTGGGGCCTTAGTTAAGAGGGAATTATGAACAGTTCCAAATACCAGTCAATACTGGCACAAAACCTTCAGGCTTCTGCTAGAAAGTTGAACATGAAGAGGAACTTCATCTGTCAGCATGACAACGACCCAAAGCATACATCCAAATCAACAAAGGAATGGCTTCACCAGAAGAGGATTAAAGTTTTGGAATGGTCCAGCCAGAGCTCAGACCTGAATCCGATTTAAAATCTGTGGGGTGATCTGAAGAGGGCTGTGCACAGGAGATGCCCTCGCAATCTGACAGATTTGGAGTGTTTTTGCAAAGAAGAGTGGGCAAATCTTGCCAAGTCAAAATGTGCCATGCTGATAGACTCATACCCAAAAAGACTGAGTGCTGTAATAAAATCAAAAGGAGCTTCAACAAAGTATTAGTTTAAGGGTGTGCATACTTATGCAACTATATTATTTTATTTTTATATTTTTTCTTCCCTCTACCTAAAAGTTTTCAGTTGTTTTTTCAATTGAGTTGTACAGTTTATAGGTGACATTTTTTTACAGCACAGAAACCTGACATTTTAACAGGGGTGTGTAGACTTTTTATAGCCACTGTAAGTGTCAGCAATGTGGCAAGTGTGCAGTATAAATAGGCGTGCGCAAGGCCAAACCGTTTGTTTAGTTATGTAAAGCACCATTTTAGAATGGTAATGTTATTAGTTGCAAGTTAGTTTGTAAAATGGCTGCGATGGTTTATGTGTTACGCGGGCCTCGAGCATTTTACGTCCTTCCTAATAGTGTATTTGTACCTCGTACGTTCCTGGGTAAAAGTTGTATGTGCCTGGCAGTGTTTTGCGTGGTTATGGATCGTGTAGCCTCATTTTCGTTTTTTTTTCATGCGTAATGTTTTTGTCGCTTAGGTGATTTTCGAGTGTCAAAACTTGTCAAATTGTGTTTAAATTCTAATGCAACCTCACTCCCAGACGTCCTGGCTGTCCCCCCGTGCTGTGTGTGATGCTTTTTAATTTTTTTAATTTTCTTTGTGTTTTTGTTGGTTTTTGATGTGCACGGTTTGGCCGTTAACTTCATATTTTTTCTACCTCAGTCCGGCAGCTCGTATTTGTTTTTTTCTAAGTCCTGCTTTCCAGTCTTATGTGCCTGGCGGTGCAGACTCGTTTTCGTTTTTTTCAGTCGTCATTTTTTTTTCTCGCTTAGGTATTCTTCTAATGACGAAACTCGGCAACTTTGACTTAAATTTGCGTGCAACCTCAGTCCCAGACGTCCTGGCCATCCCCCTGTGCTGTGGGTGATGTTTTTTGTATGCTTTCTTGTTATTTTTTTGTGTTTTTCGATATGCGCGGTTCTGCCGTTAACTTTTCGCGACCTTGTTTTTTTTTTTTTTTTCAACATCCCGCGGGTTGTAATTTTTTGGGGGGTAAGTTCCGGTTTCCTTTCCAAAGTGTTATGGGCCGTAATTTTTGCAGGCGTTTTTTTAAAATTGCAACGGGTCTCGCAGTGTGAATTGTATAATTGAGCTTTCTGTTCATCGGTAGTACCACGGGTCGTAGGGATGATGTGTAAGTCGTGTGGGGTCGTAGGGATGAGCGCCTACAGCTCTCATCTCCATCAGCACAGCGAGCGCCTTCGGCGCTCACTGCCTAAGTCGTTCGGGGTCCTAGGGATAAGTGCCTATGGCACTCATCTCCACCAGCGCAATGAGCGCCTTTGGGGCTCATTGCCTGGCCGCAACCACTCGAGCCCGCAGTTTTAACATTGCATTACCAACGTTTTTTGGCAAACCCGAGCTGCTGAGAACTATATACAGTATGTGATATATATATATATATATACATATATATATATATATATATATATATATATATATATGAGTTGTTCATTTGCTCAGTTGTGTCTGACTCTCCTTGACAATATCTACGACAGCATGCCAGGCACATGTATCATTATTTCTCTTGACCATGATCAGCTCTCCACTATTATCCAACCCCTTCTCAGCCCCATCACCAACCTCAACTGCCCTGACACTGCCACCTCACTCTGCAACTCTACTCTCTCTTCCACTCTCTCTGCTTCCCCTGGCTTCCAAACTGCTGGAGCGGCTAGTCTATAACTGCCTCTCCAGCTCTATTTCCTCTAACTCCCTTCTTGACACATTCCAATCCGGCTTTTGGCCCCAACACTCCACTGAGACAACCTTCACTAAAGTCACCAATGACCTTCTTACCGCCAAGTCAAAGGGTCACTTTTCAATTATTATTCTTCTAGATCTCTCTGCTGCCTTTGACACTGTCGACCATCTCGTGGTTCTCATCATACCTACAAAATCGATTATTCAGTATCTCCTTTTCCGACACCTCTTCTTCTCCTCCCCCCCTGTCTGTTGGCGTACCCCAAGGATCAGTCCTAGGCCCCCTTCTCTTCAGCATCTACACTTCCTAACTTGGTACCCTCATAAACTCTTTTGGGCTTCATTATCATCTCTATGTAGATGACACCCAAATCTACCTCTCAGCACCAGATATATCCCCCTCTCTTCTAACACACGTCTTAAACTGCCTCTCTAGTATATCCTCTTGGATGTCCGCCCACCATCTCAAACTCAACATGTCTAAAACTAAACTCCTAACCTTCCCTCCCTCTCCCACAGCGTCAATTCCTCACATCTCTCTCACTGTCAACAACAACATCATCACCCCCACCTCCCAAGCCCGTTTTCTTGGAGTTCTACTGGACCCCACTCTGTCTTTCATCCCTCACATATAGTCACTAACTGAATCTTATCTTCTCCATCTAAAAAAACATCTTCGTCACTAGCTTACACAAGACACAACTAAAATCCTTATACATTCTCTCATCATCTCTCGACTAGACTACTGCAACTTGCTTCTTGTTGGCCTACCCACCACCAGACTATCTCCACTTTAATCCATTATGAATGCCTCTGCTAGACTCATCTTCCATACACAACTTTCAGTGTCTGCATCACCTCTCTGTCAATCAATCCACTGGCCTCTAGAATAAAATTTAAAATCATGACCCTAACTTATAAAGCCCTCAACAATAGCGCTCTCATCTGCAAATACTCCCCCATCCGCCCTCTTAGTTCAGCTAATGACCTTCATCTTTCTACAACTTTTGTCACCTCCTCTCACTCCCGCCTACAGGACTTTTCTCGTGCTGCCCCTAGTCTCTGGAACTCCTTGCCTCGCTTCACCAGATTATCCTCTTGCCTCAAAACATTTAAAACCTTACTTAAAATGCATCTCTTTAACGAAGTGTATCACCTTCCACCCTAACACGCTTATCACCTCTCTCTCCCTCTTTTACCACTCACTATACCATAGATTGTAAGTCTGCGAGTTACTATCATAAGTACTTTGGGAATTCACCATGGACATTGGATTTCTAGCTCAAAGACACGGAATATGTTGGTGCGTTATAAATGAACTAAAATAATAATAATAATAATGACAAGGTAACAAACCAGAAGGGGATATATATATATATATATATATATATATATATATTATGATATAATATAAAATATGCATAATTATAATATTTTTAATTACAAGCCCCTGCTACTCTCTGGAAGCATCCATGATACTTTGGTGAAGGTTTCATGCATGAGAGGGGAATTACATTTCTGCATGAGCAAGGCTTGCAGTTATCCTTGCCAACCATCTACTTCTGAGCATGTGTGGTGAAAGTGTGTAGGTTTCAAATACTCAAAGCTTCAGTAATATAATACACAGTCTACAAATATACAGTTTTATCTAAAAATGATTTTATGCTCCTGGCTTACATAGCTACTAATTTGTTACACACATCACAAATACTGTATGTGAGGTTTTCACTAAACTATAGTGAGCCTAAATTATAAACCAGGGGGCATTCCTCTCTGTTTACCTCTTTATCTTCTTATACTGATGAAGGTGGGTGCAAAGAGACACAAATTGCCGAGGTCCTACGCCCCTATGCCCAGTGGATATAGTTTCTGCATTTGTAATATATTCCAGTTTTTTAATGTGCAAAGCTGTTATACATATATACTGTGATTAAAATGCTCTGATGCATTCAGTAGAAATATCTATGTGCTAGCAATATTTGCTGTATCATTTGCTCGAGCCTGTTTCTAGTTTCCATTTTTTTTTTTAATATGCCCCAAGTTGCTTTTTACTATTATTAGTTTATACGATTGTCTAAAACAGTGCACAGTGTTGTTTTTATGTGATCATAAAATTACTTGTTAGGATATTGCATATAAGTATTTTATGTGATTTTATTCCTTTTGAGATTAGAAAATATGCACTTTTTCCTTTAATATTGGCTTGTATTTTATTGTATGACATTTGAATTATGCATTGTAAATTGATCTTTTTTTCTTTTATTTAAAAAAAACAACTGAAGTTGTATATTTAAAATATATTATTTTGAAGAGCTACACATAAAAAAAGGAAAGATGTTTAAGATGTATATATATATATAAAAGTAATGTATTGTGTTTAATATGCCATGTTGCTCCTGTGGACTACCATGTTGGTTTCTGCTGATCAACTTAAATGCTGAGAAGAGCGCTTCTATATGCACAATGGAAATGTTAAAGCTAGATTTCCAGTGCTTTCATTAGGTCCAATGGAATGCTCATTAGCTTAGAAGGACTTACTCTCCTGAGAAAGTAACAGGCAGAATGAGTAGACAAAAGAAAATGGAACACTGCCATAAAGAATACATGCATGCAAAAGTGAAAGAAAATACTTTTTATTTATTTTTTGCTTTCAAAAAATATTTTTCCATTATCAAGTTTAGTTATCTAAAAACCATACAGAAAAAATTATATTCCACTGTGGTCCTTTAAGTAATTTAGTATAATGAGATGCTCAGCTGGAGTACATATTGAGCTAAATCATCACTGTTACCCCAACAGGAAGTTGGTTTAATCTTAAATAGTATTAAAAAAAATAATTGTACTAACCATTTTCTCTACAGTAAAACATTTCAGAGATATACAGCATTATTTGTGACTCAGACTACTTCATAAGGCTGGGGGAGGCTGAATGCCAACCTTGAGGATCACTGTTTTGCCCACCACAGAGACACACTAGCAGACTTACTTAATAAGCACATCAAAACAGCAAATTCATATTTGGGAAAACAACTCTAAATTTCTCATAATGTATTCACTTAAGAAAATAATGGCTAATGCAGTTTTATTTAAGAATAACCTCAAAATCTTGATTTTGGAGTGACACATTCCTTTTATATAGAATCTATGTAGAATAAACAATCAGCTATGATTAAGATTCCAAGAATCAAAAACTTTGCATGCAGTGTTAAAATAAGTAAATTATTTAAGAGGCAGGGAATCACGAATGACATCATGTGTGCAATGATTCCCTGCCTCTGTGAAGAGTTGTGCCTGCATGGGATGCATACAGGAAGAACAACAAACTTTCCCGGATCAGCTTAAGAATGCCTCAAGAGTGGGCAAATTGTGAGGCGGAGGGAATAAATTGGGGAATATATTATATATATATTATATATATATTATATATATATATATATATATTATATGTATATTATATATATATTATATAGAGTATATATATATATTATATATTATATATAATCTATAATATACATTATATATATAGGTCGATTTGGAAAAGATTTCAGCACACAGCACCTTCCCCCTTACTTCTACAAATGCCGGCGGTGCAGTACGTTTTTTTTTTTTATATTCCCACCCTGGCCCATGCTGCTAAGACCCCTCTAGGGCACCAGAGGGGGGTCCTGGGGTGATTAACACACACAAAGAAAAATATTTGACCTACATTTATTTTTTTGCACCGGGCCCTCTATTCTGTAGCTCCGCCAAGGCATACAAATATACTTGCAAGCCTTGCATACCCTACTCTGTGCCTTGAAAAGAAAGTATGAAGATCATGGCAGCTTCCATACACAGTTTGCTAAAATGAAGATTTACTCTTTTATTCCCAAGATTAACACAGCTGTTAATGTTGTTCCACGTACATTACATTTATTGCTATTCTGCAACAGTCCTTTAACTATCAATACATCATATATTCTTATTAACCAATTGATAATCAATCTCAATATAGATTTGTAACCTCTTCTTTTATTGAGCACCGCATACCAGTACCCTCTGTATATTTACCCCTGAAATTACATTGTATGAGAAGGAAGAGGAGAATTTAGGCTATACATGTCTATCTGGCCTTATCACAGCCTCTATATAAAATGCTTGTATGTGGATCAGCGCTATTCAATTTCTTCAGTGTGGCGGACAAATATTGGCTAGAGATTTAATAGCATTTTGTTAAGTATATAAATTAATATATGTGTATATTTTGAATTAAATATCTAAAAAAATTAACATTCAAGTAAAGAGGATGTGTGCTGCATGAGCTCTGCTGAAAAAAACATATAAGATCATATATAAAGTGACTTATCTATCACCAAATTGATATACCGTATATACTTGAGTATAAGTCGACCCGAGTATAAGACGAGGCACCCATTTTACCACAAAATACTGGGTAAAATGAGTGACTCGAGTATAAGCCGAGGGTGGGAAATGTGCTGCCCCCTGTGTCCCTCTTGTGCCCTCTGTGTCCCCCTCTCTCTCCGTGTCTCTTCTCCCCTGTGTCTCTTCCAACATCTCCCTTCCCTGTGTCTCTACCCCCCTTCCTTATCACCCTCCTCAACCCCACGCCTCAACCTCCCTCCTCATCCTCCCTCCTCATCCTCATCCTCCCTCTTCATCCTCAACCTCCCTCCTCATCCTTAACCTCCCTCCTCATCCTCAACTCCCTCCTCATCCTCAACTCTCACCTCAACCTCAACTCCCTCCTCAACCTCCCTCCTCATCCTCAACCCCCTCCTCAACCTCCCTCCTCATCCTCCCTCCTCAACCCCCCCATCCTCAACCTCCTTCCTCAACCCCCATCCTCAACCCCTCCTCCTCAACCTCAACCTCCCTCCTCATCCTCAACCTCCCTCCTCATCCTCCCCCCTCATCCTCAACCCCCTCAACCTCCCCCCTCAACCCCAACCCCCCTCCTCCACCTAAACCCCCCTCAACCCCCCTCCTCCACCTAAACCTCCCTAAATACCTCCCCCCTCTCCCCTCCCTTACCTGCTTGTGCTCGGGTCAAGGAGGGCGGTGGCCGGAGCACAAGCAGGTAAGTGAGCGGAGAGGGGGGAGGTATTTAGGGGGGTTTAGGTGGAGGAGGGGGGTTGAGGGGGGTTTAGGTGGAGGAGGGGGAGGGAAAGAGACACGGGGGGGTAGAGAGACATGGGAGGAGAGTGACTCGAGTATAAGCCGAGGGGCCCTTTTTTGCCTTAAAAAAAGGGCTGAAAAAATCGGCTTATACTCGAGTATATACGGTATATGACCAGGATTGTGCACAGGAGGACCCAGCTGGTTTTAAAAATCAAGTTTGGAAACTTTTTCTTTTGAGATTTGCTGCTGAATCAGAACAAAGGAGACTCTGATAAACACCATCCATACTTAAAGTTGGTAAACACCAAAATTGCTTGTCTGGATCAAACCAATACAGTTCTAATCTAGATGCCTTACACTATTGGAGATCTTTTCTGTGTAACGATTTGTAACAGATTGTACTCACAATAAACTGTATAATTGTGAATTATGTAAATAAAAAAAAGACCCAGCAGCTTATAGCTTATATCTCATATAATAATACGGATATAACTTATGCCTTTTATGTGGGAGACTGTGAAAAATTAATTCAGACTATTTCTGCTTTATAAGGTCCAAGATTATCACCCTCTGATCAGACCTTCCAATCCAGGGGCCCCATACACCTCCCACACCTGCAATTCTAGAGTGAAGCCTAAAGGGCTTGGAGTCAAAGTCTGCTCACACTCATATTGACAAAGTATAACAAAGGCAAGAAACAAAAGCTAACATGATTGCACAGATACCCTCTAATCTGGGGATGCTAAGAGCTAAAGTGATGAACCACTAAGGAGTACCTAACACTTTCAACCCCAGTGCGTGCACAGTGTTAAAGGCCTAGAAGCAGTGTACAGAGAGCTGTTACATAACAAGCCAGTCCCCCAGGGGTTAAAGGAAAGCCTTAATCTATTGTATCTGGTGATTTACAGTATTCCAGGACTATAAGTCCAAAATAAAATCCATTGTGATTCTCTACAGTACATGCTTGCCAGAACTGTCTTTTATCAAACATAGTGGCTGGGAATTACTCCAAGGGCTAGAAGACTTGCTCTGGGGTGGACGGCACAACCTAGGGTGGTACACCTAACATGTTTTGGACAAAGGTCTGAACATAACAACTTGATAGAAATAGCTCACTTAATTTGTCTGCACAGCTCCATCTAGTGGGCAAATTTCAGGCCTGCAAATCAGACCTGCAACAATAAAACTACACCACACTGCCATCTGGTGGGCCTACAAAGTATTTACAGCTCCATACAACATTGAGAGCTATAAGGCACCCCTCATCATTACCGTCTCCTCTCAGCTATCTCATGGGACAAGACTTTTTTCTCCCCATGCTTTTTCACCAGCCAAGTCATCCTATCATACTGCCGGAATAGCCCTATAAGTGTATCTGAAGGCCCCGGGCCCAATGACTTGATATGACCAGACTGGAGACCTCTTGGACATGATCCTTATCTAACGATGAAAAATTAGTATCTATACCTGAGTGCACCCGGTCTACTGGTCTGTTATGACTGGGACGGGGGCTAAGCGGATATAATTCCTACTTGTTGACAGAAAGAAAGCCTATCCCTGTGCCTCCCGATTGTAAGCCTAGACAGTGTCCTCTCACATTTTCGAGCCTCAGCTTCACCCGCTAAAAACAAGCAGGAAATCCAAGACTTGGGTCAAAGCACCAACCACCTGGAAAACCTAACAGATCAAATCATTGAGTCACAATCTTCTGATAGGCAGATGACTGACCAACACTCACTGCAAATTTCCACCCTTGAAGCCAAGCTAGAAGATCTGGAGAACCGCTCGAAACGATTCAATGTTCGCTTCCACGGCATTCCTAAAGCGGTAACTAATCTTCTGCCGTACCTGCAAACAACTTTTCAGTCCATCTTACCGACGCCCCCAGAGTCAGCTTGGAAATCGAGAGAGCTCATAGAGCCTTGGGAGGTCCCGCGAACTCTGATCAACCAAAAGACGTTTTGGTCCGCTTTCTCCGCCAGAATGCAAGAGACCTTCTTCTACAGGAAGCCAGAAAGTCCCCCGCCATTGTGGGTCCAGGCGGCTCCACTCTGCAGATTTATGCGGATCTAGCTCAATATATGCTCTGGAAACGTAAACTCATGAAGCCCGCAATTGCAATCCTCATTCACAACAAAATTAAATATAGATGAGGCTTCCCATTCAGCCTCTCCTTTCAAGTGGGCTCATCCACTTATACAGCTTTCTCACTGGAAGAATGAATGGCTTTCCTGGCTCAACTCAATCTAGCCCCAGATCCTGGACTGTCAGAACCCCCAAACCCTCTGCACCCCAGCTCGGTGGGAAAATGACGCCTTCTCAACGCCCGACTACGCAATGGGTGAGAGCCCACACCAAATGTCTCTGCGCTTTTTTCTTAACCCTTGCTGGACATTCCTAGCAATCCGGTTGGGCGTTCTTCACCCACGAAAATCTAATTTTGGATCGCTTTCCCTGATATTCATCAATGACTATTTAAGACTTGCAATCCGGAGTCATTACTCTAGGCTTGCACTTCCTAGTAGGATATGCTGAACTCCTGCATACTTTCCAAGGCAACTTTGGAACTTTAGATTACTTGGTTCTCTTACCCACACCAAGTCGTCTTTCCCCTGGACCAGGTTTGGTATGCCCCCTATGTTTATTGTCCCTGGGAGTCAGATCTTAAACTGTATCCACTATATGCCTGAGAAAGGGCTTTAACCCCCTTCCCATTCTCCTGTACAAGGCAACATCAAGCCCATTTGGATATTTCCATATAATTTAGACCCGTGGTGGATCCACTAACCTTCCCAGAAAGCCCCCCGCACTAGTCTCCACTCACCACCGAGGATTTACCTCCACTATACTGTTGTTGTTTTTTATATTGTTTGATAAGATGTTGATTTTTTGGATATTTTATCAATGTTTTAAACTGTTCTTTTTGTCTCTATTCTCCCCTGCATCCTGGGTTGTCTGGCTCCGGTTCTACGCTCCTCCTCCGCCTATTGTCCTTGGCCACCATGAGCTTAGCGGTGGTCTCATCATCTTCCTGAGCATTCATTCATTGTGCTGTATTTTGCAAATTCTTACATTGGAGCTGCGGACCGGGGCCTGGAGGAGGCGCGACGGGTGGTGGATCCGAACTGGCAACCAACAGGACTTATACTTCAATACCCTTGAGACAAAAAGAAAATTTGAATTTAAATGTCATGTGTAGTCAATAATGCTTTTTATTCTTCTCTTTTATTATACTGTTTTAGCTCAATTAGAGTTATATTGTGTCTATACAACATAGTTAGTTTTTTGTTTTTCTGTTCTGTTCGTTTCTTACTTAGGCTCTGGATGTTTGCTCTGCTAGGCTGAGCCTAACTTTTTCCTTAGAAAATTGGAAAAACTTAGGTAACCTGGCTACCCTTAGACCTTCCCACAAGTGGGGATAGATCTTTTTGGTTAACTTGATTTTGACTATTATATGGTATCTTCTTATGATGTAATGTAATGTTAATCTTTTCTTCTTTCTTTTTCCCCTTAATTGGGTATGACTGTATGTAAATAATGTCAAACTGCTACTTGGCTTTTATGTTATCCTCCGGTTTCTTTGGTTACCTAACAAAAACCTTTGAAAAAAAAATATCTAAAAAAAATAGAATATATATAGTATCCCAATTGTTTAAACTGTCTTAAATATTTTATTTTAATAATATTGTGATTTTGAGGTGGGCCATAGAAATCAGCAGGTGGGTCACATGTGGTCCAAAGGCCACAAGTTGGACAGCACGGATGTAGATAGTCCAGTCATCTTAACTAAATCACTAAATCACTTAATATGAGCTTGTTCTGACCTAGATTTGAAGCTATCATATTTTTGCACAGTTTGCTTCTCAATAAAATGTATTTTAGTATCACATATATAGTTGTGAGCAGGCGAGCCAGCTAGAGCCGTTGCTCACGCTTGCGGGCTCGCTTCGCGAGAGCCTCAGTTGCTGGCATGGAGCGCCGCAGGGGTATTCGCCACACACAGTGAGCTGACAGCACAGTGAGGAGCAGAAATCTGCAGCGTCCAGAAGGAGGCGGGACTAGATGAACGGTGGGGCAGGGCTGGAGATGAAGTGGGCGGAGGTGGATGTGTATAGGGCGCCGTTGCTGAGGGCGTGCCTTAAGTGAGATGGGCGGGAGCTGTTGAATGTGCGGCTGTTGGTGCAGTTTGCGGGTTGATGTCAAGTAGGCGGGGCTGGAGATGCAGTTGGGCGGGACTCCAGATGCTCTGGGCGGGGTTGTAGTTGCAATCGGTAGTATTGGAAGAGCAGTAGGCGGGATTTGAGGTGCAGTGGGCGGGGCCGCTGTACTGTGCATGCCCAAGGCCTCGGCAGGAAGGGGTACTCTCACAAGGCCTCTCATTGTCTGGCTTCAGCGCGGCCTCTTCGGGAGTCGGCACAAGGCCTGAGCGTGTGGGTGATTATTTACTATGGTATGACAGGGTGCTGGGCTGCCTGCACAAGAGGTGAGTGCAGGGCCTGGCCACGGTGGGCATGTGAAGTGTAACCAATGTGAGGCCATGAGCAGTGCCCACTAATATCTATAGAGGGTATCAGCATTGTATTATTATATACTGGCAAATATTGGGTTAATAGTCGGTCCTGGGAGCAAGGCAGGATAGTTAGGAGCCAGCTACTGGTTATAATCAGTGGCACTGATGGTATCAGCATTGTATCACATATATAGTTGTGAGCATACGAGCCGTTGCTCACGCTTGCGGGCTCGCGAAGCGAGGGCCGCAGTTGCTGGCCAGGAGCGCCGAAGGCGCTCCTGGCCAGCAACTGTGAGCCCGCAAGCGTGAGCAACGGCTACAACTAACCCCTACATCTAACCTGTAACCCCTACATCTAACCCGTAGCCCCAACCCATCTAACCTGTAGCCCCGACGCTGAAGCGCTGGCAATGTTTTTGTATTTTGCCGGTGATTGCCGTACAGCCTCTATGTCCCTCTCCTGATGTTGCTAGGATACCAGTCCTGTTCCGGTGCTTCGCGGTCTTGGTTTGTCCCTTGCCGCTCTCCGTATTCAGTAGCAGGAGGAGGAGTAAGTGGTGCTGTCCGAGCATGAGCTGAGGACACCGGAGGAGGTTGGGGAGACAGACGGGCTTTCGCGGTATGTATGGTGTCCCTGTCACCCTGAACACCATGCAGTTGCCTCCATGCTGTGTGTGAGATTCCTTCATATAGTGCTGGGAACTGCCCACCATGCACCGGGAGCCCTGCTATGTGTGTGATACACTAGGACTGTGTGTGGTGATTATATTCGTCCTATGTAAGGGAGAGGAAGTGAGGCTTCACAAGTCCCAGAGCCAGGGAGTCATGGCCCCTAAATGTTACTGCTGGCTGATAACGTTATAAAATTATGTAGTAGATAGATTAGAGATATTGACAAAGCACAACTTTATATATCACACACACATATATATATATATATATATATATCACATATATCTTATACTCAGTTGCTGACAAGGAGCGCCAAAGGCGCTCCTTGCCAGCGAGGGCCTCAGTTGCTGGGAAGGAGCGCCAAAGGCGCTCCTTGCCAGCAACTGCGACCCTCGCAAACTTTACTTCGTAACGCAAACAACATACGAGACACGTTACTACACATTACGATCTCGCAAAAATCGCCCATAACCCGTGGACATCAAAAAATGTAAAACACAATAAATACACACAACCCATACATAAAAAGCTTACCTACAGCAAGAGGGAGCATCCAGGACCTCAAAAAATGAAGTTACACATAAATTTAACTCAAAATAAAAGAGTTTAGACACAAAAAAATTCTCTACGCGAGAGAAAAAATGGCCGCCGAACAAAATGAAAACAAGGCTGCAGCACTCTAAACACGCAAAACACCACAGAAACATGCAAAACACCACAAAACAACTATGGATATTCCGCTACAGACGCATACCACACAGTAGCCGCCATTTTAGAAAAATAACTTATACAATGCGGAAGTACACAGCTACGCTAACTGTTTGGTCTCGCGCACGCACACTATTACACTACACACATTCATGACTTTTACACAGCAGCTCCACGCCACTAATGCTGCAGCAACCTCAAAACAGATTGTCAGCTCTTCAACAGAATTCTTCCTGCATATATTACTTCAAAATAGGTAAAGTAGATTTATTTGATATTATACACCAAACAGCATTAGCTCACTTACAATTTCATTGCCGTCATTTTTTGACGGGCAATTCGCTAGTCAGATATAAAAACTGGGACCTGATGGTAGCTGGGTGCCTGGAATCCAAGATCAGCTGACCAGCGAGGACATAATACAAAAAAAAAAAGTGACTCTTCGTGAAATACATTTCCTATTTTCCCAGCTGAAAATGTTTTATGCCTCTTTCTTCCAGGGCCTGTTTGGCTCTGACAAATAATTTAAAAGGGGACAGAAAGGGTTTGCTTTCTATCTCACTCCTCAGAGAGTTATCGGTGCTCACTTGTGGATCGTGTATATAGAAATTCTTCATCATATAGATTTTGTGTTCCTGCCTCATCTCCTCTTCAGCACAGTGTTGCCTTTATCCCTCAATATAACACTGCCAGGTATATTCAGGACTGGCATGACAGAAAGACAGACAATAAAGCATATTTACCTGATTAGTTTACAATTGACCGAGTCATTGATCTGGGCCAATGTCTTGACGCATATAAATTCTACTTACAGAATTAGAACAAATTAACCCAATCCCTCCTTTAAATGTCCCTGTTGGGAACCATGTGATTAAATGTGTCTACAAAATGTATGGTCAATATTCCAACAAGTTCTCCTTAAAGTGACACAGAGAAGGTCTTATTTATTGTAAAAATGAAACACACACATATAAATAAACATAATTCCAATTGGTAGTAATACAAATTATAATTAGAAATGCAAAGTCCATATAGAAGTTAGTTATTTAATGTATAAATTAACTGAATTATCTACCTTCTGAGGTAATGCCTTATCAACAACATGTAAATAAAATTAGCAGTGTGGGTATTGTAAACAAGATAAGCATGCCCAGCCCAGTGACATATAGCCATATTAAATTCCAAACTCGTATGTGCAACGTGAGACCCTCAACGCTGAGAGGTTGAAATATTGCAGATTTACGGAGCTATTATATTCGAACATGCTGCGAGTTACGGGCTTGAGAGGAAACCCGTAAACCATTTTTCGCTCGGATGTGGATGTGCGGCAGTGAACGTGATCAATTAGTCAAACTCGTAGTTACGGGTTTAGATGGAGCCAATGGAATCAGATCGTCAGAATTACGTCACTGAAAAATGGAGGTGGTATTTCAAAGTTTTATGGGGTTCAATTACGAGTTACGATCTGACCCACATTTCAGATATAATGCAATATTGATAAAGCCATGAATATGATATTCTATCACAGGCAAGTTCCATTATATGTATTAACACATTGATTGCCGGGATCGATATAACATGGAAATTAAACATGAAATAAAGTAGTTTTTTTTCTGGCCGATTTGCGAGCTTGAGAATGTTTTGTTATTAATTCTAAGATCTAACATCACTTTCCCTGTTGATAAAAGTACAGTAGTGTGTGTATATGTGCATTTAAAGTGCTACGGATTGGACGTTACCCACCTTGGGGGTCCTCTCTTGAACTTTTTGGCTTCTTGGCTCCATTTGTGAGTTACGGGGTTGAACGCCAGGGATTTTGATGCAATTTAATAGCACAATTGGAATGTAGGAGTTACGGGCTTGACAGACCAAAGGATTTGCAGGCTTACATGTCGAATTCTCCCGTCCCATAGGGTTCTCTCGCTCCTCCCCCACAAGTCGTCAGAGGGCTGGTTTAAGAGGCCAATTTAATAGCCGTAAGTTTTGCAAGCTACGTTACGAGCTACGTTTTTACATGTTAGGAGAATTTAATATGGCTGATAGGCATATAACTCTGTCACTATTACCATTCTTCAACTAGACATACTTATTTTTTATCAACACCCCCTGCTAATTTTAATTAATCTCTGATGTGAAAACTATTATCTCAGAGGGTGGATCTTTCAGTTAATTTATATATATATAGTCTATATCAATTTGAAGGCACTTCCACTTAGAATTGTTAATTATAGTCAATTGCAATTTTGTTTTTGTTTTTTCGTGTATACATTTTAATTTAACAATAATTGGAACATTTTGTGTATCACTTCAAGAAAATTGCATGTTTGGGAAATATGTAATAAACTAATATTAGCAGCTGTGTAAGCCATGAAAATAAAAATAAATATTTATAGAGAAAATAAGAATTTTCAAGCTTGTTTCCATCTTACCTGATTGAATCAGTTCCAGAGCGCTGTTTTTTTAATAAATGGATAGAGGGAGAACGGGGGAAGAGGGAGAGGTGAAGGGATTTGTAAGGCAATTTGACATCTACCCTCTCCCCCACACATGGTCCGATTGCCACATTAAATGTAAACCCTGCGTCTCCAGAAATGTATATGCCCAAGTCACACACACAGCCTTTACCAACGAACTATGGATGCTTCCAGAAACCATCAGAAGCTTTTGAGTTTCTAATAAAAACTAGATTTATGTTATCTCTAGTTATGCTTTTAGTCAAACTCAAAAGTTTTCAAACATATTGTCAAGATATAGCCACAAACAGGAAATCCCGCCGGTTAGGTCCATGTATCCGGAGTGTATTGCTTAATCTCGATACTCAAGCTGCCCGCGATAGGTTATGATGCCAATATCGACAATTGTCGACCTAAATCCCTTATGGAAGTATCACAGCGATACACCTTTAATTCCACCAGAATGGTATTTATTTTATTAGGTAGATGGACACATTTGTATAGCACTATATACAAAAGTCCTTGGGGTAAACATTAACTGGGAGGCAAACATTGTGCAACTGAAACTTTGCCCATATGACATGCATAACCTGTCTGGTGGGTGCCGTATTTTATATTTGCATTGGCATATTCGGCTGGTCATGGTGCTCATATGGCCCTTTATTGTCAACCAGTCACCCTGTTATAATAACATCGGGATAACCTGCAACCAGTACTCATTAGAATAATATTTAGCAAGTGTTCCTTGACACATATATATTTGTTTTCAATGTACACTGGGCCTTTGGGAATATGCAGGGACCACAGAACATATAACTGTATCACTCCCTATAGACTATTAATGCAAGTTGGTTTTAATTCCTGAAAAAAAGTGATTTCTCTTAGGACTTAAGTAAATTAGTGCCAGTGGCATTTTTAATGGTCTCATTTACAGAACTGATGAGTGTTAATCCAATAACAGAACTGGAATATATAATATAAAAAGAATGATCTGGTAGGGATTAAAATGGCCACAGAAAGGTGCAGCAGAACAGAACTGTCAACATAAAATGTCTAAACTGGCATGGTATTGAAAATGTATATGCATAATTTACAAATATCAATGCAAAATTTAGATGAAATGTGGCTGTTTGGGATGAACAACTCCTACTAGCTTGTGTCTCACTTGCTCTGTAATTAATCAATGTCTGGGATGTGCATAAGAAGTGAAGGTAATCTTTAGGCACACAATATGTTGTATATAAATGTTTTAACAAGAATAATGCATTCATTGTATCCTCCTTAATGTATTTGTCATATACAATTGTACTCCTATATACTAATCTTTGACTATACCTATATATTAGAGGACAGAAGGGAGTGGGGTTATGATAAATATCAAATGATTTAAAGGACCACTATTTTTCTATATTGCCTTTTAAACAGTTAAACTTGATACTGGTCAAATATTTTAGAAAAAGCGATAAATAAACACCATTCACATGTTTAACTTTTATTTGCAGTTACACTTAGTGATTCTGCTGCTACCTTCTCAGGAGAGTATGTCTTTGTAAGCTAATAAGCTGCTGAATGAACTGGCAGTTGTAGCTGTCACATACCAATTATGCAGATAAAAGCTTGTAGATTCCACAAAAGTATAATTATAGTATATATTCTAAAAACATTATGTGTGTCTTCAAGCGAGAAGTATATCTCAAGAAAAGAGGAATACATTTGATAAAAAATGCAGTCTTCCAGTAGAAGTGTTAGGAACAACAAAAGTCAGTGTCTTTCAAGCTTTTTAAGTACTGTCTTTTAATGCATCATAGAAAATGTGATAAGTTTTCTAAGGCTGCTGGGGCCCTCTAAGAATATTGTAACTTTTAGCAGATATTTTGGAGAACAAATTTGTCCTGATTCTACCTCTTGACTTCTGGGCTGTCCTGTCAAGTCTTAGACAGACTTTGAGTGACATGAGCTGAGGGACCAGAGAATACAAGCAAGAAAACGCAAGGGACACAAAGCGCTACCATATTTCAAGAGCTATATCTCCACTGTCCTCTCCTTATAAATTGGTTTGTCGTGCTCAGATGATTACACTACTGCTGCATGGCCCAGAGGAGGAAATGCATCTTTTATCTACCTCACAGCAGAGAGAGAGAGAGGGGAGGAATACAAAGAGAGGACACCAAGGGGAGAGAGGAGGGAGACACCTAAAGTGGAGAGAGTGGAGGTGTGAAGAAATGGAAGGAGAGAGAAGAAAGGAGAGAGAGAGGAGAGAAACATCCAGAGTGGAGAGAGTGGAGGTGTGAAGAAATGGAAGGAGAGAGGAGAAAGGAGAAATAAGAGAGAGAGAGGAGAGAGACACCCAGAGTGGAGAGAGTGGAGGTGTGAAGAAATGGAAGGAGAGAGAAGAAAGGAGAGAGAGAGGAGAGAAACACCCAGAGTGGAGAGAGTGGAGGTGTAAAGAAATGGAAGGAGAGAGAAGAAAGGAGAGAGAGAGGAGAGAAACACCCAGAGTGGAGAGAGTGGAGGTGTGAAGAAATGGAAGGAGAGAGAAGAAAGGAGAGAGAGAGGAGAGAAACATCCAGAGTGGAGAGAGTGGAGGTGTACAGAAATGGAGGAAGAGAGTAGAAAGGAGAGAGAGAGGGGAGAGACACCCAGAGTGGAGGTGTGAAGAAATAGAAGGAGAGGAGAGAGAGACACCCAGAGTGGAGAGAGTTGATGTGTGAAGAAATGGAGGTAGAGAGGAGAAAGGAGAGAGAGAGGGGAGAAACATCCAGAGTGGAGAGAGTGGAGGTGTACAGAAATGGAGGAAGAGAGTAGAAAGGAGAGAGAGAGGGGAGAGAAACCCAGAGTGGAGGTGTGAAGAAATAGAAGGAGAGGAGAGAGAGACACCCAGAGTGGAGAGAGTGGAAGTGTGAAGAAATGGAGGAAGAGAGGAGAAAGGAGAGAGAGAGGGGAGAGACACCCAGAGTGGAGGTGTGAAGAAATAGAAGGAGAGGAGAGAGAGACATCCAGAGTGGAGAGCGTGAATATGTGAAGAAATGGAGATAGAGAGGAGAAAGGAGAGAGAGAGGGGAGAGAGACACCCAGAGTGGAGAGAGCTGAGTTGTGAAGAAATGGAAGTAGAGAGGAGAAAGGAGAGAGAGAAGGGAGACACCCAGAGTGGGGAGAGTGGAGGTGTGAAGAAATAGAAGAGAGAGAGACAGGGGGAATACAAAGAGAGGATACTCAGGGGAGAGATTAGGGAGACACCCTGAGTGGAGAGAGTGGAGGTGTGAAGAAATGGAGGTAGGA
The DNA here is from genome assembly GCA_027410445.1 of Discoglossus pictus. Classification (NCBI taxonomy): domain Eukaryota; kingdom Metazoa; phylum Chordata; class Amphibia; order Anura; family Alytidae; genus Discoglossus; species Discoglossus pictus. The sequence continues at coordinate 58,072,576 of CM050172.1, read as the reverse complement.
GAAAGGAGAGAGAGAGGGGAGAGAGACACCCAGAGTGGAGAGAGCTGAGGTGTGAAGAAATGGAAGTAGAGAGGAGAGAGAGACACCCAGAGTGGAGAGAGCGGATATGTGAAGAAATGGAGGTAGAGAGGAGAAAGGAGAGAGAGAGGGGAGAGAGACACCCAGAGTGGAGAGAGCGGATATGTGAAGAAATGGGGGGAGAGAGGAGAAAGGAGAGAGAGAGGGGAGAGAGACACCCAGAGTGGAGAGAGCGGATATGTGAAGAAATGGAGGTAGAGAGGAGAAAGGAGAGAGAGAGGGGAGAGAGACACCCAGAGTGGAGAGAGCGGATATGTGAAGAAATGGGGGGAGAGAGGAGAAAGGAGAGAGAGGGAGGGGAGAGAGACACCCAGAGTGGAGAGAGCGGATATGTGAAGAAATGGGGGGAGAGAGGAGAAAGGAGAGAGAGAAGGGAGACATCCAGAGTGGGGAGAGTGGAGCTGTGAATAAATAGAAAAGAGAGAGACAGGAGGAATACAAAGAGAGGATACTCAGGGGAGAGATTAGGGAGACACCCAGAGTGGAGAGAGTGGAGGTGTGAAGAAATGGAGGAAGAGAGGAGAAAGGAGAGAGAGAGGGGAGAGAGACACCCAGAGTGGAGAGAGCTGAGGTGTGAAGAAATGGAAGTAGAGAGGAGAGAGAGACACCCAGAGTGGAGAGAGTGGATATGTGAAGAAATGGGGGGAGAGAGGAGAAAGGAGAGAGAGAGAGGGGAGAGAGACACCCAGAGTGGAGAGAGCGGATATGTGAAGAAATGGGGGGAGAGAGGAGAAAGGAGAGAGAGGGGAGAGAGACACCCAGAGTGGAGAGAGCGGAGGTGTGAAGAAATGGAAGTAGAGAGGAGAAAGGAGAGAGAGAAGGGAGACATCCAGAGTGGGGAGAGTGGAGCTGTGAATAAATAGAAAAGAGAGAGACAGGAGGAATACAAAGAGAGGATACTCAGGGGAGAGATTAGGGAGACACCCAGAGTGGAGAGAGTGGAGGTGTGAAGAAATGGAGGAAGAGAGGAGAAAGGAGAGAGAGAGGGGAGAGAGACACCCAGAGTGGAGAGAGCTGAGGTGTGAAGAAATGGAAGTAGAGAGGAGAGAGAGACACCCAGAGTGGAGAGAGTGGATATGTGAAGAAATGGAGGTAGAGAGGAGAAAGGAGAGAGAGAGGGGAGAGAGACACCCAGAGTGGAGAGAGCGGATATGTGAAGAAATGGGGGGAGAGAGGAGAAAGGAGAGAGAGAGAGGGGAGAGAGACACCCAGAGTGGAGAGAGCGGATATGTGAAGAAATGGGGGGAGAGAGGAGAAAGGAGAGAGAAAGAGGGGAGAGAGACACCAAGAGTGGAGAGAGCGGAGGTGTGAAGAAATGGAAGTATAGAGGAGAAAGGAGAGAGAGAAGGGAGACATCCAGAGTGGGGAGAGTGGAGCTGTGAATAAATAGAAAAGAGAGAGACAGGAGGAATACAAAGAGAGGATACTCAGGGGAGAGATTATGGAGACACCCAGAGTGGAGAGAGTGGAGGTGTGAATAAATAGAAAAGAGAGAGACAGGAGGAATACAAAGAGAGGATTTTTAGGGGAGAGATTATGGAGACACCCAGAGTGGAGAGAGTGGAGGTGTGAAGAAATGGAGGAAGAGAGGAGAAAGGAGAGAGCGAGGAGAGAACCAAGAGTGGAGAGAGAGACACAGGAGTAATAGAAAGAGAAGATACTCAGGGGGGAGATTAGGGAGACACCCAGAGTGGAGAGAGCGGAGGTGTGAAGAAATAGAAGGAGAGAGTGACACAGAAGGAATACAAATAGAAGATACTCAGGGGGGAGATTAGGGAGACACCCAGAGTGGAGAGAGCGGAGGTGTGAAGAAATGGAGGCAGAGAGGAGAAAGGAGAGAGCAAGGAGAGAGACACCCAGAGTGGAGGTGTGAAGAAATAGGAGGAGAAAGGAGAGAGGAGAGAGACACCCAGTGGAGATAGTGGAGCTGTGGAGAAACAGGAGAGAGGAGGAAGGAGAGAGAGAGGAGATACACTAAGAGTGGAGAGAGTGGATTTAAGAAGAAATAAAAAGAGAGGAGAGGGACAGGAGGAATACAAAGAGAAGATACCCAGGGGGAGAGATTAGGGATACACCCAGAGTGGAGAGAGTGCAGGTGTGAAGAAATAGAAGGAGAGAGAAAAGAAAAGAGAGTGATGAGAGTGAAATACGTGAGAACAAAATGAGAACACTTAGAAATTGAAGAGAGTGGAATTGTGATGGAATAGAAGGGGGAGGAATACAAAGAGAGTATACCCGGGGGAGGCAGGAGAGAGATAACCAGAGTGGAGAGAGTAGAAGTGTGAAGAAATAGGAGAGAGCGAGGGGAGAGAGAGAGATTGGAGGAATACAAAGAGAGGATACCCAGGGGAAGAGAGGAGGGAGACACCCAGAGTGGAGGTGTGAAGAAATAGGAAAGAGAGAGAGAAGGGGGAATACAAAGAGAGGATACCCAGGGGAGAGAGGTGGGAGACACCCAGAGGGGAAAGAGGGGTGTGTGGAGAAATAGAAGATGAGAACAGAGAGAACCAAAAAGGAAAAGAGCAGAGAGACGCTCAGAGTATTAGGAGAGAGAGAGAGAGAGAGAAGAAATATAAAGAGGAAAGAGATGGTGAGGGGGAGATTGAGAGTGGTGAGAGAGAGGGATAAAATAAATACAAAGAGAGGACATAAAGGGAAACAAGGAATAAGTGAGGAGAGAGACACAGAGTCACTGCCCTAGGACATTCAGATTTCTGCAACCCCACTCCTCACTTTCAGCTTCTCCTTTCCCCTTTTTGAATCGATCACCATTATGTTTATATGTATATGTATATACATATGGTATCAGACAGTGTCAAGAACACATACAGACACACATATCACTGCATATAGACATCTCTGTATATATATGAACATATGTCAATGTACTGCACTGTATCTTGCTGTAACTTATCTGCAGTCCCCTGAAAATGTGCTGCCCTAGGCCTTCTGGGCCTAGACAGAAACACACCCTTGCACAGAGTGCTAAGAGAGAGAGGAAGAAAAGAAAGGGCACCTGAGGTGCAGAGGAGAGACACACTCGAAGGATGGAAAAATAGAAAGACACAAAGGAACCAATGTATATGAGAGAAGAGAGATGCTCAGAGTTGTAAGAAAGAAAGGGGGGGGGGAGGAGAGAGACACTCAGAGGGGTAAGAGAAAGAGAAGAGCCATACAAAGAAAGGACGCAGAATGATAGAACCCGGCGGGGGGGGACTAGTTTGAGAGTAATGAGAGTGAGAAAGAGGATAAATAGAGAGGACAGAGAGTGAACCAAAAGGAAGAGAAAAGGGAGACTCTCGGATTTGTAAGAGAGAGTGGAGAAAAGTAAAAAACAGAGGACATGGCGAGGGCGGGGGACTCACCCAGAGTGGTTAGAGAGAGGTGAAGGAGAAATAGAAAAGACAGAGAGAGATCAAGGGTGGTGGGAGGAGAGATACTTTCAGAGTGGTGTGAGAGATGAGGAATACAAAGAGAGGACATGAAGCGGGGGGTATTGCCCAGAGTGATGACAGAGAGGGGGTGGTATAGAAGGAGAGGAAAGAGAGACAGGGGAATGAGAGAGAGGAAGAGATAGAAATCAGGGGGATATAGGTAAGAGATGCCCAGAGTGATGAGAAAGAGAGAACACACAGGAAAGAGAGGAAAAGACTGTCAGAGTGGTGAGATAGAGATGGAAGGGGGATAAGGATAAGGCAGATATGAGGCAAGGTCCGAGGGGGCCACAGAGGTCTGCGGGGGGCCACCAGGGCCTAAAACGACCAAGGAGGCCACAAAAGGCAGAGGGGGGCCGCAGTGGTCTGCGGGGGGCACAGAGGGGGCTGAGGGAGGCTGCAGAGGTCCGTGAGGGGCCACAGGAGGCTGAGGGGGAACACAGGGGCTAAGGGAGGCCACAGAGGTCCATGAGGGGTCGCAAGAGGCTGATGGGGAACACAGGGGCCCGCGAGGGGACACTGGTACTGCAGGAGGTAAAGGGGGTCTGTGGGAGGCCACAGTGGGCCATAAGGGGACCAACGGTAGGCCAGCAGGGACCATAAAGGGCCACATGGGGACACTCGAACCCCAGGGGGGACACAGGTTGATCACAGGGGCCACAGAGGATCAACAGGGGTCACAGGGGACCCATGGGGCCACAGAGGAGCAATGAGGGCCATAGGGAGCCACCTGTGTTGTTAAAAACCTCACATTACAGTAGAGATGTTTTATAGCGTATAATGGGTGAAGTTTTCCCTTATGTTCAAATTTGGGTTTTCTTTAAGTTTTATAGTTCTTGGTAACCAAAGGCGTTCAAATATTGTCACATCTTACGTTGTCTTGGTGCTGGCGGCATTTTATTATTGATTTGGGTGAGTGTGTGACTTAATAGTATACAAAATGTTTTTAGAAAGTAAAAAAAAAATAGTACAGCCTTACTTTTATTAAAATTTGCTTTAATAGAGGCTGACATAACTTTTTTTTCTAACTTCACTTTCTTTGCTAACACTCTACTTTGGGTAATTAGATTTCTTATATAAAGTTGCAAATCCGGATGCCATCATGCCCCCACAAGTAAAACACACACGATTTAGCCTTTCACTGTATTAGAGGACATAAAGCAATTCACTGCTTTCCTGTAATGAAAGATTTTTCTCTAGAGCCCAGGTTTTTCCCGTGTTCACTTAGCGTTTGTCATTACACTTTCATAACATGCGGCCTTGCATATACCCCCTGGAAATAAAATGTCTTATTCTATAAATAATTGCAATGCTTTTAATTAATTAATTCAGTGATTATTTAAATGCTTTAATTATGCCCTGATTAGTTTTTGTGAATTAATAAAGATGTAACTAGTTTGATGGCACGAGATCTGATGGTGACATCTACGCCCCAGTCTGAGTTAACTTTACATTTCTAATAAGCTGCTATTTTTAGGAAGCTGGCTATATGGAATGATAGGCTATCTATTATAAAGGGGGTTACAGTAGGTTACATACAATGTGAAATAAGACTGACTTTTACAAAGACAATTGTTCTTGTACAAGTTAGATTTTTTACTTTGTACCATATTGCAGGTTCCTCCTGCATCATATTGCAGGTCCTTCTTACTTAAAGGAACGCTTCCCACAGGGATTTTTGTTTTCTAATAATGTTTAATCAAGCTTATTAATTTATCCTTCTCAATGTAAGACATAAAATGAACTTCCGTTATATATAAGACGCCCCCAGCGTAAAGTATTATAACCTTCTGGAGCTTTCCCTTTTCTTCCTGTTTCCCCTCATTAAGCTGTCAACAAGCTGTAGCCTGTAGCATAAGGTATGGTTTGGATTTGAATGCTGAAATGGCGCGACTTGCCAAAGGCTGGGTCATGAATGCAATAGGTCAAGTTGGGAGATCAGGAAACGTAAGTTGTATCAGGGCTGGACAAAGAAAGGAAGATGGTCTTCAATGAAGTGTGAAATTCATGCAGGTATGGAGGAAGCCTTATGTGAAGTGGGAAGTTATTTCAAGGAAGGGAAAGAGAATTGAAAAGGGATTGGAGAGTTGTACTGAGAGTGTTGAGAGGTATCATGGAACAAAGGGAGATTAGTGAGGCACAGTAGGCATAGACAAGGGCATGTAATGATTTGTAGAAAAAAGCGTTAAAAATTTGTTTAGGTAATGGAAATAGATTGAATATGATAGAGATGGAGGCATTTTGGATTTGTAGGGGTGGCATGAATGCATGAGCTAGAAGGAAGATGTAGATGCATTGCAGTAATCCAAGCAAAACATTTTGACTAGTATTATATGTCTTCAATTCACCCCAAACTTTAGAAAGAGAACATTTATGTGTAAATTAAACTCGTTAAATGGCATTTTTTGTGCAGAATACATTTTTTACGTGACTACATTAATTGTACCCCCTTCAGTGTAACTGTCATTTACAATTTACAGTTCAATTACTTTTAAGAAGCCTCCAGCTTAACAGATTCTCACCTTTTGGAGTCTCCATTTGATTTTTCCTGTTCTCTCTCATGTTGGGCATCATGTTTCATAGTAGTGATCTAAGGCCACACCCGCAGGATTGGGGCTTAACTCTATTAGTCTCAAAGTGCTGCACACAGACACACATTATGTCACTGTCTGTGAGCGTGGCCTTAGATCACAGCTGTGAAAAATGGCCACCTACATGAGAAAGAATAGGAAGAAAATGGGATGTCCTAGTGGGTGAGAAACTGTTGCTCTGGAGGCTACTTGAAATAAGTGAAGTGTAAATATTATATTATAACTAGCGACTTGCCTTTCAAAAAATTACAGCAATAAAGCCATGGTAATGCTGTTTGCCACCGAATGTGAGGTTATGGCCCCTCTCAGCAGCTTCGGCACTCATTGCGAGCCCTGTACTGAGTGCCTTCAGTGCCCATTGCGTGGCTCACAATGAGAGCCTTGGTGCTCATTGCGAGCCACAATTTGATAACATTTGGCACTTATTGCGAGCCCAACGATGAGCGCCCTCTGCGCTCATCGCGTGATTTGCAATGAGAGCCTTTCGCACTCATTGCAAGCCTCTCTCCCTGTGTACTTTATAGGCCTCGCATTTGAGCGCCCTTGGGTTAAGTATCACTGGCTTTGATTAAGTGTTACTGCCTTTGATTAAGTGTTACTGGCTTGAGTTAAATGTTATTGCCTTGTAGTAAGTGTTAGTGTTTAGCATTAAGTCCTAGTGCTTAGGGCTGGTATTTACGTCCTACTATAATTTTGCGGGCAACGTTAAGTTGCGGTGAGCGTCTTCTGCGCCCTTTTTATCTAAGTTCTGCGTGTCTCGGAATGATCAGCTGTATCGCTCATCTCCCGCGGGTCTTAGGTATGAGCGCCTGCGGCGTTCATCTCCACCAGCGTAATGAGCGCCTTTGGCACTCATTGCCTAAGTCCCGCAGGTCACAGGGATGAGCGCCGGAGGCGCTCATCTCCACCAGCGCAATGAGCGCCTTCGGCGCTCATTACTTGGCTGTAACCGCGGCACCCGCTTTGTAAGGGTTGCAATTGCGCGGGCTTGCTGTGCAAGCCTGCAATTTTAACATGGCATTACCAACAACTTTTGCCAAGCCCGCACTGCTCACAGCTGTATATGTGATTATTTTGAGATGTATACATTCAACTAAGTCACCTAACTAATACAAAACCATAAACAAAAAATGCCTAAAAAATGGTTCTGTCTAGAATCTCCAGTGAATCCTGAAAGATTGAAGATTATACACAGATTCACATTTAAACCTTGCATCTTAAAGGAAAAGTCAAGTCATCCATGATTAGCAAGTAGGTTGTAGCGGCTATTTGAAGATGCCAACATTCAACAATTTTTGATGAAAATGGCTTAATTTCGGGGTGTCTATAGCTAGATAAAGATTATTTATTTGTGAAATGATTAAGTCTGTTGGTACATTTTCTCACCGTAACATTTGGAGCTTGGATATTACCCAATAGTTAATGTTGTCATTGAAAATCCATGAAGGTAGAAAATGTAATAAAAATAAGCAGTCATTTTCCTTTATTTGATATGTCTGTGGCACCATTAGGTTCCCTCCCTTTATTGCTGCTGATTGACTGCTGTTTTTGGTCTCTTTATATGGCTTGTTAGTTTTTTTTCTGTACTATCTGGTGCAGGTGGGTAGAGCTACCCAGCTCATAATGTATTCTGAGGAAACAGCTCAAAACCATTAAATTTTCACCATGCTTTTACACCCCATATTTAATGGTGCAGAAGATATCTAATGACTAATGATATCTATATATATATATATATATATATATATATATATATATATATATATACAGTACATCACAAACATATACATTGTTAGAGAGCCACTGTAGTCCAATACATTTCTAGCATGCATTTAAACAATCATGTTCAAATCATCTGAATTGTTTTTGGAAAGTATGATCCCAGAGTGCCTAGTCATTTGACTGATTTGTGTGAGAGTATATATGGCTGGGTATATTATTGTCCATCACCCTTTTCTCTCCTGTTCTGTTTCTTTCTATTTTATACTCTTAACCCTTTAACACTTTGTGCCAAAATACATCTAACACGCTCATGCAAATTTCATGTATTATGCTGAAGTCCGGACATATCTTGCTGAGTTGAAAACAAAATGGTCTTGTATGTTTCTTTGAGGCAGAAAATCTAGAAAAACTTCTGATAAGTACAATTGATCATAATAACCAATGAGAAGTCAGTTCATTACAATGTAGAATATTTATATTAAATATACACAGTGGGTTTTTTCTTCTCTTAAAGTAAATGGTTGTTTTTCATGGATTTCTGAACGTCAACATATCATGTTTTTGTTACCACTGACTTTAATGTAAATTAGATGAGAAAATGCAATTTACAAGGTTTCCATGAGCACTTGTTTATATTTCCTCTTAACTCAAAAACTATGTTCATTGTTGTTTAATATAATTTATTTTCCATAGGAGGGGTTACATTTTTGTAAGGAATTAAACATGGCATTTTAAATGCATTACAATATTGTTTTGGACTACAGTGGCCCTTTAAAAAAAAAGAGCAAGTGTTACCATCTTAAATATCAATCCAAAACAGTGACAAAACCCACTCTCAGATGACAAAGAGACAGTTTTAAAAATAATAGATTGGAGATGTATGGAAACATTCCCAAATTCATTGGATTTATGACCCACACAATAAACAGCATTAGGGGACTATATAAGACAACTACAAGATGACTAAAACAGAATTAATGGTTTGCTCCCAGTCATTTAATACAAGAAGCGTAATGAGACAGGCTTGCCACTACTTGCCTACAATATTAATCATAATTACAGAACTATTAGCCAAGACACTATGAGACCACTTCCATATATCAGTGATACACACTGGGCGTCAAGATGGTCTTGTGTTAATTATTAACAGACCCTTGATATACCCCCCATTGCTATCTAGATCTGCAATTTGTACAATGTAAATATAAAAGAAGAATATCATTTAATTCATTTCTAATAAAAATATATCTATCTTTTTATGGCTGATATTACATAGAACATACTTAAATTGACATGGAAATATTTTAAAGGACCACTGTAATGCTCTAGCAAGAGGAGCTAGTTGTTTTAATTCTGCATTGACCATTTATAACATTCCTATATTTTATTCTCTATATCTCTCATACAGTTATTTTACACACTGAATAACAAAAGCATTAAACACAACCCTATGTAGTTCAAGTATGTACCAAACTAACAAAATTAGCAGTTGTGTAAGCCAATGACGTGGAACATTTTTGGGGAATATTTTAGTTTTTGAAGACTCTGTTTATGAGTACAGGAATCCATTTTGTGTATGATACATAACATCCTGAGAGATGAATGATGGGGATGGGTTGTAGTTATCAGTGGAGAGAGGGGTGGGGATGGAGGGAACAGCCAGAAGTCCAGAGCCTTTGTTGATACCACTCATACACCCCTTCCCCCTCACTGGTGCAGAAGTAGAAGCTTGCATTAAATGATGCAACCATAACTCTCCAGAACTGTAAAATCCCTCTCTTATAAACAATGTACACCTATCTACCATAGATCCCTCCACGGACCTGCAGAGCCATCAATATTTGCTTTCTAATAAAGAAACTAACTGTATGACTCTCTTTCCTGTGTAATTATGCTCTTAACATTTTTAAACATATTGTGATTGTACAAAGTGATTGTAGTTCCAGAGAAAGTGAGAGAGGAGAGACTGAGGCCTAGACAATGCTCTTCAGTATTCAGTAGACTCATGGGCCCTCATTCAATTGCGATTTGGCCAATTGAATAGTGCTCTAAATAAGCACATAACCTATTTTTTTTTAAATAAGTTTTTAGTTAGTGAAAACCTTGCTTTTGGATAGATGTTTACTAAGTAAAAACTTCTTTAAAAAAATATGATATGTGCTTATTTAGACCCCTATTCAAATGGCCAAATTGCAATTGAATGAAGGCCTTGTACTCCCTGTTAATTATATTTTCTTATATGATCTACCTTAAAACCCAATGGGGACCAAAGCAAAATAGATTGTAGTTCAGATACCCATGAAGCTCACTGTAACAAATTAGAACAGATGAGAATAAAGCAATTCTACATTGTATATATTTAATGTTGTTCTTCATTACACTATTAATCAATTATTTCTCATAAAAAACAAACTTCTGTAATGTTTAAAACATGATCTTTAAAATGCATAATAGACATTTTTCTTAACTTAGTATGTTGAAAGTATTTGCACCAAAGAATGCAAACTAGTAAAAGGAACCCTATTTGCATCCCCTCCAGATGTCATCAAATGTTTATAATGACTGTCCCCACTTCAAAATAATTGCATTATAGAGTAACAATATAAAATAATTATAAGTTATATTATATAATTAAATAATGAAATTACATAATTATGTTTCTAGTGCTTTAAAGAACCAGTTTATAATAAATATTTTAATTTGACTAAGAGTATAATTATGCAGGAAAAATCTTATAAAACTGCAGGAGGTCACAGGTTAAAGACAACCCGACTTACAGACATTCTGTACTTACGAACAGGATCTCAAGACTTTTGTATGAGTTTTTTCATGTCGTGTTTGAATCAGAAAATACGTTTCCGTAACTTATTATTACAGTAGAAAAATAGAAATTGGGATGGGGAAACAGCACACACCATCTCCTAGTGTTGTTCAAACTCATTTATTAAGAATTATATTAATACAATATATATACATGCAGATGTCCACTCACATTGTTTTACCCCTAAACAAGAGGTATTCACAGCACATAAGTATATCCACTGGTGTACTCTCCAAGTCTCGGGTCACACTTGCACCGTGCAGTCTAATGGCTCCAAGTGATAACTGAGATATTATTTCTGTGACTGTATGTGCGGTCACCATTCAATGTAACATTGCCTATGAGACTAGAATTAGTCTCTAGCTCACCATGGTCCTGCCAAGGATTAGTTAGTCCCAGTCATGACCAGTTTCTAGAGCAAGGCAACTCCCTTCCAATATTTGGACCTTCACAATGGTCTCAATAATCCCAACAATAGACTTCGTACCCTAATCTGAGAGTAGATGTTTCTCTGAAAAGTCCAGTGCAATACAAAAAGCACTGGTTAAAACCATATAAAATACACACATTAAAAATAACAAATATACTGGCTACAAGCCAAGTATAACCATCAAACGCGTTTCACCAGCAGGCTTTCTTAATGGTGCACACTTCGGCAATATGCTTTATATTAAACAGATCATAAATAATATTATAGACTAAAATAAAGCAATCATTTCTCATTAACACAAGATTAGAATCATGGTTTGTGGGTAGATTAGAAATTGTTGCAAACTTCAATTTGAAATTACTGTAAGAAAATACATTATTAGTAATGTTAAATTGATAAAAAACTTACTTATAGTTTTAAATTATACCATATTTGGAACCTCTGCTGTGTCACGATAAGTAATTACAGTATAAAAAGGAGAGGAGGTTTGCTATTATTAAACTACAAGGCTCCACAAATCATACAAAGTCTAGACTGGGAATTCTGAATCAATAATAGATCTGAGTGTAACTGCATCCTAATTTATAGCAATCTCAACAATCCTGTGCCCTGGTGTACGAAATAGGACTTAGATATGAAAATACAAATTCACACATTAAGGGGTCAATTTCTCAAAGAAATGGTCATTCAGCTATGGACAGAGGGGGATATTCATTGAACACGCCTATTAACATTAATCTTTTATAACAAGGATTTCCCATGGGGTCCCCCATCAAGCTACAATCAATATTTCCACCATTAAAAAAACACATCCCTGGATACCTACAGATAATGAACACTGCCACAGAATTATCAAAGGCTGTTTTGGCTCACTGGCTTAAAGGACCACCGTAGTTCAAGAAAAAAGGCACTTGTTTGTGAAGTATGCAGGAAACGTACAAGCTGAGCAGCTGTGTAAGTCATAGACATAGAAACATTTTCAGAGAAAAACTAAATTTGTTGAAGTCTCTATTTATGAATAGAGGGATCCATTTTGTTTTTAGTCACTTCTTAAGAGTTGGATCATTAGGGATGTGTTTTTAGCAACCAGTAGAGAAAGGGATGGGGGAGGAAAGAACAGGGAGAGGTCAAAGGCTTTGTTAGATGACTGGATCCGATTGCAACTGACACAATTCCAGACAAGAATTGCTCTCCAGAAATGTAAACACCCCTCTCACACACACGGTTTTCACCAAATTGTCATGGATGCCTCCAGAGTCCAGCAGTCATGTCATTCCAAAAAACAAAGGGCCTAGGAAATCCCTAGCCAAACAAGTGCTCACTCCAGAAAGAGGCGATGAAATGACTACTGTTGTATAATCTTGAATATTGATTTACATTTTCTATAGGAATATGGTAAAAAAAAATTATCTTGGTCTACTAGGGTAGAATGATACTTAATTATACTAACTAAAAGATAGGAAATGCACCTAGTCATATCAGGCAAACAATACTTCTTAAAGCAGGTTTTCTTTAAAAATAAATAACTTTAGGCTATAAATATATACCATCTTGATAATACCACTACTCCTAACAATTTAAGAAACTACAGGAAGTTAAAAACTGCATACACCTACAAACAAACCGTGCCAATTCTAACTAAAACCTACTGTTATTAAAACTCTATCACATTTATAAAATTATCCATTAGCACATTAAACTAGAAGATCTTCGTCAACTAACTGATTCCCAAATTCGATTATTAGTTTATTAGACAATCTATTAAAAAACTAGATTCACCTCAAGGTTTATAATGGTTTACCTAACTGATATGTTGTTGGTTCCATTATATACAACTGTTTTGTTTACTTTCACCTTTTTATTATTTGCTACTCCTCAGTTAGAGGAGATACTGGAATTATCCAGGAAAGAATGACATTTTATTCTCTTCCAAGGGGAAAGAGGAAGCGCTCTAGGGCCACACTCCTTCCTGGAACAAGAATACACTTTTTATAGTGCAAAGAGGATTCGTCATGTAATTATTAATGTTTTTCTATTTCTACTGTTAATATGTTCACTCTATTTTTTGTTTGTTCACACTACGCTTACGGCTCCGGCCCAGCTCCCGACGGTTCAACAAGAGTTTTCAGGTCCTTTCCAGTCCAGCCTATACCAATAGATCTACGAAAAGGTAACACTATGACTAAGCCTAGTCACTCCACCCACCTCTGATATGACTGATATCACATACAATTTTGTAACACATAATCTAAGGGGGTTCAACACAGCTTTCAAATAGAGAAAAGTTTTCATACTCTACAAAAAATATAAACCATTTGTGATATTTATGCAAGAGACACATTTTGCCTCAAATAACGTTCCCTCATATTTACACAGGGACTACACCAATTTTCACACGATTAACCAGAAAACAAAGAAGCAGGAGAAGCATTCCTGGGGCATAAATACTTTCCATTCAAATTAGAAAACACAAAGCTAGATACAGATGGGAATTATATCATCTTAACAGGAACGCTATTAAACAGGAACATTTCTCTAGTTAATATGTATGTCACTACAGTCTCCTCTCGCAGGGCTTTAATTAAACTTCTCCATACCTTAAACACTTTGGATACAGGAAAATAATTGGGGGGGGGGGGGGGGCGACATAAATTTAGCTCTCCAAACAAATCTGGATAGATCAGGACAAAATACAAGCACTAGATATTCCCAGAAGATGCAAAAAATGGACACACTCTTAATGAAAATTGGCTTTGTAGACTCCTGGAGATGGCATCATCTTCTAGACAGAGAATACACAAATTTTTCACAAGCTCATGGCTCCTATTCTAGAATTAATGCCCTTCTTATAGACTCTAGCTTATTTGATCATTCTAAAAATGCCCAAATTATCCCATGCCCCTGGTCAGACCATGCAGCAGTAAGCATTAACTTAGATCTTGACCTGAACCTCAAGACTGGGTTTCATTGGAGATTAAATGAATCCCTTTTATCCAACCCTGACATTGTTACCCAAATTTTTAAAGAACTAGAACTATACTTTTCCACTAACAATAATCCAGAAACAAAGATAGGGTGGCTTTGGCTTGCACATAAATAATTTATTAGAGGATCCATAATAAGAATAGCATCTTCACATAAGAAAAATCTAAACCTCAAAGACACAAAACTCCTTAAAGAATTACATATACTGGAAAGACACAAACAAATTAAATTATCCTCTAGTACCAAGTCTAAAATCAACAAAATCAGACTTGAATTAGATAACATTCTAACAATAAAAACAAAAAAAACAATATGAATAACGCAGCATAAATATTTTAGCCAAGCAAATAAATTAGCCCCCATGTTGGCAAGAAAGTTAGGACCTAAAAATTGCCAAAACCAAATTTTTCAAATTCAAACCCCTGAGGGCCTAGTCACCCAAAACAAAGCAAAGATACAACATACTTTTCTGAACTTATACCAAAAAATATACTCCTCTAACTCCAAAGCTGACATTTTTAAGATTAAGAATTTTTTAAATAAATATGACCTCACATCAATCTCAGTTCAAGACCTAGAAAGTCTATATGCCAATATCACCACAGAAGAAATCAATGACACCATCAAAAATGTAAAATTAGAAAAATCCCCAGTGCCAGACGGCTTTTCTATTATTTACTAAATATTAGTCCCATATCTGAACACTTTATACAAAGCCATCCTTAAAGGGGAACAAATCCCAACAGAATTCAACCAAGCCCATATGATATTTTTCCCAAAACCAGGACGAGATCCACTGGAAGCAAAGAATTTTCACCCTATTTCTTTATTAAACTAGGACTTAAAAATAATAGCGTAGCTTATGGCTAATATATTCTGCAGGTTTCTTCCAAAACTGATACATAAAGATCAGGTGGGTTTTATACCTTTCAGACAGGCAGGGGGCAACATAAGCAGAGCATGAATATCAATCATTTAGCAAAATTAGTCAACAAACCTTTATGCACAATTGCTTTGGATTTGGAAAAGGCCTTGGAGTGGCAATAGCTTAGAAAAAATAGGTATCATAAGAAGCTTTATAAATCTTATTGACTCACTGTACAGAGACCCGGTAGCATTTCTCAAACTCCAAGGAGATAATAAAGGTTATATAAACATTCAAAGGGGAACAAGACAGGGGTGTTTGCATTGGCAATGGATCCTTTAGCTCAAGCTATATGCTCCACCCCACAAATCCAAGGGTTCCAAATAGGACTACAACATCTCAAATGCTGCTTATTTGGGGACAACGCCCCATGCACATTAACTCACCCAATTTTATTGATACCAGTCGCAGGATTGAAAGTCAATTTAAATAAGACAGAAGAGATAAGGTCTACTCTCCCCCCACAAAGGCTAGAACTGATAAAAAGTAAGTATTCATTTGCTTGTCCAGAACATTTTATCAAATATTTAGGCATCAACGTGACCCCTGACCTATCTAGATTGTATGGGACCAATTATACTCCTCTAATAGAAAAAAACGAATTGCTGACACAAATTAATGGAGTAAATACTCAATTTTGTGGACAGGAAGCATTAACGCTATTAAAATGAACATTCTACCCCAAATTCTATATTTATTTAGAACCCTCCCCATGCCTATTATACCTAGCAAAATAGAAAAACTCCAAAAACACCTTACAAGATTTATATGGAACAATAAAAAATCACAAATAGCTAAATCGTTCCTGTTTGGTAGCAAAAAGATAGGGGATTATCCTGTCCTAATTTGAGATCATATTTCAGGGCGACTCAGATCTCCTTTATCCCCCAGGCTCACTCAATTGAACCCATTTGAATATTTATCGAGAACCAACAACTAAAACCATATAAGTTGGGACTCTACAAACAGGAAAGAACTTGTACAAACTTACATACATAGTTACATAGTTACATAGTATTTAAGGTTGAAAAAAGACTTTTAGTCCATCAAGTTCAACTTTTTAAGATCTCCTCTGATCTGCAATATGCGGATTAACTATTAATTCATTAGTTGTTAATTAATTATTAATCAATTATTTAATTTTTTATTTTATTTTTTATTATTATTATTAACTAGCGAATTGCCCGTCTAAAAAATGACGGCAATCAAATCGTAAGGTAGCTAATGCTGTTTGGTGTGTAATACTAAAATATATAATATATTAATAAATGAATATACTTTACCTATTTTGAAGCATTGTGTTGAAGAGCTGACAATCTGTTTTCATGTTGCTGCAGCATTAGTGGTGTGGAGCTGCTGTGTAAGCGTGGTGAATGTGTTCAGTGTAATAGTGTGTGTGCGCGACACGAAACCGTTAGCGTAGTGGTGTACTTCCGCATTGGCGTAAAATAGCGAGGGCTACGCGAGCCCGCAAGCGTTAGCAACAACTCGCATGCTCACAACTATATATGTGATTAGTCCAGAGGAAGGCAAATAGAAAAAAAAAAAAAAACAAGCGAGACTTAGCCAATTGTCTCAAGGGGAAATGTAAAAAATTTGCATCATTACTGTCTCTCTAATTATCCATGATAACCCTGAATACCCTTTTTAATTAGAAATAAATCTAGTCCCCTTTTAAAGTTATCTATCGAATCCGCTATCACCACCTCCTCTGGTAGAGAATTCCACAGATTAACCACCCTTACTGTGAAGAACCCTTTTCTTTCTTTGAGGTGGAATCTCTTTACTTCTAACCTCAAGGTATCTCCTCTTGTCAGTTGAAAACCTCTTGGCACAAAAAGCTCCCCCGACAAATCTTTATACTGACCATGGATGTATTTATATAAGGTAATCATATCTCCTCTTAGACGCCTTTTTTCTAGAGAAAATAAGTTCAATTTGGTTAGTCTTTCTTCATAACTTAGCCCCTCCATTCCCCTTATTAGTTTTGTAGCCCTTCTCTGTACCTTTTCCAGCTCTCAAATGTCCTTTTTATGAAGTGGTGCCCAAAATTGTACTCCATATTCCAAATAAGGGCGTACTAGAGATTTGTATAGTGGCAGAATTATATTTGCTTCCCTGGCTTCTATACCCTTCTTAATACATGCTAATATTTTATTTGCCTTTGCAGCTGCTGCTTGGCTTTGAGCACTGTTACCTAGGTGGTTGTCCACAAGCACTCCCAAATCCCTTTCAATATCTGATACACCTAGATTTGCTCCATTAAGATTATAAATTGCATGGCTATTTTTCCTTCCCAGATGCATAACCTTACATTTATTCATATTAAATCTCATCTGCCATTTAGATGCCCATTCCTCAATTTTATGTAAATCCCCTTGGAGGGAAAGCACATCATTTTCTGATTTAATTACCTTGCACAACTTTGTGTCATCAGCGAAAATGGAGACCCCACACTCCAATCCTACCTCTAAGTCATTAATAAATATGTTAAAAAGGAGAGGACCTAATACTGAACCCTGAGGAACCCCACTTACCACATTAGTCCAAACAGAGTATGTTCCATTTACAACAACCCATTGCTTCCTGTCTTTTAGCCAGCTCTCAATCCATGAGCAGATATTTACTGCAATTCCTGTATCCCTTAGTCTGCCCAATAGTCTCCCATGTGGCACTGTATCAAAAGCCTTTGCAAAATCCAAAAAGACTACATCCACTGAGTTGCCTTGATCCAGGTTCCTACTAACCTCCTCATAGAAACTAATTAGATTTGTTTGACATGACCTATCCCTCATAAACCCATGTTGACTCCTACTTATAATCCTGTTCAAATAGACATATTCTTGTATATTATCCCTTATTAACCCTTCTAAAAGCTTCCCCACTACAGAAGTGAGGCTCGCTGGTCTATAATTCCCCGGATTTGCTTTTGCTCCCTTTTTAAATATAGGTATCACATCAGCTTTTCTCCAGTCATCTGGTAGAGACCCTGTGTTGAGTGAATCTTGAAAAATTAAATATAATGGTTTGGCTATTACAGAACCCAGTTCCCTTAGTACCCTTGGATGTATTCCATCAGGACCCGGGGCTTTATTAACATTTATTTTTTCCAACCTCTTTTGGATTACTTCCTGTGTTAACCAATTATTTGGCAAAGGTAGTGTAGCCCCATTATGTTGCAGTGTCCCAACCACTGGTACCTCCCTTGTGTATACCGAAGAAAAGAACCTATTTAGCTCATCTGCCATTTCCTGGTCACTCATTTTCAGACAGCCTGTTTCACAGTCTATACTTTGTATTGCTGCCCTTAGACAGTTAAAATCTGCCCTTTTAAAATTAAGAGTTTTTGTTGGCCCCTTAAAATGTTGTTTTTTTAATTCAATCTCAAATGAGACTGTGTTGTGATCACTGTTTCCCAAAGGTTGCCCTATTTCAACATTTGATACAATATCAATATTATTTGTAATGAGTAAACTAACAATAGGTACTTTCATCCACACGTGGTGGGAATGTCCGGTTGCCCAACAGATTTGGACCAAAACCCTAGAATTAGCATCTAATATTCTTAAAAAAAAACATTTCCATAGTTACATAGTTACATAGTTACATAGTAATTAAGGTTGAAAAAAGACTTTCAGTCCATCAAGTTCAACCTGTTAAGATCTCCTCTGATCTGCAATATGCGGATTAGTTATTAATTAAATTATTGATTAAATAATTATTAATAGTATAGTATTGGAGAATGAATAAAGAGTTAGTCCATCAAGTTCAACCTTTTTAGATCTCTATTGATCTTTTTAATTTGGACTATTTATTATTATTGTTAATTGTTAATTATTGTTAATTGATCCAGAGGAAGGCAAACATAAAAAAAAAAACCATTGAAACTTTGCCAATTGTCTCATAAGGGGAAAAAAAAAGCAAAATTCCTTCCTGACCCCAGAAACTGGCGATCAAATTTCTCCCTGGATCAATATTCCTTGCTAGTTATCTAGGATAGCCTTGAATGCCCTCTTTATTCAGAAATATATCTAACCCCTTTTTGAAGTTGTCTATCGAATTCGCTGTCACCACCTCCTTTGGTAGAGAATTCCACAGTTTAACCACCCTAACTGTGAAGAACCCTTTTCTTTGTTTAAGGTGAAATCTTTTTTCCTCTAACCTCAAGGGATGTCCTCTTGTCAGTTGAAAATCTCTTGCTACAAAAAGTTCACTTGACAAAGCCTTATATTGACCCTGGATGTATTTAAATAACGTAATCATATCTCCTCTTAGACGCCTTTTTTCTAGCGAAAATAAGTTTAATTTTGCTAGTCTTTCTTCATAACTTAGCCCCTCCATTCCCCTTATTAGTTTTGTAGCCCTTCTCTGTACTTTTTCCAGCTCTAAAATGTCTTTTTTGTGAGGTGGTGCCCAAAATTGTACTCCATATTCCAAATGAGGGCGTACTAGAGATTTGTATAGTGGCAGAATTATATTTCCCTTATCCATTAGATATTTGGCTTCAGGGTAACCATACCCCTTTACTATAAAAAAAAATAAATGAAATAAATGGCTACAGTATCTAATGCTTTCCACTAAAAACTACATTGCCCGTAAATGGAAGACCCCAACACTTAATTTAAGAGAAGTAATCAATAAACTGAATGTTATAATGATTAAGGACAGACTTCCCCATGCGATAAACACATACGCTGTATTTCTAGTGACTTGGGACTCGTGGCTAAGTTCACCCCATACAATAAACATTTTATAAAAAAAACGTTTTTTAGAACTCTTCTAAGATCTGGTAGATAATTTATTGCAGGCTGGAAATGGACATCTCGGCATGGATCCCAGGAGCTGGACAAGTAAGTTGTAGGAAGTTTTGCTGGAAATCGGCCAACCTCACGCTAAAACCTAAAAATGACGCCTGGGCTGGGATAATTGTGTCAGCCCGCTCATAGTAGTTATTTGGTTTTATTTTCTTTCATTTCTTAATTTAAATAATATAAATAACCCTTATGTTCTTTTTGTTATACGAAAACGGATAAGTTGAAAAAATATTGTAATAGTTCAATAATGAATTAGAACCACATTATACAAAATGACTAAACTTTATTAACAAATTGTTAAATTTCAAATGATCATAAAAAGTAGTGTTTGATTGGTTTCTGATTGGCTGATTAGCAATAACAGGAGTATAAAACCTTCATTTGAACCTTAGTTCAGAGAAATATATTTGTTTCCTTTATTAAAGTAGTATATTTAGGGGTGAACCAAAAATATCTAACACTTAGGAGTCAGACAGGCTGTTTCTACAAGCTCTGTTTCTTTCTCTCCTGAAGGCATCTCTGCATAGAACATAAATGTGTTCCAGAATTGTGCCTTCCTTCCAGGGTGGGCCCCTCATGAAAGTACCTGCTTTCCCCCGGTCAACAGCTCTGGTTACACTCCATATACTCAGATTATTCATACAAACTCTTTAGATCTATCTTTCAGCCAAAGCCCTCCTTCCTCCATGATTACCTTATTGGGGTGGAGACAATCATCTCAACTGGAGGCTGATCTTTCAAAGTAAACTTATTATTGAAAAATGCTACTATAATCCATTAAAATTACATTTTATTAATTATCAATGCACAATTACAAATATTAGTTAATCCTCTTAGGGCATTAAAGTGTTCCTTCAATGACTGACTGCAAACATAGCCATGCTGCACCAAAGCTGCAAGATTTCATAACACAGAGATAGATCTGTTTTTTGACACAATTCTGATCTGATAGGTATCATAGCCACTCAAAAACAAAGCTCTCATACCATATTATCAGCTGCATCTTTAGAGCTCAGTACATGACAATTTTCTTGCTACTACTGACACTTTTCAGTCTTTTTCTTTATCAAACACTGTTACATTTGTCCTTTACAGGTCTGCCAATGATGCCACTGAATTTCCTATCCTTATGATCCCTTTGGTTATCTGCCTGGTACTGTGGACATTTCACCCTCAACACCCATCACAGGGTCACTAAGCTGTTTGTCTTTGAGGATGAAAGGATTAGAATGCACGAATGTCACTTGCTGCCCTCTGGGTGTCTGCTGTGCATGATTATAGTAATAAAAATATTCCCTTTGCTTTCAGAATGGTAAGACTGGGATTAATATTATTCATCATTGAAAGTCATCCGTGAGGCTATATATCCTGATATCTTATTACAAGAAAGAAGAGAGCTAAAAATGAAATTGCATTATTTATATATATATATATATATATATATATATATATATATATATATATATATATATATATATATATATATATATATATATATATAGCAATTGTTTCACATATGGTGGGCTAAGAGTGATAGAAGCCCTCCTCCGTACAAAGTACAGTAGTACAAATAAGGAATGGTGCATTAGTGATTCCTTTTTGAATGTCTAAAAATAAGTTGATGAAAACTTATTTCCTGCTCAAATTTCTCAGAAATACAGTATATGCACTGCAGTCTGGGAAAACTGGGCAGGACATGCAAATGAGGCCACATAATGAACCATCACTCTGTCAATCCAAACCATTTTAAACATGGCTTCTTTTAAGCATATGCTTACTGTATTTCACAGTTTTAGGCATAGCAACGGATGGATCTTTCACAAACCAGGTCAGTTAACCGCATACGATACTGTTTCACGGTTACTGCCGATCCTCAGTATGGTGTGAGTGCCTGATTTGTGTGGTGATTGTTGTAGAGAGTAGTTCTATACAGCAATTGTTTCACATATGGTGGGCTAAGAGTGATAGAAGCCCTCCACCGTACAAAGTACAGTAGTACAAATAAGGAATAGTACATTAGTGATTCTATTTGAATGTCTAAAAATAAGTTGCAGGTAGAAATGACTGGGGGAAGGTTGGTCAGGGTAGCCATAATGGGTGGGTTAGCAGTAATGTACTAGGTGATTTGTTAGCAAGTGTTGGTTATTTGTGTGACTTAATATAATAAGTCAAACCAGGGGCCAGTGGGCGAGGGACTGAGAAAGAAAGAGAGAGAGAGAGAGAGAGAGTGAAAGAGAGAGATAATGGATCATGTAGAAGAAAATGAGAGTGAATAACCAATTGTTATTCACAGATAACATGATATAAAACCAGGGGTTGAGGGTGGGAATGTAGGCGTAGTGAGAGGGAGATTTAAGAATAGTGCATAGATACAGATTTGCCTAGTAAAAGTTTCAAACTCCTAAAATATGATATCAAAGAAACATCCATACAAATATTAATAATAAGTGCATATGATAAAAGTAACAGCTGTGATGGCTTCCCAGTGTCTGCAGAAACATCAGCAAAGCTTGCAGAGAGTGTGTGTTTCCAGTATCAGAGAAAGAGGGCCTGAAGGGTAATGATCCCTCAGCAAAGCTTGCAGAGAGTGTGTGGTTCCAGTTTCAGAGAGAGAGGGCCTGAATGGTAATGGATCCGTCAGCAAAGCTTGCAGAGAGTCTGTGGTTCCAGTATCAGAGAGAGAGGGCCTGAATGGTAATGGATCCGTCAGCAAAGCTTGAAGAGAGTGTGTGGTTCCAGTATCAGAGAGAGAGGGCCTGAATGGTAATGGATCCATCAGCAAAGCTTGAAGAGAGTGTGTGGTTCCAGTATCAGAGAGAGAGGGCCTGAAGGGTAATGGATCCCTCAGCAAAGCATGCAGAGAGTGTGTGGTTCCAGTATCCAATAAAGAGGGCCTGAAGGGTAATGGATCCCTCAGCAAAGCATGCAGAGAGTGTGTGGTTCCAGTATCCAATAAAGAGGGCCTGAAGGGTAATGGAGAGTGTGTGTTTCCAGTATCAGAGAAAGAGGGCCTAAAGGGTAATGATCCCTCAGCAAAGCTTGCAGAGAGTGTGTGGTTCCAGTATCCAATAAAGACGGCCTGAAGGGTAACGGAGAGTGTGTGTTTCCAGTATCAGAGAAAGAGGGCCTGAAGGGTAATGGATCCCTCAGCAAAGCTTGCAGAGAGTGTGTGTTTCCAGTATCAGAGAAAGAGGGCCTGAAGGGTAATGATCCCTCAACAAAGCTTGCAGAGAGTTTGTGGTTCCAGTATCAGAGAAAGAGGGCCTGAAGGGTAATGATCCCTCAGCAAAGCTTGCAGAGAGTGTGTGGTTCCAGTATCCGAGAGAGAGGGCCTGAATGGTAATGGATCCCTCAGCAAAGCTTGCAGAGTGTGTGGTTCCAGTATCAGAGAGAGAGGACCAGAAGAGTAATGGATCCCTCAGCAAAGCTTGCAGAGAGTGTATGGTTCCAGTATCAGAGAAATAACCAATTGTTATTCACAGATAACATGATATAAAACCAGGGGTTGAGGGTGGGAATGTAGGCATAGTGAGAGGGAGATTTAAGAATAGTGCATAGGTACAGATTTGCCTAGTGAAAGTTTCAAACTCCTAAAATATGATATCAGAGAAACATCCAACAAATATTAATAATAAGTGCATATGATAAAAGTAACAGCTGTGATGGCTTCCCAGTGTCTGCAGAAACATCAGCAAAGCTTGCAGAGAGTGTGTGGCACCAGTATCAGAGAAAGAGGGCCTGAAGGGTAATGGATCCCTCAGCAAAGCTTGCAGAGAGTGTGTGGTTCCAGTATCAGAGAGAGAGGGCCTGAATGGTAATGGATCCGTCAGCAAAGCTTGAAGAGAGTGTGTGGTTCCAGTATCAGAGAGAGAGGGCCTGAATGGTAATGGATCCCTCAGCAAAGCTTGCAGAGAGTGTGTGGTTCCAGTATCCGAGAGAGAGGGCCTGAAGGGTAATGGATCCCTCAGCAAAGCTTGCAGAGAGTGTGTGGTTCCAGTATCAGAGAAAGAGGGCCTGAAGGGTAATGGATCCCTCAGCAAAGCTTGCAGAGAGTGTGTGGTTCCAGTATCCAATAAAGAGGGCCTGAAGGGTATTGGATCCCTCAGCAAAGCTTGCAGACAGTGTGTGTTTCCAGTATCAGAGAAAGAGGGCCTGAAGGGTAATGATCCCTCAGCAAAGCTTGCAGAGAGTGTGTGGTTCCAGTATCAGAGACAGAGGGCCTGAATGGTAATGGATCCCTCAGCAAAGCTTGCAGAGAGTGTGTGGTTCCAGTATCAGAGAAAGAGGGCCTGAAGGGTAATGGATCCCTCAGCAAAGCTTGCAGAGAGTGTGTGGTTCCAGTATCCAATAAAGAGGGCCTGAAGGGTATTGGATCCCTCAGCAAAGCTTGCAGACAGTGTGTGTTTCCAGTATCAGAGAAAGAGGGCCTGAAGGGTAATGATCCCTCAGCAAAGCTTGCAGAGAGTGTGTGGTTCCAGTATCAGAGACAGAGGGCCTGAATGGTAATGGACCCCTCAGCAAAGCTTGCAGAGAGTGTGTGGTTCCAGTATCAGAGAGACAGGGCCTGAAGGGTAATGATCCCTCAGCAAAGATTGCAGACAGTGTGTGGTTCCAGTATCAGAGAAAGAGGGCCTGAAGGGTAATGGATCCTGCAGCAAAGCTTACAGAGAGTGTGTGTTTCCAGTATCAGAGAAAGAGGGCCTGAAGGGTAATGATCCATCAGCAAAGCTTGCAGAGAGTTTGTGGTTCCAGTATCAGAGAAAGAGGGCCTGAAGGATAATGATCCCTCAGCAAAGCTTGCAGAGAGTGTGTGGTTCCAGTTTCAGAGAGAGAGGGCCTGAAGGGTAATGGATCCCTCAGCAAAGCCTGCAGAGTGTGTGGTTCCAGTATCCAAGAAAGAGGGCCTGAAGGGTAATGGATCCTGCAGCAAAGCTTACAGAGAGTGTGTGGTTCCAGTATCAGAGAGAGAGGGCCTGAATGGTAATGGATCCCTCAGCAAAGCTTGCAGAGACTGTGTGGTTCCAGTGTCAGATATAGAGGGCCTGAAGGGTAATGGATCCCTCAGCAAAGCTTGCAGAGAGTGTGTGGTTCCAGTATCAGAGAAAGAGGGCCTGAAGGGTAATGGATCCCTCAGCAAAGCTTGCAGAGAGTGTGTGGTTCCAGTATCAGAGAAAGAGGGCTTGAAGGGTAATGGATCCCTCAGCAAAGCTTGCAGAGAGAGTGTGGTGTCAGTATATGAGAGAGGGGGCCTGAAGGGTAATGGATCCCTCAGCAAAGCTTGCAGAAAGTGTGTGGTTCCAGTATCAGAGAGAGAGGACCAGAAGGGTAATGGATCCCTCAGCAAAGCTTGCAGAGAGTGTGTGGTTCCAGTATCAGAGAGAAAGGATCAGAAGGGTAATGGATCCCTCAGCAAAGATTGCAGACAGTGTGTGGTTCCAGTATCAGAGAAAGAGGGCCTGAAGGTTAATGGATCCCTCAGCAAAGCTTGCAGAGAGTTTGTGGTTCCAGTATCCAAGAAAGAGGGCCTGAAGGGTAATGGATACCGCAGCAAAGCTTACAGAGAGTGTGTGGTTCCAGTATCAGATAGAGAGGGCCTCAATGGTAATGGATCCCTCAGCAAAGCTTGCAGAAAGTGTGTGGTTCCAGTATCCGAGAGAGAGGGCCTGAATGGTAATGGATCCCTCAGCAAAGCTTGCAGAGCGTGTGTGGTTCCAGTATCAGAGAGAGAGGACCAGAAGGGTAATGGATCCCTCAGCAAAGATTGCCGAGAGTGTGTGGTTCCAGTATCAGAGAAAGAGGACCTGAAGGGTAATGGATCCCGCAGCAAAGCTTACTGAGAGTGTGTGGTTCCAGTATCAGAGAAAGAGGGCCTGCAGGGTAATGGATCCCTCAGCAAAGCTTGCAAAGAGTGTGTGGTTCCAGTATCAGAGAGAGAGGACCAGAAGGGTAATGGATCCCTCAGCAAAGCTTGCAGAGAGTGTGTGGTTCCAGTATCAGAGAAAAAGGGCCTGAAGGGTAATGGATCCCTCAGCAAAGCTTGCAGAGAGTGTGTGGTTCCAGTATCAGAGAAAGAGGGCCTGAAGGGTAATGGATCCCTCAGCAAAGCTTGCAGAGAGTGTGTGGTTCCAGTGTCAGAGATAGTGGGCCTGAAGTGTAATGGATCCCTCAGGAAAGCTTGCAGAGAGTGTGTGGTTTCAGTATCAGAGAAAGAGGACCTGAAGGGTAATGGATCCCTCAGCAAAGCTTGCAGAGAGTGTGTGGTTTCAGTATCAGAGAAAGAGGACCTGAAGGGTAATGAATCCCTCAGCAAAGCTTGCAGAGAGTGTGTGGTTCTAGTATCAGAGAAAGAGGGCCTGAAGGGTAATGGATCCCTCAGCAAAGCTTGCAGAGAGTGTGTGGTTCCAGTATAAGAGAGAGAGGACCAGAAGGGTAATTGATCCCTCAGCAAAGGTTGCAGAGAGTGTGTGGTTCCAGTATCAGAGAGAGAGGGTCTGAAGGGTAATGGATCCCTCAGCAAAGCTTGCAGAGAGTGTGTGGTTCCAGTATCAGAGAAAGAGGGCCTGAAGGGTAATGGATCCCTCAGTAAAGATTGCAGAGAGTGTGTGGTTCCAGTATCAGAGAAAGAGGACCTGAAGGGTAATGGATCCCGCAGCAAAGCTTACTGAGAGTGTGTGGTTCCAGTATCAGAGAAAGAGGGCCTGCAGGGTAATGGATCCCTCAGCAAAGCTTGCAGAGAGTGTGTGGTTCCAGTATCAGAGAAAGAGGACCAGAAGGGTAATGGATCCCTCAGCAAAGCTTGCAGAGAGTGTGTGGTTCCAGTATCAGAGAAAGAGGGCCTGAAGGGTAATGGATCCCTCAGCAAAGCTTGCAGAGAGTGTGTGGTTCCAGTGTCAGAGATAGTGGGCCTGAAGTGTAATGGATCCCTCAGGAAAGCTTGCAGAGAGTGTGTGGTTCCAGTATCAGAGAGAGAGGACCAGAAGGCTAATGGACCCCTCAGCAAAGCTTGCAGACAGTGTGTGGTTCCAGTATCAGAGAAAGAGGACCTTTTTTTTGTTTTTTGTTTTTTCTTTTTTTATTCTTTGTTTTTTTCTTTATTTTTTTATCTTTTTATAAATTGATTCTTTTATTTATTCTTTTTTTCCCTTTTTTTCTTGTTTTATTTATTTGTATTATTTAATTTTTTTTCCTGACTAACCTAGGCTTACCTGTAGTGTACACTTTATCTGTCCAGTAGGTTTCCTGATAGAAGTCTCTTTTTTTGCAGTGAGGCAGATAAAGACACCTAGCTTACAGTATCAATAATGCAGTTCATTCTGGCAGGACAAATCCAGCTTGGAAAAACAGACAGAATCAATATACAACAGAAAATGGATGCCCAAAGTGAAGAATAAGAATAATAAAACAAAACTGATGAAAGTGTCCCTTTGACTAAAAAAATATATCTTTAAATGATACTTTATCTTTTTAATTAAACTGAGCAGTTACTCCCATTTAAAAAGTTTGCAAACTCCCCAGGTATAAAGGATGGACACCCCATGTAGTATAAACAGTGGTAAAATGCAAGATCTTCATTGGCTACATATTGCACAGCTTGCAGTCCAGATTGGCATTTTTTTATAATTGCTGTCTTCATTTATAATCAATTCCAAAATAAATTCAAATGAGCATAAATATACTGATGAGATACATTTATGATTGAAACAGCTATGTATGGGTAACTCCTGCACAATCCATCCTATGCTATACTTTAAAGCTAAGTAATATAACGGGCATATGCTAAAAAGAGCCATTTTTAAAAGGGTATTGGATCAAAGAGTGAAACCTTTTTGGGCTCATTTTATGTCCCTGTCCAGGTTCCCAGAATGCAGTACAATAACTGTATTTCTTGGATTTCTGGGGAAGAGATATGTTTTTTAACTTATTTTAGATATTCAAATGTGAACACAAATGAGCTATATATTTACTGTAGAGGACATCTACACATAGTAATACATGATGTATATTATTGCACAGAGCTGCTTTTATACAATATATAATCAATCATATAATACAATCATATTATCATTACATATTAATTCAATTACATGTAAAGAGT
Organism: Discoglossus pictus; assembly: GCA_027410445.1. NCBI lineage: Eukaryota > Metazoa > Chordata > Amphibia > Anura > Alytidae > Discoglossus > Discoglossus pictus. Next base: position 58,044,681 of record CM050172.1, on the reverse strand, counting down.
ATTTGCTGTTTATTAAATACATAAATAATCTCAGAAGGAAAGAAATGTGTAACATGATGAAATGCGTTGGAGCCTTTTTTAACATAGGGAATTAGTCCTCATTGTGTATTGAACCCATCGATATCTTGCATATTTACTAAATTGTGTCACACAGTCATTTTTATTTTACTACACCATCTGAATTTTTCTGCTCTTCCCCATTCCTCATATTATTTTATTTATCCAGTGTTAAAGTCAAACTTTACTGAAGCATTGATTCAACTTACTTACAGCTGATTAAATTGGGGCTTAATGTATGGCCTGTGAATTATTATTTCAATAACACATTAGCTGATATTAGTGTAACAGGTTCAGTCATAGTATCCAAGTTTCTTGTATTGATATTGTAATTGATTGTTACAATCAGTAGTAAGTGTTAATAGCTTTGTTGTTACATGTACATTCAGTGATTGGAGTCACCGAGGTTGAACTAATTAAAGTGAAACATTCTGTCCTTCCTAATACTATATACTAGTCTATATTTAGTCAATTATTTGTCACAAAATTCAACAAGGTACAAATGTCTTTAGGAAAATGAAGTCACGGTCTGGAATACATATTTTTATTGATACGAATGGAAACATTTTCTTATAATGGCATTTATAATTGCAAATGAAGGAAGGTTACACAGTGAAGGGACTTGGAAAAAGAATATGTAACTGATGGCTTATTTAAGCATTTACAGGCTTCTTTTGAGATTTTTAATAAAGTTACTAATGTAATGGAGGTCTGGAAGCACATGGCCTCGGCTCCTGATTTGAGACTATAGTACAAGTCACAGATAACAATTTGATCAGTGAAATTCAAGACTCTTATGAGCCAGTGTTTGTATCTTCCAATGCACCAAATTAGTTATGCTCTGTCTTATTCAGTTTTTAATGAGTATCTAGACTACTCTTTGCATTTCCTCTCTGTTAACTCTCTCTATCCCTCTCTCTCTCTCTCTCTCTCTCTCTCTCTCTCTCTCTCTCTCTCTCTCTCTCTCACTCACTCTCTCTCACTCTCTCTTTCCCTCTCTGTTCTATTGGTCCCTTATACCATATTTTATTGTTTTCTTTTAGCCCCAAATTTTACCTGCATCTGGTTTCAGAAGGCCTCGCTTGTTACACTGAATTCTGGGAGTTCTATACACACCATCAGCCCCAAATTTTACCTGCATCTGGTTTCAGAAGGCCTCGCTTGTTACACTGAATTCTGGGAGTTCTATACACACCATCAGCCCCAAATTTTACCTGCATCTGGTTTCAGAAGGCCTCGCTTGTTACACTGAATTCTGGGAGTTCTATACACACCATCAGCCCCAAATTTTACCTGCATCTGGTTTCAGAAGGCCTCGCTTGTTACACTGAATTCTGGGAGTTCTATACACACCATCAGCCCCAAATTTTACCTGCATCTGGTTTCAGAAGGCCTCGCTTGTTACACTGAATTCTGGGAGTTCTATACACACCATCAGCCCCAAATTTTACCTGCATCTGGTTTCAGAAGGCCTCGCTTGTTACACTGAATTCTGGGAGTTCTATACACACCATCAGCCCCAAATTTTACCTGCATCTGGTTTCAGAAGGCCTCGCTTGTTACACTGAATTCTGGGAGTTCTATACACACCATCAGGTATGGAGGAGACCCTTGAAAGCTGCATCTTCCCAGGAGCCAATATCTTTTATTAATATTTCTACTATATGCTTGTTATCATATTTGCTGACATAGAATTATTTCTAAAATTAGTTCTAACTTTTTCATATGTTTACTGTATCTTGTCTGGCTTTACTTCCCCCTCCCCCTTTTATGGCCTGTATAATTTGCCTAGATCTCCTCCTTTCCACATGTCTTTGCATTTCCTCTCTGTTAACTCTCTCTATCCCTCTCTCTCTCTCTCTCTCTCTCTCTCTCACTCTCTCTTTCCCTCTCTGTTCTATTGGTCCCTTATACCATATTTTATTGTTTTCTTTTAGCCCCAAATTTTACCTGCATCTGGTTTCAGAAGGCCTCGCTTGTTACACTGAATTCTGGGAGTTCTGCCCTCCCTCCCTGCCCCTCACCGTCCCACCCCAATTCTGATTAAATATATAGTGAAATGGGAATCACCTGACTTTCCTACTTGCATATATTATCTCACCACTAGGGGCAGACAACATTTTAAATGCTAGAGCCCTCACCACTGTTCCTTCTCTCTCTCTAAATGAAAAACTTTTCTTTCACTTCTCTTCTGACCCTTTGTATTCCTTATCTGTTTAATCTTTCCCTGACTTCTGCCCCTTCCATTCCCTTTAGAGTGTAAGTGGCGAGTTTTCAGTCTTCTAAGATGCTTTGGGAAAAAGCACCTTCTGCAAAGATTCTAAGCTCAAAACAGGGTCCTCCATTTTTTGAATTTTGTTAATGCTGTATTTTCCCTTGTTTTTATCCCCTGTATTGCGCTACGGAATATGTCGGCGCATTACAAATAAAAGTTAATAATAATAATACTCTCTTACTCTAAAGCATTTTTAATCTATTGACTTAATTTTGAATTCTTCTTTTGTGCTACAGCTTCTCTGTAACCTCAAATATATTGTCCTATTGGGATTGCTGTGATGGTGGATGAGAACAGGTCTGACGTATTAAACTATTGGTAATGGTGACTTTTTGGAAAATTGTGGTAATGAGTTCCTTTGCTACACAGTGTTTTATTGATAAATCCAGTGACTTAAATTGTACTCATTGTCATTCAATATCATGAACTAGCTACTTGCCCGTCAAAAATGACGGGGCAAAAATGTGAAGGCTAGGAATGCTGTCCCTTCAGTGCTCGCAATGAAAGTCTTTGGCACTCATTGTGAGCCTCTCCTCCTGTCTACTTTACAGGCCTCACGATGAGCGAGCATAGTGACCTCTCCTCCACTCTCTGACACCTGTGTCGATTTCCCCCTCTCTCACTCCCCTCCTCTACCCCTGTGTCTCTTTTCCTCAGTCTCTCAGCCCTGTGTCTCTTTCCACCCTCTCCCTCCCCTGTGTCTTTCTCCTCTGTGTCTCTGCTAAAGTTTTGCGTGTCTCTCGATGAGTGCCGTTGCTTGCGTTGTTTGGCTAAGTCTTACTGGCTTCAGGTGCGTTTTTAATAGCTTCAGCTAAGTGTTACTGGCTTTGGCCTCGTTTTGGTCCAGTTAAATTTTTTTCTCGCTTAGTCGATTTCCGTTGCAAAAAAACGCCAAATATACCTCAAAATAACTTCCAAACTCACTCACAAGCCCCTGGATCTCCCTCTGTGCTGTGTGTGAGTGTGTAAGTTTTTTTTATTATTTGGCGCTTTTTTGTGGTCTTTCCAGTTCGGTGATTCGGCCATTAAAGTCGTAATTTACTATCTTGCAGCCAAATCCTACAGCCTGCCGTTTAGCGCCTGCAGCACGGATCTCGAGCCCTGCAATGAGTGCCTTCGTCGCTCATTGCAGCCAAGTCCAAGGCCTACGGGCCCTGCAGGCGCTGATTGCAATCCCTGCAATGGGCGCCTTCAGCGCTCATTGCAGCCTAAGTCCCACAGGCCTCGCGATGAGCACCGCAAGGAAACTGTCCCATTTTATCAAGTGTAACTACAACAACCAGTTATTCTGATTATTAAAAACTGTTAAAAGGTCCATTCTGGACAAAAATATTCTAATAGCCGCATTTCGAGTACAGTTGAAAATAAGCAACATGTTTTATGGTACTATGGAATCTGCCATTTAAGCTTCCAGAGATCCACTTCCTGAGTGGACAATTGGAATCTGGCATATACAATTGCCAGTGCATTCATTAGGTCGATTAAAGAACTGATTAGTTTACATGAACACACACAGCCTTATTAAATTGCGATTCGGCCAGTTGAATTGGGCTCTATATAAGCACAGAGCATTTTTTTTTTTACAGCAGTGTTTAGTTAGTGAAGACCTTGCTTTTGGATAGAAGTTCACTAAGTAAAAACTTCTGTAAAAAAAATATGCTCTGTGCTTATATAGAGCCGTATTCACCTGGCCGAATCGCAATTTAATGAGGTTGACAGTGTTAATAGAGAAGCTGCAAGAAGCAGGCTTAATAGAGAAATTGAGTGTTTGTAATACAATATAATTGTATATAAAAGTGAAAAATTAACAACACATTTTATCAGGATACAAGCATATTAATTTGATTGACCAGCATAGACACATATATTTAGAATTTAGAGCTGTCCTGAGACTGAAGTTAAGAAGAACAGTTAAGGCCTAGCAACACCTGTTTTTCTTCCTGTCACCCGCTTCACGCATTATAAATACAACCTCTCCCTGGCTATTGTTTTTTTTTAGGTGGACACTACATATGTGATCTCCTCCTGAGATCAATGCAGATCACCCTTCGTATGTCATAACACACAATGACTTACTTATCTGAGCTATTCTTGCCACTTTCCAAAATCAGGGAAAAAAACACATTACAATTAATTGCACAACACTGCAGTTCTAACTGAATGGTAATATTGGGACATATTGAAGCATCCTATTCTATTGACCAATTTGTAAAATGATACACACTTAAAACTGGTCTTAATATTGCCACATATTCTATTAGCTACTCGCAATCCGAGTTCCCTACCCATAATCATTACACGCCAGCCAAAGATGCAAATTTGGACTTAGAACTCCATTGGTTTTAGCACCACCCCAATATTAAGAGCTATAAATAAATAAAGTTATACAAAATCGATATTCTATTAGACCCATATCGCTAGATCGCAAATAAAGTCTAACCTGCAACTAAATAAAACTATCACTTTTCTGTCGAAAATATTAGATGTACTAAATAGGACTCGCAAGGGCTTTTTCAAACACTTATTAGAGCTGTAGCAGCAATTAAACGCACACTACTGTGCTTTGAAATCACGGGGAGGCATGGAAAGACATTTGAATTAATTGCAGAACAGTCTCAAACCCACAAATATGCAATAAAAAAATATTATTTTTAAATGTTATTTCAGATAATATTGATCCAGGGACTCAAGGGGTTGATACATATCATGAAACCCACATGTACTAGAACAGATGCTTAAAATGGATTTTATAGAGTGCTAAATTGCATGATTGCGAGCCCCATTGGCAGATATTACTTATTGGCTCTAGTTAATTTGCAGCCTCTGATTGCAGATTGCGACTAACTTCCATGTTTAGTGACGTCATGATGACAGTCTCATTTACTATTTGCTGTGTCTAAAAAGTAAATTACAGGCTTGCTAACATATTGTCAGATCATATGATCAAGTGCCCTGAAATCCAACTTAAACAGGAATGGTACATGTATGGAGGATAGGATAAATTGTGGGCTTGAGTCAATAGAATACATCTAAACATTTAGAGAAAAAAAAACCCGCATCCACTATTAAGGGTTTCTAATAAAATAGGGCTCCTTATTCTTTGTTCAAAACAGGTCAACCTCTTTAGCACTCCCATGCACTCTGCAAACGTCTCTAATTTAATGATCACTCCTTTTAATCTTGCGCATGTCTCTTTATTCACAGTTGCATGTTGATATTGTTGTTATTATTGACATTTTCTCCTCTCTAGCCCTTCTGCTCAAATTTGCTTTTTATCTACAGGGAGTGCAGAATTATTAGGCAAATGAGTATTTTGACCACATCATCCTCTTTATGCATGTTGTCCTACTCCAAGCTGTATAGGCTCGAAAGCCTACTACCAATTAACCATATTAGGTGATGTGCATCTCTGTAATGAGAAGGGGTGTGGTCTAATGACATCAACACCCTATATCAGGTGTGCATAATTATTAGGCAACTTCCTTTCCTTTGGCAAAATGGGTCAAAAGAAGGACTTGACAGGCTCAGAAAAGTCAAAAATAGTGAGATATCTTGCAGAGGGATGCAGCACTCTTAAAATTGCAAAGCTTCTGAAGCGTGATCATCGAACAATCAAGCGTTTCATTCAAAATAGTCGGTCAGGGTCGCAAGAAGCGTGTGGAAAAACCAAGGCGCAAAATAACTGCCCATGAACTGAGAAAAGTCAAGCGTGCAGCTGCCACGATGCCACTTGCCACCAGTTTGGCCATATTTCAGAGCTGCAACATCACTGGAGTGCCCAAAAGCACAAAGTGTGCAATACTCAGAGACATGGCCAAGGTAAAAAAGGCTGAAAGACGACCACCACTGAACAAGACACACAAGCTGAAACGTCAAGACTGGGCCAAGAAACATCTCAAGACTGATTTTTCTAAGGTTTTATGGACTGATGAAATGAGAGTGAGTCTTGATGGGCCAGATGGATGGGCCCGTGGCTGGATTGGTAAAGGGCAGAGAGCTCCAGTCCGACTCAAACGCCAGCAAGGTGGAGGTGGAGTACTGGTTTGGGCTGGTATCATCAAAGATGAGCTTGTGGGGCCTTTTCGGGTTGAGGATGGAGTCAAGCTCAACTCCCAGTCCTACTGCCAGTTCCTGGAAGACACCTTCTTCAAGCAGTGGTACAGGAAGAAGTCTGCATCCTTCAAGAAAAACATGATTTTCATGCAGGACAATGCTCCAACACACGCGTCCAAGTACTCCACAGCGTGGCTGGCAAGAAAGGGTATATAAGAAGAAAATCTAATGACATGGCCTCCTTGTTCACCTGATCTGAACCCCATTGAGAACCTGTGGTCCATCATCAAATGTGAGATTTACAAGGAGGGAAAATAGTACACCTCTCTGAACAGTGTCTGGGAGGCTGTGGTTGCTGCTGCACACAATGTTGATGGTGAACAGATCAAAACACTGACAGAATCCATGGATGGCAGGCTTTTGAGTGTCCTTGCAAAGAAAGGTGGCTATATTGGTCACTGATTTGTTTTTGTTTTGTTTTTGAATGTCAGAAATGTATATTTGTGAATGTTGAGATGTTATATTGGTTTCACTGGTAAAAATAAATAATTGAAATGGGTATATATTTGTTTTTTGTTAAGTTGCCTAATAATTATGCACAGTAATAGTCACCTGCACACACAGATATCCCCCTAAAATAGCTAAAACTAAAAACAAACTAAAAACTACTTCCAAAAATATTCAGCTTTGATATTAATGAGTTTTTTGGGTTCATTGAGAACATGGTTGTTGTTCAATAATAAAATTAATCCTCAAAAATACAACTTGCCTAATAATTCTGCACTCCCTGTAGTTTTTGTTATTCAAAGCACCATATAGAAAAAATGACCACAGTGGTCCTTTTAATAGAGGTTACAGCTATTCCAAAAGGTCATAGTTAGAGAATAATGTAGCTAGGATGATTATCATTGAGGTTGAATTATTATTATTATTATTATTGTTATTATTATTATTATTATTATTATTATGATTATCTTTTATTTGTATCGCGCCAACATATTCCGTATCGCTGTACAGGGGATAGGAACAGGGGACACGTTTGACAAATTCAAAAGTTGAAGGGCCCTGTTTTGAGCTTAGAATCTTAGCAGAAAGTGCTTTATTCCAAAGCACCCTACAAGACTGGAAACTCGCTACATACAATCTAAAGGGTATTAAAGGGCAGAGAACTGGGGAAGAGTAACAAATAAGGAATAGCAAGGGCCAGGAAGCAAGTGAAAGATAGAAGGAGTTTTATTTTAGAGGGAGTGGGGAGGGATCGGAGGTGAAAGACTAGTATGTTGGCTGACCCCTAGTGTTGAGATGATATATCTGCAAGTAGGAAGTCAGGTGTTTTCCATGGCTCTATAAATTTAATCTGAGTTGGGGTGGGTGGCCAATATTCTGAGTATCTCACAGATGTAGCAGGACTTAAAGCAGAGTGCACTGAAAGAAATAGAGAATGGATTGGGGTCAGACAGTACAGGAAGATAGGAGAGTTAGAAAGGAATGGGAGAGAGACCTTAGAATGAAGGTATGTGAGGAGGGGAGGAGATTTGAGGTAATTATGCCAGCCATAAATGGGGAAAGGATGGGAGAAGGTGGGGACAGCAAAGCAGGGTATAGGAAACAGTTAGCACTTGAAAACAAAAAGTTAGAAATATTTCTATCTGCCAAGATATAATAACATGCATACAGTAGTGATATTAATAAACATATTGGCTCCAGGGATGGCGCAGTTTCCATAGTCTCCTCCATACCTGCTGAGGTGGTGTGCATGCAGCTCTGAGAATCTCACAGATGCAGCAGGCCTTAAAGCAGAGTGAATTTGCACTGAAAGAAATAGAGAATGGATTGGGGTCAGACAGTACATGAAGATAGGGGAGTTAGAAATGAATCATTGAGGTTGAATAAAGACTTTAGTCCATCAAGTTCAACCGTTTTAGATCTTTCTGATCTGCATCATGCAGATTAGTTGATAATTGATCCAGAGGAAGGCAAACAGAAAAAAATACACTGAAACATTGTCTCAAAAGGGGAAATAATAAAATTCATGCTGACCCCAGATACTGGCAATCGGACTCCTCCCTGGATCAATAATCCCTCTCTAATTATCCAGATAAACCTGAATGCCCTTTTTATTCAAAAAAAATAAGTTTAAATACAAATATACAGATATTTTAATACATATTCTTCTAGTTACAAAATGGTTGATATCTTTGAAATGGAGAGTATAATTCCCTACCTGGAATGAAATTAGAACTATTGTAGACTGCAATAAGCAGTTGGAAGTTGACTATGCCTTAGCAAATGGAGATCTTAGGAATAGAATCTTGCTGAAATGGTCTCCCCTCTACACTTTCTACCCCATTACTTCTATCTAGTCCCCACCCCCCCCCACACACACACACGCACCTACTAGTTTGAAAACTCTCCCAGCCATTTCTTACCCTGGCACACAAGCTCCCTCATCATTAAGGTGCAATCCATCCCTGCTATAGAGATCATACCCAAGTGAGAAGACAACCCAGCGCTCTAAAAACCCAAACCCTTCCTTAGTGCACCACTTATTTAGCCACGCATTAACCTCCCAAGCTCCTTCTGCCTCCCTGGGCAAGAACATGGCACAGGTAGTATCTCAGAAAATACTACTTCGGGGGTCCTTCCCTTGAGCTTATTATCTAGTTCTATAAAATCATTCTTTAGGGCACTCCATCTTTCACTAACTTTGTCATTGGTACCAATATTTACCCAGAGCGCTAGTGCATTTCCAGCCCCTCCCAATAATTTATCTACCTGATCCACAACATGCCGAACCCGAGCACCCGGGAGACAGCAAACTGTTCGATTGCTGGGATCTGGGGACAAATCACCCTTTTTACCTTTCTAATAATAGAGATATGTAGGTTTGTATTTCAGAACAGGGCACTTTTTTTTGTCTAAACTGGCAGAACGGTAACTCTATTATTAAAATAAATAATATTACATATTCTTTGAGGTGTACTACATTCTTTTTGTATGAATCCTTTACCTCTGACAGCAGTGACATACCTTTCTATATGCCCTTGTGGAATTGGCTATGTGGGTCAGACCTTGCAAACAATAAAGCTTAGATTAAATAAGCAACAGAATTCAATGTATAACTTTGAGAAAAGATTTTAGTACTATTCTGGTAGGGAAGTTTAGTGAAGAGAAACATAATGTGAGTGAGGTAAGACTGCACATTCTTGAGAAAACACAGTGTACTGATTGACTTTAACTGAACCAGCTATTGTTAAAAAGAGCAAACGTCTAAATTACGAGTAAAATTCCCTATGGGGATGAATAAGGATTATGGCGTTCTCTGTTACTTTTAAATATGACATGACATATTTATATTTATTCTAGTTGCAATTATTTTATGTGATTTTAGGTGTTTATGTGGTAAGTTTCAAATGGTTTAAGATTTGAAACACACATGGTGGGTGTGTAGGAGTGAGGCAATTTGTTACATCTTTCAAATCTGTTCCTGACTGTTACAGTTATACTTGAACAATGGAGACTGTTTCCCTGAAACATAGTGAATTTTCTATATGTATCTCACAAAACTATAAATAAACTAGGCATTTGCCTGCCAAAAAATGACGGCAATAAGATTGTAAGGCAGGTAATGTTTTTTGGGTGCAAAATTAATTTTGTTCGTGTTTTAAGATCCTTCAGCGCTCATTGCGAGCCTCATTGTGAGCTCATTGTGAGCAGCGTTGGTGTTTTTTTTGTTATGGCAATGAATAATTAATAAAATAAGAAATTAATATACTTTACCTATTGTGAAGTAATATATGCAGGAAGCATTGTGTTGAAGAGCTGGCAATCTATTTTCATGTTGCTGCATCATCAGTGCTGTGGAGCTGCTTTCTAAGCGTCATGAATGTGTGCAGTGTAATTGTGTGCGTGCGCGAGGCAAATCCGTTAGGGTAGCTGTATACTTCCGGATTGTATAAGTTATTGTTCTAAAATGGCATCTAATGTGTGGTATGCGGCTGTGGCTGATTTAGCGTCCTTGTTTTCGGATGTCGTCTGACTTTTTGGAAAATCCGTAGGTGTTTGGTGGTGTTTTGCGTGTTTAGGGTCCTTTAGCCTCGTTTTCGTTTTCTTCGGCGGCCATTTTTTCTCTCGCTTAGGTGATTTTCGGGTGTCTAAACTCCAAAATTTGGAGTTAAATCGAGGTGTAACTTCACTTGCGGAGGTCTTGGGTGCCCCCCCTTGCTGTGGGTAAGTTTTTTATGTGTTTGTTGTGTGTATTTATTGTGTTTGTAATGTTTTTGGGGTCGCGCGGGTTGCGTCCTTGTTTTCGGATCTCGTACGTCTTTTTCGGGAAATCCGTAGGTGTTTGGTAGTGTTTTGCATCTTTAGAGTGCTGTAGCTTGTTTTCGTTTTTTTTCGGCGGCCATTTTTTTTCTCGCTTAGGGGATTTTTGAGTGTCTAAACTCTTTTATTTAGAGTTAAATTAAGGTGTAAGCTTTTTATGTATTTGTTGTGTGTATTTATTGTGTTCTTCATGTTTTCATGTGCGCCGGTTTCGAACGTTATTTGCGAGGTTGTAATGGGTTGTAACGTGTCTCGTATTTTGCTTACGTAACTTCGTAAATTTTGCGAGGTCCACAGTTGCTGGCAAGGAGTGCCTTTGGCGCTCCATGCCAGCAACTGCGGCCCTCGCAAGGCGAGGGCTGCGGGCTCGCGCATCGCTTTGCAAGGGCCGCAGGCTTGCTACGCGAGCCCGCAAGCGTTAGCAACAGCCCGCATGCTCACAACTATATATGTGATAGCTGGATTTTACCTGTGATTTAAACCTGTGTCGACAGATCTAAACTTTTGTAAGTATATTTTTTCAAAAGGGGATAGTTATTTAATGAATTTATTGATCCTCAATAACATTCATATTTTAATTTATTTTTCCTGAAAGCTTAGCATAACTCCCTGGCAAAGTCATTATGGGAACAGTGGGAATGTTGAATGTTTGAAGAGTTTTAAGAACTGATAAAAAAATAATGAATCATTCACAGCCAATTGTGTTAGTAGAATTTGTGTCCGAAAATTTACCAGATATCTGCAAGACAAAGCCACCTCCTCCGATTGACTTTCTTTCTGTGCTTTCTATCTCTTGAATTTAAGTAAGTAATAAAATATCCAACACATCACATATTATAATTGTCAAACTGCGATTTGTCTTCACGCTTGCGAGCCTCGTGAAGCGAGGCAAGCCATTTGCGGCCCAGAGGACCGCAACTGTGGGAGTCTAGGAAGCAAGGAGAGCCATTGAAGCATTGAGTGCCAAAGGGGCTTATTGCGAGCAACGCGATAAGCGCCGAAGGCGCTCATCGCGGGGCTTGTGATGAGCGCCAAAAGTGCTCAGAGAAGCAAAAGCCTCACATTGTGTGGCAAACAGCATTGCCTGGCTTACAATTTTATGCCCGTCATTTTGTGACGGGCAATTTTTTAGAATATATATATATATATATATATATATATATATATATATATATATATATATAAACTATTGTAAATTGTGTATTGATACTGATGAGAGGCAGTAACCTTAAAACAGCTGTACGTGGGTGGGACAGACAAATAGACGCAAACATATATGTGATAATGTATATATATATATACACTGTATATATATATATATATATATATATATATATATATATATATATACAGTATATATATATATATATATATATATATATATATATATATATACACATAGATATATAGAAAGATAGATGTCTATATACATTTTAAATAATTCAATATGTAAGTATTACATTTGATCTTAATTCTCTAGTGGCTAAGGACATGCCTTTACAAGAGCTAATGGATAATTGAAACTATATCTGGGCAATTAAAATTTGGGAGGGTTTATTTGGATCATTCAGTATGTCATCCATATTTATGTTCTTATCAAACACAGTGATGGAGAATTTTAATTACCCTCTGGAGGTCGCATCAAGGTCGCTTGCAGTGGACGGCCACCTCCTGCTGATGAGCATTTAGTTTAGGAGACGCTTGTAGTAAAGTTAGACTTGGCTCTATTTCAAAAGTAAGGTCAGGACTGAATACTGTGGAGAGGAAGGAGAGACCAACTTGGGAAAAGTTTGGCAAAAGTTTGGGATTGAAATGTTTTCCAGCAATCCTGTTTGATATCAAAAGGATGCAAAGACATTGAATAACAATGCTAAAGAAAAATAATAATGTTTTTATTATGTATATCACAATGTAGTAATTACACAGCACACTTGTCTCTTTTCAGTAATTCCTAAATTTAGTGTAAAATAAAATAGCATGAAGTAGAAGATGGAAACAAACTGTATCGAAATCCCCCTGGGGATAAAACCCCGGAGGCATTACACGTGTTGTGCTAACTATCATTATTCAGGAAGCGTTGAATCATTTATTAAAAGTTTGCCTGAAAACCTAATCCAGTGTGAATCATTGGTGGGCAACAGATGGCATGGACAGGATTTATCAATAGGGAAGCTCAGCTGATGCCTATGGCACTGCACTCACAGGGGAGCCAGTCTGGCTGATAATGTGTTACTGTTTTGCAGTCTATTTGTCCTTGTTTATCATTCATGGTAACCTCTGAATGGCTATGAAGATAGAAAAGATAGATAGAGAACGGAGTGCAATGTAGAGATACATATACTATCCCTACATAGCAGACAGTTCCTCTCAGGAGCCATCTTCACATAGCATTTAGTCCCTCTCAACATCCACCAAACAAAGGGAATGCAAGATCAAGAGATCCTGGTGTGAAGTTGGAGGGGAAAAGGTTTGGGGTTATGTTCAAAAGGGCAGTAGATAAATAAAACTGTTTTCCAGCTGAATTGCTAGGGACAAACCTTCTCATCCACAACCCCACTCCTCATCCTCAACCCCCCTCCTCATCCTCCCTCATCAAACCCCCTCCTCACTTTACCCCTCTCTAATTACCTCCCCCTCTCCCTTTCCCCTCACTTACCTTCCATCAGCAGCTGCATCAGGACCCGGCATATGCTAATGATGTGACATCACATGCGCGTCACGTCATTAGCATTGGCCGGGTCCCGACACAGTCGTAAGACAAGCGGAGGAGTGGAGGAGCAGCTGAGGAGGGAGGATGAGGAGGGAGGATGAGGAGCGAGGATGAGGAGAGGGGTTGAGGATGAGGAGGGGGGTTGAGAAGAGGGGTTGATGATGAGGAGGGGGGTTGAGGAGGAGGGAGGTTGAGGAGGGGGGTTGAGGAGGGAGGATGGGGGTTGAGGATGAGGAGGGGGGTTGAGGTGGGAGTTTGAGGAGGGGGGTTGAGTTGGGGGCTTGAGGAGAGGATGAGGAGGGGGTTGAGGAGAGAGGATGAGGAGGGGGGTTGAGGAGAGAGTATGAGGAGGGAGGATGTGGATGAGAAGGGAGGATGAGGAGGGCTGTTGAGGAGTGGGGTTGAGGAGGGAGGATAAGGAGGATGATAAGGGAGGGGGAGGGAAAGAGGCACGAGGCAGAGGGGGGAAAGAGACACAGGGAAGGGAGAGGGGGGAACAGACACAGGGGAAGGAGGGAGGGGGGAAGAGACACAGGGGAGGGAGGGGGGAGAGACACAGGGGAGGGAGAGGACGGGAAGAGACACAGGGGAGAAAGAGGGGGGAAGAGACACAGGGGAGGGAGAGGGGGGAAGAGACACAGGGGAGAGAGAGAGGGGGACACAAGAAAGGGGCACTGAAGGCACAGGTGACACAGAGGGCACAAGAGGGACACAGGGAACAGCACATTTTCCACCCTTGGCTTATACTCGAGTATATATGGTAAACATATAAATAAACATATATATAAGTTGATTGGTGGTTCAGAGTAACTACTTTACATTACATTACATTGTTTTTCTGTAGTGTAGGGCCCACACCCCATCCCATGCCCCCTGAGCTTTTCCTCTGCTCCCTTGACAGCTTCCCTGCCAGTGCTTCTTCTCCCTGGTGCAGGTTATCTCGAATGAGATCACACACACGTGACGTCATTCGTGATTCTCTGCCCAGACGAGACGCTGGCAGAGTAGTAATAGAGAAGACATCGAGAGGGGATGCAGTGAGACTGAAATGGCACAAGAAGAGCTCAGGGAGGCGCACAGGGGTATGGGCCGGGGTGGGGGCGCGACTGCACTGGGGTCTCCCTGATGTGGGCCCCAGTGCATTGAACCGCCTACATCGGTAATAGCTCCACCTGTGCACTAGTTGTCTTGTACAATATAACACTATATAATGACCATGAACCTGCATATTCTCAAACTTTACTAATTTGAATTAAAGTTTTTGGATAGTTTAGAGCTTTTGGAACGCATTAGCATATGATTATACAGTAAGACTTCTAAAACTTTTTGGGGGGGATTTACTTGTTGTAAATAAGTCACAAAAATTATTTATAATAAGCTAAATAATAAAAAGTAACATACAGTGCCCTATATTTTCGATGAATGCATCACTATTTCCAACAAAGGATTATTTCATTATGAGCTGTTTACTCTGCTGAGTCACTCGGGAAAGAAAGCAGAATTGCTCTGCAAAGGTAGCTATCAACTAAATCTGGGAGTTGGAGTTATTACATATGCAAGGAAGTGCTTGGTTTGCTGCAGAACTATACATTTTCTCTATAGGGAGCTCACGGTTTCACAGTTCCATAGATGGTCTGTATAAAAGCAAATATTCAACAAAAAATTATTCACAAATATATATATATATAATGCGGGTCTGGGGTTTACAGTTACAAGGTATTTTTAGAATATCAAATTGAATGTGTTGCCAGCAAAATTAACTTGTTTTTCATGTTATTTTAAAAAGTCAAGTTAATCAATTTTGAGATATTCCGTTTGTAATGTATTACAGCCCAGATGAGCAAAGCATAAATGCCAGTTAGCTGCTTTGATATGTTAATTAGTAACATGGGGCCCTATTCTATTAGACGCTTGCAAATGCCTCTAACTCATAATTTTTTCTGGGGTTTTTTTTTTTGCTAAATATTTAGATGTATTCTATTGCCCGCAATTTACCTCCTAAACCTTAAACATGTAAACCCTGCCTTTTTAAGTATGATTTCAGGGGAAGTGATCATATGATCTGACAATATTTAAGCAAGCCCGTAATTTACTGTTTGGACACAGCCAATAGTAAATGAGACCGTCATCATGACGTCACTAAACATGGAAGTTAGTCGTAATCTGCAATTGGAGGCTACAAATGGATGAGAGCCAGTAAGTAATTTCTGCCAATCGGGCTCGCAATCAAGCAATTTAGCAATCTATAAAATCCATTAGAGCATCTGTTTTAGTCTATGTGGGTTTCATGCTATGTATTAACCCCTTGAGTCCCTGGATCGAATATATCAGAAATAACATTTAAAAATAATATTTTTTTAATTGCATATTTGTGAGTTTGAGTCTGTTCTGCAATTAATTATAGTGTGTTTCCATGCCTTACCATGCTTTCAAAGTACAGTAGTGTGTGTTTAATTGCTGCTTCAGCTCGAATACATGTTTGAAAAAAACACTGGCGAGTCCTATTTAGTACTTATAATATTTTTGACAGAAAAGTGATACTTTTTGTCAGTTGCGGGTCAGACTTTATGGGTGGCCTGGTATGTATTAACTCATTGATACCCAAGATCCAATTATCCCCGAAATTAAACTTACAAATGAATAAAATTTCCTGCCAATTTGCGAACTTGAGACTGTTGTGCAATTAATTCTAATGTCTTTCATCGCTTTCCCCATTATTTACAGTGCAGTATTGATTTTTTATTTGCTTTTACAGTGCTACGAATAGGTGTTTAACCTCTAGCACTCGTAGGATTTTCTCCTTCATTTGCGAGTTACAGATGTGAAAACATTTGCAGACTTTGGGAAATTGATCAATTGAATAGCAATTTGCGATTTTAGCCTTGCGAAAGTGAAAGATCAAAGGCTTCTGGAAGCAGTAAGTTAAGGGTTTAACCATCACAATATTTTCAAGGCCGTAACTCGTAACCTGTTTGGAGCCCGCAAAAAAGACCCCAATTAAATAGTAAATTCATTTGTGACCTCAGGTACGGGCTACCGGATCTCCCAAAACCGCAATTGAATATGGCCCAGTGTAAGGCAGTTGTAAATGGAAATGTATAACCTTGCTGTATAATGTTACAGAATATAGCTGTGAGTCTGTTAACAAACCAACCTTGCGCCTGTCACATAACACTGGTCCTCTGTGCCCTACACTGGCTCCCTGTATATAGACTGCATATATTTCAAGCTTGATCTGCTGATATACAATGCTCTGCATCAGGGGCCGTCAATCTTTTAATACCTACCACCTACTTCTGATGGTAAAATTTCCTTAACGCTCACCGGTGCCGCAGTAACTCAATTTACTCTATTGCATTTCTGGTTACATAAATTATATGACCCTAGCTACGTATCATCCTGTACTTACTAGATAGTGATCCGGTCCTTACTGCTGTCCCTAGGCTCTCTCACCAGCTCTCCAACCAGCCAAACGTGGTGCTGAGGGTCTCCAGCGTGTGACATCACTCATCAGAGACGCCACCTGGCGATTACCCCACCATCCACCATGAAAGCTTGAATGGCCCACTAGTGGGTGGTAGGGACCAGGTTGACTAATACTGCTCTACATGATGTGAAGGCCACTTCTACTTCTACTAAGGAGCTTCTCGTTCCTTATGTTCCAGCTCATAACCTGAGATCTGCAGGGGAAATTCTATAAACCATCCCCAGAATCTCTACCTAACCTTCAAGGTCCAAGAGCTTGTATGTATTCAGCAACAAGATAATTTAACTCTCTACCATGCTCTCTTTCTGGATACTTTCAAAAAGAGACTAAAGATCATTCTCTTCACCCAGGTTTTCAAATAAGTTATAATTCTCTTTCTCTCTCTCTCTCTGAGTTTATAAATTAATTATTATAATTACTTACCCAGAAAAGATACACTATGAGATCTTTGAGTCTGGCATAATTACTCAGGGAAAATGTCATAAAGCTAGTTTTTAATTAGAAAAATCAATTTCAAAGCATCTGCTGGACCCTGGATGCAACCATGATGCTTTGGTGAAGATAGTGTATGAGAGTGGAATTTACATTTCTAGAAAGCAGTTGCATCTATTAATACAAGCTTGCCTTCTTCTAGGCATATGCAGGGGAAGGTGTAAAATTCAACCCCTCCCTCAACTGATGGATAAAAAAAACACACTCCTCATGTTCTAGCTATCAGAACGTGATGAAGCAGATGGAGTGGAGTCTACTACACTTAAACAGAGTCTTCTAAAGTTCTGATTTTCTCCAAAATTGTTTTTATGTTCATAAATTACATGGGTGTTAATATTTTTATTTAGTTTCATACTTCACAAACAAACACAGTTTTTTCTTGAACTACATGTGTCCACTGAAGACACAAATTGTTCATCACTTATTTGAAATTGATCTGTGTTAGTCATGTTGTAAAAGTTGTAATACTAGTGCTAAATGATAAACATCACCTTGCATTAGCCAGAGTAATTGTCAAATTAGTCCAGCTCTATACCTAAAGGTATCACTGATATAGTTTGTAAAGTATGTGTAACACTCCAGAAGAGCGCATGCGCACTTTATAAACTATTTGTACGGAATTCCGAACATCCCGCAGTGCGCACCGTGCAGCGTCAGTTGCGCATGCGCAATTTGCGGTGCCAGCCACGCATGCGCACTAAGCAGTTTCAGTCGCGCATGCGCAAAATGCTGCACCAGCCGCGCATGTGCGAAGGGACAGAGAATGGGAAGGGGGAAAGAGACAGAAGGGGAGGGAATAAGGGGGTAAGAGACACAGGGGAGGGAGGGGGAGAAGAGACACAGGGGAGGGAGGGGGAAAAGAGACATAGGCGATGGGGGAAGAGACACAGGAGAGGGAGAACGGCGGAAGAGACACAGGGGAGGGAGAACGGGGGAAGAGACACAGGGGAGGGAGAACGGGGGAAGAGACACAGGGGAGGGAGAACGGGGGAAGAGACACAGGGGAGGGAGAACGGGGGAAGAGACACAGGGGAGGGAGAACGGGGGAAGAGACACAGGAGAGGGAGAACGGCGGAAGAGACACAGGGGAGGGAGAACGGGGGAAGAGACACAGGGGAGGGAGAACGGGGGAAGAGACACAGGGGAGGGAGAACGGGGAAGAGACACAGGGGAGGGAGAAGGGGGAAGAAGACACAGAGGAGGGAGAGGGGGAAGACACAGGGGAGGGAGAGGGGTGGAAAGAGACACAGGGAGTGGAGAGGAAATAGACAGAGGGGGGAAAGGGGGAGGAAAAAAAAAAATATATATATATATATATATATATATATATATATATATTATTCCGTCATTTATGATGGGCAGACGACTAGTAGCTTATAAAACTAAATTTATACTCTGGGTGAAGGATAAAAATTAAATTCTAATATGAAATTCTAATAAAATGCATTTTTTTCAAATAAATTATAATGTAAAGCTTTTTATCTTCCTGTAAACTACTGTATACTAAACAGGGATAGGCAACATGGGCTTGGAGTGCCAAATATGGTCATAGATTTCATAATTTTCTGAAGTGAGAGAGAGACACCCAACTTCTCCAAAAGAAAGATAAAAAACAGAATCATTTTAAAGTATTACATACAAAAAGTGCAAGGCAGTGGATAACACTCCCTGGATACCTGTAGATGACAGTCTCATTAAGTAGGGGCCTTAAGGATATTCAAGATAAGGATAAATATTCTCAGAGGGACGTCTTGTCCCCCATCATATGACAGGTGAATATTCCATTACATAACAGTCATTTGCATCTTGTATTAATTTGCATTCATTTGTCAAAAAGGAACTGCTCTGATCACAAAAGTCTTTTTACTCAATTTCTTCACAGTTCTAAAGATATTTCCATTAGAGCTGATGATATTTGCAGGTGTATGATAAAAAAAAACAAAAAAAACAGCATTACTTAAATTATAAGATATTTTAGAATATCAGGTATAAGAGGAAAGGAAAGTGCAGTAAGGAACAAGCTGTGGGAATCAAAACTTAAAGGGCCACAACAGAGGTCCCAATTATGGTAGGGTAATAAAGTGCCAAAAAAAGTGCACATTGACAAATAGAAATTATTAAAAGTATAATTTTACAATAGAAAAATGTACATTTACTACATTTCTGCCCTAAGAGATCCTCTCACCAAACACAAATTTTATGTTGTTCAAATTTCTGTGACCCTATTTACATAAAGTTATCTTGGCAAAAATACTGGAGTGGGCTACCAGTTCCTCCTCTAGTGGACTGCAATGACCTGTCCACCTTGTTTGACCCTACATGATATATCTCACAGTTTAATTGAGATACACAAGCCCCTTCACCACGACAAGGTAGTGATCCAGAAAGGGATGTACCTAATTACTGCATGGCTCATGAATGGCTCCCTGTATTAATGGTTTTCTTTTGCATATGGCTTCTGAGGTGTCAATCTGTGAACAGCCAGTCTCTATTGCTACTTAAGAAGCTATATGCAAAAAAAAAGCAATAATTCAGTAATGAGATTAGGTACTGATATCAATACTAGTTTAAGAATCACTATAGCTGAGTGTATTAAATTTTTTTAAGACTGTTTGTTCTAACTTCCAATTGCAAATATTCATTTTAGTGTTGGTAATTTTAAATTTGACGGTAATTGTAAGCGCTGCTGCAGCCTTTTTAATTATAAGAAACCGTTATCAGGAAAGTGAAATATTAGGAAGGGCATAGGATATGAAGTGTAGAATCGAATATTCAGTTGAAACTCAAGATAGAGCTGGCAGAGGAATAAAAGGCCAGGTTAGTGAGAGGAGTTTGATGGATGGGTCTCAGGATACAGTAAGAAAGTTCGGGAAAGTTTATGGTACAGATAGGGCTCTGCGCAGCTCAGACAGTCAGAGCTGCCATTGATTTTATGTCCTGCTTCTCGGAATCACAGCCGCTGAAATAAATTCTCTGTTACCAAGTACTGCGGGGTAGGTTAATAGTAATAAAGCCTAGGATGGAGTTAATCAAACGGGGCAATAATAAGGACAGATAAACTTGCTATAATTGGACAGTTAAGGGGTTACACATTTTTTTCCATCGGCTGTTTCCTGTGAATAAGGAATTTTAGAGCTTTAGAGAGGGCAAAGTAATCTAAAATATATAGACACTAGCGAATTGCCCTTCAAAAAATGACGGTCATAAAATTGTAAGGCAGATAATGCTGTTTGCCACACAAAGTAAGTCTTTTGGTCGTCCGAGTACCGTCGGCGCTCATTGCGAGCCTCTTGGTTGGTGTTTTTTTGGTCATCAGAGCCCCCTCGGCGCTCATTGAAAGGGCCGCGATGAGTGCCTTTGGCGCTCATTGCGAGCCTTTCCCCTGGTGTACCTTTGCCCCTCTGGGCCCCCTCAAAGCTCATTGTTAGCCTCGCACTGAACGCCTTCGGCGTTTATTGCGATTCTGTCACCTGGTCCTTTTTCTTTTTTTTTTCTCTATATGTACTTTTTTATGATAATTAATGAATTAATAAAATCGTAAATGAATATACTTTCCCTATTTGTAATTAATATATGCATCAAGAAATATCCTGAAGAGCTAACAATCTTTCTTGATGTTCCTGCAGCATAGAATGTACATTTGCACTCTTGCTGAGCTGAGGTGTGTCAGCAATGTGTGAAGTGTGTAATATAAGTAGGCGAGCGCAAACTGTTTGTTTAGGTGTGTAATTCTGCAGTTTGTAATGGTAATGTTATTAGTTGCAAGTTAGTGTTGTAAAATAGCGACGATTGTGTATGTGTTACGTGCGTGTGGAACATTTTGCGTCCTCCCTAATAGTGTATTTTATACCTCGTACGGACTTGTAAAAGTCGTGTAAAAGTCTTGTGTCTGGCAGTTTTTAGAATGTTTATTGGTTGTGTAGCCTGTGTATTTTTAGGCTGCGTAGGCGTGCGCAAAGCGTTTGTTTAGGTGTGTAATTGTGCATTTTGGAATGGTAATGTTATTAGTTGCAAGTTAGTGTTGTAAAATGGTGACGATTGTGTATGTGTTACGCGGGTGTGGAGCATTTTCCATCCTCCCTAATAGTGTATTTTTTACGGTCTTGTGTAGAAGTCTTATGTGCCTGGTGTGTTTTTGCGTGTTTATTGGTCGTGTAGCCTCGTTTTCGTTTTTTTTCGGCCGTGTGTGGAAACTTAGCAAATTGTGGTTCAATTGGTGTGCAACCTGACTCCCAGACGTCGTGGCTGTCCCCCCGTGCTGTGAGTGATGTTTTTTTTATTTTGTATTTTTGTTAATTTTGGTGGTGTTATTTTTGTTTTTGTATGTGCGCGGTTCCACGGTTAACTTCATATTTTTTGGACCTAGTATTTTTATTTTTCTAAGTGCCGCGGATTGTATTTTTTTTTTGTAAGTCTTGCTTCCCTTGTTGCAAGTGTTACGGGCTGTAATTTTTTAAGGCAATTTTTTTCAAACTGCTACGGGTCTCGCCTTTTGAATTGTGTTATTGAGTTTTGCGTTGATGTGTAGTTCTGCTGGCCCAAGGCGCTCCCTGCCTAAGCCATTAGGCCAACTAGGCAGCCGCCCAGGGGCACTTCCCTGTTAGGGGCGCCTGGTTCCTGGCTTAAAAAAAATTAAATGCTGCAGTTCATAGACTGGCTACTAGGGGGTAACCACCTAGAACAAGATAGTTACAACAGGAAAGGGAACTTACGCATACAGAAACGGCAAAAATGGGTCCTTGGAGGGGCTCCTCCACTACACTGCCTAAGGGCTCCAAAAAGGTAGATATGGCCCTGTCTGTGAGACCCTGCATGTGGAACTGCCCTGAAACCACAGATAATCATCCTGGGGATATGACATGGTTGAGTGACTGGAGATTTTACACATCTAACTGGTGAAAAAAACCTAGTCAACCTGCTATTACAGAGATAAGGCCAATGATGACCAGAAGTTGGGTTGGTAACAGGAATAATAGAGTTTGTTGGGATATAGGGGCATGAGGTATGTTATCTTCCTCTGTTTCTGTTAACAATGTTCTCTGTTTCACTAAACATTAATAGACTGGCCTCTGGAAGGCAATAATGGGCACCTCTGTTAAATGAGTGCCACCAGGATTTCTGAATCTCCCTGCTTGTCTGGTCATATTCTCTCTGCTTTAGCGCACACATGAGATATTCCATGTTAATTCACTTGGATTTATCCAGCAGTTCTCAATAAAGAGATATGAAATCCTGGCCCTTATAGGACTCTCATCACTGCTGTCTATGGGCTTTAGCCACTCTCACTTAGATACATGGAAAGATAGAAGGGGCTTAAAGGAATATGGTGGTTCCATATTTGCAGTGCAGTATTTGTAATTATAGAACTAAGGAGCAAAATCTTTTTAGAATTTAAACAAAAAAAAAACATAATTTAATTTACCCTCCATCATATGCAGTTACATGTGGTCTTGTCTCCATTGTTGTCTTATAAACACCTCTCTCAGTCAACTTCCATGGCTCATTCCAGCTTGAAGAGCAAATGAGCAAAGTCATTTTTTTGTGATATAAAAGTGCAAACAGCAATTCACTAAATGCCGGTGAGCAAATCTCAGCCTCCATGGTCCCCACCTACTTGACAAGAAGCAGACAAGAAAAGATAACGATGGAGATGACCAGAACTGCATAGTGTAAACAAGCAAGACATTTTAAGGTTGTTTTTATGTTTTATCCTTTTAGAAATGTTTTAACCATTATCAATAGTAGTTCTTTATGGGGAATAGTAGTTATTTATGGTTTTATATAAATGTTCTAACTATGTAATTCATTTATTTTAACATTTTGACTTCACTTACTTCTACGAAGCCATCAGAGTTGTTTATCTTCTGAAGCGCCCCTCTTTCTTCCTCAGAACTGCCATCTTGCACAGCTATGATCTAAGACCAAGCCCACAGGGGAGGGGCTTCAATTGACTAGTGTCCTGAAAAGTCCCTCCTCTGGGGGCATGTTCTTTATTACTTAGCAAGATGGCAACATGCATGAGAAAGCATGAAAAAAAGGAGAGGCTCCAGAACCTGAGAATCTGTTACTCTGGGGGGCTTTTAGATATACAGTAAGTAAAGTGTAATAATTGTGTATCACAATTACACTGAGGAGAATAACATTAATAAATTAACCTAGTTAAAACATTCATACATCAAATAAATATTGTACTGCTGTTCCTTTAAACATGTAACAAACTGAAGGTTTAAAACCATGTGTTTACCCATCATTTTAATCACAGGCAAATATCCTAATATTCCCATGAAACTTATATTCAAAGTATTTGGTATTATTCCTGAAAGGGTCATGCGCTTATCTCACTTTTCATATACAATATATATTTTCAGCTAAACAAGCTGCTTATCTTTCTATGAAAGAATATCTCTTAATGAATAAACCATCCTCTGTCGTTGCATCAATCCGCAGAGATCACTAGTCATTGTATTTAGAAGTATTTGTTCGGATTCTTGCAGTTACAATATTTCCAGAGTCAAAATCTCTTAAATCATTCCTCATATCTGGGAGTTAATGACTGGTCTCCTAGACAGCAGCATGATTTAAACCCGAAATTGAGGATGGGAGAAGATATTTATGAAACACATTGCCATTAATCATAAGGAAATTGCAGTGTAACCCAAGCAGATCCTATCACACAGGTTTGCCACAAGAAGCAGGCAGTGGTAGCTATGAATCCCATTTTGGATATGCTATTGTGATACATTTAAAATAGTGCATTAAACTGACCACGGTACACTAATGCAATAAATTTTCAATAGTTATTTAAAAGGATATGGAAGTTTTCCTGTTTTTAATATTAAAATAACCTTCCTAAGTGTTTGTTTGCATATATATATATATATATATATATATATATATATATATATATAATTTTATCAGCAAGTGCTTAAAAGCTCTGTTTTCACTCACTCAAGCTTTTCAAACAGTCCCTACAAAGGTCTGCCCCCCACGGGTAATGCATACAATGAGCCTCATTCAATTGCCGAATTTGAGATACGGAGGCCTGTAAGTGAGATTGCACTCAAATTTGCTGATCAATAGGCATCTTTATGTGTGCTCGAATTGGGTTATGAGTTATGAGCTTGAAAAAATGTTGGCCGTCAAACTCGTAACTTACACCCTCCAGAAGCCTTTGATGTGTCACTTTCGCAGGGCTAAAATCGCAAATCGCTGTTCAATTCCTCCACTTCCCAGACGTATCCACACTCGTAAACCGAAAATGGAGGAGAAAATCCTACATGTACTCGAAAGGATCCGCAAAAGGGGTTAAACACCAATTCATGGCACAGCAAATGCAAATAAAACTGTAATACCGCACTGTAAATTACGAGGACAACGGTGAAAGACATTAGAATTAATTGCACAACAGTCTCAAGTCCGCACAACTGCAGGAAATACGTTTTATTTTTATGTGTCATTTCGAGCTTAAAATATCTTGTGTGTCAATGAGGTAATAGATATCAGGCCACCCATATGGACTAGAACTGTAATTGCATTCATTTTCATAATTCTTAATTTTCAAACTTGTGCAAGTTTGATCGCATATTGGACCCCCGAACCTGATTGATTGACTCATAACCTCCATGTTTTACTGCTGTAATTATGACAGTCTCATTTTCTATTGGTCAGTTCAAAATGGGAGGTTACGGGCTTGCTGAATTGATATGGTTCCAGCCCACAACTGCTCTCTCTCCTCTTCATCCTTCCGCACCCCATCTTCCCATCTCTCCCCCCTTTATCCATCCCTCTCTTTCCAATCACTTTCATTCCCATCTCGCTCCTTCCCAATTCTCTCTCTCCTTCCTTCCCCTTCACACCTCTCCCCTTTCCATCCCTCCATCTTTCTCCTCATCCCTCTCCCATTTCCCCACTCTCCATGCTTCCCACCTTCTCATCTCTCCAATTTCTCCCCTTCCCAACTCTCTATCTCTCTCCTTCCCATATTTCCCTGCTCCATTGCTCTCACCTTCACGACTCTCCCCTCTCCGTCCTTTCCATCTCTCACATCTGCATCCTTCCCCTCCACCTCTTCCCTCTCCGTCTCATTGCACTCCATGTCTCAATTTTCTTATGGCTCATTCTAAACTCATTCGCCTTCTTCCTACCTCCATCCTAACCCTTCTCATCTCTTCTTGCCCTATAATCCTGTCTCTCGATCCTTTTAGCATGTCTCTCTTCTAACCTTCCCTTCCCTCTTCATTAGACCTCTTCTTTTTATTCAGACTTATCTGTTCTGCCATTTTTATCTCTTTTTCCATCCCTCTTCACCCTCCCCCTTGCCATTTCTTCCCTCTACATCCTCCCCTTTTCTACCTCTCCCATCTGCACCTCTCCCCCTTCACACCTTTCTCCTCTCCTCACCTCTCCATCCTTCCCCTCTGTACCTTTTCCCTCTGCATCTCTCCCATCTGCATATTTCCCCACTTCCCAGCTCTCCCCTCTTCCCATCTCTCTCCTCTCTGCATCTGTCTACTCTTCGCTGACAGCAGTGTAGTTAATCCCATCCCATCCCCGTGCACACAATCTCTCTCTGTGACAGCTTTCTGCTGTTGTGGGTCACTGTCCCATTGTACAGCACACACATAATCTTTATCCAATGGTATTATCTCAATTACAAGTGTTAATCTGGCCCCTCTAGCTTGCCTACATTAGATATTCTAACAGATTTACATTTAGGCTTTGACTATAATAATTAAACACATTACATTACAAGACCAGAGAGTTTACATCATATTATTATAAATACCTTCATTGTGTGTAAGTGGCAGCAGAGTGTCACCCATTACCCCACTGTCTCTATAATCACAACTGCACATCCATACACTGTTGCTGGGTTACACTAAGACATTATTATAGCACCCAAAAATCTGTCAGTTCTGATTTAAACTGTTCGTGTCTGCTGGCTGCAAGGGTTACACTCAGCTGGGTGCACCAAGATCCAGGGGACATCTCTAATTGTATCTGTGACAGACACAGCAGATGACAGTAATTCAGCAACTACTAACCCTACTTAATATGTTCTATTTTCTTTTCACTTAAATCATATTAAAAAGTGCAGATCTTTATAAAGAAATCCTTAATTGTAGTTACATTCTTCAGTACGGTCCTTTAAGTAACTAACTTTTGAAGCAAAACAATAAACTAAACAAACATTTACATTTTCTACATTTTATTCTGCCACTTTCTCAGGAAGCTGCGTACTTGTAAACTAAGAATTCTTAAATTTTGCCTATTGAAAGCTCTGGTAGTTTTGACTGCCATATTTCTGTTCTGCAGATAGAAGCATCCTCTGCATTCAAAGTATCCTCCCATTTAAGGAAGGAAGTCAGCATATTTATAAGTCTCTATTATTCTTTCCATGCTAAAACATTTTACTTTTTTTTTTAAGTATAGTTCTTCATCATTCCCCTTTTCATCTCTCCCCTCTCAATCCTTTCCATTCCTTACCTCTGCATCTCTCTGCTTCCCACCTCTCCACTCTCTATCCTTCCAATCTCTCTAATTCCAATCTTTTGCCTTCTCACCATCTCCCCTCTCCATCCTTTAATGCCCCCCCCCCTCTCCATCCTTCCCCTTCAGATCTCTCCCCGCTCAATCACTCCCCTTCAGATCTCTCCCCTATTTTGCTGCTCTACATTGCTGGTATAGGTACGGATCACGAATAAGGCCAACTAGGCAGACGCCCAGGATCGCTTCCCAGTGAGGGGCACCACTTCATAAAAAAAATGGTTCCTAGCATAAAAAAAATTAAATGTTGCAGTTCATAGACCAGCTACTAGGGGTAACCACCTAGAACAAGACCATTACAACAGGAAAGGGGACTTACACATAAAAAAATGCAAAAATGGGTCCGTGCATACCTTGCATACTTACTCGCAAGGGCTCCTCCACTTCACTGCCTAGGGTCTCCAAAAAGGTAGATATGGCCCTGGGTATGGAATGTAAAAAGGAGCTGGTAAATGTGAAGTCCTTGCCAATTTAGTGTTTCTGCATCCTCTAACACACTGTATGTCACTGTTTGCCATCTTAAAGCATGACACTGGTCTTGTGATCCCCTCCCTTCAAGTGTTACTGTAACGGTGCTGCAAAGTACTGCTGTGCAAGATGGCAGCCTACATGAGAGAATACAGAGAGAAAGGGGTAGGCTTGAGAAAACTTAAAAAATGTTTAAATGCATTAAGGAGAAATAAATCAACAACTTAAAGCTTAGAAACATTTATATAAAAACATTAGCCAGAAAGTTCATTTAAATAAATGACCACAGTGGTCCTTTAATTTATTTAATACACCTAGCTAATACATTTATATAAAATTAAGTAAAAATATCGCAAAATTGTCCATACAAGTCGAGTTTAAAACAGAAGTAAGCTATAAATCCACACATTTGGTTGCATTGAGGCAATCAACAAGCGATGAAAATCAAACAGGGAAAAGGTCATTAGATTTAATTACATAAATACATCTCGCACACAGGGGCAGAGGGTCTCCATCCACATGGTGCTGCAGCCATACTGATGAGATCTATCTCATAAACGGCAATTTTGGACCTTCCAAAGTGACACTAAGCAGAATCTGGCATAGCTAAACAAGAGACTTCCAATTAAATTAGCGTCCAGCTGATCATCACAATTTATGCACGGGCCTGAATGAGATTAAGGAGGCTGGAGCAGGCCAGGATCGTTTGGCGCAGAGGTTAATGCGTTATAACAAGTTTAAACCTAATCCTCAGTGTCTCTTTCTGCTCTCGGGGGCCAAAGTCTCTTCTGGAACCTGGAAAAGGCGGATCACATTGCATTAGGAAGAACAACAATGCCTGAGGAAAGAGAGACGCTCGTAATTACAGACAGCAAGGGGGAAATGGTTTTATAAAACTAAGACTAGGGAATGGGCTGAGAAATGGTGTTAAAGGACCAGCAGATCAGCTTGATCCCCCATAGGTGGGAGGAGATGTTTAATACATAGGAAGTGTCTGTATGAACAATGTGAATGTGGCATGCACAACTGACAGTGCTCTCAGCAGGACAAAAGGGAGGCTCATTAGTTCATAAGGACACACCAGCCTGATAAAGAAGCAGACAACAGCAGGCAAGAAAACAAAAATGGAAGTCTCCACTAAAGAATAATTGTTGTAAAATGTAAAGGCTGTGTTTATATGATTTGCACATTATCATAAGTAAAAACATATATAAACCAAGGTATTTTAAGCTATTTTTAACCAGGAAATAATGCACTTATTTATTGGAGGATCCATAATACTTTGGTGAAGATACCCTATGTGAAAGGGGGTTTTACGTTATTGAAGGACAAGGTTTGCATTTTATTGATGTGAGCTGCTATGGTGACTTTCACAAGAACCACTGTGGTTTTAGGGGAAAACAAATGTTTGTGAAGTATGTAAGCTATGAGAATTAAATATTAGAGAAAATCGTAATGTGTAATGTATCACTGTGTAATGATTATAACATATACATATATATATATATATATATATATATATATATATATATATATATATATATATATATATATAAACCATAATTTAACTAATGGTGGGCAAAAAGTACTAGAAGCCCTCCACCATACAGTAGTATAGTAAATAGTACATTTGTGTTCCCATTTGAATGTCTAAAATAAGTTTAAAAAAACGTATTTCCTGCTCAGAATTCCAAGAAATACAGTTATTAAACTGCATTCTGGCAATCTGGGCAGGGACATGCAAATAAGCCCACAAAGGTTTTACTCTTTAATTCAACACAATTTTAATCATGTCTTTCTTTAAGCATATGCCCACTGTCTTACACATGTTCAAGCAAAGCCCAGGATGAATTTTGCACAAGCCAGGAAATCTACTCACAGACAGCTGTTTCGCACTTAAATGGAACTCATCAGTGTGAAGCTGGTACCTTGCTTGTGTAGCAGATTTTGTCTGGAGTTAGTTCACTATAACAATCATTTAACTTGTGGTGGGGTCCCCTCAACAGCACCATTCACTTCCCACCAAAAAAAAACAGCCCCCCCCCCCCCCCTCAGGAGCATTATTCAACCCCTCAAATCCCCCAGGGCCCCTTGTCACACTATTTACCCCCCTGCACTTAATTCTCCCTCCCCTCCCTCTTGTGCAGGGCAGTCCCTGTCCCGGATCCCATTGCTCAGAGGTTGGGTATCCTTCCCCTGCCGGAGCTTCATACTGCAGGGTCACATAACATCAATTCCCCTCCCCTGCAGTGTGCTGTGAGCAATGGGATCTAGGACAGGAGGCCGGGCAGGCCGGAGGCTGGGGAGCTCTGCTCAGTCGCCTCCTCCCAGTCTATGCATCGGGTGCCATTGTAGAGGGCCGGACAGGGACAGCCCACGGGCCAGATGTGGCCCGCGTAGAGATATGATGGCAGAGGGAGAAAGGTAGTTGAGGGGCATGAGAGAAACTGGAGAAGGATCGAGAAGAAAGAAGAGAAAGGAAATAGAGGGAGAAGCCTGGAGAGACAGAGTGAAAGGAGAGGAGAAAAGGAAATGAGTGCGAGAAAGTGAGAAGAGGGGGAGATAGAGGAGAGATAGTGAAAAGAGAGAGAGAGCAAGGAGAGAAACTGATAAACACAATACTTTCTGTGGTTATCAGCATGTCAAATATCTCTTTATTCACATAAAGAAGACAATTAAAAAAAAATTACTAAGTAAATAGTTTAATATATTAGTATCTAAACTAGTATTCGCTATTTAAAGGGTCATTTACCTCACTATAAGTGCTCTTCATGGTGTGAAAGAACACAAGATTCTATGTCAAAATGATCTTTTTTTTTTTTGCTAAAGTCTTCTGTCTGTTTACAAACCCACTGACTGATATGTTTAATAACATATGCGGATACTGTGCGGTGAAGGGCCCATGAACACAAAGATTTATAGTTTTCCAATGAACTCAGGAATGCAGCAGATGTTAAGCCTCAGCTGTCCTATTTTGCTGATTCCAGCATTGATTTCTCTGTACAGATGAATTTGGGAAGGCTTAACTCTTTTTTATTTATTTCTTTGCTTGTGCTCACTGCACGGAGCTGTTTGCTGTGGGTCTGTCGGCGCAGCCAGTGACTCATGTAAACAGAGATTTAATTTATTAATTTCTCCATTTCAAAAACTATTTCAACATGCTTTTAGGAGATCTTCACAGTGGTGTGCGCTCCAAATTGTGCTAAATTAAGGGGCCCTTTAAACCTGATTTTGAAAAGTTAAATCTAAAAGCTTATTAGGAGCTTATTAGAACTTGCAAGTATTTGGCAACAAGCTGCTCCCCCAACATCTGTCCATGAACATTACTATCCCACGGTGAAGCTTAGAGATGTGACAGATTGGCTAGTACTGCTCATGCACAGAAACAAGAAGCTAGTGGTTTGAGCTTGAAACCTACAACTTATAAGGATGTGGAACTCCTCAATGCAAGTTTATAAAAAGTAAAAAAAAAAAATATTTAAAACATGTTAATAGATTTGCTTAAATCAATAATAGTCATCTTATGTCCTATAGCAGAATCATGCGTCTCCGGAATTCAAAATCTCAAATTCATGATATAAACTGTACAATTAAAGTAATACTATAGTTTAGAGATAAAACTACATAATAAACTTACATTATCAACTATATAAGCAATGAGCATACAATAATTTTAGAAAACAAAATTTACATTTAGGAAACTCTGCTTTTGTCATGGGGGCTCTCATCTTGATCTCTTAGCTTGCTTCAAGGCTGAGAGCGAGGGTTACCCTACTTGGGCTTATTCTTCTGTTTAGTTTTATTGTTGTCAAGTGGCTATTTATATCTTTCAACAAAACAGAACAGAGATGTTATCTGAATACATAGTTCCTCCCCTTCCTCTTAGGTGACTAATGTTGTTAGAGACTAAAGCAAAATGTCTGCTGAAGTTAAATCAAAACTGAATACAATAGTTGCAAATAAAAGTTATATTTATGAACAAATCAGGACATACTATATGGTGGAGGGCTTCTGTCACTCTTTTGCCCGCCATAAAAAAATGATAGTTGTGGTAAACTACCTCCCCACAAAATCTACTATACAAGCTAGAAACTGGCCCCATGCTGATGACAGGCAGAAACCTTGAAACAGCGGTCTGTGGGTAGGTTTCCTGGCTTGTCCATAATCCATCCTGGGCTTTGCTTAAAACTGTGTAATACAGCAGGCATATGCTTAAAATGAGCCATGATTGAAATGGTAGCCATGTTTGAGGGCGAAGCCTTTGTGGGCACATCTGCATGTCCCTGTCCAGGTTCCCAGAGTGCAGTGCAATAATCGTATTTCCTGGAATTCTAAGTACAAATGTACTATTTATTTTATATATATATATATACACACACACACACCAAAGCAATAATGAAAGAGAGGAAGCTCTCGAAAGCTTGTCATATATTTATGAATATGTTTGTCCCATGAAAAAGTTATCTCTATATACTGCAATATTCATCTGGATTACTGGACACTCACGGCTACCTCACTCTTTTATATATATATATATATATATATATATATATATATATATATATATATAAATAAAATAAATAGTACAACTGTGTTCACATTTGAATGTCTAAAACAAGTTCAAAATCATGTTTCCAGCTAAAAATTTCGAGAAATACAGTTATTACATTGCATTCTGGGAAGCTGAGTACGGACATGCAAATGTGCCCACAAATGCCTCGCTCTTCAATCCATAGCCCATTTTAAACATTGATTCCTTTAAGCTTATGCCTGCTGTATTACACAGCTTTTATGCAAAGCCAAGGTTGGATTATACACAAGCTGGGAATCCTATCCACTTACAGCTGTTTCAAGCTTATTGGCTATTATCAGCTGGAGCGGGATGGCAGCCTGTGTTGTGGAGCTTATGAGTAGGTAGTTGACTACAACAATAACTTAATATATGGTGAGCAAAAGAGCGATAGAAGCCCTCCACAGTACACAAGTTAAAAAACCTGCTTCCAGATCATAATTCTGAGAAAACCAGTTATTACACTGCATTCTGGGAAGCTGAGCGGGGACATGCAAATGTGGCCACAAATGCCTCGCTCTTCAATCCATAAACCATTTTAAACATGGCTTCCATTAGGTGCAGAAAAGGAAACATGTTTCACAATTATTTTGTTTATTGCACATATACCATTAGATGTTATACTGTATATACTACAATTTTAATGATTTATGTATAAGACAAAAATTATGTAGTGCAATACATGTTGTGCTCCTGAATTGTAGCATTTGGACAGTCCAACACATTAAGTATTAAGGGTCTTGTTGGTAGGAGCTACAAGAAGATAATATGGGGTCTCTCAGTCAATATTATGGCCACAATCATCCACTGAAGCCCAGCAAATTCTGAATGTCATAGCATAGCCTGGTAATTAAGCTTCTTTCCATGGTGCTCTACTGCCATCTGGTGTAAAATGTATATTATAATGTAATATTGATAGACACAAACACAGTATTTGCCCCACAATTAACACGCTAACAATTTTAAGCTTTCATTTGCTCTCATATTTAACCCCTTTCCACTCTTCTCTGTAAAATGTAACTGTGCGTATGTGCACATATATTGTATATATTTATGCAGCAGTGGAATTTACCATTTTGTTGTACTTCCTGAGGTTGAATGCAGAAGACTTTTGTATTGCACAATGGAAATGTGGCAGCTACAACTGCCAAGGCTTTTACAAGGACTCCGTTTACAAGGATACAATGTCCTGAGACAGCAGTAGGGAAAAAGAAACAAGGAATACATTGCATGTAAAAGTGAAATATTTAAAAGATGTGTTTAAATATATTCAAAAGACCATAGAGGGCATGCAAATTGAGTTTACATGTGTGAAAGTGAGCAAGAGAGATCACATGAATGATAGTGTTTGCACATATATGTGATAAAGGATATGTGCATGAGTGTACCTCTTAGATTGGAAGCTCTCACATGAACAACATTCATCCTAAAACTTCAAATGGACAAAGAAGTTCCTGATCTCTCCTCCCTGAATGAAGTATTGTGTCTGGAGTGGAGCCATCCATGGGGAAATTGAAAACCACTCTCTGAAACACACATTAGTAGCAGGGAGCAGTGTATCCAGAGCTGCAGTCCATGTACACACACACATGTTCTAGTCACCATACTGTAGTTGTAGTTGCCATCTTAGATAGCCCTCCCCTGGGAACTCCACTCCAGACACAATACTTCATTCAGGGAGTGGGGAGATCTTAACCTTATACAGTTAGGGCATGCTTGAAAATAGTATTTAAATTGTTTAAATACACAGTAAAATATTTTTTTTCTTTCTTATCAAGCCTTACTTAACTATTCTGTGTGTGTGTTTGCGTTGTTCAGTCATGTCCTACTATCCATGACCTCATGGACCGTACATAACACACCATGCTAATCGAACAGGTATTCATGGCAGAGATACCGGAGTAAGTTGTCAGTTCCTTCTCCAGTGGGCCACAGCATACAGCTCCTGGTATACCTAGGTGGCCTCTATTCCAAGTACTGACCAGGCCCAACCCTGACCTCTTGGTTCCCTGATTGGAATCAAACTCAGCGGCAAAAGCACCAAATCCTCACCACCAGGGAACCCCATAACTATTCTTTAGAGAGCCCTTTATAAGAACACTAAGGTGATCCTTTACGGAGCCATGTGCACGTTACAGACATATATTCTGTAAAACTGACACTTCAAGTTGTTGTCTTTTTCCAAGACTATAAGTGAGAAAACAGAGTGAGGATCTGGAGGAGAAGGTTACATGCTCAGGCCTGGAAAACTTTGTTGTTTTTTTTTGTTGCTTAAAGGGACTCTTTTTACTCCAAATTCAAGTTTTATTCTATTTTAAAAAGCATAAAAAAACTGATTATACATTGTATAAGTCATCTGTTTCAAGCATCGGCATTGTGGAGAAGTGTTAATATATTTTTTGTAATTTTATGCATAAGAGCGATTCAAGAACACTAATTAGATGCTTTAATGTGCTAATTAGAAACACAGGCCTCCATTCAATTGCCATCATACCGGCTGTAAATCTGAAGGCTTGAAATTTACAAAAGTTACAGAGTGATTCAATTGAACAAGCCCGCAGCTACCTGGCCTAAACCGTAAACCAAGTAATCATAAGTAGCATTTCAGAGCGTGATCATGATCAATTAAGCAAGGCTGTAACTACCGATTTAGAAACAGCCAATAATAAATGAGATTGTCATCATGACATCAGTAAAAACATAGAGGTTAAACCTCAATCAATTAGCATTTAGAGGTCCGATATGCATCAGACTCGCAATCAGGCAATGTACAAAATAATAAAAATGAATGAAGAAAATGTTCTTGTCCATGTGGGTGGCGTGAAGTATTAACTCCTTGAATCCCGAGATTGATATAACACAGAAATGAAACGTAAACAAAATAATTTTTTATTGCAGATTTACGAGCTTGAGACTTTTGTGCAATTATTTCTAATGTCTTTCATCGCTTTCCCCGTCTTTTAAAGTGCATTATTGATTATTTATTTGCATTTACAGTGCTACGATCAGGTGTTTAAACCCCTTGCGAGTCCTATCTGGTATCCGGAGGATTTTCTTCTACATTTGCCATTTACGGGTGTGAAAACAATTGCGGGCTTGAGGAATTGTAGCAATTTAATAGCAATTTGCGATTGTAACATTTACAGGCTTGAAAGATCAAAGGCTTAGATGGGTCGGAGTTATGATTTTGACAACCGCAGGGATTTTCAGCCCATACCCCACAAATCGTTTGCCGGTAGCTAAAAGACATAAATTGAATAGCATATTAGTTTACGGGCTACATTACGGGCTCCAGTAACTAACAATTGCTCAATTGAATAGGGTCCACAGTCTGCCAGTCTGTGCCTGTGGTGGCCAAAACAGTGACACTCAATGTTGTCATTTAGTTAGAACCCTCCCTCACTCTTTTCAAGTACAGTGAGCAGTTACCAATAGTTATGATGCTGAGAAAAACATTAGCTGCGACTGCAATGCTGCATTTCTCAGGAATGATTTAGTGTAGAGAAAAAGGCTAATAACCAGGTTTCAACTCCTTACCATGAAATCATCTTCCTGTTAGGGTGATAGTGTCCCTTTAAATGTGGATCTGCTTAAAATGTGGGACTTTGGGAGACCAAGAGGGACAGGGGTATTGGTATAGAGCAGGGGCCCGCTCTCCTAAACAATGTAATGTGCATGTCCTCACATGCATGTAAGAAATGGTTTCCATTGTTGTAACCCAGCATTATGGTAACGTGCTGTAGATAGAGTGGATAATGTCCGGATAATGTCCTGAGTGCATGAGTTTGTAGGCAGCCACCTAAGTGGACTGATTCAAATACAATGTCAGCATCAAAGGTTTTGATTAACAAATATTTTCCAGGGTATGAATTCTGTAAATTCACCCAGCCAATAAACATGTTGTTGTAGTGGTAAACAATGTTTCATTTGTATATTTAGTAACCGATTAGTAATAAAATGAGTATCTCAAGAATATTAATTCACTGTAGCTTTCAAACTTACATTTCAAATTGATGGTAGTTCTCACAGATGTGTTTTTCTCCACCTAGAGTTAAACTATCATCTGCCTAGTGACCATTGTAGATTTACCTACATTTGACACCGCAGGGAAGGCGGCAGCTAAATAATGTTATCAGATCAAGACTTCTATCAGGACAGTACCTCCAACAGAGAGAAGCAAATTGGTCCAAAGCACAGCACTTGAAAGGTAAGCTTTAAGAGTTACATCAGACTTTTTTCTTCATAATACTGGTTTTATTGCTATCCTAATATATAAACAAATGAAATTCCGTTGTATGGGTACTACAGTGCTACTTTAAAAACGTAGTATGACGAGAAAGCTAGACTCTCTCTTGGTACAACAAGATGGCCACTCCTTCTCTTGTTACAACAGGATGTCAGGTGGCCACACTCTCTCTTGGTACAACAGGATGTCAGATGGCCACACGTTCTCTTGGTTCAATAAGATGGCTTATAACCACACTCTATCTTGGTACAACAGGGTTTCAGATGGCCACACGTTCTCTTGGTGCAATAAGATAGCTTATAACCACACTCTATCTTGGTACAACAGGGTTTCAGATGGCCACACTTTCTCTTGGTGCAATAAGATGGCTTATAACCACACTCTATCTTGGTACAACAGGGTTTCAGATGGCCACACGTTCTCTTGGTGCAATAAGATGGCTTATAACCACACTCTATCTTGGTACAACAGGGTGTCAGATGTTCACACTCTCTCTTGGTGCAATAAGATGGCTTATAACCACACTCTCTCTTGGTGCAATGAGATGGCAGATAGCCACTCTGTATCCATCGTTTTCAAGTTACTGTGTCTAACTAATCAACAGCTTAAATAACCACTGTAGATAATGAAAATGCCCACAAAACAACAAATCCCCCTTCCTCTACTCTTGGATAGATGGAAAAGAGAACACACCTGGACCTTCTATCAGTTAAAAAGTCAATAAGAATATAAGATATTTCCTATCTCTCTTTTAATAATCTGAGCTTTAAAGGGCCATTTACCTGACTGTAAGTCCTCTTCATGGTATGAAAGAGCACAAGATTGTATGTTACAATGATCTATTGTTTTCTGTTTTTTTTATTACAGCTAAAATATTAAGGTCTTAGATCTGTATATAAACACACTCCTAACTGTTCCATGATTGACAACACATGCAAACACTGAGCAGTGAAGGCTCTGTGAAGATAAAGATTTATAGTTGTTAGTTGCAGCAGAATATGTTAGCCCCCAACTGTACTATTTAGCTGATTCAGAAGTCATTTATCTTCACAGAAGAATTTTGGAAGGTTTATTTCTCTTTCTGCTTATGCTCTCTGCACAGAGCTGTTGCTGTGAGTTTGTCTGGTAACACTGCCAGTGACTCAAGTAAACACACTTGATTTTTTTTTTTCTGTGAAAAAAGCACCTATTTCAAAAATTCTAAAAGTATTTCAACATATTTTTAGGATAACTTTACAGTGATGTGCTCCAAGCTGTACTGAATTAGCTGGCCCCTTAAGCTTATATGCAGATCACTACCCAGAATCCTTAGTTGCAGTGCAAACACTGTTTATTGGGTAATTATATGGACAAAACTGCCTCTCTGGCCCTCTTGGGATATGAAGCTGTGTTCTGAACGGATTTTGACCATAGCCAAGATATGCACTTGTCTCAGCCCCTCCACTGCCAAGACAGTTACCAAGACCCTTGTCTAGACTAGTGCAATATTTTACTGTGTCTCATCTCTCTTCAATACTTTAAGGGCCACTGTAGTCCAAACACTTTTGTCAAACATTTAAAAGAACATGTATTACATATTACAACAGTGTTCTCAATTGCATTAGTTTTAGAAACTTGACACTAATGTTTTTGACCCAACTCTGTCTTACCAGTGAAATTCAAACATCCATAAATCCCATTGCCTTTTGGTTTCATGTAACAAAAGGCAAAAAACAATTCTACATAGTATTTTTTTCAAACTATAGATTAATCATTGCTCATACAAAATATTTAGCAATATTTAAAATCTGAGCATTTAAATCCAGTAGAGAATTTTTGGACAACAGTGGCCTTATAATGCATCTGCTCGGATTATCTCTGCATAGAAATAAGTCGTTAGTTGTTTTTTTTTGCAAATTTCCCTCAACTGGATTCTAGTAAAGTTGAAAACATCCTCTAAAACTGTCCTCTGTTTCAAGGCTATCCACTCATATGTTCCTTATTATATCTTACTTAGCAATGACTCATAACAATCCCATACCTTTTGGCCAACTAACACGTTGCAGAATACTGCACAAACCCTGCACACCTCAGTTTTTAGAATGCAAATATTACCTTTTATATGCATTAAGGCTGCAGTGGAATCTACATTTTTTAGTTTATGCTGCTCATCTATTGGAAGTTGGAAGATTCTGAATACAGAGAATGCTTCTATTTGTACAATGGGACTATGGCAGCTAAAAATGCAAGTGCTTTCAAAAAAACTAATGCGAAACTCAGAAAAAAAACATGGAGTAAAGAATTATTGCATAAAAAAAAATCAAAATGTGTTTTTTTAAATGTATATTTCTTTTGCTTTCTACAAGCATTTAGCCCTTATCAAGCTTAGTTATTCAAGAAATATTATAAATTGAATAAATCATATAAACATAGTACATTTCTAATAGCTTTAGCCGAAGCACTTTTAGGCATTTAAAAGTGTCCTCCCTTCTATATACACTTACCATTTTCCAATGCGTCTGTTTCACTCTTTCCCTATATAATTAGACTGTAAGCTTTTAGGCACCAGTGACACATTGATTATTTTATGTATAGTGCACTTACATTGTCATGTAATGATTTTGATGTAAAACCTAAAAAGCACTATGCACACAGATGGCACTATACAAAGATCCAATCAATCAATACTACTAGAAATCAAGTGAAATTGCAAGGATCGATCTTGAAGCTAAATTATTTTGGCCATATCATGGGAAAACAAGATCCCCTAAAGAAGACTCTGATGGTGGGAAAGTTTGGATGCACATGAAGAAGGGGACAGCAGAGTTGGAGATGGATAGATGAGGTAATTGAAGCAATGAACATGAGCTTGATGGAGTTCAGATGAGCAGTGGCTGACAGATGTGCCTGAAGTGTTGCAATCCATAGAGTCACAGAGAGTCAGACACTACTAAACAACTAATAAACAAAATACAATACAATAAATGCAATACTGGATGCACCAGTAAAATGAAAGTGACTATACATTAGTGAATACAAATGGGATTTCCTTCATTTCGAGGGACCGTCACTCTCTTCAGAGAAAATCCCCGTATTTGAAGCAAAGTCCGTCAATCAAACTTTGTTTTCCAGCCCTGATCGTGTCAAACTTCCTCAGATTCCTTCTGTTTTATTTTGTGAAATTATAGAAGAAAGCGAAAAGTGACACATGCTAGCCCAGGGAGACAGATGGAGCTTAGGGAGGTTAATGTGTGCCTAAAAAAAGTGGTGCACTAAGGAGGGGTTTGGGGTTTTTAGAGCACTGGGCTGACTTCTCACTTGGGTACAATCACTATAGCAGGGATGGATTGCACCTTAATGATGAGGGAGCTTTTGTGCTAGGGGATAGGGTGGAAGAACGGCTGGGGGAGTTTTTAAACTAATAGGTGGGGGGGGGGGGCTAGATGGATGTAATGGGGTAGAAAGTGTAGAAGGGGTAAGGGATGAATTAACTAGTCATGTTAGAGGAGATGGGGGAGGGTTAGTATAGTCAATCGGGAGGTACTGCTAAGTAACTCATGTACAGTGGCAGGCACTTCAGAACTACAGACTCATAACATAAGATGTATGCTTGCTAATGCCAGATGTTTGCCAGGAAAAATGGGAGAGTTAGAATTATTAGCAGGTAATGAGAAATGGGATTTAATAGGCATTACTGAAACATGGTGGATGAATCTCATGACTGAACTATTAATCTGGATTGTTATAACCTATTTAGGAAAGGTAGGGGCAATGGTAATAGGGGAGGAGGGATTTGTCTGTATGTTAAGCCTGAATTTAAGCCTATAGTCAGAGAAGATATTTATGCTAGAACTAGTGATAATATTGAATGTTTGAGGGTAGAGTTAAATAGCGGAGCAGCAAATTTTCAAAGAATATTAGTTGGAGTATACTATAAACCCCCAAATATAGCTAAAAGTAGATTGCAAATTGGAAATGCCGCTAAGCATGGGCAAGTTGTAATAATGGGAGATTTTAACTACCCTGAAATAAACTGGATAAATGAAACCAGCAGTATGGGTAAAGGGAGCAGGTTCTTGAGTACACTCAGGGATTATTATCTGGCCCAGGGTCTACAAGATCCTACTAGAAATGAAGCTATCTTGG
Source organism: Discoglossus pictus (assembly GCA_027410445.1). Lineage (NCBI taxonomy): Eukaryota > Metazoa > Chordata > Amphibia > Anura > Alytidae > Discoglossus > Discoglossus pictus. Next base: position 58,004,326 of record CM050172.1, on the reverse strand, counting down.
ATTTAGTCATCACAAATAATATTGATATAGTATCAAATGTTGAAATAGGGCAACCTTTGGGAAACAGTGATCACAACACAGTCTCATTTGAGATTGAATTTAAAAAACAAAACTGTAAGGGGCCAACAAAACTCTTAATTGTAAAATGGCAGATTTTAATGGTCTAGGGTCAGCAATACAAAGTATAGACTGAGCCAGAGAACTGATAGGTAAAAACACTGAACATAAATGGACAACATTTAAATCCTAACTAAATATACATACACATTGGCATATACCGTGTGGGAATAAAAGTAAAAGGAGTAAATCACATCCAATGTGGCTTAATAATGATTTAAAGATCAAGATAAGGAGTAAAATCAGGCATTTAAATTATGCAAACAAGAAGGGAAAGAGACTGCTTTACATGAGTACAAGGAAATCAACAAGGCTTGCAAAAGGGCTGTTAGACTGACTAAAATCGAAAATTAAAAGTTAGTTGCTAAGAAGAGTAAAACAAACCCTAAAATATTTTTTAAGTATATTAATGGGAAGAAGGCGAGGAAGGAAGCTATAGGAACATTACAATGTAACACAGGCCGTCTGATAATTAGTGACCAGGAAAAGGTAGATGAGCTAAATAGGTTATTTTCTTCGGTATACACAAGAGAGGTACAAGTGGTTGGGACTACACTACCTTCACCAAATAATTGGTAAATCGCAGGAAGAAATCCAAAAGAAGTTGGAATGAATAAATGTTAATAAAACCCCAGGTCGGATTACATCCAAGGGTACTGAGGGAACTGGACTCTGTAATAGCCAAACCCTTATATCTAATCTTTCAAGAATCACTTAACACTGGGTCTCTACCAGATGACTGGAGAAAGGCAGAGGTGATACCTATATTTAAAAAGGGAGCAAGAGCAAATCCGAGGAATTATAGACCAGTGAGCCTCACTTCTGTAGTGGGGAAGCTGTTATAAGGGTTAATAAGGAATAATATACAAGAATATGTCTATTTGAACAGGATTATAAGTAGGAGTCATGAGGGATAGGTCATGCCAAACATATCTTATTAGCTTCTATAAAGAGGTTAGTAGGAACCTGGATCAAGGCAACTCAGTGGATGTAAATCAGAAAATGATGTGCTTTCCCTCCAAAGGGATTTACATAAATTAGAGAAATGGGCAATTAAATTGCAGATGAGATTTCAAATGAATAAATGTAAGGTTATGCATCTGGGAAGGAAAAATAGCCATGCAATTTATAATCTTAATGGATGAAATCTAGGTGTATCAGATAATGAAAGGGATTTTGGAATACTAGTGGACAACCACCTAGGTAGCAGTGCTCAATGCCAAGCAGCATCTGCAAAGGCAAATAAAATATTAGCATGTATTAAGAAGGGTATAGAAGCAAGGGAGGCAAATATAATTCTGCCACTGTACAAATCTCTAGTACGCCCTCATCTGGAATATGGAGGACAATTTTGGGCACCACTTCATAAAAAGGACATTTTAGAATTGGAAAAAGTACAGAGAAGGACAACAAAACTAATAAGGTCAATGGAGGGGCTAAGTTATGAAGAAAGACTAACCAAATTAAACTTATTTTCTCTAGAAAAAAAGGCATCTAAGAGGGGATATGATTACCTTATATAAATACATCCAGGGTCAGATTTGTCAAGGGAGCTTTTTGTGCCAAGCGGTTTTCAACTGACAAGAGGACATCGTTTGAGGTTAGAAGTAAAAAGATTCCACCTTAAAGAAAGAGACAGGTTCTTCCAAGTAAGGGTGGTTAATTTGTGGAATTCTCTACCAAAGGAGGTGGTGACAGCGTATTCGATAGATAACTTTAAAAAGGGATTATATATATTTTTAAATAAAAAGGGCATTCAGAGTAATCCTGGTTAATTAGAGAGGGAGTATTGATCCAGGGAGGAATCCAATCGCCAGTATCTGGGATCAGGAAGTAATTACATTTTTCCCCTTTTTGAGACAATTGGCAAAGTTTCACTTGTGTTTTATATCTGGATCAATTAACAATTAATCTGCATAATGTAGATCAGAGATCTTAAAAGGTTGAAGTTGATGGGCTAAAAGTATTTTTTCAACCTCAATTACTATGTAACTATGAAAAGCTTTAAGTGTCAGATTTACAGAATATGCATCCGTATATATGATATACATCCTATGTATAGAGCATTGTGCACACAATACGTACATATATTTAAATTACTTTTCTGTAGGGAGAAAAAGCACAAAGGCTAGCACAATGTATAACCAGTTTTAAAAGCTCTTTACTTTTGTTAGGGTGATTGTGTCCCTTTAAAGGACTGCCATCAAATATTTTTCAATGTGGTCTATTGAAAAAAATCATGGACAATAGATTTTTGTCCACAGCCTTTGCATTTTTATCTTTTATACCAATGTTTTCTTTACCACGGGCATCCATTTTCTTCTATCAACTAGTTCTGTCTGTTTCTATTTCAGGAGAGTATTTGTCCTTAAAAAATAATGAGTTGTATGTTACTGGAAGCTCTGGCAGCTGTAGATGACAAAATAAAATTGCATAGCTAGACACTTCCTGTCCATTCAATGTCACCTCCCACCTAATGAAGTTCATTATCAGAAATTAAAATGGTAAACACCACACATGGGTGTATATCACTATGATGTGTGGCTCCTTTAATTATATTCAGTTTTACAACTATCAAAAATACATATTTGTTATTGTATAAAAACACCTCTCATATTACTAATTTCACAAATGTATACTCTATTTTGAATTTTTTAATTACAACTATCCTAGAATAATTCTTAGAAAGCAAACTCACCCTCTATATTTGATTTTATTACAATTCTACACATCACATTATTACTGTACCAAACCTGTATGTTTCTGTCACCTTTGTAATACAATAAAGTTTCACAGTGTTGACTGAGCTGCGCAAGGGCTGTTGGGAGTTGTAGTTTTTCCCTTGCACTCGTCATTGCTGCTCTGCAGACAGGTAGGTAGCCGGTTATTTTGGCGGGGAAGGGTTGGTTTAATATCTTTGCGCTGGAGCACGTTGAGGAGTGAGCGCGGGGTCCGGTCTCGGTTTCTTTTACTCGTAATGTACCGATCAGGCTTAGTAGTAGTAGTGAGGCCTAGTTACCCTGTCAGACCACGTGGTTTTGTTTACTTTTCAGCTCAGCACAGGGTACCAGGACATATTGATGGTGCAGTCCCACTGAGCATCAGCACCCATCAGTAATTAGGAACATAATTACACACCTAACGGTTGTATTAAGGCACAGAGAACCCATATGATGCTCATTTGCATAATCACAATTCATTATTGATTCATTTTATAATGTCCAAAAAATAAAACAAATATTTAATTTATTAATGCGACAAAATGTCACCCTGGCCCACTACTGTCAGTCTAAGGGGCACTTTAAAATATGTTTAGTATAAATAATGCATAGTCTGTAACAGAGATAGTTAATTATTTTTACAAATTCCACTGGCTTCCAAATAAATTTGTGATAATGAATTCAAGGTCTGGAGGCTGTAATTGTTTCAAAGGAAACATTTCAAGTTATTTTTTGCTTGAGAAAATATTAAGCAAAACTTGTTTAAATTCACGGAGAACATTCTTTAGTCTCGCAGATCTTTCCTGTTGGGTGGCCGAAGTGTAGGGTTGCGAAGAGCGCCCCACCAGGTTGATGCACCCTTCTGTGGTGTTGCTACTCTTACAAAAGCAGAACTAATATAGTAACCCTAAACCCCCTACTCCCAAAGCCTAACACTAAACCCAAGCCCCACCCTAAAACCTAACTGCAACCCTAACCTGTATCCCCTAACCTGTCTCTCTCCATTAATTCCTTCAGCTGTAGGTGCACACTTCAGCGCAGCACCACACATAACCACATTCCAATCACTAGGTGGTGCTGCACGGCAGCCTTGAAGCGCTCTCACAGCACTGGCGGACAACCAACAGGAAATGTCTGAGCAAGCCCCTAAAAGCAGTTAATGTTTTTTCCTGTCCGCTGCCCTTGGGCAGTAGTCCCCATCAGCCACTAGGTGGCGCTGCCGAGGGTTCCGTGAATTTCTTCCCATAATTTCTTTGTCGTAACACCTTTCACCCTAACAGCTAACACCCCTCACCCTAACACTCCTGACCCTAATACCCCTCACCCTAACAGATAACCCTAACAACCCTCATCCAAACCATAAGAAATGTACGGACATGTTGGTAGCCTTTGGCGCTCATTGTGAGACTTTCCCCGCCTCTACTTTACAGGCCTCGTGATGAGCGCCTTGGGTGCTCATTGCAGGCCGCGGCATGCGCAAGCCCATAACTTTGCTCTCCTTCTCCTGTGTCTCTTTCCCCTCCACTCCCTCCCCTATGTCTCTTCCCCCCTCTTCATCCCCTGTGTCTTTCTCCCCCCTCTTCATCCCCTGTGTCTTTCTCCCCCCTCTTCATCCCCTGTGTCTTTCTCCCCCCTCTTCATCCCCTGTGTCTTTCTCCCCCCTCTCCATCCCCTGTGTCTTTCTCCCCCCTCTCCATCCCCTGTGTCTTTCTCCCCCCTCTCCATCCCATGTGTCTTTCTCCCCCCTCTTCCCTGTGCTCCTTTTGCCATTTACGGGTTTGAAAACATTTGCGGGCTTGGGCATCCGAGTTATGGGCTTTGTTTGTAATGGCCGCCATTTTTTATTAAGCCCGCAAAGGGCATCGAAGTTATTTTATTAAGCCCGTAACTCGGAATCCGTTGTGAGGCCACCAAAAAACTCCAATTGAATAGCAAATTACTTTTCAACCTCACTTACAGACTCCCTGCCTCAGGGGGTGGCAGGGAGCCCGTAAGTGAGGTTGCAAGATAATTTCCTATTCAATTGGTGTCTTTTGGCGTCCTCCCAACGGCTTCCGAATTATAAGACATTTCTTTTTCCAAGCCTGAAATCGAAAGCCGTTCGGAGCTTGTAATTGTTAACATTGCGTTACCGACAAACTCGCAATGTAGCTTTTAAATGAACATTTGGACTTTACTTGCAGTTATTTTATTTAGTTCAGATATGGTGCACTTCACCTGATATTAGATGTTGAGAAGGGAGAAGAGGATCTGCCCAGGAGGCAGGCATGATAGGAGTCTTTAGGGCACCCTCCTGAGTACATTGTCTCCTCCACTCTGGATACTTGAAATGGGGTTAAAAGAAGCTGCTATCCTAGGTATTTCAACATCACAGCCTAAATGTATATTTTAAAAGCAACATTTAATTTATTTTCTTCAAACTTGTTTTAGACCTTCAAATGTGAATACAAATGTACTATGTATATACTATTGAGATATATATATATATATATAGATATACATATATAGTTGTCATAATTGCGAGTTTGTTTGGTAACACTATGTTAAAAGTTACGGTCATTTGCGAGGCGCGCACGACTTTGAAATGATGGGGGCTGCAATGCGAGACCTACAAGACTTTGAAAAAGGCATTTTAGGAGATTGAAAATCGGCTAAGCGAGGAAAAAAATGGCTCATCGCGAGGCCTGTAAAGTAGACCGTGGGAGAGCCTCGCAATGAGCTTCGAAGGGGCACAGGGGAGGTAGGGGGTAGGGAAAGAGACATGGGGGGGGAAGAGACACAGGGGTGGGAGAGTAACGATTGCAAAGTCATGGGCTTGCGCACAGCACATGACTCTGCCTGCAATGAGCGGCGCACGATGAGCACCAACGGCACCTCTCACTAAGGAATAATATATTCAGCTATTAAAAACAGAAATAAAAGATTTGTTTTCCAAAATGCAAGAACTAGAACAGACTGTAAGCTTTTTGGTTAGAATACATTAGTTGGTTCAATCTTTTTTACAACAGCAGTAGATGCAAAATATATATATATATATATATATATATATATATATATATATATATATATATATACATATACAAACTTAACGGCCGAACCGAGCAAAGCGAAAAATATAGAAAAAAAAAACTACACACAAAAATTTAAAAAAAACATTACACACAGAAAGGGGGGACAGCCAGGACGTCTAGGAGTGAGTCAGGTTGCGCAAAAATGTAAGCCCAATTTACAGAGTTTAGACACTCGAAAATCCCCTAAGCGAGAGAAAAAATGGCAGCCAAAAAAAACGAAAACGAGGCTACACGACCCCTAAACCCACAGAGCACCGCCAAGCACATAGACTTTTACAAAAACCTGTATGAGGTACAAAATACACTATTAGCAAGGATGCAAAATCATCCACACCCGCGTACCACATACACAATCACCGCCATTTTACACTAACTTACAAAATGCGGAAGTACACAGCTACACAAATGGTTTCCCCTCACGCACGCAGCCTATTTACACTACACACTTCACACATTGCTGTCACTTACACCTCAGCTCAACAACAGTGCAAACCTACAGTGTATGCTGCAGGAACATCAAAACTGATTGTTAGCTCTTCAGCACATTGCTTGCTGCATATATTAATTACAAATAGGTCAAGTATATTTATTCATGATTTCATTAATTAATTCATTATCATAAAAAAAATACATATACAGAAAAAAAAACACACCACAGTATTGCAATAAAAAACGAAGACCTTCACTGCGCGCCTCACAAGGAGCGCCTACGGTGCTTATAGGACACAAAGTACACCAGGGGAGTGGCTTGCAATTAGCGCCAAAAGGAGATCAGCGCGGACCTTAGAATGAGCGCAAAAGCACCTCTGATAACAAAAAATACACCAACCGAGAGGCTCGCAATGAGCACCGAAGGATCTCAGACGACCAAAACGGTTACTGCCTGTGGCAAACAGCATTACCTGCCTTATAATTTTATTGCCCCGTCATTTTTGACAGGCAAGTCGCTAGTGTGTATATATATATATTTTGCATCTACTGTTGTTGTAAAAGAGATTGAACCAACTAATGTATTCTAACCTTAAAGCTTACAGTCTGTTCTAGTTCTTGCATTTTGGAAAATAAATCTTTTATTTCTGTTTTTTAATAGCTGAATATATTATTCATTAGTGAGAGGTGCCTCTTAGTAAAGGAGTGGTTGGATACAGCCAATGAAGGTTGAGATAAATCCAATTTGTATAAGCCCCCTTCTCCAATATTGTCCTTGCCGTTCTGGGTGTCCCGTAGTGATCATGAGCTCTCCCCTCTTCCAAGGGAGTGCCAGAAACTCCCTGGATTTGCAAATAAATGGCACACATTCAGCAGAAATCTATATAGCCTAATTTGCTTAGTAGCCAGCGTAGTCATTGAATAGAACATCTCATACATATTCAACATTTTGCTTTGTATGTAAAATACGTTGGATACATTTAAGAAAATTACCATTAACGTGCCCGTGTATTTTATACTTAAATTGAGAGAAACTGTAAACAAAGTTTCACAAAGAGCCTTTTAGTTGTGTTTTATCGTCTGATCTACATTAAATTGAATGGGAATGTAAGAACAATATGTTACAGTCCAGACATCCATAAGACTCACTGCCCCTTGTTTCCTGTACAATTTGTCTAAATTTAATGTCATTTATCTACACTATAGACTTTTTTTATTTTTATAGAAATACCACTTTGTAATGTGTAAGATATGATCATTTAAACGTAAAATATAATTTTTTGGACTGCAGAGGCCCTTTAATTCCATGAATTTTGGGCTTGTGGTCTAGTGGTTAGGATGCTGTGCTTTCACCGCTGCAACCTGGGTTTGATTACATGGTCACACCACCCTGAATTCATGCAGGGTTGGGCCTGGTCAGTACTTAAATGGGAGACCACCTAGGAATACCACTAGCTGTATCCTGTGGCCCACTGGAAAAGGAACTGGCAACCCACTCCAGTATCTCTGCCATGAAAACCAAGTGGATCAGCATGACCAAGGACATAAAGATGTGACTGGTGTGTTACGATTCATGAGGTCACAGAGAGTCGGGAAAGACTGAATGATGAAAAAAACACATCATTTTTCTCATTATCAAATGATGCACTAATTCGATATTTATTTTTTTTTTTAATACAGAATGAATTTATCGTCTGTGGAGGCCAAGCGTGCCGTGGTTTCTAAGCAAGCTGAGGAGGTGATCAATGGCATTTCCACTCAAGTAGTATGCTCTGCATTTAGTAATTACATTATGGTCGTGGTGACACAGTATGGAAAGATGGGAACCCTGGTGTCGGTCACCCCTAATGTGGTATCTGGCGATCTTGGAAAACCCTCCTTGACCACAAAAGTACTCTTAGGTCCTGATGAGGTAATCCTGAATTTCTTTGCAAATTTCTGTGACAAATACTGTATTTTTCAGTCTCTTTTTTTTCATATATATGAAAGGACTCCTAAAAGATTTACTGTATTAACTTGTTTTAGACGTTCAAATGTGAACACAAATGTACTATTTATTTACTGTTGCTCTTTTGCCCACCATAAATTAAATGATTGTTCTGGTAAACTACCTCCTCAAAAAAACATCTACTACACATGCTAGGAACCGGCCCCACGCTGATAAGAGGCAGTAACCTTGAAACAACTGTACGTGTGTAGTATTCTTAGCTTGTTTATAATCCATCCTGAGCTTTGCTCAAAGCTGTATAATACAGCAGGTAAGCTATGCTTAAAGGGGGCCATGTTTAAAATTGTAATGGATTGCAAGAGCAAAGCCTTTGTAGGCACATTTGCTTGTCCCTGCCAAGGTTCCCAGAATTCAGTGTAATAACTGTATTTCTCAGAATTTTGAGCAGGAAACAAGTTTTGCAACTTCTGAACGCAAATGTACTATTTATTTACTATATATATACAGTCAGGTCCATAAATATTGGGACATCGACATAATTCTAATCTTTTTGGCTCTATACACCACCACAATGGATTTGAAATGAAGCGAACAAGATGTGCTTTAACTGCAGACTTTCAGCTTTAATTTGAGGGTATTTACATCCAAATCAGGTGAACGGTGTAGGAATTACAACAGTTTGTATATGTGCCTCCCACTTTTTAAGGTCCCAAAAGTAATAGGACATATTAACAGTCATAAAACAAACTTTCACTTTTTAATACTTGGTTGCAAATCCTTTGCAGTCAATTACAGCCTGAAGTCTGGAACGCATAGACATCACCAGACGCTGAGTTTCATCCCTGGTGATGCTCTGCCAGACCTCTATTGCAACTGTCTTCAGTTCCTGCTTGTTCTTGGGGCATTTTCCCTTCAGTTTTGTCTTCAGCAAGTGAAATGCATGCTCAATCGGATTCAGATCAGGTGATTGACTTGGCCATTACATACAATTCCACTTTTTTCCCTTTAAAAACTTTTTGGTTGCTTTTGCAGTATGCTTCGGGTCATTGTCCATCTGCACTGTGAAGCGCTGTCCAATGAGTTCTGAAGCATTTGGCTGAATATGAGCAGATAATATTGCCCAAAACACTTCAGAATTCATCCTGCTGCTTTTGTCAGCAGTCACATCATCAATAAATACAAGAGAACCAGTTCCATTGGCAGACATACATGCCCACGCCATGACACTACCACCACCATGCTTCACTGATGAGATGGTATGCCTTGGATCATGAGCAGTTCCTTTCCGTCTCCATACTCTTCTCTTCCCATCACTCTGGTACAAGTTGATTTTAGTCTCATCTGTCCATAAGATGTTGTTCCAGAACTGTGAAGGCTTTTTTAGGTGTTGTTTGGAAAACTCTAATCTGGCCTTCCTGTTTTTGAGGCTCACCAATGGTTTACATCTTGTGGTGAACCCTCTGTATTTACTCTGGTGAATTCTTCTATTGATTGTTGACTTTGACACGCATACACCTACCTCCTGGAGAGTGTTCTTGATCTGGCCAACTGTTGTGAAGAGTGTTTTCTTCACCAGGGAAATAATTCTTCGGTCATCCACCACAGTTGTTTTCCGTGGTCTTCCGGGTCTTTTGGTGTTGCTGAGCTCACGGGTGCGTTCTTTCTTTTTAAGTATGTTCCCAACATTTGATTTGGCCACACCTAATGTTTTTGCTATCTCTCTGATGGGTTTGTTTTGTTTTTTTCAGCCTAATGATGGCTTGCTTCACTGATAGTGACAGCTCTTTGGATCTCATATTGAGAGTTAACAGCAACAAATGCAAATAGCACACTTGAAATGAACTCTGGACCTTTTATCTGCTCTTTGTAAATGGGATAATGAGGGAATAACACCCACATGGCCACGGAACAGCTGAGCAGCCAATTGTCCCATTACTTTTGGTCCCTCAAAAAGTGGGAGGCACATATACAAACTGTTGTAATTCCTACACCGTTCACCTGATTTGGATGTAAATACCCTCAAATTAAAGCTGAAAGTCTGCAGTTAAAGCACATCTCTTAGTTTCATTTCAAATCCACTGTGGTGGTGTATAGAGCCAAAAAGATTAGAATTGTGTCCATGTCCCAATATTTATGGACCTGACTGTGTATATATACTGTATATATAGGATGCAGATGCACTCACCACAGGATCCAGCCAGGGAACCAAGAGTAATTGGATGGGAGACCACCTGGGCATACCAGGAGCTGTATGCTGTGGCCCACTGTAGAAGGAACTGGCAACCCACTCCAGTATTTCTGCCATGAAAACCAAGTGGATCAGCATGGTGTGTTGTCCATTAAGTCAAGGAAAGAGTCAGACACGACTGAGCGACGCCATTTACATACCTCTTTTAATGCTGTAAATAGGAGTGTTAAGCTAAACGGGGTCATTTTAACATAGGGTTGGGGGGCTCATGAAATAAAATACACAATTGTAACTTTTTTTGTTTTATATGAACTTTAAACAAATAGCAAACATAATACAAACTGAACATTAGCAGAAACATAAACTTAACATTTTGTGAAGTTGAAGCTCCTGGCTCATCCTGGATTCAGTTTTTTTTTTGAGAATCAGAGCATTAAAAGGGGTTTGGCAGTGCGTTAAACAGGGAATTATGGGTCAAAATAGGATTATAGGGAAACCACGCTAAAAGGGGTATTGTTAAGCAGGGTATACCTGTATATAAATACAGGCATATCCCTTTTAACTCTGTAGATTTGATCCTAGAAGACCAAGTGCTAAACGAGTCAATTTTAACATTGTGTAAATAACAGGTGAACTCAGTTTTAATATTCCTTCCAGTGCTCTTGGTGTTTTGGAAAGATACACAAGCATCAGATCAGTCTTACTCAGGGATGTGTCGGGCAAAAAATGTGCCCATAAAAGCTTCACTCTTGCAATCCAAACATGGCTTCCCTTAAGCATATGCCTGCTGTATCAAACAGCTTTGAGCAAAGCTAGGGGTGGATTATACACAAGTCATGAATCTCACCTACGTACAGTTGTTTCAAGGATACTGCCTCTCATCAGAGTGAGGCCAGATTCTTAACTTGCGTAGTGGATATTTTGAGTAGGTAGTTCACCACAACAATCATTTAATATATGGTGGGCAAAAGAGCGATAGAAGGCCTCCACCGTACAGTAAATAAATAGTACATCTGTGTTCACATTTGAACGTATAAAACAAGTTAGAAAAACTTGTTTCATGCCAAGAATTCAGATAGATAGATAGATAGATAAATGTATGTATACAAATATACATACATGTGTTTGTATTATACACACACACACACACACAAATATAACTTGTGAATGGTATATTTATATTACATATTTTAAATAATTCTTTTTACATCTTTTACAGCCTCTCGTCCATGTATGTGCAAAAAATCTGGTTACTTTTGTGTCTCAGGAATCTAAGAACAAACCAATTCTTCTGTCTCTTGCATTGAAGGATAAAAGTGTGGACAGCATTAAATTACTGAAAGATGTTATCCGAAATTGCAAGGTCTGGTAATTTGTTTATGAGACTTATCTCCTCTGCATCACGTTAAAGAAATCTGTTCCATTCCTATCATGCAAGAAACATTGCTGCACAATAAATGTATTTTCTATATTTACTGTGTGTGTACACTTTTATTGCTTTTATGTTTGTTAGTAATCGCATTTTACAAGCGAATTGCCAGAATATTGCTGTGAGGAGTCTTAATTAAAGGGCTACTATTCTTTAGGAAAAACTTCACCTCTTTGTCAAGTATGCAATAATTTAACAGCATTCGCATCAAAGCATAATTAGAGAATATGTTAAAGTGACATGTGGAAAGATTTTTAATGCATTTATTGCTTCAGAAAAGAGGGTATTTGATAATGTGACACTGTTTTTCTTTTTCTTTTTTTTTTTTTTAAACGTATTCAGAAGTTTTAACTGTCTTTGGGGTTTACCCTCTGCATTAAATGCCATCTACAGAATAAATTATTATCTCTTTGTTTCAATAGAATTTTATTTAATATTTTTTCATGCAAAAACAACTTTTATAATAAAAAAAAATATGCACTTCCATACTTTCATTAAGTTCCTTTAAGTTTAGTAAACCAATTTTGAACAGAAGAGAGTTGTCCTGTTCTATATGGCTAGTTACAGTGCCACTCGTTGAATATAAAGGTATAGATATCTTATTTAAAAAAAAAAAAAAAAGCATATATATGTATACACACATAGTTACATAGTAATTGAGGTTGAATATATAGACGTTCAGTCCATCAAGTTTAACCTTTTTAGATATTTTCTATCATTATAATATGTGGATTATTTATTACCAGTTAATAATTGTTAATTGCTAATTATTAATTGATCCAGAGGAAGGCAAACAGAAATAAAACCATTGAAACTTTGCCAATTGTCTCATAAGGGAAACAAACATACATTTCTTCCTGACCCCAGACACTGGTGTTTGATTCCTCACTGGATCAATACTGCCTCTCTAATTATCCAGGAAAACCCTGAATGCCCTTTTTATTAAAAAATAATTCCAGTCCCCTTTTTAAAGGTATCTATCGAATTCGCTGTCACCACCTCCTCTGGTAGAGAATTCCACAGTTTAACCACCCTAACTGTGAAGAACCCTTTTCTTTCTCTAAGGTGAAATCTTTTTTCCCTCTAACCTCAAAGGGTGTCCTCTTGTCAGATGAAAATCTCTTGGCACAAAAAGTTCACCTGACAAAGCCTTATATTGACCCCCGATGTATTTATATAAGGTAATCATATCCCCTCTTAGGCGCCTTTTTTTTCTAGAGAAATAAGCTTAAATTGGTTAGTCTTTCTTCATAACTTAGCCCCTCCATTCCCTTTATTAGTTTTGTAGCCCTTCTCTGTACTTTTCCCAGCTCTAAAATGTCCTTTTTTATGAAGTGGTGCCAAAAATTGTACTCCATATTCCAAATGAGGGCGTACTACAGATTTGTATAGAGGCAGAATTATATTTGCTTTTCTTGCTTCTATACCCTTCTTAATACATGCTAATATTTTATTTGCCTTTGCAGCTGCTGCTTGGCTTTGAGCACTGTTACCTAGGTGGTTGTCCACAAGCACTCCCAAATCCCTTTCAATATCTGATACCCCTAGATTTGCTCCATTAAGATTATAAATTGTATGGCTATTTTTCCTTCCCAAATGCATAACTTTACATTTATTAGTATTAAATCTCATCTGCCATTTAGATGCCCATTCCTCAATTTTATGTAAATCCCTTTGGAGGAAAAGTACTTCATTATCTGATTTAATTACCTTGCACAACTTCGTGTCATCAGTGAAAATGGAGACACCACACTCCAATCCTCCTAAGTCATTAATAAATATGTTGAAAGGAGAGGACCTAATACTGAACCCTTTAAACAATGTATTTTTTTTATATATGTAGTATGAAATTCTGCCACATTGAAGTATTGAATTCATGCTACATTTCCCCTGCCAATTCCACAGAGAAACATTTGTTTTAAATATTTAAACAAATATTACTGTTTTACATGCATAAATTTCACTTTGCCATGCCCCTTTATATATATATATATATATATATATATATATATATACTAGTTATTTGCCCGATGTAAATGACAGGATAATATATATATAAATATATATATATATATATATATATATATATATATTTATTTATTTTTTCACCCCATTCCCCTGTATCTCTTTCCCCCCTCTCCCTCTTTGTCCCTTTCCTTCTCCTAGAGCCCAGCTGGTGCACTGCTAACAGATAGTTTCTAAATCGTTACACATGCTTTAGAAACTATATTAGAGAGATATATATATATATATACTAGCGAATTGCCCGTCAAAAAATTGTAAGGCAGGTAATGCTGTTTGTCACACAATGTAAGTGTTTTGGTCCTTTGAGAGCCTTCGGCGCTCATTGTGAGTCTCTCCCCTGCCGTTATATATATATATATATATATATATATATATATATAAATATGTTTTAATAATGATTAATTAATGAAATCATAAATTAATATACTTTAGCTTTTTGTAATGAATATATGCAGCAATCAATATGCTGAAGAGCTAACAATCTGTATTGTGCTGCAGCATAAAATGTACATTTGCAGCCTTATTAAATTGTGATTCGGCAAGTTGAAAAGGGCTCTATATAAGCACATAACATATTTTTCTCAGAAGTTTTTAGTTAGTGAAGAACTTGCTTTTAAGATAGAAGTTCACCAACTAAAAACTTCTGTAAAAAAATTATGCTATGTGCTGAAATAGAGCCCTATTCAATTTGCCGAATCACAATTTAATAAGGCTGTTGGGAGTGTTTGTGACCTGAGGTGTAAGTGTCAGCAATGTGTGCAGTGTAAATAGGCTGTGTGTTCGAGTGCCAAGCGTTTGTTTAGTTGTAGAAAGGTAATGTTATTAGTTGCAAGTTAGTGTTGTAAAATGGCGGTGATTGTCTATGTGTTACGTGGGTCTGGAGCATTTTCCATACTTCCTAATAGTGTATTTTGTACCTCGTAGGGTCCTGTGTAAAAGTCTTATGTGCCTGGCGGTGTTTTCCATGGCTATGGGTCATGTAGCCTTGTTTCAGATTTTTTTACCTCGTATTATTTTTTTTCTAAGTCCCGCTTTGCAGTCTTATGTGCCTGTCTGTGTTTTGCGTGTTTTGGGGTCGTGTAGCCTCGTTTTCGTTTTTTTGGCCGCCATTTTTTTTTTCGTGCAACTTCAGTCCCAGGCACCCTGGATGTCCCCTCCATGCTATGTGTGATGTTTTTTTATATTTTTTTGTATTTTCTTTACAAAAGAAGTACGTATTTTTTTGACATCGTATTTTATTTTATTTTTATCTAAGTGCCGCGGGTCGTATTTTTTTTTCTAAGTCCCGCTTTCCTTTTTGCAAAGTGTTAATGCCTGTAATTTTTTTTTTTTTTTTTCAAACTGCTACTATTTATATATAAACATTTACAGCAAGCATTAGAATGTATGGTCCATACAGGACCTGAGAGCATGTTTCCATAAGCAAGTTGTTCAGCTTGAATTTAATGGCGCAGAGTAAATAAACAGTTTGAGTGCCGGATCATTTAACCAATTATTGACCAGTGGAAAGAGCTTCAGATGTAGAAATATTTAATATTTGACTTTTGTAAGAGAGTGGTATCCATGAATTCAGAATCAGTGGTGGAGCCAGAGTATGGAGGTCCCTGGTGCAAAATAATTGGGCCCCCTTGCAACTTTTCTTTTCATGCCCTTCGAGTCAATAAAAAAGCCAACCCCATGAAATCCATAAAAAAATCCCAAAATATATGTAAATTATCACAGCAGCCCTGTAAGGTAATCATTTGCCATCCTCATCATCTAATAAATTATTATATCTAATTTTCTGCCAGTAGCAGATGCTCCATACCCTGTTGTGGGCCCTGGTGCTTTGCTCAGCCACTGTTCAAAATAACATAGACATTAGAGGAATCACTAGTGAGAAAGATCTTTAATTTTAGGCAGCCATTTATAAAAGCAAATAAAGTGAAACAAAATGTTGGTTCCAACTGTAGTATAATTGCATATAATAGTTAATAAATTAAAGGACCACTTTATTCAACAAACTAACAACACTAGCAGTTTTGTAAGTCATGGCCATAAAACATATTTTAAAAAGAACATTTTTTGCAGATTGCTAGTGCATGGAAGCTGACATGACAGTCATACTTCCTTTTCCACGTCCAAGTGTGCTGTTAAAGAGCAAGGTTTGTAAGGTGTTTCTACGAAGCCCAAGGGAAGTTGGGAGAATCCCTCTCCCTCCTCCTCCTTCTTCCACTTCTGAATAGATAATAAAAATGTATAAAACACTCCCACTGAGTCTCCAAGCCAGCTGGAAGTATGTAAGACACAAACATGGCATCCTTCAGGAACAAGCAGTGTCTAATAAAATAAAGATTTTACCTAAAAGTATGCCCACTGTTTATAAAGCTACTAATATTGTTAATTTGATACAAACTTCACAAATGTATGTAGATTTTCCACAGTGGTTGTTTAAAGAGTGTATTACTTTATTAATTTAAAAAAAACATGTTTTGCCCAATATCAAGCATAATTGATCTAAATAGCATTATGTAAATATGTTACTAGAATGGTCTTTTAAACTTATCGTATGTTTTTGAGCACTTTTTTTATTTACAACAAAATAGATCTAACCCACTGTACTGGAACACTCTTAAATGCTGAGAGTGTGAAACATTACAAATAATACTCATTGTTACAACTCGTTCCGGGCCACAGGAGAGCAAACATCACTTAAACTTATGTCAACCAAGAAAAAAAGTAATGTTTTCCAAATAAACCTTCAGTTTCAGCAAACACCTTACTATAGCATGTTATGCAGGAATATATAATGCTGGGCTCTCTAGCTTATGTTGCAGTGGGTGTTATTTAAAAGACTACTGTACAATAACTATATATATATATATATATATATATATATATATATATATATATATATATTATTTAAATCATACAGTTAGTTTTTAATGATAATAAAAAAGTTATACTTCTGCTGGACCATGGAGGCATCCATAATAAGTTGTGGAAGTTGTGTGAAGGGCGTTTACATATCTGGAGAGCAATGCTTGCGTTTTTTAATGCCTTTCATTTCATAATGTTCTTTAAATACAGGAATACTGTTTTCGTTTTTTACTTTGATAAACAATGTGACAATGTGCTGCACTTCCAGAATTATATTTCAAGGTGTTCATATCCCAGGGACATTAAAACTTGTTTACAAACAAGCAATAAACAGAACAAACAGCCCAATTCGTAGGTTAAATCAATGAAAATGGAATTAGTGGAAACAAAGAAAATGTGCTGCAAGATTTATATAAATAAAATACAATGCAATTTTATGATTTAGTAGTGTTCATGTGAGCAAGTGATAAGTGGAAGCAATCATACACAGCCAGTGTTTTACTTTGATAAATAGATGTCTAAAGCATCACTTTAAATGCACTTTCTTCAACAAAAATAAATAGTGACATTTTTCAGAACAAGATTAAAAAAACAGTATTGTCTGCAATGTTATTACCTTTTATAATAGACTTATGTTTCCTTTTTTCTTGCTTTATTGTTCCTTTGTAATAAGAGATTGTGACTATCCGAGAGTAGGGGCTATACAAGCCCAGAGCAACCTTCTATGGACTACAGGTTATCTACCCGCAAGGAGCTTTGGGTTCTTTGAAATCTCTGCACCAGCACCCTGATATATGGCTTCTGTATCAATCAGAGCCTCACCATCAGTAATTAGCACCTCCAGGAGTCCCAGTAACCTTCCTGTGGTAGTGATCAGGACAGGTTACTTGTATGGTGGAGATAAGATCAGTATCACAGCCACCAGAAACAAAATAATAGAACATACATTTTCTATATGTCTCTGATGGCCCTGTTTTATTTTTTAAATGACAGCAGTATTTATAAGGGATAGATACAGAGGGGGATAGTAACAATGAGAGGGGGGTGGCAGACAATTACAGGAGATGACCCCATGTGGGGTCTAGCTTCTTGTGAGCAATAGGCTTTACCCTTCAATACACATCCTGCCGTCTCATTGTCTGAGTGGTCCAGACCTTAGATAGAGTACATGGCAGATGGAATTAACTTAAATTTGCTAACAATGATCCAGAGCTGATTATAAATACAATGGAGATGATTACGTACATACTCCAGTGGCTGGAGCCAAGCTGTATGTCCTTTAATGAGCTCAATGGGCCAACACCCAGGCTGAGAAAAAGTGGTCCGTGACAGAGATATAATTGCAATTATTATTAAAAAAAAAAGTAGTATACTCAATCTTTGCTGCATCAATTTATAGCTCACTGTCTACATGGGTAAGGCTACAATTGTAGATTAGTTGAACAATGCATAAAAAGTTACATGGTTCACTGGTGCTTCTCTTTTGACCAGCCTGTTTTTGCATGCTCCTGTCTTTCAACTGAGCTAGCCAAATGACTGGAGAGTACAAGGCACACCCACTACTTGCCCCAGTCAGGATAGGCTAGGGAAGTATAAAGACAAGCCTCTAAAACACATTAGGACATAAACATTTTGGATGTTCTACTAAAGACTATGACCTCTGCTAATTATCCAGCTAAGTGCTCAGGACGACAAGTTACAATACGGAGATAAGTTCAGCATGTATAGCCAGCAGGACCTGCACCCAGCCCAGAGAGTGGCCAATTATGGAAGAGGGGAATTTGCACCCTTAAGTAACCCTTTTTTATGTCTTTACCTCAAGTCATCAACTCATCCAGTTATCTTCATGAAAGCAACCCAACCCTATATATGTCTCCTGACTGGATCTCTGAGACGGTTCCTGCTAATGCTTCTGGTAGTAATGGACCAGATCTGGGATGGTTCTCAGTAGCATCTCAAGAACAACTTCTTAAACTGGTCAATCCTCCTTGCTTCTGCCCTTCAAGACCTAGGACCAACTCGGTTGTGTTCAATAGCATAGCTTCCACGCTTCAGTCCTCAGATTGCTAAAGAGTCCCCAATAAAGGCACCAGGACTTTGCGTGTTAGATCAGCACCCATGTGCGCGCAGCGATCATGGCCCTGATAGCGTTATGCATGTGCGTGTGTCTTCAGCGCCATCTAGTGTCTGAAAAGATTGCTTTTGTTATACGCATGCAGAAAATGCTCAGATAAAACATAGCCTATATATAATAAGAAGCTGCTATAACATATTATAATTATCAAACTGCGATTTGTTGTCACGCTTGCCAGAGGGCCGCAACTGCGAGCCGTTGTGGCATTGAAGCCTTCCGAGCTTGGAGGACTTAGGCAATGAGTGCCGAAGACGCTTCTGCGAGCCTCAAGGAGTGAGGAGAGCAGTTCAGGCACGCTGGACTTGGGCTGCAAGCAGTCAAGGAACGCATGACTTACTTAGGCTGCAAGTAATTGAGGAACGCGGGACTCAAAAAAAAAATTCCAACCTCGGAATCTCAGGGGCCAAAAAATCTGACCTCGGAAAAAAACGAATGTAACGACCGAACCACGTAAAACGAAAAACAAGAAAAATAATAAAAACTAAATTAAAACACTCACACACAGCACAGGGGGAGAGCCAGAACACAGAGGAGTGAGGTTGCAAGCGAATTTGAGCCAAATTTGCCCTGTTTCGTCACTCAAAAATCGGCTAAGCAAGAACAAAAATGGAGGCCAAAAAACTCAAAAAAGTCTGAAATTTGATGAAAACGAGGCTGTGCAAAACCAGGCACGCGGGACTTAGAGAATACACGAACGCAAAGACCGTAACATTGACACGAACAACGCCTGGACTTAGAAAATACACCACGCCAAAATCGCCGGACTTAGAAAATACACCACGCCAAAGACAGTACAACGCCATTTTGAAAATACAACCAATGCCAGTCAGCGCACACCATACAAACAGACACATAGAGGAGAAACACACAGGGAAGGGACATGGGGGAGATGCTGGAAAGAGACACATGGCATTACCAAGCACAAAACTTGCAGGTCAATGAACCCTGCAATGAATGGCCCCTATAGTAGGCGCCGGAGGTGCTCAGCGAAGCAAAAGCCTCACATTGTGTGGCAAACAGCATTGCCTGGCTTACACTTTTATGCTCGTCATTTTTTGACGGGCAATTTGATAGTCACATATAATAGTTGTGATAATTGCGAGTTGTCGTCACGCAATGTTAAAAAATACTGGCTTCCGCATGCAAGACTTAGAAAAAGGCTTGCAATGAGCGCCAAAGGCGCCCATTGCAAAGCCCGCACAGATTAGTAAAAAGGAAGACTTTAATTTTAAAAAAATTAAAGCTTTAACGTCCGCCATTTTTTTTAAGCCAGTGACTCGGAAGCCGTTCAGAGGCCCCCAAAACACACCAATTGATTACAAAATTAACTAACAACCTCACACACAGAACAGGGGGAGAGGCAGGTAGCCTGTAAGTGAGGTTGAAAGCTAATTTGTTCTTTTTTTTGGAGGTGACAATGAATACTGACTCCCTGGAGTCCCTAGTGCTTTGCACTTAATTGTTAATTAATTTATTCTTTATTATTATAGGACTAATAAAAATGAAAAAATCGTCACTACTTCAGTGAGTTAAAATTGATAATAGAGGATATGTTTGATAATGAAATTATCAGCTACAAGAAAATTATAATGTCAGATTATCTCCCATTTATATTGCTTACAAGAAAAGCATCATTATGGCATAAAATCCAGATTTTCCATATGTCACATTCACAGACACTGTGACCATATTTTAAAGATAATCCTCATATGTGCAGAAACTGCTAATTATAGGATTATGTAGTTAGGGGTTTTAAATAATCCACATCAGTATCAAAAAACATAACTTCAACTAATAAAAACAAAAGAGTGAAGAAAATTTAGAAACAGAGATGGAAGGAGAGGTTTAAGGAAGATGGAGACCAAAACAATAAATAGATAATTGCTGCAATACATTACTGCAATATACTTGCTGTTTCATTCAAGAAAAAGGGGGTTGCCAGTGACTTGTTGCCTTCCTTAGTCCTTCCTCTCCTCCAGAGTCCCGACGGCTACCGTTTCACCCCTACACAGGGCTTAGTCATGGGGTAACTGACACTGATTCAGAGGTGTTAAAACGGCTTAACGAGAAAAAAAATGGAGGCTGTAAAGACGTAATTTTTTTCAAGCCCGCAAATCGGAAGACTATTTCGGGCTTGGGGAATTTGATTAAGTTCCCAGGCCCGCAAATGGTTTCAGACCCGTACAGCACAGAGCAGGGAGAGGGAGGAGAAAAAAAACGGGGAGGGAAAGGGTGGAAAGAGACGCAGGGGAGGGTGTAAGGGGGAAAGAGACAGAGGAGGGGGGGAAAGAGACACAGAGGAGGGAGATAAGGAAAAAAACTCACAGGGCAGGGAGAGGGGGCAAAGAGACAGCGGGAGGGAGAGTGGGGGGATTGAGACATAGGGTTGAGAGAGTGGGGAGAGGCTCATTGCTGGGCTCGTGATTAGCGCCTATGGGGAGAGGCTCGCAATGAGTGCTGAAGGTGCTCATCGTGGGGCTCAGGATGAGCGCCAAAGGTGCTCATTGCGAAGCATAAAAGTGGCGAGTTGGTCGAGGCCTGCAATGAGCGGCAAAGCTAAAGGCACTCATCGCAGAGGCCTGTAAAGTACACAGGGAGAGGATCGCAATGAGCGGCAAAGGCACTCATCGTGGAGCTTGCGATGAGCGCAGAAGGTGATTATTATGGAGCATGAAAGTGGCACGTTGGGCGAAGCCGCTCATCGAGAGGCACGTAAAGTACACGGGGGAGAGGCTTGCAATGAGCGCCAAAGGCGCTAATCGTGCTCCACGCAAGTTAGAGGAGGGAGAGTCTCGCATTGTGTGGCAAAGTTTATTGCCACCATTTTTGACGGGCAAGTTGCTAGTTAGTATATAAAAACATACATAATCTATTTAACCCTAACCATTAAAGGTAGGGGTAGGGTTATGATTAGGGGTTAGAGTTCGGGGTTAGGGTTAGGTTAAATAGATAATGTATGTTTTTATATATTATTGGCAGGTCATATTATATTGAGGCTGTTATGTTTTATCTGAGCATTTTCTGCATGGCTATAACAAAACCAGTTGTTTTAAATATTTTCAGACACTAGATGGCGCTGAAAACACGCGCATGTGCATAACGCTGTCGGGGCAGCGATCGATGTGCGCACACGGTGATGGCGCTGATCTAACACGCAAGGTCCGACTAGTCGCTGGTTTGTCTGGCCAGTGATAAAGAAAGGGAACTACATGACCCACAGAAATCATGTTTCAAGTACAGGTGCCCCCCAGTCTGATTGGGGAGGACAGTGTTTTGATTGCCCAAATTTCCCCTGGAAACATCCATACCACTTTCTTGCAAGCGACAGGTGACCTTTAGTTGAAGTGGTTCAGTACTCACAGTTTCATCTTTCTGCCCTTGTGTAGTCCCTACCCTCATTTGCCCTGAAATACAGTGATTATGCACGGAGTTATCAGCAATCAAGGTAGCACATTAGCCAATGTTGTGCCATCTACACCACTAGACAGATATAGGAAGTTATGCAAATGTTGTGGGTAACCACAGACAATTCATCTAAACAATGAAACATTGAAACAATGTATTGGCTGTCAGTGATTGGCTAAAATGAATTATGAATTTTATGCTACTTTTAGCAGAGGTGTTAACTCAAAAAATCAAACTGCTTCCAAATTTAAAGGTAAGTTTAATAATGTTTATTTTGGATTTTTTTTAATGCAAAAACCCGGTTGCATACACTACTGATTCTCCTCTATCAGATGCATTCATAATCTATAAAACTTAAATGTGATTTTAAGACAATGAAATCTCATTAACAAACAATTAAATCTTTTTTTTTTTTTATACCAATCATTCATAAAATAATTGTTGTTAAATTATTTCATATTTAGCACCTCCGTTCTGTCACTTTAGGGTGATAAGTTGCCTCTCCCTGATCTAAGCACTTTCTAAGATCTAGGAACAAGATGGCAACTTTAACACTGCTTGCAGTTCAAAGTCCAAATAATTACTTTCTACTGCAATCTAGGACATACAAATAAGACTACAACAAGATGTAATTTGCATTTACAGAGAGCCTTTGTCGAGCCAGTGCTTGTCTGGCTAGTTTCACACATGCACATTTACACATAACTACAGTATTATTTGTTTATGTAGCCAATGAAAGCGGCCTTTGTAGTTTTACAAGGTCTGCTCTCTTTACACTCACCACAACACACAAGACGTATCATGCAGCACTTGTTAGTACAACAGAAGGAAGTATATGTGTTGTAAACAATAAGGAAACACAGGGTTTGGCAGTGGAAGAGTTAAAGTTGTCCCAAACTATTATCAGTGGGCCTCATTCAATTGCGACTTGGCCAATTGAATAGGACTCTAAATAAGCACATAGCATACTTTTTTAAAATAAGTTTTTAGTTAGTAAAGACCTTGCTTTAGTTTACTAACTAAAAACTTATTTCAAAAAAATATGCTTTGTGCTTATTTAGAGCCCTATTCAATTGGCCAAATCGCAATTGAATCAGGCCCAGTGACGGGGTTACTGCCGGTGCAAAGCCGCAAAAGGGTAGGGACCCTCTGCTACTGTCCATGGTCTGGAGTAAAGGAAGATTGTTAATTTATTAGTGGAGGGTGGCAGATAATTATTTTATTGAAAGGGAATCTAATCGCTATGGGATGATATATATATATATATATATATATATATATATATATATATATATATATACATATATATATTGACAGAGTGATGGTGCATTATGTGGCCTCATTTGCATGTCCCGCCCAGTTTTCCCAGACTGATATATATATATATATATATATATATATATATATATATATATATATATATATATATTGACAGAGTGATGGTGCATTATGTGGCCTCATTTGCATGTCCCGCCCCGTTTTCCCAGACTGATATATATATATATATATATATATATATATATATATATATATATATATATATATATATATATATTGACAGAGTGATGGTGCATTATGTGGCCTCATTTGCATGTCCCGCCCAGTTTTCCCAGACTGCAGTGCATATACTGTATTTCTGAGAAATTTGAGCAGGAAATAAGTTTTCATCAACTTATTTTTAGACATTCAAATAGAATCATTAATGTACTATTCCTTATTTGTACAAAAGTTGTGGGTTCACAATCCCTGCAATGGGCGTCGAAGCTGCTCAACGTGCTGTAGACGGAGAGGCTCGCAATGAGAGTCTCAGCGCGGGTCTCGCAATGAGCGCCAAAGATACGGCATTCCCAGCCTTAAAATTTGATTCCCGTCATTTTTGACAGGCAAGTAGCTAGTATATATATATATATAAAAAAAGGCTTGTTTCCTGCTCAGAATTCCAGTTATTACACTGAATTCTGGGAAGCTGAGCAGGTACATGTAAATGTGCCCACAAATGCCTCACTCTTCAATCCATAACCCATTTTAAACATGGCTTCCTTTAAGCTTATGTCCACTGCCTTACACAGCTTTTTTGCAAAGCCAAGGCTGGATTATACACAAGCTGGGAATCCTACCCACGTACAACCGTTTCAAGTTTACTGCCTATCATCAGCGTGGGGCGGGGTCTCAGCCTGTGTTGTGGACCTTATGAGGTATGTATATATACAGTAAACTCCTGATTAGCCTGCACTTACAGGGACTTCCTATTGCGGGCTAACTGTAGTTGCAGGTTGATCAGGAGTCCAAGGCCCTTAAACCCCCCAAAAACCCTAAAAATGCCTTTAAAAAGGCATTAGCACTTAAACCTGGCCATTTAATTAGAAAAAAAGTTAGCATTTTTTTTTGCAGTCTCGAGACTAGTGCCGGGTATGCCTGTTTAGCAGGAGTTTTGCTTGAGAGTACCGGTTAGTCGGGTGCCGGATAACTGTGGTTTTACTGTATATATATTTATGTGTATACAGATGTGTATTCCGGATGGCAGGTTGAGTATCAAAAAGGTTGATTACCAAACTCCCATAAGGAATAATGTAAATTGGTTTTAACATGATGAGTACCAAGGTAGCGCAATAAGTATCAGGATATATATATATATATATATATATATATATATATATATATATATATATATATATATATATTTTAACATTTATGGGGTTTATAGAAAATTTGCAAGGTGGGGGCCAAATTATTAATCCCACCCTTCTCTAGCTTTTTCACATATATCTTAAGTATACACCACTGTGAGATTGCACTGCTTATTGTGGAGTTACACATCTAAAATGTTGATTAAAAGGACATGGCAAATGTTATTGCAGAACTTGAGTGAAAAGTAAATAAATGTAACTGCAATTGGTTGTTACTTTGAGTGGAAGAGTTAGATCATAAAGTTTGGACCTTAGGCATTTTAAGTGTAAATTACCTGAAAAAAATCCCACATGTCTGTTATACCTTTATGTGACTTATTTTGTGGTGATAAACCAAGGGCAGATTAGTGATACAGTATAAGAGTGGGTGATGGATTCTGCGAGTGGGTGTCATTTATGGGTGTTTTTCTGCTTTGTTGATGAAGGGTTTCCTGCAAAAGGAAAGAGGGCGTGGTTTGTTAGACGTGGGCTTTAAACATGTGGGCGTGGTTTGTGTGAGTAGGTGTGTCTTATGCATAATCGGAATGGGCGTGTTCTCACCGCTACCTGGGACAGGACCAACAGGTAACTCTAGTACAGGAGGAGACACCTCAACGGAAGGAGCTGGGATCATAAGGTGGACCCCAAATCTGTGTAATAGAGAATAATAAGAGTGATATAGAACTAGGAGACCCAAAAAAAACCACCTGGGACAGCAAGTGGATGAGGTCACACACAGGTATGTGCTGAGCATTACTGTATGTGGGCTGTCTACTGTACAGTATTATAGAGACCAACCTAAATTAGGTGACCAACTTTTGTGTGTGTATATATTATACAATAATATATTTATATTATGATTTACCCATAATGATTTTTTGTATGATAATAGTTGGATGTGTAGCTATACATATATATTTGTTTTGTTGTTTAGTCATGTCCAGCTCTCCGTGACCCTATGTACCAAAACATACCAGACACTATAATGTTTCTGTTCCTGCTTTTCCATAAGGTTTTCTTGGCAAAGATACTGGGGTGGGTTGACAGTTCCTTCTCTAGTGGATCGCACAGTATATATATATATATATATATATATATATATATATATATATATATATTTTATATATATCATACAATACATTAACTGAATAGATAATCCATATGAAGAGTTGCATGTATATCAGGGCTTAAAAAAATCCCAGGAGCCAGGTGGCTACAATTGCAAACATTTTACTTCTGGCTCCTAAGTTTTTAGGTAATCTTTCCTGACTCCTCCTTGTTCTGTCTTGACCCTAAATGTGGTATTACTATTATTATTACCACCACCACATTAATACCACATTTCGGATCCAGACATAATAATGAGAAGTTTGTCATGCATTAAAAGCACAAAAACCGGCCCATAAAACAACAATGTAACCCTGAAATGTGCATATAATAATAGGGCAATTTTTGGGTGAAAAAACAAATGTGGAACTGAGCTCCTTTTGTACAAATGGTTTCTGGGTCTGATTTATTATTTGCTTTCTTATTTTCACAAACCTCATGACACCCTCTTAATATATCATACTTTTAAGGGTTAATTGTCCTTTGACAGAAAGGAAGAATAGGAGAGAGATGGAGGAAATATGAATTTATTTCAGAAGTGTTGGTTGAAGTAACACAAACTCCTGTATAATCCCTCAAAGGGGTTGAGATGTCCGTCATGATGCTGCTGTGATGGACACTTTAGTAATATATAGTCTGAGTGCAGTCACTAAATGTCTTGATATATTCTGCACTCTGGAGTTTCTCTGACAGCCCAGGATCTTAAGTATTTATTTTGGCTCCAAATTGTTTGGTTATTTTACATATATTTATAAAAAACATGTCCTGTCATTCCTGGGGGGGGGGGGGAGGGGCGGGGGGCTCTCATGACTATAGCTTAGCAAAGAGACATAGACTTTTAAGGCAGACCTAAAAGGTCCATCTGTTTTGCCCATTTTATTTACCTAATAATGGCATAACTAAACTTCAAGGTGGCCACATTCTTATGGCTGGCAAATTGAAATAATTGACCCTACAACTTCCACTGGATGGCTGCCCTACTTAACTTTATTTTGTACCTTCAAGCACCACCCCTACATCTTCCACCTTCAGCTTTATACCTTTTTATATACATATATAGTTGTTGTTTAGTCCTTTGGTCATGACCAACTCTTTGTGAGCCTATGGATCACAGCATGCCAGGCACACCTGTCAGCCACTGCCCCTCTGAGCTCCATCAAGCTCATGTTCATGCTTCAATGACCTCATCTATCCATCTCTGCCTCTGCTGTCCCCTTCTTCAATCTTTTGCAGCATCAGAGTGTTCTCTAGGGAATCCTGTCTTCCCATGAAATGGACAAAATGTGTGAGCTTCAGCCTCATGATCATATATATATATATATAGTAGCTACTTGCCTGTCAAAAATGACGGGAATCAAATTTTAAGGCTGGGAATGCCGTACCTTTGGCGCTCATTGCGAGACCCGCGCTGAGACTTTAATTGCGAGTCTCTCCGTCTACGGCACGTGCCTCGCGATGAGCAGGTTCGACGCCCATTGCAGGGATTGTGAACCCACAACTTTCGTGCTTTGCAATGTTTACTTTCAGCGCTCATTGCAGTCTAAGGTCTAAGTCCTGCGGGCCTCGCAGTTGGGTCGTCAACTGCTCTCGGCTCGCTTTGCAAGGGTCGCAATTATTTAACATTGCGTGTCCAACATCGCAAACGTGACAACTGACATATTAGTAAAATTATCCTATTCAGAATCTCAGTAAATACAGTATTTGCACTGCACTTTAGGAAAATGAGCCCACAGTACATTTTCCACTACATGGCTCCTTTTAGCACATGCCCGTCGTTATAACACAGCTTTCATGCACAACATAGGATGGAGTTGCAATAAGGACACCTATCCACAGACAGTGCTGTTTTATGTTGTTGTTGTTAAGTCCTTCAGTCCTGCAATAAAATATATATTTTTAAACTTTACAAAAAAATTGTTTTATATAAAAATAAGTAGTTTATAGTTTAGATTGTTTAGTAGTGTCCAGCCATATGGAGGCAGCACACCAGGCACATCTGGTTGTTCTTATCCATATGGTTTTCTTGGCAAAGATACTGTAGTAGGCTGCCAGTTCCTTCTCCAGTGGGATGTGATTTACTGACCACTCTGCTATGAACTGCCCATCTTGGATGACCCTACATGGTATAGCTCACAGCTTCAATAAGGTGCACAAGCCCCTTCACAATGACAAGGTAGCGATCCTGAAGGGGACTGTTATGTATATGTGTGTGTGTGTGTATATATATATATATATATATATATATATATATATATATATATATATATATTCTAAGAAGGCCTTTGTAATATATTCTCACCAAGAAATCTTGTCCTGACTCTGTTCCCTCTAGCACTGAACATGAAAGTAGCCATAAAGCTAAGTACACAAGGTGCTTGGTAATTTTATCCAAATTAGGAATTTTAGTTTGTAATTAATAATGACCTCTGTGAAGTTAGTTAATAATTAACACTGTAATGGAATTCAGAAGTGTTTTTGTTATTTTTAGATTTCTCTTTGGAAGGAAAGGTGTTAGAGGTGCATTTAATTTTTTCTACTCTCCCAGGAGTATGAGTCCTTTTAAATGAATATGTTTTCCTTTAGTCTTGTTGGAAACACTGGCAGTTGTGGTTGCCCCACTTTCTGCAGATAGAAACCTACTATGCATTGGAATGTGATCAACAGAAACCAAAATGGTAGATTCCACCACATCATTTGGAAGATAATAAATGTGATGACTGTATTATTTTTTACATACTGTGGAAGGAGAAGTGGGGAGGAAGGAAGAAATAGATACTTGAATGTATTTTATCTCAGTGATACCAGCCTCCTTCTTTTGCGCATGCTTACAAGCAAGTGGCTTGCACTGATAAATGCAAGCTCTACTCTGCAGAAATGTAAACACCCCTCTAAAACACACCACTTTAACTAAAATATCATAAATGGATCCAGTGTCTGGCTTAGGCATCAACATTTAATTTTTTATCTAATTAAAACCTATCTGAATACCTTTTTTTCCTGCCAAAGTTTATATATTTGTTTATATGAAGAAAGACAAAGTTATATATACATTTGTAGGCATATTTGCATTTCCCTGCTTACCTTCCCAGAGTGCAGTGTAATAACTGTATTTCTTGGAATTCTGAGCAGGAAACAAGTTTTTAATTTTTTTCTTCATTGTATAGTGTTTCTTGAATACCAGAAGGCGTTGGTGTGTTTTTTTTTCCTACAAACTAACTTAAAATTCACCTTTTTTCCTCAAACCTGTTTTTTTTTTTTAAATAATTAATAAAACAATTACCTAATAAATGATGCTATAAAATATCTTTTGGTTATCCATCTATGCTCAGTCGCCTTTTGAGTGTGTATTACTGAAGCCTGCTGTATACAGCATTGTGCTATGAGCCGGGTCAGCCCGCAGACGGGTGTGGTATTCATCATCCTGACGGATTATTTGGATTTAACTTTTACTGCTGGAAAACCAACCTGAGCTTTTCATTTGCTCCCATTGTAAAGTCTCTAAATAAACATATCTGCCAAGGTTTACTTAATGGGAAAAAGGCACGGCCAGGCCCTGTGACATCATTATTTGAAGGGCTGCCAGTGAGTAATATCCTTATGACCGTTTATATTTAGAACAGGTTTTGGCTGCACTTTACTGACTATTCTACAATGAAAAATATAAAATACTGAATCTGACTAAGAGCATAATAAGGCAGGAAAATATAATATAGATTTTAATTAGAAAAAAAAATACATTTTGATGGCCGTGCTGGTCCCTGGAGTCATCCATGAGGCTTTGGTGAAGGTTGCATATGTGAGTGGGGTATTTACATTTCTGCAGGACAAGGCTTGCAGTTATTTTGTTTCTGAACATGTGTTGGTGAAAGGGTTGGGTGTCAAATGCTTGGTGTATTATTGTCCATGAGGTCACAGAGTCAGACACGACTGAACGACAAAACAACTACAAACCTAATTAGAAAATATCTAAAAAGGTTGAACTTGATGGATATTTGTTGTTTTTTTCTTTTGGCCTTCCTCTGGATCAATTAACAATTAATCCACATATTGCAGATCAATTACTATGTAATAACAGGGCAAGTGTGACCCAAGATAGTCTGCTCTTTTACCTGTGTTTACAAATTCAGGAAAATGTCGAAATAGAGTTATTTGAAAATTGTGTGACCCAGAGCAGGTCTGGCTGGTTCAGATACCTGTGGGGCGTCCGGGATCCAAAAATATATTTTTGCAAATATAAATCAATATAGTTTGTTGAAGTTCAGTCTGTTCTTTTGGATCATGCAGATTTGTTTGTATATGTCATGTAACAGGAAACAAATAGGATAAAGGGACACAGCAAAGGTCCCGCTTTTGGTAAATTAGCAATAAAAATTAGAATATTTTCAGTTGGAATGTATTAAATAATGTATGTTAATAATAGGACAACTTTGAATTTACTACATTTTGGCTGTTACTCAGCTTAAGAGATCCTCACACAAGTATCTAATTAAGATGGTTAAACGTTTCCCTGGATTAATGGATTATTTTTACATATGGCTTTTTAATTGTCTGTCTGTGAACAGGCAGACTCTATTGATACACCAAGAACCAGAAGCAAAAGGAAGCCATTGATCCAGTATTGATAACAAGACCAGTCCGTTACTCGACTTAATAGATTCTCCCACCATGCTGGTCTTATTATCAACTACCTACTTGCCCATCAAAAATGATCACCTTTGGCGCTCATTGCGCGACTTTCCTCCCGCCTACTGTACGGGACGCTCATTGCAGGTTTTGTTAACCTGCAAGTTTTGTGCTTGGGGATGCCATGTGTCTCTTTCCACCGTCTCTACCCTGTCCCTTCCCTGTGACTTTCTCCTCTGTGTGTCTGCTGACTGTGCTTTGTTTTTTTCAAAGTCCTGCGTGTCTGGCGTTGTGGTGTGTTACTGTCTTTGCCATTGTTTATTTTCTAAGTCCTGTGTGCCTGGCATTGTTTGTGTAAGTGTTACTGTTTGCGCCGTTGTGTATTTTCTAAGTCCCGCGTGCCTGGCTTTGCTCTTCCTCGTTTTCATCCATTTTCCGAATTTTTTTTACGTTTTTGGTCCGCCATTTTTTTCCTTGCTTAATTGATTTTGGATTTGCTGTAACCCCCAAATTTGGCTGAAATTGCTTGTAACCCCACTCCCAGGCTTCCTGGTTGTCCCCCTGTGCTGTCTGTGAGTGTGTTATTATATTTGTTAAATGATTATTTGGGTTTTTAGATTTACGCGCTTGGTACACAGTTGCGACACCCACAATGCAGCCTAAGTCCGGCAAGGCTTCGTAGATTAGCGCCTTCAGGTCGCAAACGGCTCATCCTCGCTTCGCGAGGCGAGCAAAGTGTGACAAACATTGTAAGCGTTCGCAACACTGACAACTATATATTTGATGGATCAATGGCTTCCATTGGATTGTGGTTCCTGCTGTAGCAATCGAGTATTCCAGTTCACCATGGGAAGTCATATGTAAAAAGATGCTATTTACCCATCATGAGGTAATTTAGGTACAGGTGTGAGCATCTCTTGAGCTAAGTGACAGCTAAAATGTAGTGAATTCAAATCTGTTCTTCTATTACTAAATTAAATTTTAATGACTTTCAATAACTTCTACTTTACTACTCTACCATAATTGGGATGTGCATAACTATTCACCCCCCTAAAGTCAATACTTTGTAGAGCCACGTTTTGCAGCAATCACAGCTACAAGTCGCTTTGGATAAGTCTCTATGAGCTTGACATGTCTTACCACTGGGATTTTTGCCCATTCCTCCTTGCAAAACTGCTCCGGCTTCTTCAAGTTGGATGGTTTACACTTGTGAACAGTAATCTGTAAATCTGACCACAGATTTTCTATTGGATTGAGGTCTGGGCTTTGACTAGGCCATTCCAACACATTTACATGTTTCCCCTTAAACCACTCAAGTGTTGCTTTAGCAGTGTGTTTGGGGTAATTGTCCTGCTGGAAGGTGAACCTCCGTCCTAGCCTCAAATCACGCACACAGTGGTACCGGTTTTGCTCAAAAATATCCCTGTATTTAGCACATCCATCTTTCCCTCAACTCTGACCAGTTTCCCAGTCCCAGCTGCTGAAAAACATCCCCACAGCATGATGCTGACACCACCATGTTTCACTATGGGGATGGTGTTCTTTGAGTGATGTGTTGGGTTTGCGGCAGATATAGAGTTTTCTTTTTCTGAAAAGTTCAATTTTAGTCTCATCAGACCAGAGTACCTTCCTCCATACATTTTGGGAGGCTCCCACATGCCTTTTCGCAAACTCAAAACGGTCCATTTTGTTTTCTGGCAACTCTGTCGAGCGTACGGCTTATTGTCGTCCTATGTACAGATACTCCAGTCACTGCTGTGGAACTCTGCAGCTCCCCCAGGGTTACCATAGGTCTCTGTGCCCTCCTTGCCTGCTCTGTGAGTTTTGGTGGGTGGCCGTCTCTTGGCAGGTTTGCTTTTG
The DNA here is from genome assembly GCA_027410445.1 of Discoglossus pictus. Classification (NCBI taxonomy): domain Eukaryota; kingdom Metazoa; phylum Chordata; class Amphibia; order Anura; family Alytidae; genus Discoglossus; species Discoglossus pictus. The sequence goes on along the minus strand of CM050172.1, from coordinate 57,971,745 downwards.
TGCCATGTTCTTTCCATTTGGTTATGATAGATTTGATGGTGCTCCTGGGGATCATCAAAGATTTGGATATTTTTTTTTTTTTATAACCTAACCCTGAGTTGTACTTCTCAACAACATTGTCCCTTACTTGTTTGGAGAGTTCCTTGGTCTTCATGGCAGTGTTTGGTTAGTGGTGCCTCTTGCTTAGGTGTTGCAGCCTCTGGGGCCTTTCAAAAAAAGATGTGTATACTTGGATATCACACATGTGGACATCATTTCACTAATTATGTGACTTCTGAAGGTAATTGGTTGCACCAGAGCTTTTGATGGTCTTCATAATAAAGGGGGTGAATACATACGCACAAGCCAATTTTCTGTTTTCTATTACTAAAAAATAGTGTATATATTTTTTCTCATTTCACTTCACCAACTTAGACTATTGTGTTCCATCACATAAAATTTGGATTAACAAAACATTTAATTTAAGTCAGTAATGTAACAAAATAGGTAAAAAGTCAAGGGGGTGAATACTTTTGCAAGGCACTGTATGGCTTAAACTTCAAGTAGAATTGGTAGCAATATTATTTGTATTATCGTTTATTTGTAACGCTTCATCATATTCCATAGCGCTATACATAAGTTAAGTCTGTCTTTGAGCTTGGAATCCGGTGTCCATAGCGCTTTCCCTAAAGCACCTTGCAGGATTGAAACTCGCAGACTTACAATCTAAAGGTTGAAGTTTGTATGTGGTACAGTAGGGAGAGAGTAGTGAATACATACCTTTTTAAGACTAAAAATAGGGTTATATTTAATTGGCCACTATTTTAAATTTTTAAGAACTAGACACGATTCAATAGAAAAATGTAGAAAATAAAAGTAAAAAAAAAAAATATATATATATGTAATTAGCAACTAAATAGTACATCTGTATTCACATTTGAATGTCTAAAACAAGTATAAAAACCTGCTTCGAGCTTAGAATTCTGAGAAAAGCAGTTATTACACTGCATTCTGGGAAGCCGAGTTGGGACATGCAAATGTGCCCACAAATGCCTCGTTCTTCAATCCATAGCCATTATCAAACATGGCTTCCTTTAAGCTTATTCATGCTGTATTACACCGCTTTAATGCAAAGCCAAGGTTGTATTAAACACAAGCTGAGTATCCAATGCATGTGCAGCTATTTCGAGCTTACTGGCTAGCATCAGCATGGAGCTTGTATTGGGGACTTTATGAGTAGGTAGTTCACCACAGCAATATATATATATATATCACATATAGAGTTATCAGTAGCCGGGCTTGCCAAAATCCTTTGGTAACGCAACGGGGAAACTGCAGGCTTGCAAAGCGAGTTCGCAGCAACTGCAGCCCTCGCAAAGCGAGGGCCGCGGTTTTGGCCAGGCAAGTAGCTCCAAAGACGCTCCTTGCGCTGGTGGAGACTAGCGCCATAGGCGCTCATCCCTGCAATCCCATACAACTTAGGCAGGGAGCGCCCAAAGGCGTTCACTGCGCTGGTGGAGATGAGCGCCATAAACGCTCATCCCTACGACCCCGCATGACTTTACCATCATACCTACGACCTGCGGAACTACACATCAACATAAAACTCAAATACACAATTCACAGTGCGAGACCAGTAGCACTTTGAAAAAAGAGCATGAAAAAAAAATACGGCCCGTAACACTTACAAAAATACGAGCTTGACGGCCGCAACTGCGCACAGTGAAAAACACTGAAAGTAAAAAACAAAAGTAAAATAAAAACATCACACACAGCAAGGGGACATCTGGAAGTGAGGTTACACCTTTAATTTAACTCCAATTTCAAGAGTTTAGGCACTCTAAAATCCCCTAAGTGACAGAAAAAATGGCCGCCGCAAAAAAACTAAAACGAGGCTACACGACCCCTAAACCCACAAAACACCGCCAAGCACATACGACTTTTACACAACCCCGTACGAGCTACAAAATACACTATTAGAAAAGACGCAAAATCATGCACACCGGCGTACCAGATACACCATCGCCGCCATTTTACAACCCTAACTTACAAAATGCAGAACTACACAGCTACACAAACGGTTTCCCCTCGCGCACGCAGCCTATTTACACTACACATTTCACACATTGCTGACACTTAGACCTCAGATCACAACACTGAAAATCTACATAGTATGCTGCAGGAACATCAACACAGATTGTTAGCTCTTCAGCATATTGGTTGCTGCATATATTAATTACAAATAGGTAAAGTATATTAATTTATCAGTTCAGTAATTAATTAATTATAATTACAAAAATACATATACAGAAAAAATTACAAAACACCACACGACAGTATCGCAATAAACGGCAAAGCGTTCACCGCACGCCACACAAGGAGCGCCAATGGTACTCAGAGGAGCAAAACTAAACCAGGGGAGAGCCTCGCAATGAGTGCCAAAAGGCAATAAGCATGGACCTTGCAATCAGCGCCAAAGGGGATCTGACAACCAAAAATACACCAACTAGAGGCTCGCAATGAGCGCCGAAGGTACTCACACAACCAAAAAACTTACTGTATACACTCGAGTATAAGCCGACCCGAGTATAACCCGAGGCACCTATTTTACCACAAAATACTGGGAAAAAATGAGTGACTCGAATATAAGCCTCATCCTCCCTCCTCATCCTCCCTCCTCATCCTCAACCTCCCTCCTCAATCTTAACCCCCCTCCTCAATCTCAACCCCCCTCCTCAACCTCAACCCCCCTCATCAACCCCCCTCCCTCCTCATCCTCATCCCCCCTCCTCAATCCCCCTCCCTCCTCATCCTCAACCCCCCTCCTCAATCCCCCTCCCTCCTCAACCTCTCTCCCCGGCCCCCCTCCTCAACCTCGGCCCCCCTCCTCAACCTCGGCCCCCCTCCTCAACCTCGGCCCCCCTCCTCATCCTAAACCCTCCCCATCCTCATCCTAAACCCTCCCCATCCTCATCCTAAACCCTCCCCATCCTCATCCTAAACCCTCCCCATCCTCTTTCTAAACGCCCCTATCCTCATCCTCATATTTAAAAGGGTAAAGTGAGGAGGGGGGTTTAGAATGAGGAGGGGGCAGGGAAAGAGAGACACGGAGGGGTTTAGAGAGACACGGAGGGGTTTAGAGAGACACGGAGGGGTTTAGAGAGACACGGGGGGAGTTAGAGAGCGCTAATAAATATTATATATATATATATATATATATATATATATATATATATATGTATATTATACAGTAGACTCTCAGTTAACTGGAACCCATGTGGATTGGTAAATGCCGGATAAATGTAGTTTCTGGTTGCTTAAGAGTTACTATGAAAAGAGGCCTAGATTAGCTACACATTGAATGCTCTGTTAAGTATATTTGTCAGTGAGGGCTGTTCTAGCAGCAGCAGCTTTCATTCCTCGCTTACACACAGGTACGTTCGAATGGAGGATGCATTGTTGACCCCAGGGAATGTAACGCCAACACTGCACTGGCTCAGTCACCCATGCCTGTCTGCTTCCAGGTAACACTGAATTGCAGAGACGTGCAGTGGATTAAATCTAGGTGCCTGTAAGCATTTTGTGGCATGACAACCTGACTTCTGGCATTTGTTGAGCCCTGAACATTTTAATTTTTACTTAAAGTACAGATAATGTAATTACACCGTAAAAGCAAAAGTTAAAAAAGCTATTTATTTATTTTAAGTCATAAAAAATATTTAGACCAATATCACAGTTCATTATTTAAAATACCATATAGTAAAAAAAAATGGGACCACAGTGATATTGTAAAGTAAAGATGGAGTCACCGGCATTAAATTCAGGCATTACAGGAAATAATGTGACACCTGCATTTGTTTGGTTCTTAAAGGTCACTGAAGTATTTTATTTAAAAGAATGGAAAAACAATTACAAATTTTTTTTTTATTTACATTTTATACACAATTATGCTGCGGTGGAATACTGCTGCTCAGCTTCTTGGGGTAGGAGTAAACTTTGGACATTTCTATCTGTAGGGTTGGAATGTAGCATCTAAAACTGCCAGTGCTTTTATTAGGACTAATAGAAGTTTACTCTCATGAAAAAGTAGCAGACAAGATCAGTTACGAAAAGAAAATGGTTTCATATAATATAGACTAATTCCATCTAAAAGTGCAAACTGTAAAGTCTGGGTTTGCTTTATTTATTTATTTTACTTAAACATTTTGGCCCTTTCTAAACTGTGAACTAAAATGTACTATTTATTTACTGTACTACTGTAGGTGGAGGGCTTCTATCGCTCTTTTGTCCACCATAAATTAAATGATAGTTGTGGTGAACTCCCTACTCACTAAATAAATATACACGGCTGTATGTGGGTAGGATTTCTGGCTTGTGTATAATCCATCCTCATACAGCAGGCATATGCTTAAAGGAAGCCATGTTTAAAATGATATTGATTACAAGATTGAAGACTTTGTGGGCACATTTGCATGTCCCACATTCGGTTTCCAGAATGCAGTGCAATGATGTATTTTGATTTATTTACTATATATATATATATAGTATAAAGTAAATAGTTGCCTCGATGTACAAAGAGGGTACATTTTGCTTTCTTGGCACCAATTGACCAGTCTGTTTCTGTACACTAATGATTTTCTGATAAGGTGATGTCTGGGCAATGTCCAGTTATTAGGAACTGTCCTGTCAACTGTCTGGGACAGATTGAATAGACCATGCATCAAAGGTGCTTTTTCAAAATGCACAGTGCAGGGTTTTGATCTCCGTTGAAGCCCTGCAACACATTTTTTTTTTTGTAAAGAAAATTGTACTGTTGAACACTTGTAAAATGTTTGTTTAGTAAGTTATGCATTCAAAACAATTATATTCAAAGCAGATTGAGTTTATGGCCACTAACTTGCACGCACAATTAAAAAGTCTGCAGTGATAGAGGCTGCCAAGTTTCACTTTGCGTAGAGTTCCAGGTCATCATAACAGAGATCTAGAAACTGCTCATTACACTTTAAGCTTGCCCATCTGGATGTTATTCATCTTATTAGAAACTTATCACCCAAGCAAAATCAGTTTTTATATCTCTGTTGTAATTTGAAACTCTATGCAAAGTGCAACAAGGTCAGTCATAATGTTGCTCTTTGCAATTAGTGGGCTGTCATTGTCAGACTTATTGTGGCTCAGAATAAGTACAGTATATGTAATCTTTTAAAACATTTTTTGAGTATTAAAGGACTTTTTCAGTGTCCTTATAAAGTGATCTGGTACCTTTCCTGTTTTATGCTAGCACACGTGCAGACCGTGTTGCTGGGTGCACTCGCGTCCTAATGTACTCTGTAAGCCCCTAATCCTAACCCTAACCCCCTACACCCCTTGCCGGCCCTAACCCTAACCCCCTACACCCCGTGCCGGCCCTAGCCCTAATCCCACCACCACAGCACCTCCCGGCCCTAACCCCCCAGCCCCCTACCCCCTTACCGGCCACAAGGAGACCACTTCATCGGAGCAGTGCAGCAAGCGTGCGTGCACACAACAGATGCACGTGTGCTAGCATAAAACAGGAAAGCACCTGTAGCAAATAGTTGTGTGTTGTGTTTGCGTCATTAAGTTGTGTATGACTATCCGTGACCTCATGGACAGCAACACACCATGTTGATACACTTAGTATTCATGGCAGAGATCCTGGAGTGGGTTGCAAGTTCCTTCTCCAGTGGGCCACAGCATACAGTTCCTGGTATTCCTAGGTGGTCTCCCATCCAAGTACAGACCATGCCCAACCCTGCATGGACTCAGGATGGTGTGACCTCTTGCTTCCCTGACTGGAACTGAACTCAGGAAACTGTGAATGCACAGAATCCTAACCGCTGTACCACCATGGAACCCAGCAAATAGGTAGGTCTTATAAGAAAATACTTTTTATTAAGCTTTAGCTGTACTTTTAAACTACTATTTTATTCAACTATCTTTCTAGCTGTATGAGTTCCGGATCTCCCCACCCCTGATTGAAATATCATGGCTGGAGTGGCAACGCTCAAGAGCTAAATTAGAAAGCACTCTGAAACACACATTAGTAGCAGGGAGCAGTATAACCTGAGCTGCCAGCCATGCAAACATACACTTTCTAGACACCACCTGCCTCAACCCTGTACCGCTCTACTCCAACCACAATACTGAAGATGGGGAGATCTGAAGATTATGTAGCTGTTTTTTTTTTGTTTTTTACACGACTGCTACTGATTCTGCAAACTTCTTAAACAGTCAAAGCTTTTCCAAATCTACAGTAACCCTTCAAATATATTTATTTACAATAAAGTGGATGAAGTATAATGACATATACCTGATCTGTCCTCCTGGGATAAAGTAAATACATCATCAGAACCAGGACACTTGTTTGTACCTAAGCCCTGGGGTTGTACGCACAATAACTAACCAAGCATGGCCTGTCTGCACTGCTTACAATTGACACTTCATACTCTATTTGCAAAGTGTGGTGTTGTGGTCATGCTAACTGGAGCAGACCAGTGAAAATAATCCTTTTTTTTTTTTTATTTCTGACACTTTACCACCCAGGGCATTGTTGGGCTATATTCACTAAGTGCTGTCTCAATGGTGAGTTATGTTTTTTGCGTTTTGCAGTAGTTTCTGACTCTCCGTGACCTCATAGGCAGATGTACTGGGATGGGTTCCCAGTTCCTTCTCCAGTGGGCCACAGCATACAGCCCTGGTATTCCTGGGTGGTCTCCCATCCAAGTACTGACCAGACACAACCCTGCATGGCTTCAGGGTGGTGTGACCTCTTGGAATCGATCCCAGGACTGTGCGCTGAAAGCACCATATCCTAACCACCGGACCACCAGGGAACCCTGTAGTGAGATTAGACCTTCCCAATATTTATTTTGTTTATATTCCTTTTTCAGAGCTGGAGAGATTTGTCACACTTTAATGAAAGTACTCCAGGAATAATCTAGAGAACTCTCACTTTAAGGACTAGTATCCCTATGAATTTTCAGGACAAAACATTTACATACCAGTGATGACATACTAATATCCTGAAAATCGGACCTGGCTTAGATAAGCCTGCGGTGGAGCCTAATGTGGCATACCGAATACTAAGCTTTGATCAAGTGGAGAGATGGCTGAGTGGTATGAATAATTATGATATAAGGGGATGTGAGTACAAATAACAGCTCTTGTTTTGCATTATTATCATTTTTATTTTATTTGTTTTAAATATTTTAATAGAATTGAAGCATCCATAATTATTTCATACTCACCCTTTACATTGCATATCTGTCTAGCCTGTAACTTGAAAAAAAAATATTAATAATATTATTATTATTATTATTATTATTATTATTAATATTATAATAAAAAAGACGCTATAGGATTTAAACTAACAAAGTTCCATTTCAAAGTCAGTCCCGGCTGCACATTGGTGAGACTATCGCTTCTTCAGTCATTCTGATTGACTCACCTGAGCACAGTAAGTAAATCCTCAAATCCAGGCCTATGTGCGGCTAACCAGGACCGAACTTGGACACCCCTGCTCTACATCCTTTCTTCCGGTGCTTCACTATCATAAGCAGCGCTACCAGTTATAGCAGGATGGTAAAATACCTATAAAATATATAAACATTTGTAATTTGTACAAGGAACCTATTATTCAGGAACATACTCATCAATACTTAGGGTAAGTAGTAGTAGTCCCTCAACTTGTTGTTGTTTAGTTATTCAGTCATATCCGACTCTCCGTGATCCAATGGACTGCAGCACTCTAGGCACATCTTGTGTCTGGTTGTGCTAATCCATAAGGTTTACTTGGCAAAATACTGGAGTGGGTTGCCGGTTCCTTTGTCTGACCTCTCTGCTATGACCCACCCATCTTGGGTGTCTCTACATGGTATAGCTCAAAGCTTCATTGAAGTACACAAGCCCCTTCACCACTACAAGGTAGCGATCCCTATTGAGTGTAGTTCATTGCCATAAACCTATGTTTTCATTTTTTCTGGCTGCAAAACAGTTAATCCCTCAGTAATCAGGTAGAGGTGTGTGAGTTCAGGGGGTTGCTTTTAGTGCCGAATTGTATAATTGAGAGAAAAATCAATTGTTTTGTTCTCTTAAACTATATCGGACAGTGTGAAATGTCATCCACTCTCATCCGAGATCCAATATGTTCTAAATGAGCATCAAACCCAGCCGGATCATTACATGTCTAAAAAGGTTCACAATACAATAGATAATAATTAAACGCATGTCAGTATGGGGTAGGTCCATTTGCTAAGTGCCTCTGAGATGGATGAGAACATTTAGTAATCTCTGACACGTTCAATCAATCTCAAGACATCTTCTAAATACAGATTATTGTCCAGAAAGTGCTAAATAATAAGTGTGTGTGTTTTGTTAAGCAATAGAGCAGAAATTCTTACTGAAAGGTACACTGTAGCTCTTTTCTGCGTGAATATAAAGTAAAGTATTGATAGAAAAAAAAAAAAAAAAAAAAAATTGCCCCAAAACTGTTTTAAATATATTTATTCACTTTTCTGTTGTTAATTTGCTCACCTCTGCGAGTAATTTAGAATTGTTCTGAAAGAAAGCAGCGCTGCCGATCCCTTCTAATTAAACAGTGCAACATATTAAAGGGCCACTTAACTCACTGTAGGTGCTCTTTGTGGTATGAAAACGCATAAGATTATATGTTAAAATGATCTATTTTTTTTATTACATTAATAACAGCTACAAAATCTAGAGCTTTACATCTCTGTTTACATACAGTCTATCCTACCTACTGACTGTTGCATGAGTAATAACAGATAGCTTGTGCTGTGGGGAAGGTAGTGATTGATATCAGTTTTTTCTGTACTCACATGACACTGCACTGACCAGTTAAAGTTATAGCTAACCTGTTTAGGTGAGTCCTGAGAGACAAGAGAGCAAAAACCTGAGTTTTCTGCCGTAAGAAATTGCACAAATTACAAGTACTATTCCATTCAAACTGTAAATGTAAGCATACTTACCAATAACTTGGATGGGACACACAACAGTGCAACCAGATTGGCTGCTGTAATGCAAAAGCAAGTGGGCATTTACAAGTGTAAATACAGGTTTTATTTTATTTGATTTCTCAGTGGGGAAAAAAGCACGTATTTCAACATGCTTTTAGGAGGACTTTTCTGTGATGTGGTCCAAATTGTGCTGAATTAAGTGGTCCTTAAAAGCTGCACATTGTGTTTGCACATCTAAGTCTTTAGAGGGGGCTTCAAGATGCCTCCTCTAACAACAAGGAAAGCCTAAACTACACCATTCAAAATAATTCTAAAACAGTGAAAAAACATATAATTGTTTTTACAGCTTCTCCTCTTGATATTGACTGGTCTACATGATTGAGTAGAATAGTCTCGGGTTCAGGGGTATTTTAATGGATTTTGCACACACTGCTGACCTACACCTGTGTTTCTATGATAAACAAGGCACCAATTGTTAGTAAGAGGATACAGATTTGTTAGACAGAGATACAGGGATTTGTCATTGGTGTCATGGACTGTACCAGTCTGTCCTTTCCTTGACATCACATTGGGTGACTGCGCCACTCCCTTTCGCTAACATGTAGATAAAAATAGAATGGACCATTGCCTCACTCATTATGAATCATAAACGCTGAACACCACAATATGAGCTAGGTGGACTTTTTAACTAAGGAAAGCAATGATGTTTTTCTTTTTTTTTTTATATTCCACTCATATATATATGTGTGTGTGTGTATATGTATGTATAATATATATATATTATTATATATATTATATATATATATATATATATATATATATATATATATATATATATATATAAATAAATGTGTATAGATGGAAAAGTGCAGAAAAACTTAAAAATAAATATGGTCTTTACCAAGTTTGCCAATAAGTCCAATTAATTCTAAAACTTTCCTCCCTAACATATGTGGAGCTTGCTAGACTCTGTAGGTTACATCCCGTTAGTCCCCTGGGATCCTTGAACATTGTAACACAAGAAGTAATAAATGCGAATTTTATTATTACAGTGAATAGAGTGTATTTTACGGTCCTTTCAGGACCTGAGAGCTAAGATCCAAGGAAAATAAACAGCCTGAATGTTGTAAAAGCTAATGCCAACACTGCAGCATTTACATCGCAATTTGTAAAACAATGGAAAAAACTTCAAATGAAAACATTTTTGCACATTTTCTACTTGATTTGACTGCTCTACACGATGTGCAGGGTATTTATCAGTGAGTTCAGATTCCCTTTCATTTGCATTTTCTAAACAATAGCTCACCCAGCAAAATATGTAAAGCATGCTGTTTAAATGCATGATTGAACTTTATGTGGCTTTTTTAACAAAAGCAGATAGTAAGCTCTTAAACCATACCATACGATGCGATGCGGGGTAGGATTCTTGACATATTCCAGGAGCCACTGCTCTTAAATGTTTTCTGCCAGGTCCTAGATTTATTAAAAAAATAAAAAAATAAATATATTTAAAAATATATATAAAATCACCTATAACAATTGTTAGCTTGTGAGTAACACCTGCAAGATTTGTTCTGCCCAGGCGTTACTCATTAGCTACTATCCCTAAACGTGAGCATGAGCGACAAAGTGGCGCATGTGTAATTTGTTTCGTTACATCTGTGTCTCTCTCTCACTCTCCCTCCCTCCTCTCTGCCTCACTCTCTGTCCCCTCTCTCTCTCTCTGCCTGCCTTTCTTTCTCTCCCTCCCAGTGCAAGATGGTGCAGTTATTACTGGGCAAAGATGGGCAAACTGAGCATGTGAAACTGTTGAGCATGCGCAGTTGCGCCGTCTTCACACAGAAACAACTGCGCATTAGCGACAAAGAGAGTTGTTGTTGCGTGGTCTTCTCGCAGTAACAACTGCACATGTGCAGCACCTTTGCCCAGTAACAACTGCTCCGTCTTGTGCCGGGAGGGAGAAAGGGGAAGGCAGAGAGAGAGGGAAGCAGAATGAGAGGAGGAAAAGAGGTTAAAGTTGTGCTCAACATTTTGCATACCCTGACAGAAATTGTGACATTTTGGCATTTATTTTAAAAACATGACTGCTAATGCAAAAAAATAATAAAAAAAAATGTATTTTGTTGAAGGATAGTGATCATATGAAGCCATTTATTATCACATTGTTGTTTAGCTCCTTTTTAAAACATAATGACAAATTACCCTAATTAAAAGTTTACATACCCTTGAAGGTTTGGCCTTGTTAGACACACAAGGTGATACACACAGGTTAAAATGGCAATTCAAGGTTCATTTCCCAGACCCATGGCTTTTTAAATTGCAATTAGTGTCTGTGTATAAATAGTCAATGAGTTTGTTAGCTCTCACATGGATTCACAGAGCAGGGTAGATACTGAGTTATAGGGGTTAAGAAAAGAACTGTCAAAAGATCTGCGTAACAAGGCAATGGAACTTCATAAAGATGGAAAAGGATATAAAAAGATAACCAAAGCCTTGAAAATGTCAGTCCGTACTGTTCAATCACTTATTAAAAAGTGGAAAATTCTGAGATCACCAAGAAAGAAAGATTTCAGCCACAACTGCCAGAAGAACTGTTTGGAATACAAAGAATAACCCACAGGTAACCTTAGGAGAAATACAGGCTGCTCTGGAAAAAGACGGTGTGGTTGTTTCAAGGAGCACAATACGACGATGCCTGAACAAAAATTAGCTGCATGGTCGAGTTGCCAGAAAGAAGCCTTTACTGCGTCAATGCCGCAAAAAAAAGCCTGGTTATAATATGCCCGACAACACCATGACACACCTCACAGATTTTAAGTTTTTCAGATAAATTTGTCAGCCTCTGTACTACTGTCCTGTATGATGGGTAGTGGGCTGGTTTTGTTCTCAGTACCTCTTGGAGACCCTAGTATAGAGACCCTAACATAGCTCACTGTGCCCTGTCCCTTTTTTCGTATATACAGGTATTTATTGTGGAATAATAGTGTTTATCTCAGAGGATTGGCCTTGCTGTGAATGTGGAGCAATTTCATGTGATGTGTACAATGCCTTGTAAATGTACATAGTATATTAAGAAATACTGAGGTCGAAAATAGTATCTTGAAAGTAGAGAAACCGGTGCAGACAATTTGTTTATTTTACCACATGTTAAAGAATCTTTTTAGTCAAAACATTTTGTTACATAAATATGTTCATGGAGTTATTAAATTCATTTTATCCTCCTCAACCTATGCTGTGATATACAATATACACCTCACTTGCTTTGAAGAAACATTAGAATTACAGATTATGCTCACCCTTTCTTCCTGTTCTTGCTCATGTAGGCTGCCATGTTGCATAGTTAGGGCCCAAGGTCATGCCCACATAAGAGGGGTTTCACATGACCCATGCATGATCCATTCAGGCTAGTTGATGGAATAAATGACACGACAACTTGAGTTGGGAGAAACAACGGGCCACAGCTTTATTTAGACACAATGTAAACCAACAACCGTAACTTGTTTACTTCCTTCCGGGGGAGGAGCCCGGCCACGAACAGTGACCTCACGCTTTGAGCCCTGCCCAAAGCCCCAATGCTTATCTTTAAGCACGCCCTGTGAGGTGGGGCCATCGCCCCCTTAGGCCAGTGGGCCGGGCAACTCACCTCCCGCCGCACAGACATAAATTAACAAACACAACGTACAATAGCCACTTCTCCGAATTCTTTAACCAAAAATATATATATTAATTTCAATATTTCTTATTTATATTATATATACTTATATTTTTTTTTTTTTTTTTTTTTTTTTAAAAGAATAACCATAACATCTGTTAACAACAAAATACAGGGTGGGTGGGTGGGATTCCAGTCGGGAGACCGCGCTGCTCTGCTCAATGGCGCGAAACGGGCTTCCGACACGCCCCCCGACGCTCCTGATTGGCTGATAGCCTCACAGGCTCCGCTGGGTCACGTGACGCTACAGGCTGACCCAGGGAGCCTGTGCAGCCTCCGCGTCGTTCATGACCCATGCATGATCCATTCAGGCTAGTTGATGGAATAAATGACACGACAACTTGAGTTGGGAGAAACAACGGGCCACAGCTTTATTTAGACACAATGTAAACCAACAACCGTAACTTGTTTACTTCCTTAGGGGGAGGAGCCCGGCCACGAACAGTGACCTCACGCTTTGAGCCCTGCCCAAAGCCCCAATGCTTATCTTTAAGCACGCCCTGTGAGGTGGGGCCATCGCCCCCTTAGGCCAGTGGGCCGGGCAACTCACCTCCCGCCACGGAGCATGCGAGGGACGCCTCCCGAGGCCTGCGATCCCCCCCTGCTGGACATTAAAGCCAAAGCCCGCAAAACACTCTCCCTAAACTCCAACATCATCAACTCGTACCCTATTTCCGTAAGATGAACCTTATCCTTTGCGAAAAAATCATCTGCGCCGACCGGTTCGAAATCTTTATACCGGATGGCCGAGAAACCTTGTTTTCTCACAAAGCTCGCAATCTGCTGGTTTATCTTCTGTCTAGCCTTATCTAAACATACTGGGTCGCGCGCGTTACGCCATGATCTTCTCTTGATCATCTCAGACCAGATAAGGAACGTGCCAGGGAACTTCTTCACCCATTTCTCGATGTCTCGTCTCATCACCTTTAGCATTCGTCTCATGGGAACTGTCCCCAAATCGTTCCCGCCGGCATGAAAAATGATAAGACTGGGCTGCCCGTAACGCTGCGCGTACGTTTCCAAGATGCCGTCGAGCTGCGCCCAACGCAGACCCCGAATACCACACCACCTTACGCGTAAGTCCGTAACAGGAAAGCCCAGTTGTGCCTTTTCTTCGGTAACTGCGGCTAACCTATGGGCCCAGTACACGTAGGAATGGCCCACAATCCATAGTTGCTTCTGTTCCCCTGAAAGTAGAAAGCAACACCATTAAACCACTGCATTTGGCCGAACATAGGAACGAAAACGGTCTGAGTCCCACCTCCCGATGCGCTTTACTGCCGCGTCGGGCAACCCCAACCTAGCCGCTTCAGTGGCAGCTCCAATCCGAAAGGAGTGTGTCCCAAAGTCGGACTGCTTGAAACCGAGCCGGTGCAGTGCGCTTTTTAAAACTCTTTTAAACTGATACACAGACAGTGCCGTTCCATCGGCGTGGACCAGCAGCGAACACCGTCCCACCGGTCGCTGCTTAAGGTACTCCACTACACATGCATATGGGCAACACTCTGTGCCAACCTGATGCAGAACCACTTCTCTTCCTTTACCCACTTGGTCAGTCTTTGACCTCCGCAACCACAATACCACCGTACCTTCCCTGAGGCAGGTATCCACCAATTGCAGACCCCCCGAACCGTGTCTACTGTTCGCGACTAACTCCCCTATCCTAAACGCTCCGAAGAACGCCAGGGAAAAAGCCGTTCGGAAAAGTAGAGATTCAAAGGGATCCCTGCAAACCACCACCAGTTCCTGAGCCAATCTCAGCAACAGCGCAAATGTTATTGGCCGCCTACTATCTGGCCTTTGCGCACCGCTGAACATTCCGCGCACCACTTTGCGCACTAGAAACTCCTTAGTAAGGTCCCTCTGCCCAGCAAGCTTAAACATAAAAGCAAGCGCCGTGACCTGTCTCCCTACTACGGGTTTTGATTCGCCTTGCTCGGCGCACCGCAGCAGGTACCAAAGCAAGATCCCTACGCTCTTGTCCTCCGTCGTGGCACCACCTGCCAGTGCCACTAGGCTATCCCATTTAGCCCACACGCGTCTATAAGCGTTCCACGTCGCTGGGGCAACAGACTGTCTCACGAGTCTCGTTACCTGACAGCTCCAATCTCCCAGAGCTCCTCGGGGATGAGCTCCCCCAGGGCGTTCGCACGAGGAGCCAGCGCCCTGAAACGATCCTCCTGAAACCGAGAGAGGGCGTAAGCAATTCCGTTATTCACCTTTGTCACGTGTCTTGCTTGAAACCATATGTTCAAGCGAAGGCAACATAGCACAAGATGCCTAAGCAATCTAATCACTGGTACGGATGCCGCCGTGATGTTGTTCACGGCTTCAAACCAACCCCTTATTACCCGAATGGAAAATGACTCGCCTGTCCCTGAAACAAGGACCCCATAAGTGCACTGCTACCACCATAGGAAACAGCTCCAGGAATGTAGGGTTCAGCAGTAAACCCGCCTCTTCCCATTCCTCCGGCCATGCCGCAGCGAACCATCTCCCTTGGAGATACGCCCCACAACCGATCGGTCCAGAACCATCGGTGTGCAGGTCTAGCTCTGCGCTGGTGGTGCCCTCCTTTTGAAGGACCACCCGCCCGTTAAAGTCTGCAAGGAACCTTGCCCATACCTCTGCATCATCACGCATGGCCTTAGAGACTGTTAGGAAATGATGCGGCTTCGCAATCCCCTACCGTAGCCAAAGACATTTGTCTACAGAATATCCGCCCCATGGGGATAATTCTGCACAGCGAAATTCAACTTCCCCAATATTGATTGCAGCCGCCGGAGGGTCACCCTCCGTGCACCCCGCAGCGCCGTAATCTCGGCTTGCATGTCCTCCACCTTCTCTAAGGGAAGACTGCACTCCATTTTGCAGGAGTCAATCCGAATCCCCAGAAAAGTCAATTGTTCCGTAGGGCCCTCCGTCTTATCATGGGCCAATGGTACCCCGAATTCTGTACAGATTTCGGTGAACACCTCCAGCATAAAACGGCAAGCGTCGTTTCTCGCTGGGCCAACAAAAAGGAAGTCATCCAGGTAATGGGTAACACTCTTGTACCCCGCCTCGATGCTCACAACCCACTGTAAAAATTTGCTGAAAGCCTCGAAGTAAGCACAGGATATCGAGCATCCCATGGGTAAACATAAGTCAATGAAGTAACTTCCGTCTACGAAGCACCCCAGCAACCGATGGCTTGTCGGGTGCACGGGGAGCAATCTGAATGCTGCCTCGATGTCCACTTTTGCCATAAGGGCCCCCTGGCCCTTCCTCCTCACCAAATCGACCGCACCGGTCAAATGACTCGTAAGACACAGTAGCCTGGTCTCTTGATATGCCATCGTTTACCGAACGGCCTCTGGGGTATGAGAGATGCTGGATCAGTCTAAATTTACCCTTCTCCTTCTTGGGGACCACCCCAAGAGGAGACACAACTAAACCCTGGATGGGCGGGGCCGCAAATGGCCCGGCCATCCTCCCCAATTTTACTTCATTAAGCACCTTAGCTTTGGCTACCCCTGGGAAATCCCTAGCCGACTTCAGGTTTGGGACAAGAAAACCTTGAATGTCGACCCCACATGGAATCCGGAATCCTTCTCGGAACCCGTCCTCCAATAGGCGCGCCGCTTCGGCGGTGCCTGCCAATTTACCG
The DNA here is from genome assembly GCA_027410445.1 of Discoglossus pictus. NCBI lineage: Eukaryota > Metazoa > Chordata > Amphibia > Anura > Alytidae > Discoglossus > Discoglossus pictus. The sequence continues at coordinate 57,955,412 of CM050172.1, read as the reverse complement.
TAGCGCTTTAGCCACGGCAGCATGGCGGGGAGGCGTATGGGCGTCTTGCCCCTTTGCAGGAGGCTCGCCCCTGCCTCCCTCTTTGGGTCTACTGCATCTAGACAGGGGGTGTTCACCTCCGCAGTTTGAGCATGCATGCTTAAACCTGCAGTTAGGCGCCCCATCTGCAGACCCCCTCGTTGTACGAAAAACAGGTCTTAAGACCTGCTCCTGAGGCGTGGGTGGGGCCCTTACCTCCACCGGCCCCCGCTCCGAAAGGGCGTCGTGACTCTCATGGGTGTCATGATATTTAGCCAATACGCCACCGCTTTGTCGCTCCATGCCATACTTGGCCTTGAGGCCAAGTATTGCCGGAATTCCTCATCGTACCGCCACCAGGCTGTACCCCCATAAACCTTGTGAGCATTCCGAATTTCGTCTATGTAGACGAACAATCCCGAACTCTGTTCAGGGTGCCCGCTCACACAGTACGCAAGCCCAAATAGAAAATGCTTGCAGCCAGGTATCAAATGTCCTGGGTAGCCTAGCAAAGGATTTCCCCTCCCTGGGGCCCCTCTCGGCCAGGTCTGTTTGCCTAGACATAGGAAGAAGGGAAAACAACTCTATAAACTCCCTCCTCCAGATCTTTTCCTTTACTTCCTGTGGAAGGTGTGCACCCAAATTATCCAACGAGCAGAGGACTATGGGCCTCATGGCTGCGTCGGTAACCCCCACAGTGTTATTCCCAACTGCTGCTATTGCGCTGCCTACCGGCTCGGGCGCTCGCAAGCTAGCTAGCGCCTCGCTCGCGCTCGCTGGCGCCACTACCGCTGCTGGCTGGGACCATGCACCCTTTGCTAGCCCCCCTATCCACGCTCCCATGTCCGCGCTCGCTAACTGCAATGTTTATGCGCAGCTAATAGAGTCCTTAATGACCCAATAAAACCACCCTTGTCTGCTGCGCAGCTCAATTCTGAGCGCTCACCTGCTTCTGGAAGCTTAGGAGTAGATACGGCCAACGGAGTATCCCCGCGTCTCTCCTGACGCTCCGGGGACTCTGACCGTCTGGCCCTCCGCGGGCTTCTCCTCTCAGATCCAGTGCAAGCACAGCTGCACCGACAAGATCTTCTGCTTCTAGACCGGGATCTCCTTCTAGATCTGTGGGTACAAGAAGAACAGTCACTAGCTCTCCGCGACCTGCATGCCCGCGCCCATACCGCCCTTTCCTCGTCTGAGGAAGGGTCCTGGTCAGCTAAGCTTGCGCGGCTAGAGTAGGCTAGCACTGCCTCCGCCGCCCCCTGTAGGGGGCCCCCCTGAGACTTCCTCGGGCGTTGGAATATCCAGCTGTTGGTCAGTCTTAGACCCTTTGCGCTGTGGCCTAACCGTATCGCCCTCAGTCTCTACTCTGCTACGCCTTAGCGGTGTGTGCGTAAATAGCAGCGGACTGTACCTGCTCGTAGCCTTCTTAGCTCGAGTGGGGCGCCCTAGCCTCGCCACTGCCGCTGTCACAGGCATGTCATCAATCATGACCATGCTGTCTTGGCTGTTCATCTCTCTGATGACCCCATCTCTTCTCTCTCTCGTCGTCGCCATGCTCCTCTCGCTGCCAGTTGGGCGTCCCTGTAAAGTACCAGAAGCACTGTTAATTAGGGAAACCCCAGGGACCGTCTGCTTGGCACCGTGAGGGCCTGTAGGAGCCTTTTTAGGACTCCCGGCTTTTCTCTTACCCCCTGCACCCCCCTTGCGGGGTGTTAGAGGGGTGTTTCGCGACCTTTGTCGCGGCCTAGGACCTTTAGGCAAGTTGGCAGGTGGTGGCCGGATTGCTAGGCCCTCACCCCCACCGCCCGTGGTCCTGTCGCTCGCTTGCCTGGGGGGTATGGGGTCCCGGCCGCCCTGACCTGTAACCCCCCCATCTCTGGTGTCTCTGCTACCTGATGGACGTGGGTCTGGCAGCCCTACAGTGGTGGGATGGGAAAAAATTTTCCCTGGAGGCATCAGGATTGGCTAGGACACCAGCCACCGCAGGCTGTTCCTGTACAATGTGCTGAGCTCCAAGCGCAGAAGGCATGGGAGGTCCCAGCCTGTCCTGCACCCACCTGACCCCTTGGCTTAAGGCACGGGTCCTAACCTCAGCCAGTAAGGCCTCTAAGCCCTCTGGATCCATGGAAATAGCTAACAGGGGAACAAACAGGGGGCACAACAAGCAGCAAGACAGGCACACACAGACACAGGAACACACACAGGCACAGCACACCACAGGGAGACAGTGACACACACAGACACAAAAAACGGAGGAGGAAAAGAACACAAAAACAGACAGGGATAGCCTCAACAGTGATATCCCCTTATATGCTGGTAAGCTGGGGTGAAATCTCAGTAATTAAACCTTCCTACTGTATTTTTAATGCTGCAGGACCTCAGACCTCCGTCCATCCAGTCGGGAGACCGCGCTGCTCTGCTCAATGGCGCGAAACGGGCTTCCGACACGCCCCCCGACGCTCCTGATTGGCTGATAGCCTCACAGGCTCCGCTGGGTCACGTGACGCTACAGGCTGACCCAGGGAGCCTGTGCAGCCTCCGCGTCGTTCACTACGAGTGTCACATGCCGCTCAGACACACATCATGCCACTTTTGTAGATTTAACCGGATGCATTAAATTGGTAGTGTGAACGCCCTCCCCTGTGAGTGTGACCTTAGACATTTTCCATAGCTGTGAAACATGGCAGCTTACATATAAAAAAAACTGGGAGATGTTCCAGGAACAGAAAAACTGTTACTCTGGAAGCTTTTATGAAGTAAGAGAAGTGCACTTTTTTTTTTTTTTTTTTTTTTTTTTATGACTGTTATATTGAGAATTCAAAAGACACGTAAATAAGTTAGTTAAAACATTTTTAGAAACAATGTAAAAATGCCTAAAGAGTTCCTTTTAAAGGAACACAAGTCTGTTACAGAACTATAAAACTAATTAAATGGATTGGATTCTGAACTTATGAATACTGCTCTGCACCATCATGTAAAGCAGCCAAAATCAAGTTGAGAAGCTGTAAAAACTTTTTCCCATTTGTTGCTCTTTTCACTATTTTATATTGGATTTAAGATACTGGAGTGTTAGCTTTTAAAACTCAAAGTATTTATTTCCCTTGCTAGCTCCCTATAAATGCTTATCTACTCTCAGCACTTCAGTAATAAAATGCATCCTTTTCCTTTGTGCTTTCTTTACTTGTTTTTGCAAACTGAGTGCATGGGTATTTGCAGTAAACTTTTTTGGGTGGTTTCAGAAGCAAACAATCTGCAGACAGCATTGAAGGAGGGCAGCTGGAGAACTGACTGATTATATAAAAACTAAAAAAAAAAAAAAATTCACCAGTTATATTCACTTGTTTTTCAGTCCTCCGTTTGATATAATTCCATTTAGCAACATAAAGTGTAATATTATTAACAAAAAGTAAGTGGAATGCCAGAACTTTTACTTTGAAAACATTTTCTTGGCTTTAATCGGCTGCTCCGTCCTTGAGTCGGCCTCTTACCAGCTGACATTTGATAATGGCTAGAGTTAGTACTGGTGCAAAATTATATGAAGCTTATGAACCAGAAAGTGTGTGTGTGTGTGTGTGTGTATACAGTGGATATAAAAAGTCTACAAACCCCTGTTAAAATGTCAGGTTTCTGTGCTGTAAAAAAATGAGACAAAGATAAATTATTTCAGAACTTTTCCACCTTTTAATGTGACCTATAAACTGTACAATTCAATTGAAAAACAAACTGAAATCTTTTAGGTAGAGGGAAGAAGAAAATATAAAAATAAAATTAGTATGGTTGCATAAGTATGCACACCCTTAAACTAATACATTGTTGAAGCACCTTTATATTTTATTACAGCACTCAGTCTTTTTGGGGATGAGTCTATCAGCATGGCACATTTTGACTTGGCAAGATTTGCCCACTCTTCTTTGCAAAAACACTCCAAATCTGTCAGATGGCGAGGGCATCTCCTGTGCACAGCCCTCTTCAGATCACCCCACAGATTTTAAATCGGATTCAGGTCTGGGCTCTGGCTGGGCCATTTCAAAATTTTAATCTTCTTCTGGTGAAGCCATTTCTTTGTTGATTTGGATGTATGCTTTGGGTCGTTGTCATGCTGAAAGATGAAGTTCCTCTTCATGTTCAGCTTTCTAGCAGAAGCCTGAAGGTTTTGTGCCAATATTGACTGGTATTTGGAACTGCTCATAATTTCCTCTATTTTAATGAAGGCCCCAGTTCCAGCTGAAGAAAAACAGCCCCAAAGCATGATGCTGCCACCACCATGCTTCACTGTGGGTATGGTGTTCTTTTGGTGATGTGCAGTGTTGTTTTTGCGCCAAACATATCTTTTGGAATTATGGCCAAAAAGTTCAACCTTGGTTTCATCAGACCATAACACCTTTTCCCACATGCTTTTGGGAGACTTCAGATGTGTTTTTGCAAAATGTAGCCTGGCTTGGATGTTTTTCGTCGTAAGAAAAGGCTTTCGTCTTGCCACTCTTCCCCATAGCCCAGACATATGAAGAATACGGGAGATTGTTGTCACATGTACCACACAGCCAATACTTGCCAGATATTCCTGCAGCTCCTTTAATGTTGCTGTAGGCCTCTTGGTAGCCTCCCAGACCAGTTTTCTGCTCGTCTTTTCATCAATTTTGGAGGGAGCTCCAGTTCTTGGTAATGTCACTGTTGTGCCATATTTTCTCCACTTGATGATGACTGTCTTCACTGTGTTCCATGATATATCTAATGCCTTGGAAATTATTTTGTACCCTTCTCCTGACTGATACCTTTTAACAATGAGATCCCTCTGATGCTTTGGATGCTCTCTGTGGACCATGGCTTTTGCTGTGGGATGAGACTAAGAAAAATTCAGGAAAGACCAACTAGAGCAGCTGAACTTTATTTGTGGTTAATCAGAGGCACTTTAAATGATGGCAGGTGTATGCTGACTCCTATTTAACACGATTTGGAATGTGATTGCTTAATTCTGAACACAGCTACATCCCCAGTTATAAGAGGGTGTGCACACTAATGCAACCATATTATTTTATTTTTATATTTTTCCTTCCCTCTACCTAAAAGATTTCAGTTTCTTTTTTAATTGAGTTGTACAGTTTATAGGTCACATTAAAGGTGGAAAAAGTTCTGAAATGATTTATCTTTGTCTCATTTTTTTACAGCACAGAAACCTGACATTTTAACAGGGGTGTGTAGACTTTTTATATCCACTGTATGTGTGTTTGTGTATATCTGTGTGTAATATATTTATATATATATATATATATATATATATATATATATATATATATATATATATATATATATATATATATATATATATATATATAATCACATCTTTAATTGTCATAACTGCTGGTTGTCAAAAGTCGTTCCTAATGCTGCGGCCCTCGCAAAGCGAGGGACCGGCGCTCCTTGCCAGCAACTGCGGACCTCGCGACTTTTACGGACTTACGACACACAAATAAGAGACGCGGGACAAAAATACGACTTTAACGGCCTACCCGCTCGAACCTCATATTAAAAACACAATAAATACACACAACAAACACATAAAAAGCTTACTCACAGGAAGAGGGGGACCCAGGACCTCTGCAAGTGAAGTTACACCTCCATTTAAGTCCAAATTCCAAAGTTTAGACACCCGAAAATCACCTAAGCGAGAGAAAAAAATGTCCGCCGAAGAAAATGAGGCTACAGGACACTAAACACGCAAAACACCACCAAACACATACAGATTTTCCGAAAAAGCCGGACGAGGTCCAAGAACAAGGACGCAAAAACACCAACAGCCGCGTACCACACATTAGGTGCCATTTTACAACACTAACAGAAACCGGAAGTACACAGCTACCCTAACGGACTTTCCTCGCGCACCCACACTATTTACACTACACACTGCACACATTGCAGACACTTACACAGCAGCTCCACAGCACTCTAAACACACATTGTATGATACAGCAACATGAAAACAGATTGTCAGCTCTTCAGCATAATGCTTCCTGCATTTATTACTTCCAAATAGGTAAAGTATATTCTTTTATTAATGTATTAATTTCATTGCCGTTTTTTGATGGGCAATATTCTAGTACATATATATATATATATATATATATATATATATATATATATATATGTATGTGTACTAGCGACTTGCCAGTCAAAAATTACGGCAATACAATTTGAAGGCTGGAAATGCTGTTTGCCACACAATGCAAGACTCTCACCCCTCTAAGTGGTGCCGCTCATTGCAGGCCTCAGGCATACCACCACTTTAATGCATCGCAATGAGCACCTTTGGCGCTCATCGCGAGTCTGTACCCACTCTCTGACCTCTGTGTCTGTTTGTTTCCCCCTCTCCCTGGCCTGTTTTCTTTTCCCCTTATTTCCCTCCTCTATGTCTCTCTTCCACCCTCTCTCATCCCTGTGTCTCTTTCCACCGTCTCCCCCTCTCCCTCCCTTGTGTCTTTCTGCTCTTTGTCCCTGTGTAAATCTTGCGTGCCTCACATTGAGCAGGGTTGGTTATTTTCGAAGTCTTGCGTGCTTCGTGAGGATCGCCTCGTTTTGATCCTTTTTTCAGTTAAGATTGTTTGGCCGCCATTTGTTCCCTGCTTAGCCGTTTTTCGATCTCTGAAAAATGGCAATTATGGCTTAAATTAGCTTGCAACCTCACTCACAGGCTCACTGTCTGTCCACCTGAGCTGTGTGTGATGATTTTAATTTATTTTTGACATTATTTATTTATTTATTTTTGGCGGTCTTTCGAGTTCCGTGCTTGAGAAAATCTCGTTTGTTAAATTCTTAATTTGCTACGTCTTCCTTTGCTGATTGCGTGCATCGATATTGGCGCCTTCAATCTCCTTTCATCCTCCATCGGTGGAGCATCCTCGGGCAAATTACATCTGTGACGGAACAGAGGACACTTAGAGGGACCCCGAAAGTGCACTATTGCGAGGGCTGCAATGAGCGCCTATGGCCTATTGCAGCAAAGTCCTGCGAGCCTCGCAATGAGCCCCTACGGCGAAAGGTGGCAACTTTTAACATTGCGTGACCTACATTCATAACTTACCATAACTATTATATGTGATATATATATATATATATATATATATATATATATATATATATATATATATATATCCAGTAGTAAGAGTTAGATTTTAGGAGCCATGGAGTTAGTACCTGCACGGCTTTGGTGTGAGCTTGGTGGTAAACCACAAGCAATTGCTGTCTCTAGCAACACCCAGCCGAGCTCCTATTAAGTGTTAATGGTTTAGGTGTTGGCACGCATGCAGAGGGATAGGTACAGAACGTGGTGTGACTGGATGCTTTTGAGCATGCATGAGGTGGTGGTGTCAAATGCTGAAAGTTGAACATATTAGCAAATTATGCCACTAACCCCTCTCCACTATTGAGTACAAAACTTACCAGTATACAAGCCCTCAGATTGAATTAAAGGCTGTATTTTGTTTTTTTATATTCTATAGTTCTGCAAAAGGTGCGATTCCAAATATTTCACCAGTGTAGCCTTTAAAATAATGCACAGCAAAATACCCCAGTGTGTCCTATAGTGATATGTTAGACTGGAGGTTGCTGGCACATGTCACCACCCTTATCACCTTTGATGAATATGATAGCTGGGGAAGCTACAGACAGTCACTTTTCAAATATTTATGAGACCAACAAAAGGGGATCAGTGCTTGAAACATTCATGGCGCTTATCTATAGAGCTTTGTTCCAAGAAGCGTACACCAGGTGTTTGCCTTTTCATGCTCTATTTTTTGTCAAGCCCTGTTTTCTATAATTTTTCATACTAGATTTGTAATCTTCACTGTGTTCCTTTCAACCAGGCCTTAACAAATCCCAGGAACCAGGGAATGACAGCTCCTAAACTTTATTGGTGGCTCCTAACTATTAAGGTTTTGTGTGTGTATATATAAATTATACACACACCTACACCCTTTCCGCCTAACAGGCCCAGAAGGAGGCTGTTTGCATCAAAAGATGCAAACCCTGCTTTCCAGAAATACAAACACTCCTCACACACACAACTTCCCAAAAAAGTTTTGTGTATCTGTAGATGCATCAAAATGTATTTTTTCAATTTAAATACTAGGTGTCTCAATTTAACGTAGAATCTCTACACTATGGACTCTATGGTTTTGAAAACAGTAGCCCTTTAAATAAAAGGTGTTCAGAGTTGCAAAATCACATTGGATTCTGTCCATAGCTCATGGGGAGTCACATCAGTTGTGAATGTCGTCAGCTCTGACATATAATAAACTGATTTATGTGCCTCCCATCCCACTAAGCAAAGAGTGAACTTCAAGAACAGAAAAAATGTCAATATTAATGTTGCCCTGGTTTGTTTTATATCTAGTTTACCCTGATCTTGTGTTTTTAGAATAAAAGTGATCAACATATCACATAAAAAATATATGCAATTTTGGGATTGGATGTATTTGCAAATAAAATAAGGGATTTAATGGCATTTGTTGGGTATCTCCATATGCAAGCAAACAAATTAATTAATGTATTTATAAATATATTCATTTCATGTAAGGAAATATGTGTAAATGTGTCTGTATGTGTTTGTTTGTTTCTGGATCTTCTGTTATACTGACCTGCATGCCTTTTTAGATCTGGCTGTGGGTCAGGTGTCCACAATATATATATATATATATATATATATATATATATATATATATATATATATATATATATATCAATAATACACACACTAGTCGTGTGGAAGGAGATGTGGGGTTTAGTATAGTCAATAGGTAAATACTGCTAAGTAACTCAAGAACTACAGACTCATAACATAAAGTGTATGCTTGCTAATGCCAGAAGCTTGCCAGGAAAAATGGGAGTTAGAATTATTACAGTAAATGAGAAATGGGATTTAATAGGCATTACTGAAATGTGGTGGGATGAATCTCATGACTGGACTGTTAGTATGGATGGTTATAACCTATTTAGAAAAGATAGAGGCAATGGTAAAAGAGGAGGAGGGATTTGTATGTTAAGCCTGAATTTAAGCCTATAGTCAGAGAAGATATTTATGCTTGAACTAGCGATAGTGTTGCATGTTTGTGGGTAGAGTTAAATAGTGGAGGAGCAAATTCAAAAATATTAGTAGGAGTATGCTATAAACCCCCAAATATAATTGAAAGTGAGGAAATACAATTATTGTTACAGATTGGAAATGCAGCTAAGCATGGGCAAGTTCTAATAATGGGAGATTTTAACTACCCTGAAATAAACTGGATGAGTGAAACCAGCAGTACGGGTAAAGGGAGCAGGTTCTTGAGTACACTCAGGGATCATTATCTGGCCCAGGTTATACAAGAACCTACTAGAAATGAGGCGATTATATAGTTACATAGTAATTAAGGTTGAAAAAAGACTTTCAGTCCATCAGGTTAAACCTTTTAAGATCTCCTCTGATCTGCAATATGCAGATTAGTTGTTAATTGATCCAGAGGAAGGCAAACAGAAAAAAAAGCCAAGTGAAAATTTGCCAATCGTCTTAAAGGGGAGAAATAAAAAAATCCTTCCTGACCCCAGATACTGTTGATTGGATTCCTCCCTCGATCAATACTCTCTATAATTATCCAGGACAAACCTGAATGCCCTTTTTAATTAAAAATAAATCAAGTCCCGTTTTAAAGTTATCTATTGAATCTGCTGTCCCCACCTCAGTTGGTAGAGAATTCCACAAATTAACTACCCTTACTGTGAAGAACCCTTTTCTTTCTTTAAGGTGAAATCTGTTTACTTCTAATCTCAAAGGATGTCCTTTTGTCAGTTAAAAACCTCTTGGCACAAAATGCTCCCTTGACAAATCTTTATACTGACCCTGGATGTATTTATATAAGGTAAATATATCTCCTCTTAGATACCTTTTTTGTAGAGAAAATAAGTTTAATTTGGTTAGTCTTTCTTCATAACTTAGCCCCTCCATCCAAAACCAACTCCATTAGTTTTGTTGCCCTTCTCTGTGTCTTTTTTATGAAGTGGTGCCCAAAATTGTACTCCATATTCCAAATCCGGGCGTACTAGAGATTTGCATAGTGGCAGAATTATATTTGCTTCCCTTGCTTCTATACCCTTCTTAGTACATGCTAATATTGTGTGTGTGTGTGTGTGTGTGTATATATATATATATATATATATATATATATATATATATATATATATATAAAATTAGTAAATAAATAGTACATTTGTAGGGACATGCAAATGTGCCCACAAAGGCTACACTCTTGCAATCCTCCATAACGATATGAAACATGGCTTTTCTTAAACATACAGTGCCTTGCGAGCCTCTCTGTTGGTGAATTTTTTATCAGAGGCACTTTTGGTCTCTTTGTAAGGTCGGCGCTGATCTCCTTTTTGCCCTTATTGCAAGTTTCTCCCCTGGTGTAGTTTGTGTCCTTGAGCACCGTTGGCGCTCCTTGTAAGGCGCACAGTGAGGGGCTTTGTGGTTTACTGCGATACTGTGGTGCTTTTTTTTGTGTGTATGTATTTTTTCTTGATAATTAATGAAATGATAAATTAATATACTTTGGCTATTTGTAATTCATATATGCAGCAAGCAATGTGCTGCAGAGCTAACAATCTTTTTTGATGTTCCTCTAGCATACAATGTAGATTTGCACTGTTGTTGAGCTGAGGTGTACTGTCAGCAATGTGTGCAGTGTGTAGTGTAAATAGGCTGCGTGCGCGAGGGGAAGCCGTTTGTGTAGCTGTGTAGTTCTGCATTCTGTAAGTTAGTGTTGTAAAATGGCGGTGAATGTGTATGTGGTACGTGTGTGTGGATGATTTAGCGTCCTTGCTAATAGTGTATGTTGTACCTCGTACAGGTTTTTGTAAAAGCCGTATGTGTTTATCAGTGTTTTGCGGCTTTAGGGGTTGTGTAGTCTTGTTTTCGTTTTTTTCGCTGGCCATTTTTTCTCTTGCTTAGGGGAATTTGGAGTGTGTAAACTCAGTAAATTGGACTTAAATTGAGGTGTAAACTCACTTCCAGATGTCCTGGGTGTCCCCCCCTTGCTGTGGGTAAGGTTTTTATTTCATTTTTATGTGTATTTAGTGTTTTCCGCTGTGCGCGGTTCGGCCGTTAAGGTCGTATCTTTGCGAGCTCGTAATTTTTTTTTTCTCAGTCCCGCGGCCTCCACCTCCGCAAATGCTACCACTTGCTTCGCGAGAGTCCGCAATTGCGGCCTGCAATGCCGACGTGGGAGCCTCCACCTTCAATGCAATTCCTGGTGACGGGAGGGGTCCAAGGGCTATTTTTTTTTTTATTAATTTATTTTTTTAGTAGTTTTTAACTCTTTGTGACCTCATGGACCGTAACACACCAGTCACATCTTTATGTCCATGGTCATGCTGATCAACTTGGTTTTCATGGCAGAGATACTGTAGTGGGTTGCCAGTTACTTCTTCTCCATTGGGCCAGAACTCCTGGCATTCCTAGGTGGTTTGCCATCCAATTGACCAGGCCCAACCCTGCTCGGCATCAGGGTGGTGTGACCTCATGGTTCCCTGACTAAAATTGAACCCAGGTTGCAGCAGTGAAAGTACAGAATCCAAACCACTGGACCACCAGGGAACCCTCAGGGTCTATATAAGCCGTAACTAAAATGACAGTATCCAAATCAATTCTTGATCAATTAAAATAATTTCATCAACTTTTACACATGATTTAGAAGCCTCTGCTTGATGATGCACAACAGTTTTGGGGATTTCCATGTCTCTTTAATACCTGTATTTTTTATTTTTGCTCTTCTTTCTGCAAAGATTTTGCACATTTTCCAGTTCTAGTGTATGCTATAAAGAAGGCACTTTAAAGGCCCCTTAAGTACATTTACAGTAGGTAGTGTTTGTGTTGTATTCCTTTGTCCCATGTTTAATATCTGATGGGATCCAGGAGGTGTGATTCAGGTTAACCCCGGGGCAGGTTCCAGGACGTTGGTTACTGATTTACAGCGCATGACACGTTGGTGGCAGCTCTTGGCACAGTTAAGTCTCACAAATGTGTAACTAACATTAGAGCAGAGGAAATACAGAGCTGTGGGATGGGAGATTGAGAAATATTAACAACAACGTTATTTACATACAGATTTCGTGCCTCCTGGTGCGATGGGAGAGCTCTGTTACAAACCTGTTAGACAAGTGTGTCCTTTAAAAAGAATAGATCAGTCTGCAGAGAGGAAACGTATTTAGTGGATGTGCAATTCACTCACCCAAATCACCCTTGCTCTCAGGCTTCTAGTTAATTTTATATAAATAATATTTTAAATATAATACGTTTTTCCCAAACTAAAGCTGCCCTTTGAGACATATGAAATGCAATAAGTTCCCAACATACATTTAAAAAAAATAAATAAAAAAAAAACTTTTCTGGCAGTGTCAATTATTTAAGCCTTGGTGATATAGTAGTGAACTCTTAAGTCTGCTAAAAATCATTTTGATAACTTACATATAAAATATTAGGAAAGTTAGCTTATCAAAACAACTAAGTCAGAAGTGCTCATCAGAGAATGAACTAACCTTAATAGGCTAGTTCTGTGGACATGATAACCCACTCTGAGAGCCCCCTCTTTTAGCTCACTTGTGGCCTTCACAGGGAGAAATATCCTGTAGTATATCAGTCTGGTCCCACTCAATAGAGTGGTCCAGCCCTAAAATACCAGGCAATTCTACCCTGAACAGGAGAAACGGCAAACCCCAGACAAAAGTTTTCGGCCTTCTTTGGGCCTTGTCAGTGAGGTGTAGCTGATAACTCCCAAAGGCGCAGTGAGCAAGGGATCCTCGCCTGGAGTCCCATATCACCCTTAGGGAGACTAAATCCTAAGGGTAATTTGCATAAACAAAACACATTTTTCAGAGGTGCTCATCAGAGAACGAACTAACCTTAATAAGTTAGTTCTATGGACATGATAACCCACTCTGAGAGCAACCTCTTTTAGCTCACTTGGGCTCTTCACGGGGAGAATTATACTGTAGTATATCGGTCTGGTCCCACTCATAAAAGTGACCCAGCCCTGAAATAGCAGGCAATTCTACACAAATAGGAGAAACAGCAATCCCCAGACACGTTTCAACCTTTATGGGCCTCGTCAGTGAGGTGCGGGGTAGAATTGCCTGGAATTTCGGGTCTGGGACACTCTAGTGAGTGAGACCAGACTGATATACCACAGGATATTTCTCCCTGTGAAGGGCACAAGTGAGCTAAAGGAGGCTGCTCTGAGTGGGTTATCATGTTCATAGAACTAACCTATAAGGATAGTTCATTCTCTGATGAGCACCACTGACTTAATTGGTAAGTTAGCTGATCCTGACTTAATTGGTAAGTTAGCTGATCAAACTACATGTATCACAAATACCACTTCTATGATTGCTTATATAGCACAAATTATCAAATAGATTATAGATCTTGGTATATAGAGGTATAATAAGTAGAGTTGCAGGATAAGTATAATAAAGAAGAAAATAACAACTCCTATGTTTAGTACTCTTATTTGGTACTGGAAAGGGCCAAGATTAACTAATATGATCAAACCCTACTATAACAAATATCAGGGAAAAGGGACATATAACATTGCTCCAGGCCAATATGTATTGGACATGAAAGATCAAATTCAGTGGTTACACCCATTCTCAAGAAGCCCTCATCTGACCCAGCTTCTGCCTCCAACTACCGCCCTATTTCACTACTTCCCCTGGCTTCTAAACTGCTTGAGCGGCTTGTTTACAATCGCCTCACTCAATTTATTTCTTCCAATTCCCTTCTTGACCCCTTCCAATCTGGTTTCCGTGCCCAACACTCTACAGAAACAGCCCTCACAAAAGTCACCAATGACTTGCTAACTGCCAAATCAAAGGGTAACTTCTCCATGCTAATTCTCCTGGACCTCTCTGCTGCCTTCGACACAGTTGACCACCCTCTTCTAATCCAAACTCTCCGTTCATTTGGCATCCAGGGCACAGCTCTTTTATGGTTCACATCCTATCTAAAAGATCGTACATTTAGCGTCTCCTTCTCTGGCACCTCTTCTTCACCTCTCCCTCTGTCTGTTGGCGTTCCCCAAGGCTTTGTCCTAGGCCCCCTCCTCTTCTCCATCTACACCTCCTCCCTTGGCACCCTCATAAAATCCTTTGGATTTCAGTATCATCTCTATGCAGATGATACTCAAATCTACCTCTCTGCACCCGATCTATCCCCCTCTCTTTTAGCTCAAGTTTCCAACTGCCTCTCTAGCATATCCTCCTGGATGTCTACCCATCAACTCAAACTCAACATGTCTAAGACTGAACTCCTAATCTTTCCACCCTCTACTATAGCTTCCACTCCTCAAATATCTCTCACTGTTGACAACACCATCATCACTCCCACCTCCTAGGCCCGTTGTCTTGGGGTTCTACTGGATCCCGCCCTCTCTTTTATTCCTCATATCCAATCGATAACTAAATCTTGTCAGTTTCACCTAAAAAACATCTCCAAAATTCGTCATTATCTTACACAAGACACAGCTAAAATTCTAATACACTCTCTCATCATATCTCGACTCGACTACTGCAATTCCCTTCTTGCTGGCCTCCCCATCTCTCGTCTGTCTCCCCTCCAATCCATAATGAACGCCTCCGCTAGACTCATCTTCAATACCAAACAATCAGTGTCTGCAGCTCCTCTCTGTCAATCACTCCACTGGCTTCCCATAGCTTCCCGAATCAAATTTAAAATCATGACCTTAACACATAAAGCCCTCAACAACAGTGCACCCCCTTATGTCTCTGCTCTTGTTTCAAAATACTCTCCCAACCGCCCCCTTCGTTCTGCTAACGACCTTCTTCTTTCCTCCTCTCTCATCACCTCCTCTCACTCCCGTCTTCAGGACTTTTCTCGTGCAGCCCCTACTATCTGGAACTCCTTACCTCGCTCCATTAGATTAACTTCCTGCCTCAAAACCTTTAAAAAATTACTAAAAACACACCTATTTAAAAAATCATATCACCTTCGGCCTTTATAATTACAACTGCACACTACACAGCTTAAAAACACTCCCACCCACAATCTACAGTACAGCTCACAGACCCCTCCAATTGATTAAACAAATTGCATTCACGTTGCCATTTTGTATTTGTCACCCTCTTGTATCACGCCTAAACCCTAAGATTGTAAGTTTGCGAGTTTTCAATTGTGTGTCCGTGTCTTGGAAACAAGCACTATGTACATTTGATTATATGCTCAAAAACAGGGCCCTCCATTCTTTAAGGTGTTAAGTTTGTTTTTTGCCATGTACTAACCCCCTGTACAGCGCTACGGAATATGTTGGCGCGATATAAATAAAGATAATAATAATAATAACTTGGTACTCAAAATTAATCCTTTCCGGACAGCAGGTTAAGTACCAAAAAAAAATAAGGTACCAAGGTAGCATTTCCCAAAGGGATCAATGTAAATTTCACATTTTACTTTGAGCTGATGGTGTCTTTTCGTGATACAAAACTTTAAAACTAAACAGACATAAATAAAAAAAAAACAATAATTAGATCAAATAAAATAGAATTTAACTTCACTTTAACTGTACTGAGAGGACTTGAGATCCCAATGGGATGGTGGTGATGTAGAGAAGGAGAGAGGTTATTGCTTGGAACTTTGGTCCTTATAGGCACAGACTACACTTTGGTTTTTGTAGGCACAGGCTGTACTTTGATTCTTATAAGCACAGGCTACACATTGATTCTAATAGGCACAGGCTGCACTTTGATTTTTGTTGGCGCAAATGAAAAGAGTACTGAGCAAGCGTCGCGTTCCCAGACTTTTTTTTTTTTCTCAGCCAGCCACGTTGAGTACCGAAAAAGATTTGATCTTAGGTAGTCGAGTACCAAGGGTCCACTGTATAGTAATTGTAATAGAGTTACAAATATTTAGACAAAATTCTATATGTGATTTCCAGTATTGGCCACTTTAAGAATGTCAGTACAGTATAAATATTACAAGAAAAAAGCAACTGTGTCAGAAAGGGTTCCTGGATAAGTTTCTGATAACTTACATATTAGACCCAATTGGCTGTGATTCTCTTTGTGTATAGTTTCAAGCCTCAACTATGGCATTGGATTTCAAGAATGCTTTTACAACACTTGCCCCCTGGATGTTTACATATATTAATAAGCCTTTAATCCAACCAGAGGATTCTAGATCTGTCATAGCTGTGACTTGATACTCTATGCAAAGTGCAACATTTCAACTGTGTCCCAGGCTGACTGATTGTGATCAGGAAGTGTAAGTTATCTAAATGTATTTTTTATCTTTGCTCACTTTCAATGGCTCATAAAAGGGGGAAGGTAAAGGTCTCAGTTACAGCAAGTCTGTCTGATTGACCATAAGGGGGGTGGGTACAATCTCAGCGTGCGCAGGACACACTGTTGGGGTTATAAGAGATGCTAAAATGTTGGAAAATCATCTTTAACCCCTTGAAGACTTTTAAGTATGCTTAATAATATTGTCACTAAATATTCTGCCTGATATTATTTGTATT
The DNA here is from genome assembly GCA_027410445.1 of Discoglossus pictus. Lineage (NCBI taxonomy): Eukaryota > Metazoa > Chordata > Amphibia > Anura > Alytidae > Discoglossus > Discoglossus pictus. Next base: position 57,938,841 of record CM050172.1, on the reverse strand, counting down.
TATTTTTTTGCTTTGTGCAATTAACTCATATTTTAATTTGATATGGTATTATATTAATTACAATTGCGAGTGTATGTATGTATGTATGTATGTATGTATATATATATATCTGGATTATAAGAAAGTGGGAGCTTTGCTATTGGCTGCCATGCGCAGTGCCGGCCATCGGCGACGTGGCTGAGGGGTCTATGAATTTCTTATTTTTTAGTGTTAGGGTGAGCAGTGTCAGGGTGAGGGTTGTTTATGCTTTAGATGTTAGGGTGAGAGTTAGGGGCGTTCGCGTTACTGGGAAGATATTTACGGACCACTCGGCTTCGCCACCTAGTGGCTGATGGCCGCCACTGCGCACGGACAGTGGACAGGAAAGCTCCAAAAGTGTAGTATTATAATGTTCCTATTTTATGTGCAGTATGCTTATTTTAAGTTCTATAATGCATGGCAAATGTGTTTGTTATGGACAAGTTTTAAAATCAATTGTGTCTCAGCAAATGTTTCTGTTGCCTGAAGTGGACTGTATGATGCATCTGTACATTTGTATATACATACATAGGAGTCAGGGCTCTTAAAATCTGGCTCCGAGAAACAATCTGTCTGGCTCCTAAGATAAATTGTTTTGTTCACACCGGTATACCTAAATGTGTGCGTGTGTGTTGCCCTGTCCTGTGTGGTTTAATATGTATTTCTAGTGTCCTGGAGGCTCCCTTCAATAACTATATAATATAACAGTCCCAATAGAGTTTGTGCTTTGTAAGTGTCACCGCCTCCTGTGACTCGGATGTCGCTCTAGTCCCTTTCTGAGCGCTCTGTTGGTGCCTCCCTGTTTACCTTTGCACCCTGTCTCTCTCACTCCAGATGGCTGATCCTACTACACAGGTGAACATGTCCCTTTCCAGCACGGCTCCCACGGTGGGACCCTCGTTGTTTCCCAGCCATGTAATGTCATTGTCACAGGACAGTGGGACACTGAGGTCTGCCCAGAACTCCTCTGTGGACGCTGCACAGATATTCCTCACAACAGCTGCTGCCAAAGGGATTTCTGGAGTTTTTATATGGTCAGCGCTGCTACTCACCTGCCACCAGGTAAGTGTTCACGTGAAAGAGATGCACAAGAACAAGAGGCCATGATTTGAAGTTGAAAAATTAGTTATGAAACTAGTACTTTACATAAAGGGTTGTAGATAAGTGGAACAGTCTTCCAATGGAAGTGGCAGGGACAACACAATGCCATTTTAATTCACCCAATTATTTAGGCAGATAGAATGGACATACCAGATGGGTTAGATGACTAGATGGGCCTTTTTGGCTTGTTTGCCTATGTTCTATTTCTGGAGAACAATGTTTCTCAGTCCTAAAGAGACAAAAGCAGAGGATCCAGATAACAGCGGAAGATCCAGATAACAGCGGAAGATCCAGATATGATATATTTTACAGCTATATGTTATAGTTTATCAATTGATTATTAATAACATTTCTCTTAGTTAACTTACATTTACCTTGGTCAGTTTTATCTGTCAATCAGCCTTTCTGATCTATTCACCAGGCATAGTCTGTTATATTTCGCTTATATGCGATTATTGATAATTACCCCTTTGGGTCTAGCTGTTGTTTTCAGTCTAAATCCATCACATATATAGTTGTCGTACTGCGAGTTGTCGTCACGCTTTGCAAGCCGTTTGTAGGGCCGCAACCACAAGCCTCATTTGTAACAGAGCTCTCCCATCGCACCAGGAGGCACGAAATCTGTATGTCGAGGCGAGCAGTTGAGGCACGCGGGACTTGGGCTGCAAGTAGCGTCAAAGGCGCTCATTGCAGGGGGGACACGCGGGACTTAGCTGGCGCTCATCTCGAGACACACGGGACTTAGCTGTTATGAGTTCTCATCGCGAGGCCCCTGGTATTTGCGACGGACGCAAAATTTCGGCCCGTATGATGGACTGCAGGTCTTGCAAAAATATGACTTTAACAGCCGAACCACTGAACCGGAAAAGACATCAAAAACGCACAAATATGCCTCACATAAATTTATACACTCACACACAGCACAGGGAGCCTGTGAGTGAGGTTGCAAGTTAATTTGAGGAATATTTTGCCTTTTTTAACTATTGAAAATCGCTGAAGCGGAAAAAAACTGCAGTCTGCGCGCACCACGCAAACATTCAGCAAACACACAGAGGAGAAAGACCCAGTGAAGTGATAGGGGTGATGGTGGAAAGAGACGCATGGTATTCCCAAGCACAAAACTTGCAGGCTTTCCCTTTACTTATAAGTACAGTAGTTTGTGTACATGTGTATTTACAGTGCTACAGATTGGACTTTTAGCCCCTTGCGGGTCCTCTCTGGTACCCATTGGCTTTGTGGCTCCATTTACGGGTTACGGGTTTAAACGCCAGTGAATCCATTAACATATCAAAGTATTTGCGGTCGCAGAGTTAAAATATTGACATTCCGTAAGGTATTTTCGTCCTTACCTCACAAATCTTCAGCGGGTTTCATTGCAAGGCTAATTTAATAGCTGTACGTTACGGGCTTCGGTTTTACACATTGAGGGAATTTGATAGGGCTGATGGATGTTCTATAAATTAAGTGTGACTATAATGGCAGCTTCCATGCACTAGCATGTTTGCTAAAATTAAGAGTTTCTCTGAAAATGATGTCATATCAATGTGGTTAGTTTGTTGCATACTCCAAAAAAAATGGTCCTTTAAAAAAATGTGCTTCAAATTTTAAAGGCGGTTTCATTTATTTTTGCTGAGACAAATGAGAGATCCAGTATCTACTACTAAACATATATGCTAATCTGTGGGCGCCTATTGTAGTGTTTAAGCTGGCATTGTTTTTCCTTTTTTTTTCTTTTATTTGTTTAGAAAGACATTCAGCTTTTCCCCTACCACAGTCAAACATGCACAAAAAGGGTCATAGATCCCAAATATTTAATAGCCTAATCATCTTAGTTACTCTCTAAAGTCTGTACATGCTCTTTCTTATCAAATTCAAAAGGGGTAATTAGCAATTATTAGCAACAATTGCTCACAAAAAGATAAATTAAGCTTGATGGTGCATTTTAAAGGCCTGTGTATTTGCGTCGTTCAGTCATGTCCGACTCTCTGTGACCTCACGGACCATAACACACCAAGTTAATCCACTTGGTATTCATGGCAGTGATACTGGAGTGGGTTGCCAGCTCCTTCTCCAGTGGGCCACAGTTTACAGCTCCTGGTATTCCTAGGTGGTCTCCCATCCAAGTACTGGCCTGGCCTAACCCTGCTTGGCCTCAGGGTGGTGTGACCTCTGGGTACCCTGACTGGAATCAAACCCAGGTCGCAGTGGTGAAAATACAGAATCCCAACCACTGGAACACCAGGGAACCCTTTAAAGGCTTATTTACAGGTAAAAAAACAACAACTTAAATAGCATAATGGTTCACTAGATGCCCAAGCCCCTTGTCCACACTTTGTTTCAACAGGTATGGACGAAAGAAGGGACAAATACCCCCTCCCATGTAATTTTTCTTGTCAAAAATCATGTTTAAAGGGAAGTTCCACCTAAAAACAAGTTGTTCTTTTATTAAATAAAATATATGTGTAAGTAAATGATGTAAGCTGCTGAAGAACACTGAAAATGTAATGCAACTGCCTTAGTGAAGTGTCCCTGCTCTATATTTTGATTGGCTCTTGAGCTTGATTACCCAGATCACCCAGCTCAGAATTCTAAGTGTCAGTTATCGAAATGTAACACACTCCCTCTCTGCAGACATGGAGCAGTAACTTTTACGTATATAGTTTATTTTATTTAATTTTAAAGAACATTAAAAACTGGCTATACATTGTACTAGCAGTTTTTCTCTATCATAAAGAATTTCTGAAATATTTAGAATTTATTTTGCAGCTCAAAGTGCTTGGTAAGGGAGTGGGAGGGGGGTCTAATTGCCAGATAACATTGCAGCTTTTTAGCCACTTCAGAAACAGATTGAAATCCTAATTGGCACATCAAAGCAGCTAATTAATGTGATTGAGCTGGTCATTTGCATATAAATGCTGCAACAACAAAATGGAATTTCCCAGGATTGATTCACTTTAGAAAAAATGGATAACACAACATATAGCCAGTTTTTCTTCTACTTTTAGAATATGCTATAAAACTTTATTTTTGGGTGACAGTGTCCCTTAACTTTGAATTTACTACCTATGTATAAATTTAAAAAGCAATCTCAAACTCCTCATGTTGCAGTGGAAATAATTATTCATAAGTGAAGTTATTGGTATTCAAGTCCCATCATATCTTGGTATGAAATGCAGTTTATTAGTGGAAATATTAATTGTACTATTGACAGTGTATTAATTATGTACAATTAGCAGTCATTTCCTCTTATTGATCTCACATTATACACTCTCTTGTCAGTGAACTATGTATTGGTAATGGGATAATGATTGATCAAAGTCTTGGTTTAATTATCATTTATTCCTTTCCTTGCTGTTCTGTCATTTAAATGACCATTAAAGTGTCATATTTATAGTATGCTCTTATGAAAAACTTGTGTTGATAATGGATACATTGTTTTAGAAAGTATAAAATAAATAGATGCAGCCATTAATCGTTAACTTATGGATTAACTTATGATTTAATGGAAGCAGACCCTTTGCTTTTGCTTTTAAATGCATAAAACGTCTTGGATTCGGATAAGATCTCTGTTCAGTTTTGTTGAACTGCCATCCGACAATGGAATAAATTAGCAGAGCAGCTGCCAGTAGGATAACCTTCCCCTCAGGCTACAGACAGATTAGCAGTCCAAGATGTCTGCTAAATTTAAGGTTTTCTCTAATGTATGCTCTTGGCTTACATAGCTGCTGCTGTTGATATTTTGTAATATGCTTCAGATTTCAGCCAATCTACTTCTCACCACCGTCAATTAGGTGTCCAGAGGTGGGAGAAGATTGCCCAGTAGGGTGTCCTGATAGCAGTCTTTATCATCCTCTTTCACAGCAGACAAACCTAGTCTAGTGAGAGAAAAAAACAGTGGAGTCTCCTGGACAAATACTCTCCTACCCCCTAAACACCTAAATAAGGTGGAGTAGCAGGGCTCTTAACTAAGGTTCTAATATAAGTTTGAAAAGCTATATAACTTAATTTCTTCAAAATGCTGATTTTATTGTCAGCTATTTACTCCAGACACAAGTAAATCGTTATTTTATGATCAGTTCAGAGATCTTCTAAACCGAAGTCAAAGGAGAGATTGTATATACTGCACATAGTAAGTCCTGTCTTATTCCCTCTATGTAACGCCCCCATACCTGGGTATAGATATGAGAAATATCCATCTCATTGTGTTCCTGGTAACAGACAGGTCTAATGATGTTGTAATAGGACCTAATAGCTCAGGGCTTACCGTTTATTGCTTATTACTCATTACTGAGCGGTGCTGTCACCCAGAGAGATATCTCCATCTGCCACAGACCCCAACCTTATTGGATTAGGGATCTGAACCTTGTTCCCTTGTTTGCTCACAGCCGGATTCCCTTCCCTCAGAGATATCCGTGTATTGATTGCTCAGCTACCTTGCATCTGCTGATAATCAGATAGCGACGTAATGGGTCATTGCCACAAATAAATCACATGCTTTTATGAGATCATAAATGACACTAAATGTGCTTTACACCATCAAGTATGTGTAGAAAATCATGTAGAAAAAAGTGTTTTCCTTTTTTAAATTTGCTGCCAAATTGATTTCATTATGAGCTTTTGGATTTGCTGTTTCTGCAGAGTAAAAGCTGCACCGGCTGGTGATATGAAGTATAAATAGATGTGCTGGCAAAATAAAAACTGTTGTATATGCAATATTAATACTATATTACATATATTATTCTTTCTCACTGATTGCATTTAGAAGCCTAACCCAATGGTACAACGCAAAATTACAGTAAAATAGCAGTTCTTTTTTTCCCCCTAAATGTTATTTGTATTTAAATAATCATTTTGATTTTGTTTACAAGATAAAAGACAAAATAGATATAAACTGTAATGGGTGGTGGGAGACAAATATGGGAGTTGCAATCTAAACTAAAGAAAACAATAATACTTGGGAACAATAAAAATGGAATAAGCGGAATGTAAACTCACAACCTGCAGTTTGAAGGCAGATGATATTAACCACTGCTTCATGTCTTTATATTACAAGAAATGAGTATAGGAACCAGTAAAGCTAAATATTGTATGATAATCCTAGTCTGAACCTCATTATCTGTGCAGGTTTTGGTGGAAGGGCTTCAAGGCCTACACAAGCAATAAATAAAAATGGTAATTCTTGACCAAATTAAAATAATTAAATCACTTCTTCAATATGATTTTCCACTCTCTATCTGATGGTGCAGAGAACAAATGGTGATATCTGTTTTCATGTAAGGGGTCATAAAATGTTGTTTTGTTCTTGACAGATCTACCTTCATCTGAGGAATTACACCATGCCCAACGAGCAGCGGTACATCATACGGATCCTGTTTATTGTACCTATCTACTCTTTTGATTCCTGGCTCAGTCTGCTGCTTATTGGCAATGACCAATATTATGTGTATTTTGACTCCGTCAGAGACTGCTATGAAGGTAAAGCCTGGTGTCAATTTGTATATTTTTTATGTCAAGTTTTGAACCTTTGATTAAAGATATCCGTGATGTACCCCTTTAATCGGCCCATTCTTCTGCCCACCTAAAAAACTCAGCCATGTATGTTTATTCTCCACTGTAACTGTCCAGATTTTATCATTTCAAAGCAATGAACATCAGTATAAACAACTTTTCAACTTATTATATAACACCTGATTTTCTGTGATAATACACTGGGCCTCATTCAAATGCGATTTGGCCAATCGAATAGGGCTCTATATAAGCACATAGCATATTTTTTTTTACAGAAGTTTTTAGTTAGTGAAGACCTTGCTTTTGGATAGAAGTTCACTAACTAAAAACTTCTGTAATGAGGCCCACTGAAATAGCTGTTTTTCCCACCTTCTTCAGACCCTTTTTTTATAACCGGTAGCAGAGTACATTTCCCTGCAGCTGCCTTGTTGCTTTGGGTTATAGAGTGTAGGGAGATGTGATTCACACTCTGCCACAGTTTGTAAAAAATGTGAAGAGCTCTCCGCCAGCTGCATTTGACCCTTGAAGTCTAAACCTTAACACTTACCTTGGCAATGACAATTAAAATAAACTTTACAGTAAAACTTAGTTTTTACGGTCAGCATATTATTTTAGTTGTACGTTTATATATATCATTTTAACATTTGACATAATCGTTTCACCTAAAAGTTATTTAAATCTCTCTCTCAACTTGCTTGAAAGTTGTGTATATGTCACAATTAGTTATCTCTTGCATTCTGGTTTGATAAACTGCAAAAGTATGTTCCAATTGAATATGATAATAGCCACAGAGACAATTCAATGGTGTTAAATTCTTAGTGGTTTATCACTGTGAGAGACACATTTTAAACCTGAGATAACGTTTAGTAGCACCGGGGTGCTGTTAAGTGTAATTTATGCTTAAAATACCCAACTTTCAAGCTCTATTATTTATCTATTCTGCTAAAAACTTTTAATCACAACCAACTGTCACTTTAAATATTGTTTTTGTGACAAGCATATTATAATTCTATTGGCTTTAAAAGCTGAATTAGATTACTTTGTATCATAATATATGTAAAGTTGTTTATACTGATTTATGCTACTTAAACATGACAGCTGGACCATTACAGTGACCAATGTAAGCTCTTTTACTTCCCTATTGTTGCTCAACACTGTATAATCCTAAATAACAGCTGATTAAAAAAATCCACTTTATTATATGCCATATGAAAATACCACTGCTATAAAAATGGAGAGTAAACTTCAAATATGATTTTCCAGGTTTACAAAAAAATATCCTATATTTTCCTTTTTATGCAAAAGGTTCTCAAAAAGGGATAGAAAGAAAGAGCAGGCCTGTGATCTTGGTCGGTCCTCCTTCCAGGAAGGCGCTCTAAGACACCCCAAATCTAGCTGGACCCTACAATAGATAGTGAGAAACAGAGAATGCTGGTAAAAAAACCCCAATAATATATAAATCTATATATACACCTAGACACACGTATAGGCTTGATTAGGGAACCTCAAAAGTGTTTATTAAGGGGAATCAAAAGATGGAGTATATAGCCTGAAAAAAAAAATAACAGCCTGACCGCAGTTTCGCCACTTTTGTGGCTTTGTCAAAGACTATGGCTATAAAAATATTACTATATACTAATTTTAGTTCACCAATGATGTGGCTTTGCCAAAGGCTATGGCTATAATAATATTACTATATACTATTTTTAGTTCACCATTTATTATTATGATGTGCAAACCATAGCAAAGAAAATATGTTTAAAAAAAAATGATTCCCTTAATAATGGCTACTGCTCCACTCCTCTCCCTCCTCTCCCTCAGCCTCTCTCATTTTCCTGGGCACTATTATCCTGGTGACAAACAAATCATCATAGATTATATTAATTATTCATGCAAGATTTCCTGATAATGCTCACTTTGGGGAGACAGTGTTATGGAATCATATCCATAGCCCCCTTATTTTTGAGAGCATGCAGTGGATTATCTGGCCTTCATAATTAATGCTATCTCTGATGATTAGTTTGTCATCTAGATAATAGAGTCCTGGAAAAGGAGTCGGTGGGGGGAGTAGTGCAGATCAGCTTTGCTTTGCTGCTGCTTTCTCATGTATTTTAATGGTGAACTGAAATAGATTTAACTTGAAAAGCGCTTATACTGGCCCTTTTAAGATCAGAAAATAGGAGTTACAACCCCAAAAATAGCAGTATTAAAGTATTTAGGCCAATAAACTCTAATTCCACCTAAAACCTTATAATAGCCAGGTTGTATTTGAAAAACTGTACTGTGATCATCTCTTCTTAAAATAAAAAGTAAAAACTTGAGATTTTTAAAGCAATTTAAAAATAAATTTTACTAGGTGGATTTTTAAATGTGCTTGAAATATTTACACTAAGTTTTCTTCAAGAGCTGCTGTAAATTATACATGATTTAAATATCTAATCAAAGATTTAGATTAAACCAAATTATCTATTAATTAAATAAGGGTTTAACATATTTTAATTAAATTTAGTAGCCAGTCAGATTTTTTTAGATGTCCTTAAGAGCCAGGCAATGCATTATATTTAAAGGGAAAAAAGAGTATTATAGTGTATATACAGATTAAGTATAAAGTCTACTGTCTTAAAGGACCACTGCAGTTCATGAGAAAAGACATTTGTGTGTCAACTATGTACCAAATTAACAATGGTGGAAGGAGAGCTGGGGGAGGAGGAGGCAACAGGCAAAAGTTGATATTCTTTGTTTGATCACTGGATAATATTGAAATTGACACCACACCCCTTTTCCGTCACTTGCCCTGAAGCAGACACTTTGCATCATTCAGTACAACAATAGCTCACACACGCAGCTTCCACAAATTTATCATGGATTGCTCCAGGGTCAGCCTTGCTAATCTTTGTGAATGGATCAGAATCTCTTGTTAACTAAAGATCATTGCCAATAATTACTGATTATTTCAGAATCCACTGTTTTCAGTGACCGTCATCTACTGAAAAAAAGACTGGGCACGCTCAGACCCAAGGAGTATACCTCTTCTTTTGTTCTGCAGATTACTTGCATGAAAGACAATAGACCCAAAACTAGAGGCTAAGTAGCAATTACTGACCATGACCTTTGGTTAACAAGATATTACAATCTTAATGGGTGGATTAGAAAGGCTAATTGATGGCTAAGAATTGCAATCGCCAATGTTGGTTTACTGTAAAGATTGTTTTTAATAACATTCAATTGGGAAAGTATTTGTAATTACTTATAGATTTGAATTATAACATATTTGTTGTAATATGATTCCACTGTGCCACTTTAACATGAAAACAAAAAATGACACACATGTGAAAATAGGCTTCCTCACTATTAAATACTTTCCTTATTAAATACTTATTAATAAACCTGTCAAAATAGGTCAACTCTAACCAGCTGTGATGAGACATGTTTATAATATTTTTCTTTTATAAATGTGTATCAAATGGGCAAAACTCAAATAATACTATACTTCCGTACAAGTAAGAAATAACTAGTAAAATGACTATATGTATGTACCTGTGTTTCCCAAGGAATTGTTTTACTGGACAGCGGTCTTACATCCGCTAAGGTGATATGTTTTGAAACTCATTTACATGTTGCTACCCAGAATCCTTAGCGGCAGCGGGAACACTGAAAGTCACTTCTTCCCACCATGACATACTTTGAGTCTGGTCAGACTCTCTCTAGGTTCACTTTATAGTTGTTTAAAGTAACCTCACACTGAAGAGTCCCATATAAGAGCGAAACAGCTTTCTGTGAGTGGCTTTCTGGCACATGAGTGTGTTCTGAAGCTGGCCGAGAGGAGGGCCCATAGACCTAAATATATGCCATGTTGACATTGAGACGCAAAGGTGGTATGTTTTGAACCTGATTTGCATGTCACTTCCCAGAATCCTTAGTATCTCACTAAAGTCTTTAGTGATAGCGTTCTAATCTGCTTGAGACCTGCAACTGTACTGTGTTTTTAATTAAAAACTTTGTTGTATACACAGTCTAAATATATATTGTCTGTATCCTACAGCATTTGTCATATACAGTTTCCTCAGCCTGTGCTTTGAGTACCTTGGTGGAGAAAGTGCTATAATGACAGAGATCCGAGGGAAGCCAGTAAGGTTAGTACATAACTGATAATCTGTTTGTTCATCTCTGCCCATCTTAGTCCCTGCCCCCCTAACAATGTGCCACCTCCTCCCAGGTCCAGCTGTTTTTATGGCACCTGCTGCCTGGCCGGGATGTCCTACTCTATTGGGTTCCTGCGGTTCTGTAAACAGGTAAGTGCAGCTGATGGAGTAATACAAAAGAAAAAAGGGAAATCTCAAAACTACTTGGGGTTAAAGTGACTCAACAAAGATCTCACTTAGTACACATATAAATAAAAAATAGATGCAGTTGGTTGTTATTTTAAAAAAAAAATGTGAAATTATATATTTGAGCTTGAGAAGATCCCACCTCTGTATTAATAACTTTGTCTAAAATGATAAATCGCTCCCATATTGTGTGTATAGATAAATATAGCACTGGAGGCCTCAGGTCAGGATGAAAAACACTATGTATAAAATATGTATATTTATGTATGCATGACATAGCCTTATAATCTCTTTATCTTTTGCAGGCAACGCTACAGTTCTGCATTGTGAAGCCCATCATGGCTGTGGTCACTATTATCCTGCAGGCGTTTGGGAAGTACCATGATGGGGACTTTAAGTAAGATTTGCTTTTAATTACATACATTTTGTGTCATCAGAGGCAAAATATAAATATAATAAATTCCCTTTAGATTGCAAGTTTGTGGGTTTTCAATATTTTTTAAGTTGATTTAAAAACAAAACAAAAAAAAAACACCAAGTACAAGCTTTTAATTGAAAGACAGTGTCCTTCTCTCTTTGCCATGTGTTCAATAATATTTTTTCTATGTACTTAACCCCTATATAGTTCTACGGAATATGTTGGTGCTTTACAAGAAACTAATAATAATAATTACAAAATATTTCCCTCTGACACTGTCTGTATTTTTGCCCTCACCTTGTCTGTGTGTCCATGTGACAGTGCCTCCCTGGGTCTGTGTGTCCGTTTATACATCTCCCATTGCCTCTGTTGCGATATGTTTACATTTGTCTTTCCCTTTGCCTATGTATCTGTGTTCCCCATTGCCAATTGGTTTTTATTTTTGTATCTTCCTTTGCCTGTGTCTCCAATTGCCCTTGTATCTGTATATTTGTACTTTTCTTGCCCATACCTTTGTGTTTATATGCATGTGCCCTTCTGTGTATCTATATACCTGTGTATGTGTGTCCCTGTATCCATGTCATTTTCTCCATTGGCTTTTTTTTTAACCTATGTAGGTGTATCTCTCTTGCCTATGTCTCTGTGTGTATCTCTATACCCCCGTATGTCTCTGTCTGGATATCTGTATACCCAGATGCCTATGTCTTCCCTTGCCTACACGTTTATAAGTATCTATCCCCTTATGTGTCTGTGTTTATGTCTGTATCTGTGTCTACATTTGTCTAGGTGCCTATATACCCATATTTGTGCCTCCCCTTGCCCATGTGTCTGTGTGTTCCATTGCTGATTTATCTATATGTCTGTACCTGTGTGTTGCCCGTGTCTCCTGATATTGGTGTCTCCTTCCCTCACTATATGTTTCTCATCAATTAAATAGTAATTTAGGTTGAAAAGAGACTTTTAGCCCATCAAGTTCAACCTTTTTAGATCTCCTCTGATCTGCAATATGCAGATTATTTGTTAATTGATCCAGAAAAAGGCAAACAGGAAAAAAAAACAGTGAAACGTTGCCAATTATTTCAAAAGGGAAAAAATATATAAAATTTCTTCCTGACCCCAGATACTTGGCGATCGTATTCCTCCCTGAATCAATACTCTCTCTCTCTAATAATCCAGGATAGCCCTGAATGCCCTTTTTATTTAAAAATATATCCAATCCCTTTTTAAAGTTATCTATCGATGAGTTGGGTTAAGCCATAATTCACAGCTGGGTGTTTCTGTATATGTAATTGTTATTCTGAGTACATTAATACCATGTCCTGTGTATTAGTGACACCCTTGTCTTCTCTTTCAGTGTTCAGAGCGGGTACCTGTACATCACCATCATCTACAACTTCTCCGTTAGTCTCTCTCTCTATGCATTATTTCTATTCTATTTTGCCACAAAAGAACTGCTCCGTCCATTCGAACCTGTCCTGAAGTTTTTGACCATTAAGGCTGTCATCTTCTTGTCATTCTGGCAAGGTGAGTTGATGGATGCTTCTGTAAACATTTATCACAGCTAGATTAGGAACCCAAGCATGTCCTGGTAAAAGGAATCTCCCAAATGAAACTGGGGCAAAATAATAATAAAAAATATGTAAGCAGAAAAATACCTAACTTATACTTGATAATATTAAAATTATGCGGGAAACAAATGGTACCGTATTGGTCCGAATATAAGCCGCACCTTTTTTCCGATTTCTGAGTTTGCGAGTTACGGGTGCGGCTTATATTCGCGACCGTAAAAAAAAATCATTGCCGATTTGCGATCTTTGCTTGTTATGTGTGCTGTTTTATTCAATAACGCAAAATTACTGCCGATTTGCGCAATTGCGAGTTAAGGGTGCCGATTTTCGTGCTTGAGACTGTGGTATTGAATAGCGATTTTTACGGTTTTTGTGATTCTAACATTGTGTAAAGCCTGTAACTTGCAAAAAAAGCTACAGTGCTAATTAGAAAGCCTGTTTCTTGCAATGGCTGATCACTTTGAAAGTCTTTTTCTCTCCAATTTTACGGGTGCGGCTTATATTTGAGTACTATCTTTTTTCTATTTTTTCCCCTTGAACTTTACGGGGGCAGCTTATATGCGGGTGCGGCTTATATTCGGACCAATACGGTATTTAACCTTGAGTTCATTTTATGTATTGATCTCCTTCCATATGTCCAAGTGTGAGAGTTAGATGTCTTAGCATACCCTTCATAATTTGCAGTCTGTAGGTCATCCTACATTAAATAGGTAGTGCTGCCTTCGCCTGTCCTGATAATTTGCAATCAGGAGGTGAATCTGAATTAGATTAGTAGGACGCTAGTGCTGCCTGAGCCTGTCCTGATAACCTGCAATCAGGAGGTGACCCTATATTAGACAGATGGCGTATACTCTGTACCTGTCCACATAGAAAGTGCAGGTTCTACTGTACGGTGTTAGTGCTAAGTCTATTAGTGCATGCAATAGAGAAAATGTAAATATTCAATATGTTCTTTAAGTCTGTGATCACTCTACATTAGAAACGAAACGTATGAACCAGGCCGTATAATATCAATTAGGCAGATGTCAAGTACTGTCTGAGCCTGTCCTAATCATGTGCAGTGAGTAGTTGACCAAGCGCCTAACTAATTGGGTAATAACTTTTCTTCAATATTACTTAATAAAAATAAAAAAAAACCTACAATTACTTTTAAACATGGAAATACGTGAGTAATATTCATGCTGTGTATTACACCATTTAATCTACTCACCCTCTCTCCTGCAGGGATGCTTCTGGCTATACTGGAGAGATGTGGGGCAATCCCAGAAGCTCAGAACATCAATAACAGCATGGTCGGGGCTGGCACAGTGGCAGCTGGTTATCAGAACTTTATCATCTGCATTGAGATGCTTTTTGCTGCCATTGCTCTGCGCTACGCCTTTACAATCCAGGTGTACAGGGAAAAAAAGGAAAATTCCCCAGGTAAATAAAAAACACACTTTATTTTTTTTTTCATGCCACGTTACTTATCCTTTTATTAAGCTTGCTGTTTCAGTAATGGTAAATTCTTAGCTTTTATAATACAGTGGAACCTCTATGTAGAGTTATAACATGTTTGTGAAAGTAAGGGCTTGTCCTCAACACTTCCTGACAGCTTGTAACCAAGGTGGCATGCACTGCTTTTTTTATCTATTCAAGAGTGGAGGGGGTGAGGAGGTTAGGTTGTTTACCTCATCAGATAAGCTTTTACAACTTCCCATTCCTCACACATGCTCCAGTATAAGGCAGTCGCATATTGCTAGGTCATCTTGCCCGCTCTGTATGGGCCTCCTCATGGCTTGAACCAGAGGACTAACTGCAATGGCAGCTTCCATGCACTATCAGTGTCTGCTAAAATTAAGATTAAAATTCTACAATACAGCCTTGTCTTCCCTGTGAAATAGCGGAGAAATTCAGAGACTAATATGACTTTTAAACAAAGCCCTTTCAAGTAAACTACATGGTTTACTCTGAGATACTCCATTAATACTGCTTATAGTAAGATTAAGGATTCTGGGTAGTGACTTGCAAATTATACAGCAATTTTGTTTTTCAAACAGCATAAGAAATGTGTTTAGTTGGTTCTATATTTATTTATTTATATATTTTTCCACAGCAGCAAACGTGGCTCCGATGCAGAGCATCTCCAGTGGCCTGAAGGAGACCATGAGTCCTCATGATATCGTCCAAGATGCCATTCACAACTTCTCACCCACTTACCAGCAGTATACCCAGCAGTCTATGCAGGACACTGAGCAGAAAGGACAAGGACAAGGACAGAATGGACACACTGCTACCAAACCCAGCAATGGACATACAGGAAAGAAAAGGAAACAGAATGAGAAGATGATGTTGATCCTTTCAGATGATGAACTTTAGAAGATTGTAACTTGTCAACAGCGAAACAAACTGCCAGGAACTGATTGACAATTGGACGTTTTTAAGAACGTTCTACTGACCCATGAGCAAGTGGTCCAGACCATTCATTTTTATATAGAACTTAATTCATGACTGTTTCAGGGGGGCATATACCCTTGTGTCTTGGTGGTTAACAGTCCCATTTTTAATGTTGTTTTTGTTTACAAATCTCAGAGAACTTTACCCCACAACCCAAATGGGTTGTGAATGGAACTAACTGAATGAGTGTACAAGGATCACATGTAATGATTGGGGTCATTAGAAATGGACTATGGAACAGCTATTGTATATATTATACTTCAGCAGAGATCTGCAGCAACACCATGTTCTTCAGCCAAAAGTGGTCACTGGGTTAGGATCACTCATAATTTATTTCATACTGTATGTAGATTGTAACAAATAGATTTTATAAAAAATAATTGTATTAATGTGTCAAATATTTTGTCGAAAGTATTCTCTAGCTCCCTCCTGCTTTCCCGCACTCCTCTTACGTCCTTTTTTCCTTCCCTCTTTTTGTGTTTATCTTGTCACCAATTATTATTTTTTTTTTTATTCACTCCCTTGTCTTAATATTGCCCACACTTTTTCCTCTTGTTTTCTCTCTTCCCACTTTCATTATTCTTTTCTTTCTTTTGCTTCCTTTCCACTCTTGCCTCATATTCGTTTTTTCTTCTCTCCTGTACACTTATCTCCTCAGTGAGAATGTGCCCTTCTCTCCTCTTCACTTTCTCATTTTACTCATCTTTCTGCCTTTCACCTGCTCTTCACTCTATCCCTTTTTTATCTTCCCAGTATAAGCTACCATTCTCATTTTCCCATCCTCTATTTTTCCCCCCACTCTCAATCTGTTTATTCTTAGATCCCCTCTTCTCTCCTTTGTCCCATCTCTTCTTTTTGCACTAATTTTTATTAATCTCTTCTTATTTTTCTTTGCTCTTCATTCATCTGTATCTCTCTACGCGCCTTCCTCCTATCCATTGTTTTTCTCTCTTCACAGCTGAATCTTCCTGTCCTCTCCCCTTATATCCATCCTTGTTCTTGAAATCTCCCTCTCACTATCTCTCCTCTCTTGACATCTGCATCTCACTCTCACCTCTAATCCCTCTATCCTCCTCTTTTTCATATCTCCCCCTCTTTTTCTCTCTTCCCCTTAGTTACATAGTAATTGAAATTGAAAAATACTATTAGTCCATCAAGTTCAATCTTTTGAGATCTCCTCTGATCTGCAATCTCTAATTGTTAATTGATCCAGAGGAAGGCAAACAGAAAAAAACCCAAGTGAAACTTTGCCAATTGTCTCAAAAGGGGGAAAATGCAATTCCTTCCTGACCCAAGATAATGGCAATCGGATTCCTCCCTGGATCAATATTCCCTCTCTAATTATGCAGGATAACCCTGAATTCCCTTTTTATTTAAACATTTGTTTTTCTCTCTCACTTCTATTTCCTGCTATCCCTCCTCTCTCGCTCCACATCTCCATCTGTCTCTTGTCTCCTCTATTTTATCACTCTTCTCTCTCTCTTCATCTGTCATCATAATGTACATCTAAAGACTCCCAATGTCAGTCTCTCTGTTACCACTTGCTCTCCATCCAAGGTCATGATGTCCAGTGGAAGTCATTGAGATGCATCTCACTCCCTCTCCAATAGCCCGTGCAGAATAGTAATGGACAGTGCGTCAAATCATTTCATCTCATCCAGTATAATAGCTCTGTGTGATAAGGACGATTAAAGAGCAATGAATGAAACTCTGACACAAAACTCAAAAATGACAGCAGGTCCCCTGGTATCTGAAAAAACTAATGTTACAAAAAAAAAATCCCACCAGGTTCCTTTTTCTTGAAGAACTACTTTTATTACCTTTTTATATGCAGTTCTGCAGTGGAAACTACCATTTAGATTCTGCTGATGTGCTTTCACAGAAGGAAGTAAACTTTGAATGCATAGAAAGCTCTTACAATGGAAATGTGGTGGCTGAAAACAAACTGTATTTTCAACAGGAAAGCTCATTTTTTTAGGACACAAACAGCAGAGGTAGCATATGAAAGAAGCAGCTCAGTAAAGCAAATTGAGCCTTGCAGTCAAGTATAACTGCAGATAACAGTTATGTATTTCAAGATTATTTTTTTTTACCTTTTTGTTATCAAGATCACTCATTCCATATGCCAAACAGATAAAGTGGGACTATAGTGGTAATTTAATAAATCTAATTCTAGAACTTATTGGGCTTTCTAGATTTTGCAGATACTGAAAGGATCAAAAATCACAATCTCGCTAAAATGGCAATACACATTGTTTGCTGCAACCCCAAAAATGTCAGCTTAATTGCTTTGGATTCTGCAGAATTTCTATTCCTAAAGAGAAACACCTGAAAAGTATATAAGCATTCAGAGGGATCATGTAATGTTAGTTTGACTCCAGATAAGGATTCGGAGAACTCTAAAAGCTAACAGCATCATTTAAAACAGTTCAAAACAGAATTTTTACACTGTTGCTACTTGATGCTGACTGCTCTACATGATAGTGGAGAGCAGTATCCATGAGTTTACAGTCCCTTTAATCATCCATCAAAGCAGAAATGACTTGGTTTATACCTTATGGTTTGGACCATGTATTAACTTTTGTATTGTTTTTTTTTTTCTTTTACAGAAGTTTTTAGTTAGTGAACTTCTATCCAAAAGCAAGGTCTTTACTAACTAAAAACTTCTGAACAAAAATATGCTATGTGCTTCTACAGAGCCCTTTAGAATTGACCGAATTGTAATTTAATAAGGCTGATAGTTTGGTATAAGACTTTGGATAGGAAGGCTTTGAGGAAGCTTCCTTTGGTAATTAAATCAGCAATGAGAGCCTGGTATTGGTGTAGTCTGGGATGGAACTTAGTGCCCTTTCCTTCCCCGATAACAACAATTTCTGTAATAAAAGATAGATTGCTGCTAACCCAATGCAGTAATTGGGCTCAATTGAATGTTGTGGTGTTTTTCAGATCTGTAAGATATGGTTAAAACATATAACATACCTAAAGACAATTGGTTACAATTCCTTACACTGAAACAATCAATTATGAATTCTGATTTTGCCTTGCCACCCACAAGAGTGTTAACGCAATTTGAAACTATAAGCAGAACATGTAAAGATATTTCCATGTCAAAATATTATACGTTTATTAGAACAATGGAAGAGGACACAAAAACAGTTGCTATACAGAAATGGGAGAATGAGTTAGCTATAAACTATCGTTTTCTCCCAAACAGAAAAATGGGTAAATTGTACCTCACTTAAGGAAATATACTTCAAACTGTGCCAAAGGTGGTATATTGTTCCCAAATATTTATTTAAGATTGCACCTGAAATTTACCATATATACTTGAGTATAAGCCAAGTTTTTCAGCCCTTTTTTTAAGGCTGAAAGGGGCCCCTTCGGCTTATACTCAAGTCACTCTTCTTCCCCCCCCCGTGACTCTTTCCCATCCCCCTTCCTTAATCATTAACCCTCCATCCTCATCCTCAACCCCCCCTCCTCTTTCTCAACCCCCCTTTTCTACATACCTCCCCCTCTCCCTTTCCCCTCACTTACCTCCATCTGCAGCTGCTCTTCCACGCTCCTTCCGTCTGCGTCAGGACCCAGCGTATGCTAATTAAGTAATGTCACATGCGCACCACGTCATTAGCATTGGCTGGGTCAAGACGCAGCCGGAAGGAGATGGAGGTAAGTAAGATATTTAGAGGGGTAAAGTGAGGAGGGGGTGTTTAGGATGAGGATGGGGGGGGGGGGGGTTGAGGAGGGAGGTTGAGGATGAGGAGGGGGGTTGAGGAGGGTGATAAGGGAGGGGGAGGGAAAGAGACACAGGGAAGGGAGAGCTGGGACACAAGAAAGGGGTACAAAGTGCACACAAGAGGGGGACACGGTGCAGCACATTTCCCACCCTCTGCTTATACTCGAGTCACTAAGTTTTCCCAGTATTTTGTGGTAAAATAGGTTCCTCGGCTTATACTCGGGTCGGCTTATACGCAAGTATATATGGTAATTCTCTGCAGTGCTGGAGAGGCTGTGATAGCCCAGCACTCACGCCCATACGTGGTGGTATTGCAAGAAGATTTAGGCAGTCTGGCTGGAATGTTGTTTACATATTTCTAAAATAATTAATCTAGATATCCAAGTAACTTCGGACTTGATCCTCTTTCATATGGTTCCTCATGCGATGAAACCGATACAAGCTGCCATTACGATACATATTTTGTTGGTTGTTGGTTAGAAAATGTAAGAAATCTATAATTCCAACTTGGAAAGAGATAGAAGCAATAATCTCCCGCAAAAGGAAGATTGAAATAGATTTTCTGTATTTTAATCCATTAACGGCCAGGAAAATTAAGAGTAAATGGGCTTTATGGAACCAATATATTGCTAAAAAAGAGTAGAACAATATGGGCTTTCTTTCCCTTCTTACCTGCTTCTTTCCATGAAGCTTAGATTTAATATGGATATTTTTTTTTGTTTGTTTTTGTCTTGTTTGATGATTGGATTTGTATGGATATGTATATATGTTTTGTAATGCTTTGATGTATAAAAA
This sequence comes from Discoglossus pictus, assembly GCA_027410445.1. Taxonomy (NCBI): domain Eukaryota; kingdom Metazoa; phylum Chordata; class Amphibia; order Anura; family Alytidae; genus Discoglossus; species Discoglossus pictus. The sequence continues at coordinate 57,918,933 of CM050172.1, read as the reverse complement.
AAAATATATATACATTGACCTTAAATACTATAAAGCATTCCAATGTGTATTATAAAAGATTTGCAGGCTGCCGCCGGGAACTTAACCAAGCCGATTTAGTGCTGTTTCCTAAGGAAAGTCGAGACCCCCTGGCAGCCAAGAGTTACAGCCCTATTTCTCTCATGAACGGCGATGTTAAACTTCTTTTCCAAAATCATGGAGGTCAGAATATCTAAGTTTCTTCCGGATCTGATCCACAAGGATCAGGCCGGTTTTATCCTATATAGACAAGCGGCTGATAATAGTAGGAGAACTATGAATGTTATTCACTTAGCGCAATGCTCAAAAACTCTGCTTTGTATTTTGGCCTTGGATATTGAAAAGGCTTTCGACACAGTTGAATGGCCTTACCTGTATGCAACGTTGGCCAAATTCGGTTTTAAGGGGCGAACTATTAACTTAATCAGGTCCTATTATCATCTTCCATGGGCTAAGTTTAAATTTCTGGGGACGAATAACACTACAATCAATGTTCACAGAGGAACCAGGCAAGGTTGGCCTTTATCCCCATTATTATTTGCACTGGCCATTAAGTCTTTGGCCCAAGCCATTCAATCCAATTCTGACATAACAGGCCTTAACGTTGGGCACCATCATATGAAGTGCACCCTCTTTGCAGATGATCTTTTGTGCACTCTCAAAAGCCCTGTTACATCGATTTCCGCCTTAATGTCGGTAATAACTGCCTTTAGTTCCATCTCTGGCCTGCAGATAAATCGCAAGCACGAAATGTGGGTATCCTCTGGCCCCCAAGCTGTATCAAATATTTAGGGGTTAAGCTAACCAGGACCATTTCGGAATTATTTAAAGTTAACTATCCCCCCCCCTATTTAAAAAAGTAATCAAGTATTCATAACTGGTCTAAATTTCAAATTTCTTTGACAGGCCGAATCACAATGGTAAAGATGAACATTCTTCCTAAGGTCTTATACCTGTTCAGAATGCTAGCTATACCGGTAGATACTAGGGAGTTAGAGAAATTACAAAGCAAAATATTCAACTTCATTTGGCAAAACAAACCACCGCGCATTGCTAAGAAAATAATGTTTAGGCATAGGACTCGAGGGGGACTATCCTGTCCTAATCTGGGTCTGTAGTTTAAAGCTGCCCAATTGGTATTTCTTCCCATTACCCACCCAATAAAAAAAACAACCTGTTTGGGTTTTTCTTGAAAATTGGCAAAACTAACCCTTCTCGTGGGACACGATTATCTGGAAACCAGGGCTACTTTATTTTAAAGAAAAACACTCCAATCCAATGATTAACCTCACGCTCTCTACGTGGGCTTGGGCCAAAGCCAAATATCAATTAGCCAGACCTCTCATGCCTCTAATGTCAGTAGGGTCCTTTCCTAATTTAAAATTTAGATTTCCACACAGAATCAAAGAATTGGTGGCTATCCAGCAAACTAGCTAGAGTAGGCCCCTGGTTTACCGATAAATGTATTCCCTATGAATTCCCTTAAAATTCTGCATAATATCCCACAAAGAGAAGGGTGGAACTATATGAAGCTTAGACACGGGTTATCCACACTCGCTCGTTCCATGGGCCCACCAGGGCCAACTTGGTTTTCGGTGATATGTAAAAATCTCCCTTCTTCAAAAGGCATACTAGTCTCTTTATATTCTACCCTTAACAAACCGAGGAAAAAACAAAAATCGAATTTCATGATTCTTTGGGAAAGGGATCTAGGCAAAAATCTTGATGAGGGCACTTGGAAGGAGGTCTGCTCCAATTTATCAAAGGGCTTAATTACCTACAACCTACTAGAAGTCTTGATTAAGGTCCTCCATAGGACTTACCTCACACCTGCGAGAATGCATAAGATTAACCCCCTTTTGAAATATACCTGTTTTAGGGGCTGTCAGTCATTGGGTGACTTCATGCATGTATGGTGGGCGTGTCCTATAACCCAGGAATTGTGGGGGATTGCAACAACTATTTTCTCAGACCGTAAACATCCCCATCCTTCCCTCTATTCAGACAGGTTTACTAGACATTCACGTGGATAATCAAAATTCTCACCAGAATAAGCTTTTTCATTTTTTTCCTTAGCAGTTTTAAAGACATATAGCTAAAAAGGGGAAAACCCCCACCCTCATATTGAGAGAAGTAATTGCCAAAATAAATGATGTAATGATTAATGAGAAACTGACCTACATATTGCAGGATTCATATCCCTTGTTTCTTCAGATATGGACTCCTTGGTTGAATTCTCCACATAGTGTCCCGATTAGTTAATAGAATCCACAAATGGTGCAATCCTTAATTCTTATTTTCCAGGGGAGTGCTGAGGTGGGGGGCGGGAAAGTCCATGGTCATTGGATAGGGCAGGCAGCCTTGAGAAATTAAAGTGAAGGTACGCTAGCCAGACTTTTTTCTTCTTCCCTCCCTTTTTCCCTTTTTATTCTACCTTTTTTCTTGTTCTTTTTTACTTAGCTCATAGTTTGTTTATAGATGCCTATATTATAATTTAGGGATTATTGAAAAAAAAAAAAAAAAAAAGGAAGACAAAATTGTTACAACAGGAATGGAAGCCTTTATTAATTAAAACTTAAAGTGTTAAACGGTAAACAGTAAATCCATACAATGGTTAGCTTTTGTTAGTATGTTTCCCTAAGTACGACATTGTACGATTTTGTATTATATGTTTATATTTTTTCCCTTTTATATTCTTGTTGTTTTGGAATGACATGTTATATATATATATATATATATATATATATATATATATATATATATATATATATATATATATATATATATATATATTGGATATGTCTTAAATAAAAAGATTGAAACAAAAAAATACCGTAAAGCATTTAAGCTGCTTCAATCGAAATATATCAGTGCATGTACTTTCAATAAGGCTCCCTGTTGGAAAAATCCTTTATGTCAACCAGGTCAAACACGGAAATGGCTGCCCAGAGTAATGAATATTTGGAAATATTAGTTAAAGGCATATTTAAGTTTCCTGGATTATGAATGCATGTGATAGAGGAGAAACAGTAGTGTAAGAAAACATTTTTTGCACCAAAAAAATAAAAATTTACTGGCTTACCTTAAAGTTAGCAAAATGTCTTATGGCTTTTGGCAGTTGCATTTGATGGTGTACTCCCCTAGAAAATTCCATCAAAAATTAGCATAACGTTCATATTTAGTTGTGCCCAATCAGGAGCAGGCTAATATATTGTATCAGTCTGGACCTCAGTGGCTTTTGACATGCTCAGTACAAGAACTGAGGTTGTAAGGGCAGATCTCTGCCAGCACTTCATCTCCCTGCTGTTTCAGAGAAAGACTCTTACTGTGCACACAGCATTTGGAAATCACTGTAATATCTAAATATGAAAACAATATAACGTGATTTGGGCTTAAAAGAGAGCTTTATTGTAGAAATATATATATGTATGAATCAAAATATACATATATTTTACATTGATTATCACTTCACTTTTCTTATAAACACCACTCATTCTTCTTATAAATGCCATATACGTTCCTGCTGAGTACTAGTAAGAAGGAAATAACATGGGGAAAAATTGTCAAACACTGATTCACTTAGACTAGGCATTTAAATGTTTGTGGTGTGGCCCTTTAAGCTCACCCACAAGTACCTGGAGGATGGAGGCTTAAGCACACAGAAATTGAGCTGCTTTATGTGGTAGTCAACAACATAATGAAGTTTAATAGCCAAATCAACATAATGGAGTTTTGATGAGACAGCTCCTAGCAGAGACAATCAGCTGCAGGACATTCTTAGAGGTTAGAAGTAAAAAGAGGTGGTGACAGCGGATTCAAGATATAACTTTAAAAAGGGATTGGATATATTTTTAAATAAAAAGGGTATTTAGGGTTATCCTGGTTAATTAGAGAGGGAGTACTGATCCAGGGAGGAATCCAATCACCAGTATCTGGGGTCAGGAAGGAATTATATTTTTTCCCTTTTGAGACGATTGACAAAGTTTCACTTGGGTTTTTTTCTGTTTGCCTTCCTCTGGATCTATTAACTAATCCGCATGTTGCATATCATAGGAGATCTTAAAAGGTTAAACTTGATGGGCTAAAAGTATTTTTTCAACCTCAATTACTATGTAACTATGTATCACTTTAAATGTAAGACAAAATTATCAGAAGCTCACCTTGATGCTTTATGTCATAATTTGCAACATTGTAGGAATACTTAAGTCCCACAGCCAGAAGTAACAGCTTTGATTAATTAGGCCACCAAATATTTACAACATGTTCTTTTTATATAGGGTTTATAACGGTCCTAGTCTATTTCGAAGCTGCATTCCGTCAGAACACTGGGGTGTGCGGCTGCGCCACAGCACCACCTGGGGGTGTAAAAAAATGACTGCAGGCAAAGAACTATTCCATCCTCCGATATGGCTCATGGGGCATGCCAACAGAAGAGGCCTTGAGCAATAAGAGGAGAGCCCGAGGCCCTGGGGGGCCGAATGCCAGCGCTGAGCATAGCGATGGCCTCGCTGTCGACTCAGCGTTGTTCGAGTTGCGCCACGTCGTAGGAAATAATTATTTGCCTGCAATTAGAATGAAGCCTTTCAGTTTAGGAGATCCTTTCGAGGTATGGTCTGAATAAAATTCGTCTTATTCCTGTATAAGTATATATATATTGTATCTTAAGCAGGGATCACTATAATAGTTGTCAGTGATGAGGACCCTTTACGATGTTGCGAGCCTCGCGAAGTGAGGCGAACCGTCGACCACGTGGGGACTTAGGCTGCAACGAGTATCGAAGTCGCTCATTGCACTGCGAGCCTCACGAAGCGGTGGGAGAGCCAGGACGCCTGTGAGTGAGGTTGCAAGTTAATTTGAGGCATATTTGCTAAGGGGAAAAAATGGCTGTCGAAAACCGCAAAACAACAAAAACGAGGCCCAAGGACTTAAAACTAGCCTGGAGGACGTAAAAAATAGCCCTAAGCAGTAACACTTAACGAAAGCCAGTAACACTTAATCCAAGCCACTAGCACTTCCAGAGACGCTCACGATAAGGGTAAATTCTTACTGTTTGAGATTAAACTATTTCCATTAAACGCTATTAGAATTTTTATCCCCAATTTTGTTACAGTGTGTCACTCACCCTCACATTTGTATTGCGATGCATTGTTACAGAGCCTACCTGAGAAAGAGAGATTTAAGGGGGCCAGATTTCTGCCTGTGCAATTACTATATGGGATAGATACGGTTACTTCCCCAAATACCTATGGGAATCTAAAGGGCCATATCTCCAGTACTTCGTATATCAGCACCGAGTAGTCTTCCTGGATTCAATACAGACTGAATCCTGCACTGAGGTTTAGGCTGCTCCCCTTTATGATATTTATTTCCATCAGTTACTCAGGTACCATACAAGATATCTATAAGGTTTAGACAGGATAGAAAAGAGGATTTACTTGACACACATAACTTGTACCGATTATTTGGGGTATACAAATAGCGTGACAAATCACTTTAGTAGCGTTATTACAAGCACACAGAGATATTATTGTTCTTGAAGGTAATTGTCCCTATCAAAAAGATAACATTTAATAACAAGCTACATATCGTGGAAAGCTTGGTTAGGTATCATAGAGAGCTTTGGATCCCCACACTATTCTATTCATATGTAAATATATAGCATTTCACACGTAATAAGGATGTGTTTCTAAGTGGAATAATGATTCACTATATTGTTTTTAAATATTTTTAAAAGTGATTTAACCTCAGTCGCTGTCCGAGATTATAACAAGAAAATAAAGATAAAAAATCACCCAGTTCACATTTTGTATATACAATTCAATAGTGTAAGCACTAATAGCACTAATGGAAATCAGTTCCCCAAGAAAAAAAATCATATAACCCAAGGTAACACTCAAGCTTGAGCCCTATAAACTACACAGGGGGAGAGGCTTGCAATGAGCGCCAAAGGTGCTCATTGCAAGCCACGCGATGAGTGTCAAAGGTGCTCAGAGGGCCAATAGCCTTGCATTGTGTGGCAAACTGCATTGCTAGCCTTACAATTTTACTCCCGTCATTTTTGATGGGCAATTTCCTATTTTTTTTCAGAAAAATTAATAAACATTTCCCGTCCTCATTTAAACTTATATGTAAAAAAATTGGTGTAAAGCACCTTGGAAATAGGCCCCTTTAGTCAGCTATGAATTTCTCTCATGAATGTATACATGGTCATTTTATTATTATTTTTTATTATCATCATTTATTTGTAATGCTCCAACATATTCCATAGCGCTATACAGGAGTAAGTAGAAGTTTTAAAATTGTATTGTGGTACAGAAAAAAGTAAGTCATGATCATAATTATCTTGTCTAATTTTAATAAGCATGGAGACAAATAAATAGTGTTGCAGTTGGTTAAAAATAGAACAGACAAGTTGTGCAATTCATACATACAAAATACTATTTCAGTCTGAAATAATTTTTTATGCAAAAAAATTGCCAATTATAGTGTAGGTCCTTGGTTAATTTGTTTTCAGATAATTATTGTATTAGTTAATTGCTGTGGGTAAAAAAATAATAATCCTAAACTGGGACTTAAAGGTATATGCAAGTGAGCTGAATGCATCCGATAGAGGAGAATGAGTAGTTTATTTTGGTATTTTTTCATGCAAACATTTTTTTTTTTTTCATAAACATTTAAACAGTTACCCTGAAGCTTGCTGATTTTCTTGCATTTGCAAACTGTTTTCCATCAATGTTGACACCCCCTTGAAATACCAGGGAAAATTAGCATCCATAATAAATTGTATCTTTTTGGTCTGTGAATTGAGCTGCAGCTTTCCTTTGGATTTCTGTAATACCCAGAACAAGGTCTGTGTCCAGTAACGTAGCTACAGCTTTTGCCGCCCAGGGCTTCCCCGGAGTTTGACGGCAAAAGCGCACACACAAGAGACACACACACTTACGGACACACACTCATACAGACACACTCACTCACAGACTTACACACACTTACTCAGAAACACTCACACAGACACACACACACACACTCACTCACAGACACGCGCGTGGACGGCATCAGCAGCAACTGTCCACACCTCCCTTCCTACACCAGTGTATGTGTCCCTTCATTCACTGATTGTTTTATCTACATAACATTCCACCCAGCCCCCAGTGATTTGCACCTGTAACCCCCCCCCCCCCCGTGCTTTGCCCAGTCACCTCACCCAGCCCTAGTGAATTGCCCCTGAGTTCTCTCTCAGCCCCAGTGAATTGCCCCTGAGTTCTCTCCCAGCCCCAGTGAATTGCATGCACTCACTCACTCAGAGACATATGCACAGTGACCATGAACGTTCTCTTCCTCAAACTTTGCAGGATCATAAATCAAGCATAAATGCTCATCGCCTAAAAGACAGATTAGAATAGAAAGAAGAAGCTGAAATGTTTGGTCTTAGTACAATTAGAATTTGTCAGAATTTATCAAGGAGAGGGTGTATGTCTAAAGAACAACCATGTAACCACTCAAGCATTTTTACTTGAATCTCGATTTATGGTCCTTTAAGGACCCAGTGTAGCGGTCACATCTAGTTGGCTGCATACAGCATTGCCTATTGGCTGCAAAGCTGAGCATGCTCACATAGACAGGGTACATTTTTACAAAAATGAAACCTCTTAGGAGCCTAGCTCAATGCTGGGGGTGCAAAAAACTGCAACAGTTTTTTTTTTATGCAAAGTAAAAAAAAACAAGCGTAGTGCATGCAAATAAATGTAATCATACCTTACTAATTCCCCTCTATCAGATGCATTAATAACCCAGCTCACTTGCACATACCTTTAAATGCTTGTTTTTTTAAATGAATATTTTAAGTAAGTAGCTTAATTAATTGTATCATCCTCAGTGTAATTGTGTTATAAATGTTATACTTAATTTACTTCCAAGATATTGTAGAGCCTATACCTTTCTTCCTGTTCCAACTCATGGGAGCTACCATCTGGCACTCCTGTGGCCTAAAGCCAAGGCCAAAGGGGTAGAGCTCTTAACTGCCAGGGTCTTGTGCTGCTCAGACAAACAACATGCCATTCTTAGCAGTTCTCCTTTAAAAATGGTATCATCATACAACCAACTAGCCTCATGGGATAAAATTAAGCATAAGGGAAAATACTCAGAACAAAATACTTGCTGAATCCTGTCTTCTGCTGAGTTGCACTAAAGACAATGTACCAAATGCTTCAGGGCCTATTCAATGACTGTTCATTAAAAAAGGATTAGAAGCTGTGTGTGGATGGCAAAGGCTCTCACACAGCTCAAAATGATACATTTAAATGTTGGTTTACTATAGGAAAGTTAATTTTAAATAAAATTGAAGAAAAAAAACTAAACAATGGAGGACCCTATCTTTGTGTTTAAAATCAGATGAAAAAAACAAACATACATAATGATTTCCCTAAAACACTTTACAAGATTGAAAACAAGCAAACTTAAAATCTAAAGGGTTTGGGTGATGTATAGAAGGATGATAGATGCATTGTGCATATTAAGACTGAAGGTGATAAGCTTCTTTAAACAGGCAGGAAAATAGTCTGGTGGAGAGAGGCAATGAGTTCCAAAGAATAGGGACAGTAGGAGAAAAGCCCTGAAGGTGGGAATGAGAGGAGGTGATAAGAGAAGTAGATAGAAGGAGGTCATTAGTAGAGTGAAGATTGCAGTTGGCAGAGTATTTTGAGACAAGAGCAGAGATATATGGGGTGCATTGTTGATGCGGGCTTTATATGTTAGGGTCATCATTTTAACTTTTATTCTGGGAAGCCAGTGGAGTGACTAAGAGAGGAGCTGCAGATGCAGAGCATTGAGTATGGTAGATGAGTCTAGTGAAGGCAGACATTATCGAGACATGAGAGAATGGATAAGAATTTTTGATGGTTCTTATGTAACATGGTGACTTTTTTTGGAGTTTTCTTTTTAGATGAAAATGACAAGATTTTGTTATTGATTGTATGTGAAAAAAATTAAAGAGAGGACAAGGTCCAAGACAACGGGCCTGGGAGGTGGGAGTGATGGCATTGTCAATAGTAACAGATATTTGAATATTGGAAGCTGTGGTAAAGGGTGGGAAGATGAGGATCTCAGTCTTTGACATGTTGAGTTTGAGTTGATGAACAGACATCCAGGAGGATATGCTTGAGAGGCATATGGCAACTTGTGCTAGAAGAGAGGGGATATATCTGGTGCTGAGAGGTAGTTTCATTTGCATATAGAGAATAGTGAAATTCAAAAGATTTTATTAGGGTACCAAGGGATATGTATAGAATGGAGAAGAGGGGACCCAGGATCATACTTGGGGAACACGGAGGTCAGAAACCAGATTGGTAGGGGTCAAGAAGGGAGTTGGATTAAATAGTTTTGGCAAGGCAATTGTAAACTAGTCGCTCAAGCAGTTTTGAAGCCAGGGGAAGTAGAGAGATAGGGCGATGGTAAGATGCAGAAGCTGAGTCACATGAGGGTTTCTTAAGATTGGGTGTAATTATTGCATGTTTTAATGATGATGGGACTTGCCAGTGTTTATGGGAAGATTGAATAGAGCTGGGATAGTCATGGTAGAGTGGGAACATATTAGGATCATGTGAGCAAGTTGCAAGACGAGAGGATTATAGTAGACTAGAGACTGCATCCTTGGTTACAGGGTTAAAGGAGTCCATAATGGATGTGGGTTTGGGTAATGGTAAAGGCTGGGTTAGGTCAGTTTGTTGAGAGTTGGGCATGTTTAAGCCACATAGAGGAAGTTTGTTTCAGATGTTTTCAACTTTATGTTTAAAGTGACTAGCTGTGAGACAGGAAGGGGCAGGAGATGGGAGTGGGCAGAGTTGAATGTTGATATGAACAGTGAGAAGTAGGGCTGCTTTGCAAGATTGAGGGCAGAGAAGAAGGAACAATGGTAATAGAAGAAGTCTGCTAAGGTGTAAGATTTACTCCCTAGTCGTTCTGCAGTAGCGTGTTTGTGTAGTGTTTCATTGATGTAGATCACAGAGAGGGCATCTGCCTTCGGTTATCTGGGCAAGAATGTCAAGGATGGTAGTTAAGGTCATGTTAAACTGGGAGGTGGCAATATCAGAGCATGTGAAGGTTTTGAGGGGATGGAGAATGGGTTGTTGCTCAGTGGAAATATGTTGTGGGTAAAGTCCTTGTGGTTTATTTGGGTACTGGTGGTAGGGATTGAAGAAGGGCAGTGAGTAGAAGGTGTGTGGTCAGGTTGCAGGTTATGAGGTGAGGGGCAGATAGAGGGAATGGGGTTATGACAACGTTGGAGGTTGTGCAGAGATTGGTAAAAAAATAAGATGAGGGAGTGTCCACTGTGATTTCAGCATTGTGTCCATTGTGAGAGGACAAATGAAAGTATTTTTGCAGCTGTAGGGGACGTGGGAGTGTCAATGGCAATGTTGAAATCTCCAAGAACAGGTGAAAGGAAGTTGAAGGTAAGAAAATGATTGATGCAGGTGGCAAAATGATCCAGAAATTGAGAGGTTGGTCCAGGCGGGCAATAGATCACAGCAACTCGAAGAAAGATGGGTGAGAAGAGGCGGATAGTGTGAAAAAAGTGCAGCAAGAGGAAAGTAGTACACCCACAACTCTTCGGTGTGTCTTAAATGTAAGCCACCATATGATGGTGCCGCATGGGATAGCTGGTAGATTGAGGGAGTTGGAAATACATAGGTCATATACATTGTAGGCATGCCATAAAATCAAAAACATTTTTTAATGGAAAACTTAAAAGAATGATTTAAAAATCATTATATATGATATAAACAGAAGAGTTAGACTTTAGAAATGTATGTTCTCTCATAGTTAATCAAAGGTTCAGTTATCCAGTAGCATTAAGTGTCACATGTTATTTGAAGTGATGTCCCAAACAGTTCGCCGGAGAACTATTCGCGGCGATTTTCGCATGTTCGCGTTCGCAACGAACAGCGAACACATGCGCTTTTCGGTCCGCCCCCTATTCTTTATCATTGAGGAAACTTTGACCCTGCACCTTACAGTCAGCAGACACATTCCAGCCAATCAGCAGCATACACTCCCTTCCAGGGACTTCCATCTGAAGGACAGCCTCCATTTTAGAATCATTCTGAAGCTACATTCGTTGAAAGAGGACATATATTCTACCTGCTGCTGATTTAATAGGGAAATAGATAGCCAGGCTGTGTATTTAGCTTTTACTACACACCTGAAGGACTCATTTGATATCTGCTACAAGAACAGCAACCCAAAAAGACCTTTTTAGGGCTAGAACATCATTTATTTTATTTTATTATTTTTTTCTGCTGATTTAATAGGGAAATAGATAGCCAGGCTGTGTATTTAGCTTTAACTACACACCTGAAGGACTCCTTTGATATCTGCTGCAAGGACAGCAACCCAAAAAGCCCTTTTTATTTTATTTTATTATTTTTTCCTGTGTAATCTAATTGCATATGCCTGCCTGCTAGCATGTGTGTGAGGCCTATTGCATCTACTCTGCCAACTTTTGCCAGTGCACAGTGACAATCATATCTAGTGCAACCGTAGTGTACAGTGACATAAAACAACCCTTTTTTGACTGTAATCGATTGAATATCAGTTGCCTGCCTACAGGCGTGTGTGTGAAGCCTATTGCATCTACTCTGCCAACTTTTGCCAGTGCACAGTGACACTCATATCTAGTGCAACCGTAGTGTACAGTAAAATAAAAGAACCCTTTTTTTACTGTAATCGATTGAATATCAGTTGCCTGCCTACAGGCGTGTGTGTGAGGCCTATTGCATCTACTCTGCCAACTTTTGCCAGTGCACAGTGACACTCATATCTGGTGCAACCGTAGTGTACAGTGACATAAAAGAACCCTTTTTTGACTGTAATCGATTGAATATCAGTTGCCTGCCTACAGGTGTGTGTGTGAGGCCTATTGCATCTAGTCTGCCAACTTTTGCCAGTGCACAGTGACACTCATATCTGGTGCAACCATAGTGTACAGTGACATAAAAGAACCCTTTTTTGACTGTAATTGATTGAATATCAGTTGCCTGCCTACAGGCGTGTGTGTGAGGCCTACAGCGCCTACTCTGCCAACTTTTGCCAGTGCACAGTGACACTCATATCTGGTGTCACAGTAGCTTGCACGCATAGTACCACTAATCGTAAAAAGAATTACAGGCAGAGGCAGGCCACCCCGCAGGGGCCGTCGTGGTCGCGGTGCTGTGATTCCCTTTGGCCCTAGAATAATGCCCAGTTTTCAGAGGCAATGTACCCTGAACTTGAACAGTTCTGAGGACATGGTTGACTGGCTAACACAGGACACCCAATCTTCTACAGCTTCTGCTCGGAACCTAGACGCACCATCCTCCTCCAGCTTAGCATCGGGCACCTCTCCAGTTACCACTCGCCCGCCTGCCGCCACCACCAAAACTAGCACCACAGCCGCCTCACTTGATCCGTCAGCAGAGTTATTTACACATCCGTTGGAAGAAATGAGTGATACACAAACATTAGTGTAGATAACAGGGATATGTCCCAGTCAGGAAGCATTACACACATGGACGAACTGTCTGATGATGATGATGATGTTGTACCCGGTGCTGCTTCCTTTGTTGAGTTGTCAGATACAAGTGAAGCAGTTGATGATGACGATGCGTTCGTGGATGTCACGTGGGTGCCCGTTATAAGAGAAGAAGAACAGGAGGAAAGTTCAGATGGGGAGACAGAGAGGAGGAGGAGACGAGTTGGAAGCAGCGGGAGGTCGTCGAAAGTAGCTAGTGTCACAGTCAGACAGCATGCATCGGCACCCGGGGTCAGCCATACAGCACGCCAGTCAACGCATGCTGTTGCCACCACCAGAATGCCGTCATTGCAGAGCTCAGCAGTGTGGCAATTTTTTCGTGTGTCTGCCTGTGACAACGGCGATGCCATTTGCAACCTGTGCGAAAAGAAACTGAGTCGTGGGAAGTCCAACACCCACCTAGGTACAACTCCTTTGCGAAGGCACATGATGTCACAAACGCCTATGGGATCAACACATGAGTACAAGCAGCACACAAAGTCAAAGCCGCCATCCTCCTCCTGGTCCAGCATCTTCAGCCACGTCAACCACTGCTGCCCTGCTTGCCCCCTCTCAACCATCCGCCACTCCGTGTCTCGCCCTGAGCAGTCCCTGCTCATCTGCCCACAGTCAGGTGTCTGTCAAGGACATGTTTGAGCGTAAGAAGCCAATGTCACAAAGTCACCCCCTTGCCCGGCAACTGACAGCTGGCTTGTCTGAACTCTTAGCCCGCCAGCTTTTACCATACAAGCTGGTGGAGTCTGAGGCGTTAAAAATTTTTGTAGCTATTGGGACACCGCAGTGGAAGGTACCCGGACGAAATTTCTTTGCACAAAAGGCAACCCCAACCTGTACTCGATTGTGCAAAAGGAAGTAATGGCATCTCTGGCACACAGTGTTGGGAAAAGGGTCCATCTGACCACAGATACCTGGTCTGCAAAGCATGGTCAGGGCAGGTATATCACCTACACTGCGCATTGGGTAAACCTGGTGACGGCTGCCAAGCATGGAATACGTGGCTCTGCAGAGGAGTTGGTGACACCGCCACGACTTGCAGGCAGGCCTGCTGCCACCTCCTCTACTCCTCCTACTCCATCCTCTTCCATAACTTCCTCGGCTGAGTCCTCTTCTGCTGCTGCTATGTTTTGCTCCACATCAACGGCACCCCCCCCCCCCCCCCCCCCCCTCCAGCTCCACAGGTACTTTTCCACATCCCGGATACGGCAGTGTCACGCCGTCTTGGGGTTGACTTCCCTGAAAGCAGAGAGTCACACCGGACCAGCACTCCTGTCTGCCCTGAACGCACAGGTGGATCAGTGGCTGACTCCGCACCAACTGGAGATCGGCAAAGTGGTTTGTGACAACGGAAGAAATTTGTTGGCGGCATTGAATTTGGGCAAGTTGACACATGTGCCGTGCATGGCACATGTGTGTAATCTGATTGTACAACGCTTTGTGCATAAGCACCCAGGCTTACAGGACGTCCTGAAGCAGGCCAGGAAGGTGTGTGCCCATTTCAGGCGTTCCTACACGGCCATGGCGCACTTTACAGATATCCAGCGGCGAAACAACATGCCAGCGAGGTGCTTGATTTTATACAGCCAGACAGGTTGGAATTCAACACTCCTAATGTTCGACCGCCTGCTCCAACAAGAAAAGGCTGTTAACGAGTATTTGTATGACCGGGGTGCTAGGACAGCCTCTGCGGAGCTGGGGATTTTTTTTGCCACTTTACTGGACGCTTATGCGCAATGCCTGTAGGCTTATGCGTCCTTTTGAGGAGGTGACGAACCTGGTCAGTCGCACCCAGGGCACCATCAGCGACATCATACCATTTGTTTTCTTCCTGGAGCGTGCCCTGCGAAGAGTGCTGGATCAGGCCGTAGATGAGCATGAAGAGGAAGAGTTGTGGTCACCATCACCACCAGAAACAGCCTTATCAGCATCGCTTGCTGGACCTGCGGCAACGCTGGAAGAGGATTGTGAGGAAGAGGAGTCAGAGGAGGAATGTGGCTTTGAGGAAGAGGAGGAAGACCAACCACAACAGGCATCCCAGGGTGCTCGTTGTCACCTATCTGGTACCCGTGGTGTTGTACGTGGTTGGGGGGAAGAACATACCTTCAGTGAGATCACTGAGGACGAGGAACGGGACATGACTAGCTCGGCATCCAACCTTGTGCAAATGGGGTCTTTCATGCTGTCGTGTCTGTTGAGGGACCCTCGTATAAAAAGGATGAAGGAGAATGACCTGTACTGGGTGTCCACGCTGCTAGACCCCCGGTATAAGCAGAAAGTGCCTGAAATGTTACCGAACTACCACAAGTCGGAAAGGATGCAGCACTTCCTAAATAAATTAAAAAGTATGCTTTACACAGCGTTTAAGGGTGATGTCACAGCACAACGACAATCTAACAGCGGAAGAGGTGAACATAATCCTCCCACGACCACGCCGGCAAGGAGAGGACGCTTTACAGACGTGTTGTTGATGGAGGACATGCAGAGCTTTTTAAGTCTTATTCATCGCCACAGCCCTTCGGGGTCCACCCTCAGAGAATGACTCGACCGTCAGGTAACAGACTACCTCGCCATAACTACAGATATCGACACTATGAGGAGCGATGAACCCCTTGACTACTGGGTGTGCACGCTTGCCCTGTGGCCTGAGCTATCCCAATTTGCCATAGAACTTCTGTCCTGCACCTCTTCAAGTGTCCTGTCAAAAAGGACCTTCAGTGCAGCAGGAGGTTTTGTCACTGATAAGAGAAGTTGCCTAGGTCAAAAAAGTCTAGATCACCTCACCTTTATTAAGATGAATGAGGGATGGATCCCGAAGGGCCTGACAGTGGGCGATACATTCAATTAAAAAAGGCCTGATAGAGGAGCTGCCTTGAGCTAATAATGGTCCACACGCTGCTGTATTTTATCCCTGAATGCCGGATGACTTGCGTGACTTATCCGCCACCAACTAGGGTTCAAGACGCAATGTTTTAGGGCACTTTCTGCCTGGCAAACGAACATCAATTTTTCTGGTCGCTGCAACAATACCTAATTTTTGCATTTAAATTATTTTATTTTAGAAAGCGTACAAGATGTAATGAAAAATAAAGCATTTTTGAACAGTCTTGCATAACAGTTGTGCAAAAATACATATTTACAATAAAGACATTTTGTGAAAGTTAGCTGGCTATTCCTTCTTATTTTTACTTTTTAGGTTAATAATTTTTCTTATTTTTTACTGTGATTGCAATTTAAGAAATACCTGAAACATGGTAAAACAGACAATAGTAAAGAGTATATCTGCAGGAAACACCAAAGTCCTATTAGCTATCATCCCTCCAGCAGTATTAGCTTATTATTTACAATATCTAACCTGGGCAATCACCCTTGGGTTACCCTAGGACAGGATTCAGTAAGCGACCTCTCCTTTCCTGGGATAATTTTGCCACTGGTTGCTTCTGAAGGGTCTCCAGGGCTCCCCCACTCCGGTCCTTCCCCCAGTGTCGCTTCAACCAGTAACAAATGTTTTATATTTGTAAAGCAACCCAATGATCCCCCTTGATAGAGGTTTATCTTTACAAATTTTGGAGAACCAATTTAAGACCGGTGTCCCCTGTTTCTGGGTCAGGGAGTGTGTGAAATGCCTCAGCCTACAGTAATTGTAATGTTCTGACAGCGGTAGCTCATGCTTGTCCCTCAGTTCCTCATAGGTGAGCATCTGGCCCTTTACTAACCAGTCTCCCAGTCTATCTAGTTTCCTTGACCTCCACCAGTGTTGTGATGTTGTGCTCATGTGTTTCGGGGCCTGAGGGTGGTCAAGAATTGGGGTCATTTGGGTGGATCCAGGGAACAAACCTGTGTGTTTCTTGGCCCATTTCCAGTATGATAGTGAGTGTCTGATTAGGGGGTTTGGCGAGTTTTTAAGGCTCTGAGGCAATTCTGATAGCCAAGCCACCTTGTCCCAGGTTAAGGGAGTTAAAGTGTGGTTCTCTAAATACACACAGGCCGGTTGATGACATATAGAATGTGCTATTGGGAGGAAAGATAGGTGACGTAACAGGTATTAAACTGATAGGAATGAATAGTACAACTTAATACACCACTCCTATCTGGTGGCACCTTAGATTGCACGCGCAGTGCTCCAAATTCGAAGTGGGAGGTCCGACCAAGCATCTTTTTCCATCTCCCTGTTCCAAAAATCCATGCCATATACACGTCCCCTGATAGGTGACGTAACAGGTATTAAACTTATAGGAATGAGTAGTACAACTTAATACACCACTCCTATCTGGTGGCACATTACATTGCACGCGCAGTGCCCCAAATTCGAATTAGGAGGTCCGACCAAGCATCTTTTTCCATCTCCCATATACACGTCCCCTAATAGTCGACGTAACAGGGATTAAACCGATAGGAATAGTACTACTTAACAGTACACACCTTATAATAACGCAGACAGAGGCAACGCAGAGAGAGGAGTCTGAAGAAGAGGAGTCAGAGGAGGAAGGTGGCTTTGAGGAGGTGGAAGACCAAACACAGCAGGCGTCCCAGGGGGCTTGTTGTCACCTTTCGGTGGCTGGGTGGGGGAAGAGACTTTCAGTGATATCAGTGAGGACAAGGAACGGGACATGGCTAGCTTGGTATCCAACCTTGTGCAAATGGGGAGTTTGCGGTTGCGCAAAGGGACTGTTTGCGGTGCATTAAACGGGGATATTGGTCTGTTACTGTGAAGCGGGTGTAACCCTTACACTACCTAATCGATACAACATCATACCTGATGTTTTAAAGCATGTTATTCCAAACAATTTAGGAATGTTAGGTGATTTATGCCCTTTATGGTTTAAAACCAGACTCTGCATCAACTATGTAATTTTCTGTGGGAGTTTTGCCATGGATCCCCCTCCGGCATGCCACAGTCCAGGTGTTAGTCCCCTTGAAACAACTTTCCCATCATTATTGTGGCCAGAAATTCGCCTGCCCATTGAAGTCTATGGTGGTTCGCCGATGTTCGTCAGTTCGCGAACATTTGATGGAATTCACGTCCGCGGTTCGTGAACCGAAAATTTGATGTTCGCGACATCACTAGTTATTTATGGCAGTTGGCACTAATAAAAATCAGTAGTACAAATGCAAATATAATTACATAGGTAACACTGAGGAACTAGTTAATAAAGAACTAAAAAGTTTGCAGTTATTTAAACATGTAGAGTCATATATTAAAAGACTGGTCTTGAACCTCCTCAACATAAAAAAAAATAAAAAATCATATCACTAGTAAAAGTTACTGCCTTGGGTGAAATGCGTAGACATTGTCACCGTAATTGTTACTAATGTGTCTCCTTGGTATCGCCACCTAATCTGGAAGATCAGATGCAAATAGAGCTGCAGCTACCAATTGGATGGATTACCTAAGGACTGCGGTAACTTTAGCAGTACTAGAATTTAAGCTACAATATCAAGCTGTTACATTAACGATAAACCAGTTTTCCTAAATAATACACAGTGCAAGTAAAACTTTGCACACTTGTTACTTTAATATACAATTCTGTTTGTTGGTTTTATTGTTATTATTGTACCATAGTGGAAGACTTAAAAAGGTATATGCAAGTGAGCTGGATTATTAATGCATCCGATAGAAGACAATTAGAAGTGTATGAAATAAAATTGTTTGCATTAAAAAATATCAAAATAAACATTTAAACCGTTACCCTGAAGACTGCTGAGTTTCTTGCATTTGCAAACGGTTTTCTATCAATCTTGACACCCCCTGAAAATCTCAGGGAAAAGTAGCAGCCATAATACATTGTATCTTTTTGGTCTGTGAATTGAACTGCAGCTTTACTTTGGATTTCTGTAATACCCAGAACAAGGTCTGTGTCCCCTCATTTACTGATTGTTTTATGTACATCCCAGGTGATACTCCCCCAGCCTCAGTGAAGTGCCCCTTGATCTCCCCCAGCCCCAGTGAAATGCCCTCCAGCCCCAGTAAATTGGCCCATCACCTCCCCCAGCCCCAGTGACTTGCCTCCATCACCTGCCCCAGTGAATTTCTCTCCGGCCCCAGCCCCAGTGAATTACCCTCCAGCCCCAGTGAATTGCCCGAGTGACATCCCCCAGCCCCAGTGAATTGCCCCTTTCCCCCCCCCCCCCTCCATCGATGTCTTTCCAAACCTCCGACCTGTGCTCAGAGATAATCAGAAGCAGTTCACACATGTGCAGGACGCGAGGGTATGGTTTTACACAAACATACCCTATAGCGCAGCAACTGTTTCTGGGGGTGTCTACATCACCCCAGCACATTTTTTTTTTTCTTTTTGCAAAAATGTTTGCTTTTTTTCATGCAAACATTTTTGCTCTACAGGATGCATTCATAACCCACCACTCTTGAATACGCTTTTAAAAATAAAATAAAAATGGAGGGTTCCCCCCACCCTCCCTCCATTCTAGGTTTATAGCTCTAATACAGCATGAAGTTGAGAGCTTTTTTTTTTAGCACTAGTTCCATTTAAAGAAGCACTATTGCTCAAAAGAAAATGTAACGGTTTGGATTGCAACAAAACAACATTAGCATCTTTGGCTGCCTTCTGAGGTTACCAGGCCTATAGGCACCCTGGATTTTTTTTGTTTATGCAATTGTCCGTTGGGGCTTAGTTACCCTAAGGTTGATAGGGTCCTCCAGATGTGGACTTCTTCCTCATCGTGCTTTATGGAGTGCAACTATACCTCACTGTCAAGGCTGCAAACGTACGCCTGGAGTTTACGGTTTCTCCTGTTCAGGGTAGATATTCTGGTATTTCGGGGCTAGGTCACTCTTGAGGAAGATCAGATTGATATACTATAGAATAATTTCTCCCCGTGAAAGGCACAAGTGAGCTATAGTGCTGCCCTCTGGAATAGATTAGTAGAACTACTTAGGTGATGTCTGTTCTTAGACTAAGCGCTTCTGATTTTCTTTTGGTTTAAGCTATAGAAATATAAAATGTTTAGAGAAATTCAGAATTTAAGATTCTGCTTATGAATAGAAGAATACATTTTGTCTTTGGTCATAGCTTAGTATACCATGGGGGTCCATAGGGACTCTCGTGATAAAGGGGTTTATTTTATGTACCAGGAAGACCCCATGGTTATACTTTACTTTGGGGATACCCTGGCTCATAGGGGGTAGCAGGTATTGAGGAGGGGATACTGAAGCTCATAGGGATAGCGTGTATGGGGGGCGGGTATTCCCTAGCTCATATAAGGTAGCCGTATTAACTTCTTAAATATGTCAAATTTAAGCAATCTAGATTTAAATCCAACACAATTAAGGTGTTGGCAATCTAGGTTTCTGGATTCATGTTTCTGCCTTTACATGGGGTTGATGGTACCCATAGGCTTGTTTTTTTTTTTAAAGGCTCTGAAAGACTTAAGTAAAATTCAACAAGATTGAATATCATTATGGAAGGCATGCAATAGGGATATTTAAAATATTCATGGGACAGTTACTCAGGGTTTTCAATGCACCAATGGCATTTCTGAAGTCTGATTTGTGTGATCCACTCTGTTCTTTTCTTACATGAGCCATGAAACGGATGCCTTACTTGACAGATCAACTTCCTTGGGTGCAAAGATATTTTGAATGTAGAGGAAATTTAGGTCTGTGCATTGGAAATGTGGCAGCTAAAAAACTGACAGTGTTTTCAACAAGAATAAAAGTTTGTTAATTTTCAAGAACACAGGAGGAAGTCTAGTAAAGAACAAAAAAAAAAAAAAAAGTTTCTTGCATTAAATGATTGTTACATAAAAAATGTTATATTTAATGGTGGTGTTTTTTTTCCATTCTTCTAAATACATAGAGCCTCATTCAATTCGGAGGCCACAAGTTCAGGGATATAGGCAGTATGTATGCGGGCCCACAGTGCGTTCGAGTCACAGTGCTATTCAATTGAACAAGCCTGCAAAAGCCGAAACCATACATACGATTGCAGCATTTCAGGGCGGGAACATGATCAATTAAGGCTGTAACTACCCATTTCAAAACAGCCAATAGAAAATGAGACCGCCATCATTATGCCTGTCTCAGATGGAGGTTACATGTCAATCAATCAGGTTCCGGGGTCTGCAGAATACCCACATAATACTAAATAATAAAAATGAATGGCCATACTGTTCTAGTCTATGTGGGTGGCCCAATATGTATTTTAACTAATTGATTACCAAGATCAAATCGAACCCCGAAATTAAATATAATATACAAATATCTTTTATTGCCGATTTGCGAGCATGGGACTGTTGTGCAATTAATTTGAATGTCTATCATCACTTTCCCCGTTATTTACAGTGCAGTATTGATTTATTTGCTTTTACAGTGCTACGGATAGGTCTTTAACCCCTTTGCGGGTCCTCTATAGTACTCGTAGGATAATCTTCTACATTTGCCAATTATGGAAAACATTTGCGGACTTGAGAAATTGGAGCAATTGAATAGCGACTTGCGAATTTTGTAATCGTAACTCGAGGCTGTAAAAGATCAAAGGCTTGGACGGGCTGTAACTTGCGGTATTAACCATTGCAAGGAATCGGAGGCCAGAGCCTGTAACCTGGTCAAAAAAAAAAAGACGCCAATTGAATAGCAAAATAACTTAGGGCTCCCTTATGGACACCCGCATCTCCTGAGTGCTCAACTGAATGAGGCCCATTTTGACTATTATTGAATTATTTAACAGACCATACAGGACAAAAAAAAATGGGACCAAAGAGGTCCTTTAATAGCAATCGAATAAACTTCATATAAGAAATACAACTCATGCCTGGGAAAAATAAATCTAAGCAAATCACAGATTTCAATGAGAACTCTTTATTGGAAAGGTACAAAACCAGTCACAGCAGTATTATATACAGCAATAAATTACTTTGTGGCTGTCCGATAAGGAGAAATTGGTGCACACATACAGTACACAGGATTACGGTCTGGACATACAAACATAAATCCACAATTACTTGGATATATCCCAATAATTTATTTTTTATATTTATATATGTATAAAAAAGCAGCACAGGAAAAAAATAAATATTGAAATTAGCCTACTGAATAACCACAGAGAAAAATCAGAAGGCATTTAAACTCTACGAACAAAATTATCTCTATTTCCTCATTAGACATAAAAGCAAGATAACTGCCCTTGTGGTGTGTCTTCGTCTAAAGAACCCAAATAAAATCTGATATGGAAAGCATAAAAATGGGAAAGAAACATAATCACATTTTAAAGACAATAAAAAAGGAGAATTACTGTGAAATTTTGGTAATATCCATTGGTATCACATAATTTCACAAGATAGGACGAAACAAAGATTATTTGACACAATCTGATGATGGAAGGGGCGATACAAAAAAAGGTGCTTTCACTCTTACAAACATGTGCAATAAAATATTTTAGACGTTCTTGCCACCTTACAATCACTTTTTTCACTTAAAAATAAAATACTTTAGAATATTTGTTTAAAAACGAGCTGGAAGCCACGGCGGAGAGATATTGATATTGCGCTACTACCACTCTCTTTACAATTTGTGATTAATTCAACACGGACACCCAGCAACCAGACTGGTGAAATGTATATTGCGGGTTTTTAAATGGGGGAGAGTGTAAGCCATATTAAAGGGTCTCCAGCAGAAAAATAAAAAATACACTTTTTCTCACAGCTTCTTCATAGCATTTACCAAAAATGCACCAACAACGATTACATTGAAACAGCAATAGGTTATGTTGGTTTATATATGTTTTTGCCAAGATTAAGGCGAATGCACCATTGAACAGTTGAATTAACTGATATTATTTCAGATCAGTTTTTTTATAGACTATTCTACAGCCATAATGAGGCATTTCAAATTTACACAAAATACCCCAGATTTTGAGTGGCTTCTCTTAAAATCCAGACTTTTTCAACCTGACCATTGTTAAAATGATTTACGACTTACAATTCTGAAACAGACTATAAGGAAACTCCACAGGGATGTACTTGGTTGCATAAAGGACTCAAAGATAAAGTTTGACATGAGTAGAACATATTAGAAATCAACGAGGCCTTGATATGATTGTGCATATAGAAATTTATCTTGTATCGGAAGATTGCATTGAAGGTAGATGTAGATACAGAACTTTTCTGGACCCACTTTACCATGGACAAGACAGGATTTCTAAGTGTCCCGTAAAATAAATAAAACAAGATTAAAGTCAAGAATAAAACATGCTTTCGTCCATGGCATACAGAGAATGTACAATAACAAAAATGTTATGGGTGAATCACTTGGGACCAAGACTCAGTTGCTGAGGTAAGCAGCTAACGGCTGAAAAACAAGGGCCTTCGTGGTGACCCCATTTCATCTACCAGTTATTCTGAACAGCTGAGAGATTTAAGTGAGGGTTTGGGAACAAGACAAGACAAAAAAATACCAATTCACACAAACACAAATCTACATGAAAGCAAAGTGTGAATATTATTCATGACATGAAAAAAATAAATAAGATGTGTAGACCTGGGCTACAGAAAGCTTATCTTCTTACCTAAGGCACCCTTACAATCAATCTCCTTGAATGTGTTCAAAAGTCAAGAGGACCATTGTGATATTATCTACTTAAAGGGTCAATGTAATGGTCTAGCCTTCCTGACTTAAGTTGTAAATATCAGAATAAAACTCTTTTCAGATTATTATGATTAAAAAATGTGATCTTTTGTGAGAAAACATGAACATTTATTTTTCCTCATGGAGGTCTAAAAGTAATTGAGCTTGGACCATTACAATGGCTCTATTCCTATTTGTTTAATTAGGTGTACACCTCTCAAATCCTAACCCTAATAATTGGACTGGCGTCCTGTGTGAATTTAATTGGTAAATGGTAGACACACAGGTAGCTGTAGCGCACCTGTTTTCAACCACTGATATCCTCAAATCTTCAGTGGGTGTAGCCTGGATTAATATTAAGGCTGGTGGTAAACAATTATTTTTAATTATTTTGTTAAATTTCAATTCCTACCAATTCCACTTTCCCTATCAATTATCTTAGGTGCCTTGAAAGTTTGGCTTTAGTGACACCACAGCATGGTTAGAATAACCTCAAAAGGTTATTGTGAATCTTTTGTTGATTTGCATTAACCCATTGACTGCCAGAGAGTTGAAGACTTGTCTTGCAGTGAAATGCCAACATATAATTTTATAAAACTGTATGTCAAAAAAGTCTTCATGTTATTTCATGCCATCTCTAGCACTGGATGCCCTGAGCAGCATTCCTACACAAAAAGACACTGGTAAATAAGGAGGGTACAGCTTAGGCTTACAATTTCATAAAAATAAAAACAATTACAAAGAATCAACAAGTCTTTTAAAATAGAATTACATATAAAATATTAACCATAGATAACACACAGTTATACAGTAACAGAGAAAATAAAGAAAATGAGGATTCTTAATCAATTACATGCCACTGTACATTTAATGTAGACTCCAGTGGCATCCAAAAGATAAGAGTTTTTCTGTTTAATTTAACTTAGGATTCCAAAGTGAAATCTGGCTGGCCTATAGAGATCAAGAGGGAATTTTTTCTCTCTCCCTCAAATCCCAAATTATTCACAGTAACCCATATATTTGCATCATCTTCCAATAAAGAACTGAATTATTAAACTTGAAAAAAGATTTTTTCCCCTTAGAAAACCTCTATGATAAAACTTTGTTTAATCTCTCTTTAAATATTTCCATATGTTCCTTATGGATATCCAATATGGATTACCTACCATTTCCATGGTATCAACAGCATGACGACGCCCAGGTCCCTGTTCTCCCTTTTTATTTTTTGCTTTTTTCCCCTCACTAGGACAGGGGAAAGGAGTCACTGTTATCCTTCGGCTAGCTCTTTCGTAGCCAAATTATTTGGCACACGTCAAACAAAATACAATTGAGAAAGACACGCAAGCAGCGGTGGATCGCCACATGCGACTCTTGGTATTCCTTAATTTAATACACAAAGAAAATAACATTCCCTAAGTTTTATTTAATCTTTCTGTGTGTGCCCCCTTATCCTACTCAACAAGAGGATAAGACTGGCCCTATGGTGAAAATTCCTTGGAGGACAGAATTTTGTCAATGGCTGTAGGAATGGTGCTTCAATAGCTATAAAAACAACCTTAGGCTATTGTTTTAATGTGCATTGAAGCCCACCAGCCATTTGTGTTCTGCCATCCCTATAAGCCATGTATATTTGCCCAGGGAATTTGATTGTTTAGTTTGATTTATAAATGAGGCTTGGACACCTTCAGAAACATAGATGAACAAATAAAGAAAACATTTCTAATATTTTCGTAGCCTCGCTTTCATGCAGAGAGGCTCTGAGCATCTGATAAAGATTTGTGAAAGTCTTTGTAATCCTTTGTAGATGTGAGATCATGTGGTTTCCATAATGGTAATTGTGATGTCGGTTACATTAAAAGCAATCAATTACAAAATCTACGATACTTCAATAATTAAAAAAAGAAAAAAAAAATCTATAATTGGGCACGTGGATTGCAAAAACAGAGAAAAAGTGATAGCTAAAACAAAGCAAAACTAAGGCTAGGGTGCATGCACATCACAACACTAACGGTCATATTTAATTGAATATTAGTACTGTATAAGCATACCCTGAAACTTATAAAGGTATAAAAGAAAAAAAAGCCTTCGACCAAACCTACAAAAAACTTGTCTTATTTATAAGTCACAAATGCAGAATCTTAATAGTCTGGATTAAAAAAGGACCACTGTATAAAATGAACACTATATATGTTTGAAAAATCTATGTCTGGCTAAGAGCTTAATTAGGCATGGGAAAAGTCATAAAGCTATTTTTTAATGAGGAAAAAAGCATTTTTTATGCCTCTACTGAACCCTGAAGGCACCCATAAAATGTTGCTGGTTTGTATGGGTGCAAGGGCATTTACATTTATTGACACAAGCTGCCTGCTTCTGAGCATGTGCAGAGGGGAGAGGTTAGGCATTGAATTTTAGCAAATCTCTTCCTCTTGCCCTTCACTGTTCAGGAGATAAAAATTGCCTGTATGCTCAATGCTATCATGAAGCACTCAAGTCAAACAAGATGGAAACACTCTTATGGAAAACTAATCTTCAAAAAGTAATATTTTCTCTAAAAGTGGCTTTCTGTTCATGGCTTACATCCCTGCTAATAATGTTAGTTTGCATCATACTTCACAATGTAATTTTACCCTCCACTAATACAGTGGTCCTTTAAACTCTGTACAATAGCCCTTTAATTCCTAAAAAAACAACAAACAAAAACTCTTTGGTCTCTGACAAATTATACATTAATAAAAAGCCTAACATGTTTTTTGTGTACAGAATAAACATAACTGGACAGTAACATACACTATAGCCCACTGGACTGCTAACAGCTTTGTTGTAATAAACATCATTTACCCCATTTATAATGGTCCAATATACCAACAAAAACCCAGCTTTTATGCATATAAATGTATTCACTAGGATGAGATTCTCAAAAGACAATACACACACTTCATTTTTTGAAACTTTCTTAATAAATATCTGATTAAACAAAACAATTTACCCTCAAGTCAACAACTACTGTTCAACAAACTGAACTACCACCATTATACTGTACATCACAGAACACACAGTCCAAACCTGCTTGAAAACATTTCAATTGAGAATACCAGTGCACTTCCTTGAACCACCACAAAAACTTTACCACTTACATTCAATTTTTAACAGAACAAAATCCAGTACATATGGATAATTCACACTTGCCGGGTTTTTGGTATTATTCATAAACATTATAAGTGCTGTACCAAACCACCACTTGTGCATATTGAGAAAGAGAATTAATATTCAATAGTTTGTTCTTATTTCATATTTTGTTCAGTTTTGTTTCCTAGTTTCATGACATCATATTAATCACCCATCAGGGAAATTTTAACTGTACTCCAGATCCCTTAATTTAACTAATTGCTTAACAATTTTAATAGTTGAAACAAATGGGAAACCCCACATTATGGATGAGTAATCAGAATTATACA
Organism: Discoglossus pictus; assembly: GCA_027410445.1. Classification (NCBI taxonomy): domain Eukaryota; kingdom Metazoa; phylum Chordata; class Amphibia; order Anura; family Alytidae; genus Discoglossus; species Discoglossus pictus. The sequence continues at coordinate 57,892,319 of CM050172.1, read as the reverse complement.
CATCCTTTTTGGACGGGCTATGTGGTGGTTTTCAAATTTACTGAAACACAACCTTATGATTCAGTTTTTTTTTGTTTTTCTTTGAGTGAGACAATGTATAAAAAAAAAAGCCCCTCACAAAATTTCATCATGGCTCTGCCAAGTCTCGTTCTTTAGTGAAGGAAAAAACAAAAACAGATAATCCAATCCACTTATTTGCTTGTACTAGCCTTGTAAAAGCAGCATCTAACAAGTCAACATGGAAAGTCAATTGTCAACTCAAAGTTCAAATTTGTTTATTCTTGAAATGGCACTGTAAGCATAATGCGACTTCATTGATATAGTAAATTTGTTCAAAGCAATTCGAACAAGGATACCAAATTATTTTTGGGCATTGATCATGGGAGTAGGACCTTGGGGGACTGGGGGGTTAGGTTGTATAAATAAAGTTATGGACGTATGTATAAATAAGTTATTTTATGGCATGGGTATACAATGAGTTGTATCCCCCCCAGAATTATTCTGGCTTCTACACCCCTGGCATTGATCCATAGTGCCTTAAATTCTACATACAGTGCTTTATAAAGGCAATAATAGATTGTATTTCAAGATTTTTTGTTTAATTATTTGAATGGTTATTTTCAAACTGTCTTTTAAACGGCATTACACTGACCAGATAACTTTGCTGAATTTACTGCTCAAATCTGACTGCAACTAAAAAACAATATCTTACAAAGAACTAATAAACCGAGCAACAAGTCACAAAGAAGCAGTCTTGGTGCAAGAACCAAATTCTTAAAGCAACAGAACTATAAACCTAAATGTAAAAAATAATAATATTGCTGAACATATTCTAAAGTATGTTTTATTGTTGTCTTGCTTAACTTAACTGCTGCAGAGCTGTGAAGTCAATGCTAAAATACATCTTAAAGATGTACAAAGAAATTCCCTGTATCATAGAATAAGGTTGGTCTTCTCTGTATTTGACTTGACAAATATTTTTTCTTTGAAAATAAAATATAGCCTATGTTTTTGAAGGGTCCAGGTATCTCAAACACAAGAATCAATTTTCAAAATAACAAAAAAACCAAATGTGGTATTTTCACCTTATTCGATCAAAGACGTCAAATTCCCTGGTACAATTACGTCAGGGCCATAAAGCTCCTGTCATGTGTGTTGCCTCTGTACTTCATGTCTGGGTGGGTAATGGAATAAAAGGCAATGCCTAACACATTTAATAGGCAAGAAAGGAATTGAGAAACAATGTTGGTGAATCCCATATTGTCCCTTTCAGAACAGGCTGCTAGTTCTCTCCCTCCATGGGCACTAGGACGCTGCAGAGAATGGTATGGATGCTGATGAAATGTCGGCGGATTTCACAATGGTGATGACACTGGTGGTAGCGACCTTGGTTGGGGTGATGGGGCCCCGGGCTACTGTGCGGGCGAAGGTCTGGAGAGCTTCATACTTTGAGCGCAGAGCATCCAGCTCGAGCTTCATACTGGAATTCTCCCGAGCAAGCTTATCAACTTCTTGTTGTAACTCTACTCGTTGCCTCTCCAGCTCTTCTTTCTGGGTGACCCGTTTTACACGGCAACTGGCAGCGTAGCCACGGTTCTTGAGCGTACGCCTACGCTGCTTCAAACGAATGATATCTTCTTTCGAGAGACCTCGGAGGTGCTGGTTTAACTCCCGGACAGACATTGACACGAGTTCATCATCACTTAATACTGGTGCGTTCTCTCCTGCCTCCTTCTTTACCTATAGAAAAAATGCATTAAGATATTTTTTAATTGTTTTCCAATTTAATAACCTGTCAGCATGGGAAATATTGGTATTATAAATAGTAATAACAATAAAAACTGCTATATTTACACATAGTAATAAATTACCACTGTAGTGCTCATACAATGCAGTTTAAAATATTTATTTATTGAAAAAAAAAAAAAAAAAAAATACATTAAAATGTAAGTTTTAAAATCTGTAAAGAACTTTGGTGTTTTATTGACTGGCAGAGCCACTTCTCTCCCTCCCTATTAAGTGTCCAGAGGGCTGGGAGAAGATGTGCCCTGGAGGCCGACCCCCCCCAAAAAAAATAGATATATTAGATAGGTCTTGCCTACAATGGCCATTGCAGGAAATTAAAGATTCCTTTTAGGACAACCGCCCAGACAGTTCCTCTCCCACACCTTGGACAATCGACAATGCTAGAAAACAGAATATCCACAGAAGTTTTAAACATTAAAATTTTAAATACTGCATTGACATTTCTTTTGCAAATACTAATTTTATTACTAACCACATATCACTAAAAAAACAAAACAAAACAAAAAAAAAACAGTATTGTATAGACACTACAAGTATTCTTTGGTGCATTACTTAGCCGCCTTTCAGGTTTATTTTAGAGTGGTTCTGGGCTCTTATAAATCATTATAAATTAGATATACACTGAACACAATAGTTTGATTTCTAAATGAAGTGCAGGTATATTTTTGTTGATGGTTGTCAAGTTTAGGGGACAAGATCTAGCTACCAGGGAATAGGCTGGCCATTAGGGCAGAAGACAACGGTCATCTTGGCCTGTCACAAGCTTTAATATCTGGTCACATGGATCATGAGCAACCTGCCCTCATGTTAAAAGTTGCCAGTAGAAAAATTAATCAGCATAGTATATAATGAACATGGTGTGCCAAAGAAAATGGTATTGTCACAACACTATGCAGGGGAGGGGTCCACTTTACCCCTTAAACCTCCTGCATTACGTTACAGGAGCACCCTATGGGTCACGAGGAGTTGGATATTTCAGTGCCTAGCTCAAACTCAGGAGCATCCATCTGGAAATCAAGATATTAAGGGTTACATACTTATCCTGGCCCATATTGGCTTATTAAAATAATAAAATGTTTTCCTTATCCCTTTGTCCAGGACAGACATAATTCAAGGAGAAGCATACACCTTTGTTAGTGTACAGCCAGATTCTTTATTCTTCTTACACAGTTATTTAACCAGTACCAAGTACTCACAATAGCCCCCTCTCCCCCACAAACCCCCAAGTCAGCTTATCAACTTTATGCCCCTCTGCATTGATCACACAGGGCAGTTCAGGAAGGGGGGGGGGGGGGGGTAGAGTAACATCTGGAAAGTTACCTTGCTTGGATTCCACATAAGAGACTAGGGAGGGGTGGGTAAACTGTATACCTATTATAATATCATAGTGTAAAACTCACTTCTATTGTCATATCAGCCACATTAACAATAAATCCGCATATAGCAGATCAGAGGAGATCTAAAAAAGGTTAAACTTGATGGACTAAAATCTCTTTTCAACCTAAATTACTATGTAACATACATGCCATATTATTTATACAGGATTAATAAAAACGCACAGATTAAATACCTTAAGACCTGTTTGCCAATTCCACATTTTCTATCAATACCCTTTCTCTGCTCCTTGTCTGTATATTATGGTACATAATTTACAACTCTAGGGGAGCAACTATAGAGTGTTGTTTTACAATACTCTTGTTTATATGAGCCGTTCTGCAGAGGATAAGGGTTAATAAATTGCTCTTGTGGTACTATTAAGCATGGAGTAGTAAATAGTAACTTTTATCATGAGAAATACCAAGTCATGACCTCCTAATTTCATGATGCCAGCCACATGACAATATGGATGCTGCTTCAACTAGTAATTTAAACGGAGTCACTTTCACATCCAGTAATTGCCCTCCCAATATCATAACAATTATATACAGTAGTGCTATGTCATGGCATGCATCAGACAGCCCAGTTACATCTTAAGCGATTTTATATAATATTAAAATATGCTATGGCCTACTTCTGAGCATGCATAAATTCTTTAAAATATAATACAATGACCCAAAATCACCACTTACTAAATCAGGTCACTAGTATAAACATTATAACATTACTAAATAAGTTGATATTTAATGGGGCTTGGCCTAACAGTGTCATGTCATAGTATATTCTGACCACAACATGAACACTAAACATTGCAAACAAATTATTTTTAGGCCCCGATGCTCACAGACTATGCTTTAGGGATCCAGGTACAAAACCGGAACCTAAGGCCTATCATATGTAAAAACAACCTGTCACAGTCCTTAAAGCACAATTCACATTTTGATGGCCGTTTGATGTCAGCAACCACATGTGCTAAAGTCCATGACTTAAGGAGCTTTGACAGTTCGGCTTTGGGCAATAAAGGGCCCTTGCTTGTGGGATTTCAGGGGAGTCCCAACCTGGCCCGAAAAATAGGTCATAATAGGTATCAAACAAAAATTTTTTTATTGCTCTTTCAAAACAGCCCAGAATGTCAAATAAGATAGCTCCACAATTAGAAATACCAAACTAAAACATTTAACAGTAATTCAGATTGAACCCGAAATACTAAAAAGAAGCATTACCAAATGATGTGTAAGAATGTATGCAATACCTTAGAAATACGGCACCCGGTATATGCTAATGACGTGGCGCGCATGTGACGACATGTCATTAGCAAATACCGGGTGCAGGCACCCGGTATATGCTAATGACATGACGTCACATGCGCGCCACGTCATTAGCATTGGCCGGGTCTTAAAGGGGTTTAGAATGAGGAGGGGGGGTTGAGGATGAGGAGGGAGGTTGAGGATGAGGAGGAGGGAGGTTGAGGATGAGGAGGAGGGAGGTTGAGGATGAGGAGGAGGGAGATTGAGGATGAGGAGGAGGGAGATTGAGGATGAGGAGGAGGGAGATTGAGGATGAGGAGGAGGGAGATTGAGGATGAGGGAGGTTGAGGATAAGGAGGAGGGAGGTTGAGGATAAGGAGGGAGGTTGAGGATAAGGAGGAGGGAGGTTGAGGATGAGGGAGGTTGAGGATGAGGGAGGTTGAGGATGAGGAGGAGGGACGTTGAGGATGAGGAGGAGGGACATTGAGGATGAGGAGGAGGGACATTGAGGATGAGGGAGGTTGAGGATGAAGAGAAGGGAGGTTGAGGATGAGGAGGAGGGAGGTTGAGGATGAGGAGGAGGGAGGTTGAGGATGAGGAGGAGGGAGGTTGAGGATGAGGAGGAGGGAGGTTGAGGAGGAGGAGGAGGGAGGTTGAGGAGGAGGAGGAGGAGGAGGGAGGTTGAGGAGGAGGGAGGTTGAGGATGAGGGAGGTTGAGGATGGAGGTGGAGGATGAGGAGGGAGGTGGAGGATGAGGAGGGAGGTGGAGGATGAGGAGGGAGGTGGAGGATGAGGAGGGAGGTGGAGGATGAGGAGGGAGGTGGAGGATGAGGATGGGGGTTGAGGATGAGGAGGGAGGTTGAGGATGAGGAGGGAGGTTGAGGATGAGGAGGGAGGTTGAGGATGAGGAGGGAGGTTGAGGATGAGGAGGGAGGTTGAGGATGAGGAGGGAGGTTGAGGATGAGGAGGGAGGTTGAGGATGAGGAGGGAGGTTGAGAATGAGGAGGGGGGGTTGAGAATGAGGAGGGGGGTTGAGAATGAGGAGGGGGGTTGAGAATGAGGAGGGGGGTTGAGAATGAGGAGGGGGGTTGAGAATGAGGAGGGGGGTTGAGAAGGGTGATAAGGGAGGGGGGGTAAAGACACAGGGGAGAGAGGGGGGACACAAGAAAAGGGCACACAAGAGGGGGACACAGAGGGCAGCACATTTCCCACCCTCGGCTTATACTCGAGTCACTCATTTTTCCTAGTATTTTGTGGTCAAATAGGTGCCTTGGCTTATACTCGGGTCGGCTTATACTCGAGTATATACGGTATTTAAAACGTCATATTAAAAATATTGGTAAACATTTTCTTTTTTTACAACTTGCTGCACAAATATCTAGAAGAAGCTTTACGGTTATCAATAAAAAAAAAAATCGTTAAACAAAATATGGAATTGTAGCATGGTAAAAACATTATGTGAATGAGCAGAGCAGAAATATGCAGGACATGACAGGAAGTGTGTGTCATAAGATGAAAAGAACTCAGAACATATTTAGACTGTGCTGCAGATAGACTTGGCATTATATACTTATTTTCCATATGACTTAAATGTATATAACTTGGTAGATGTTATTTTACAATAATACGATAAATAAGTGATCTTTGTGGGACAATATTGTGAATGAAGATTGCATGACCCAAGAATTTAATACAGAGTTTTCCCATAACATACAGCATTTGTGCAGTTAGATGAATATAAATAATTAAATAATGCATAGAGCCCAATTATCTTAACCAGGCAAACTCCTACATAAATGGAATAATTAGTACTCTAGCCTAGAAAATGACTCTATGTGTGTATATATATATATATATATATATATATATATATATATATATATATATATATATATATATATGTATATATATATATATATATATATATATATATATATATAAATATAAATAACACTAACTTGCAAAACAGTCTTTTTCATTAATATTGTTTACTAGCGACTTGCCCGTCGAAAATTAAAAGGCCAATAAAATTTGAAGCGATGGGAATACCGTTTGACACTCAATGTAAACCTTTTTGTACTGTGAGGGCCTTCGGCGCTCATGGCGAGCCTCTTGTCTCGTCTATTTTTGCTCCTCTGAGCACTTTCAGCACTCATTATAAAGAGAGATATATATTCTTTTATATTTACTTAAATCAATAGCAAATTAATTATTTCTTGAATAAATTAATATACTTTACCGATTTGTAATTAATATATTCAGCAATCAATAGCCCGAAGAGCTAACAATCTGTTTATTTTTTCCGTCACCATACAACGTACAGTGAGTGTTGGTGCTCTGGTGATAAAGTGTAATGAATGTCCCAACTGTGCATTCTAAATTGCTTGTGTACGCAAGGGAAATCCGTCGGTGTAGTTCTGTAAAGCGCCACTGTATGTTCGTAATGTTATTAATGTGTTCCGTATTTTGTACTAGTGGTTTTTGTATGTCGTTTGTTGCTGTGTGAAAGTGGTACGCGTTTGGCAGTGTTTTGCATGGTCCGGGGCCTTACAGCCTCGTTTTATTTTCGGCTGACAATTTTATTCTTGCTTAGGCGAGTTTTGTGGGGTGAAAGACGTCTAAATCGCATTTAAATCGCGTTGCACCTCACTCCCAGATGTCCTGGCTATTCCCCTGTGCTGTGGGTGATGTTTTTTTTGTATTTTTTGTGTGTTTTGTCGCTGTTTGGTCGTTAACCTCGTATTTTTGCTCTGTCGTATTTTTTTTCCTAAGTCCCGCGTCTCCTAAAGGGCCATGATAAAGCGCTACACGTTTGGCAGTCTTTTGCGCGGCCTCGTTTTCTTCAGCAAAATTTTTTTTTCTTGCTTAGGCGATTTTCGTGTGGTGAAAGTCGTCGAAATCGGCTTTAATTCACGTTGCACCTCACTCCCAGATGTCCTGCCTGTTCCCTCGTGCTGTGGGTGATATTTTTGTTGTATTTATTTGTATTTTCTTGGTGTTTTTTAGATGTTCGAGTTCGGCCATTAACCTCGTATTTTTACTATCTCGTATTTTTTTTGGTTCAGTCCCGCGTATATCAAGTGCTTGAAGGCTAATGCGTTTAATTGCCTTAACAGCTCGCCTCACGAGCCTCGCAGCGATAAGCGCCTAATTCGTACACACCACGCAAAGTGTGATGACGTCTCGCAGTTGACAACTATTATATGTGATAATACATTTAATGGCTGCTGGTGACTTTGTTTGCCTGGGATGAACCTTGGATGCAGATAACATTTCATTAAAGTTATAGTGAAAGACTAGCACTATGACATGCCACTAACAACAGGACTAAAGAGCAAGTGCTAGAAGAATAACCTCCCTTACAGATCATTGATGCCAAATCCTCTAATAATGTAGGCGAGGAAAATAAATGCTTCAAGTTTGTTGAATACTTATCGCCTCATCTTGCATTCATACAGTTTTAACAAAATCATGGAATCAACGGGGACATCCTTGAGGAAAGGGTTGGGAATCACTACTCCAGCTCAACTAGCAATCCAAGATGAAAGAACACATAACACAAGCAGCCTGGTAAGTTTAGGATTATTGGTGTTGATGGGAAGTGCTAGTAGGCAAGATGGTAGCAAAGAGAAGTGCTTATACACTCACAGAACAAGTTAGCAGCCATTTGAGACAGAAATGGCTCCACAGTACAGTCCATAGAAAGTAATGGAGAAGTCTATTACACCAAATTAAATCAAATATTTAAAAATTAGAAAGAAGTGAATGCCAGAGTCAATGGGACTTCCAAATACTGTGCGGTCTCTATAATTTTTAACCATGGAGCAAAACCCTTTTTAATAGATTTAAAATATTTCCAGCTTGGTGGAAAACATTTCAATTATATATTTACATATGCAAGAAGAATTACTGTGTGCACACTCTCTAAGCACGTATGATGGTGTAAAAGTAGCCAGAACACATGATATATAGATCATGCTTGTTTCTCACCTTTAATGCCTTGTTTGGTTTAGGATTAGTCGTCATAACCTGTAAACAATCACCAGGACAGAACGGTGCAGAAAATGCAACTAGAAAATAAAAATAGAAGAAAGATTGAGTTAACACTTTGCTACCAAAATGAATGAAAGAGAAAAAAAAATAATAACAAAACGCCACTCAATTAATAAAAGATTTACGGACAGCATTACAGCGAGTGTGAAATCTACTTACCATGGGAATAAACTGTAATTAAATTATACAACACACGCTAAAAGACTTATCTAAGGAATTAATCTGAAGCCTAGCCCTGCTAAGAATGTCGACTTGCAAAAAAAATATACACTAGGAGTCTCAAGATTTGGCAAAAGTGGCAAATAAGCAGATTAAGAAACGACATCTAGCAACTGGTTAGTGTAGGTGTCAGCAAAGAAATGCTCATTAGTAGAAGAGATAAGGGACTCCCCCCAGCACCGGAACCAGATTCATGTATTTGTACAATCAGTGACACTCCGCTTATTACAAACCCGGCATTTAAATCATTGATGAAAAAGAAATGTAGCGGAGACACCACAGATTTCCCAAAGATGGTCACCATGGTTACCATCAAAAACCAGCCAACTTGGAGACTGTTACCATGGAAACAAAAAAGGGGGGTGGGGAAAGAGTCCAAAAGTGATGACTTAAGGGCAATACCAAACAATAAATGATCAAACTGATAAAAATGAACTTGTAGACATATGGCTTGTAAGATGAAAGGTGATGGACCATGAGTTTGCAAGAAGGTCAAGACACTGCGGTCACAAACATATGTATGGTAAGAATCTGCCCTAGATCTTCATTCAATCGATGGCTTGTAGGCAGGAAATATTACATCTAAGGGATTAGCCTGACAAGTCTTAAAGCCTTCTTTTGTAGGGTATGAGAAACATATCAAAGAAACCCAAGGTTGTACACACAAAGAAACGAAACTAAGTCACTAACTAAGCTTTTTTTTTTCCATTTCATAATGAAAGCAAAAGTGCTACAAGCATAATCAGAAATAGCATCAGGGCATACGTGAAAGCCAGATTAGCTATTAATATATATTAATATATATAAAAAAAGAAGTGCATAACAGCAGAAATTCATGTTTAATAGCATAATTATGTTGAAACTGAAGCATTTCCTTCTCCGAGCCCTTTTAATATCAAGTCAAAGTATCACCTTTGCTCTAGGTTTCCATACTAGGTTACCACCAGACAAATCATAATAATACAGAACCCGTATAAGTAAAGATGGGTATACAAGAAAGTTATTAGAAGAAAAAAAATGCCATTAAAGTAACTGTAAAGTAAATGCCTACTAGGTTTTGTACCCTAGAACTACGATTAAACCAATTAACTAATTGGGGATGGTTACTAAATTCTGTAACTAGAGACAGGAAAGGCTACAATACAGCTAACCAACTTCTAGGAAAACTCTGCAACTTTTTGCTATATCCATATGTTTTCTATTTCTTTAAATTATTAATTGGAGACTTCAAAATATGTTTGTTGTTGAAAATCAATAACATACAATTTGTTTATTTTACATTTTTGTCTACAATCGGAAATTAAGCCAGATTAAATAATATTACTAACCTATATTTATAAAGCACCAACAGCTCTGTATTAAAGAGGAAGCACACTAAATAAACATAGTATGTGATATATAACAGTGAGCACTTGAGTTATTCTTCAACTCAGTTTCTAATGGGGGAAAAAAATAATTCTATATCACAACAGCAAACACTAAATAAAAAACAGAGACAAGGACACATATGGTCAGATTGTGTGGTAATGATAAACTGAATGTTGACTCGTTTCACATGGAATAAGCTTGCCAAAAACAAAATTAAAACAATGTATAATAAAACAAACAAACAAAATATACAACAAACAAAGCATGAAACACAACAAACTTCAGGCCTGTTGTACAACACATTAGGCTCTCTGCAATAGGAAATAGCATTAGCAAATTCAAAGTTGCCCCTCATTCCAACCCTCCAGAAAAGTTCAGTCCTCACCTGTTATAGATCTGATGACCTGGTACTCAGGGTAATGTGTAAATAAGCTCGCTGGGACCCTGTTCCCTGTGAAGACATTGCAGGAGTACACCCACTCGCTAACACAGGAGGAAGCTACACTGAGGGAGGCCCTCCAATCACTGGGTGACATAGCAATGCTGTGAGTCATCGGCTGTTTACAGGCTGTGCAGAGCTCACATTCCCACAGAACCAGACCAACACTCCCCCAGCTTCCACGTGCAGCCACAGACGATAGTAACACTGGGGAGCTCCCGGCTGTCTGCACTGGAGACTATAATAAGCGTAAATGTGGTGCAGAATACGTCAGTCTTAAAAAGATCAAATAATAAGCTTCCAGCATAACCTTTATTTCTAAAGTCAAAAGTTTATGCAGCACTATATATATCAATTAATTAATCACTCAATTAACAACTAATCAGCATATTGCAGATCAGAGGAGATCTTAAAAAGGTTGAACTTGATGGACTGAAAGTCTTTTTTTCAACCTCAATTACTATATATTTAACTTTTTAACAGGTTTTTTAACTTGCTTTAGACATTCAAATGTGAACACAGATGTACTTTTTATTTACTGTAAGGTGGAGGGCTTCTATCGCTCTTTTGCCCACCATACTATAAATTATTGTTGTGGTGAACTACCTACTCATAAGGTCCACAACACAGGCTGAGATCCCGCTCCATGCTGATGATAGCCAGTAAGCTTGAAACAGCTGTGCATGGATTGGATACTCAGCCTGTGTTTATTCTAGCCTTGGCTTTGCATTAAAGCTGTGTAATACAGCATGCATAAGCTTAAAAGGTAGCCATGTTTGTTAATGGCTAGGATTGAAGAGCGAGACATTTGTGGGCACATTTGCACATTTGGTTGAGTAGTCTGGCTGGCCAGGCGCTCCCATAATTTTACTTCTGGCTCCTAACTTTCTTGGTTAGTCTACATAAAACTACTCACATAAAAGACTGCCAGATTAAAAGGGGAACCAGACAAGCATACACATCATTCAAGCTCACAATTCATTCATATAAAAACACAGAGGGTGGTTGTGTTCCTGCCAATCGGCAATCTAACAGTAGATGCAACCTCTTGGAGACAGAATGTACTATACTTCACAGGGCCTGCACAGTCTCAAAAATAAATATTGTACAATTCCATCCCCCACCCCAAAAAAAAAAAAAACACACACACTGAAGCTTTTCAAATATTCAGCTTTTTGCCATTCAGCAACATTAACGTGGCCAATAAAAGAAAAAATAAAATGCCTTGGAAAGTTTACGCATTTCAAAAACAAATTCAACATTAGCTCATTTCACCTTAACTTAAACCTGCTCCAAACACTAATTTTCTGAATGGAAGAATCGTATTCACACTGGCTTTAAAATACGGTACACAACACCTCTCCTGGATGATTAACTTAGCAATTTGAATTACATAGGAAAAGGAGTTCTGACAGCTCCGGAGGAAATGCTGTAACATATTTCACTTCTGACTCACTTATGTACCCTTGCCAGAAATTACAAGACTACAGAAGCAGAGAGGCATAGAAGGCAACATCTGCAATGTGTATTTTACAGTGCTATGAAGGTACGGCTATGTTCTGTTACACATCATCGTAAGAGGCACAAAAGTAAATAAGACTGAGATCCCACTCAAGTAAATCTACAAGCAAAATGTAGTGGCAGGAAGAAGTGGTTGGGAAGCTCAACACCATAGTCAAAGAGGAAATTATGGTGCAGAAACAGCATGAAGATGAGTCATTATTTACTCACTCTATATAACAGTTGGTTGCACAAGAAGACAAAATGCCAAAATGATGCAAAGATAACATAATAAAGAGCAACATGGAACTCTAATAAGGATGACTTGCTTTATTTTTTAAAGGTCACTGCAAATATTTATATGAATCAGTTGTGCATTTATAAGTAAAGAAATGTGTATGGAAGACTTGCAAAATCAAGACTTAAAGCGTCAATATTTGATAATGTACAATTGTGCGTTTTCTTAAATCTCAATCTCAATGCAGAACAAATGGAGTAAGGTGGTTACATAGTTACATAGTAATTAAGGTTGAAAAAAGACTTTCAGTCCATCAAGTTCAACCTGTTAAGATCTCCTCTGATCTGCAATATGCGGATTAGTTATTAATTAAATTATTGATTAAATAATTATTAATAGTATAGTATTGGAGAATGAATAAAGAGTTAGTCCATCAAGTTCAACCTTTTTAGATCTCTATTGATCTTTTTAATTTGGACTATTTATTATTATTGTTAATTGTTAATTATTGTTAATTGATCCAGAGGAAGGCAAACATAAAAAAAAAAAAACATTGAAACTTTGCCAATTGTCTCATAAGGGGAAAAAAAAGCAAAATTCCTTCCTGACCCCAGAAACTGGCGATCAAATTTCTCCCTGGATCAATATTCCTTGCTAGTTATCTAGGATAGCCTTGAATGCCCTCTTTATTCAGAAATATATCTAACCCCTTTTTGAAGTTGTCTATCGAATTCGCTGTCACCACCTCCTTTGGTAGAGAATTCCACAGTTTAACCACCCTAACTGTGAAGAACCCTTTTCTTTGTTTAAGGTGAAATCTTTTTTCCTCTAACCTCAACGGATGTCCTCTTGTCAGTTGAAAATCTCTTACTACAAAAAGTTCACTTGACAAAGCCTTATATTGACCCTGGATGTATTTAAATAACGTAATCATATCACCTCTTAGACGCCTTTTTTCTAGCGAAAATAAGTTTAATTTTGCTAGTCTTTCTTCATAACTTAGCCCCTCCATTCCCCTTATTAGTTTTGTAGCCCTTCTCTGTACTTTTTCCAGCTCTAAAATGTCTTTTTTGTGAGGTGGTGCCCAAAATTGTACTCCATATTCCAAATGAGGGCGTACTAGAGATTTGTATAGTGGCAGAATTATATCTTCTTCCCTGGCTTCTATACCCTTCCTAATACATGCTAATATTTTATTTGCCTTTGCAGCCGCTGCTTGGCTTTGAGCGCTGTTACCTAGGTGGTTGTCCACTAGTACTCCCAAATCCCTTTCAATATCTGATACCCCTAGATTTGCTCCATTAAGATTATAGATTGCTTGGCTATTGTTCCTTCCCAAATGCATAACCTTACATTTATTTGTATTAAATCTCATCTGCCATTTAGCCGCCCATTTCTCTAATTTATGCAAATCCTTTTGTAGGGAAAGTACATCATTATCTGATTTTATTACCTTGCACAACTTAGTGTCATCAGCAAAAATGAAGACACTACATTCGAGTCCTACTTCAATGTCATTAATAAATATGTTAAAAAGGAGAGGACCCAATACTGAGCCCTGAGGAACCCCACTTATCACATTAGACCAATCGGAGTATGTTCCATTTACAACAACCCTTTGCTTCCTGTCTTTTAGCCAGCTCTCGATCCATGAGCAGATATTTACTGCAATTCCTGTATCCCTTAGTTTGCTCACTAGTCTTCCATGTGGCACTGTATCAAATGCCTTTGAAAAATCTAAAAAGACTACATCCACTGAGTTGCCCTGATCCAAGTTCCTACTAACCTCCTCATAAAAACTAATTAGATTGGTCTGACACGACCTTTCCTTCATAAATCCATGTTGACTGCTACCTATGATCCTGTTCAAATAGACATATTCTTGTATTCTGTCCCTTATTAACCCTTCTAAAAGCTTCCCAACTACAGAAGTGAGGCTCACTGGTCTATAATTCCCCGGATTTGCCCTAGATCCCTTCTTAAATATAGGTATCACCTCTGCTTTTCTCCAGTCATCTGGTAGAGACCCTGTAGTGAGCGAGTCTTTAAAGATTAGATATAATGGTTTGGCTATTACAGAACCCAGCTCCCTCAGTACCCTTGGATGTATTCCATCAGGACCTGGGGCTTTATTAACATTTATTTTCTCCAACCTCTTTTGTATTTCTTCCTGCGTTAACCAATTATTTAGTAAAGGTAGTGTAGCCCATTATGTTGCAGTGTCCCAACCACTGGTACCTCCCTTGTGTAAACCGACGAAAAGAACCTATTTAGCTCATCTGCCTTTTCCTGGTCACTAATTATCAGATGGCCTGTGTCACATTGTAATGGTCCTATCGATTCCTTCCTGGCCTTCTTCCCATTAATATATTTATAAAATATTTTAGGGTTAGTCTTACTTTCCATTGCAACTGACTTCTCATTTTCTATTTTAGCCAGTCTAATAGGCCTTTTGCAAGCCTTGTTGATTTCCTTATAGTCACATAAAGATGCCTCTGTTCCCTCCTTCTTGTATAATTTAAATGCATATTTCTTTTTCCTCATCATGATCTTTAAGTCATTGTTAAGCCACATGGGATGTGATTTACTCCTATTTATTTTATTTCCACATGGTACATGCTGATGAGTATGTTTATTTAGTAAGGATTTGAATGTTGTCCATTTATTTTCAGTATTCTTCCCTGTAAGTTCTTTGTCCCAGTCTATATGTTGTATTGCTGCCCGTAGCCCATTAAAGTTAGCCCTTTTAAAATTTAGAGTTTTTGTTGGCCCCTTACAACTTTGTTTTTTGTATTCAATCTCAAATGAGACTGTGTTGTGATCACTGTTCCCCAAGGGTTCCCCTATTTTTACATTTGATATTATATCAATATTACTTGTGATGACTAAATCCAAGATGGCCCCATTTCTAGTAGGTTCTTGTATGGTTCTAGATAATGATCCCTGAGTGTACTCAAGAACCTGCTCCCCTTAGCTGAGCTGCTGGTCTCGTTTATCCAGTTTATATCAGGGTAATTAAAGTCTCCCATTATTAGAACTTGCCCATGCTTAGCTGCATTTCCAATCTGTAACAATAATTGTGTTTCCTCACTTTCAGCTATATTTGGGGGTTTATAGCATACTCCCACCAATATGCATTTAGAATTAGCTCCTCCACTATTTAGCTCAACCCACAAGGATTCAATGATGCCGTTAGTGCCAGCATAAATATCTTCTCTAACTATAGGCTTAAATTCAGGCTTAACATAAAGACAGATCCCTCCTCCTCTTTTACCATTTCCCCTATCTTTCCTAAATAGGTTATAACCATCCAGATTAACAGTCCAGTCATGAGATTCATCCCACCATGTTTCCGTAATGCCTATTAAGCCCCATTTTTCTTGTACTGCTAATATTTCTAGCTCATCCATTTTCCCAGGCAAACTTCTTGCGTTTGCAATCATACACTTTATGTTGCTATGGCTCTGCTGATGTGAAGTGCCTGCCACTGTATTTGAGGCCCCTATTAATATCTCCCTACTTTCTATTGTAACCCTCCCCCCTTCTCCTCCCCCATGGGTAAATAATTCATCCCTTTCCCTCTCTACCCTATTTACCCCAATACTTCTATATAGTCCCTCCCCCCCACCTACAAGTTTAAAAACTCCCCCAGCCGTTCTACCATCCTATTCCCTAGCACAAAAGCGCCCTCATCATTAAGGTGCAATCCATCCCTGCTATAGAGATTGTACCCAAGTGAGAAGTCAGCCCAGTGCTCTAAAAACCCCAAACCCTCTGCACTGCACCACTTCTTTAGCCACGCATTAACCTCCCTAAGCTCCTTCTGCCTCCCTGGGCTAGCACGTGGCACTGGTAGTATCTCAGAAAATACTACCTTGGAGGTCCTTGCTTTAAGCTTATTCCCTAATTCTCTAAAATCATTCTTTAGGACGCTCCATCTTCCACTAACTTTGTCATTGGTACCAATGTGTACCAAGACCGCCGGTTCATTACCAGCCCCTCCCAATAATTTATCCACCCGATCCACAACATGCCGAACCCGAGCACCCGGGAGACAGCAAACTGTTCGATTGCTGGGATCTGGGTGACAAATTACCCTGTCTACCTTCCTAATAATAGAGTCCCCTACCACCAAAACATGTCTGTTGCTCTGCCTATTCTGCCCTCCCTCTTCTCCAGTAGAGCTGTTCGCCCGGCTGTTAGAGGGAACAGCTCTATCTGGCATTGCCATTCCTGAATGGACATCGCCATCAGTTTCACTCAATCTGGCAAATCTGTTGTTGTTTGCCAACTCAGAACTGGCCTGCCTCCTCCTGTACCCTCTGATTCCCCTTCTAACTGTAACCCAGCTACCTCCCTGGCCATCCTCACTAGCCCCAGCTCCTCCCTCCATACTAGGCCCAGCTAAACTGTGCTCCGTGAGCACCAACTCCCTTTCCAGTGGAGCAATATCACTAAGTGCTGCAATTCTCCTCTCCAGATCTTCAATTTGAGCTTCCAAAGAGGCAACATGCTCACACCTGTCACAGAGGTATGGACCCTGGATCATCTGTTCCAGTAGTGCATACATTTGACAGGATGTACACTGAATAAGGTTGCCACTGGACTGACTCATAATTATTATTATTGTCTACGAAATTTCAGTGGGAAAAATAAAGAATATAATATAATATATTTATATAAAGTTTTCCTCCTTTGCACTATAAATCTGCCCTCCCTTTTCTTTGAAGGCCCTCCTTTTATTTAAACTCCTAGGCTTTTACTAGAATTGCACTTGATACTGAAAATGTTCGCAAGCTCACAAGTTCCCCTTCTCCGGTTTCTATTAACTTCTGCCTTCTCGCCTGGGCACAATTAGTGCACTCTGCAATTTATCAGCCTTTACTTGTAAGGTAAATCCACTTGTAAACAGGCCCCAAACCAGCTCACAAATCCTTTATCCTAGTTTAACAGTCAAGCCACACCCCTCTCACCTGGGCACACTTAGTGCACTCTGCAATTTATCAGCCTTTACTTGTAAGGTAAATCCACTTGTAAACAGACCCCAAACCAGCTCACAAACCTTTTATACAAGTTTAACAGTCAAGCCACACCCCTCTCACCTGGGCACAATTAGTGCACTCTGCAGTTTATTAGCCTTTACTTTTTAAGGTAAATCCACTTGTAAACAGACCCCAAACCAGCTCACAAACCTTTTATACAAGTTTAACAGTCAAGCCACACCCCTCTCACCTGGGCACACTTAGTGCACTCTGCAATTTATCAGCCTTTACTTGTAAGGTAAATCCACTTGTAAAAAGATTTAAGGGCTTGTCATCCAGTAAGATGTGTGGACCATATTTGTCTGCCAATGAAATCTACAGACAGACAATTAACAATTAATCTGCATATTGCAAATCAGAGGAGATGCTAAAAACGTTGAACTTGATGGACTAGAAGACTTTTTTTCAACCTCAAATTCTATGTATCTATGCATATGCTGTGTGAACTTCCTGATAGTTTCAATTAAGTTTAAGCATGTTTTTCTTCTTTTTTATCCCCATGCAAAATACAACTTTAGTAATTTTAAAAAAATGCCCTTTTGAATGCGTGAAAAAATAAGTGTTCAGTGTGCTTTTAAGACAGACATATACAGCCTTATTAAATTGCAATTCAGCAAATTCTAAAGGGCTCATTATAAGCACATAACATATTTTTTTTACAGACGTTTTTAGTCAGTGAACTTCAATCCAAAAGCAAGTTCTTCACTAACTTAAACACTTCTGTAAATAAAATATGCTATGTGCTTATATAGAGCCCTTTAGAATTTGCCGAATTGCAATTTAATAAGACTGTTAGTGTGAGAATCTTTAGCTGAGGTGCTTCTCTCCACCCCACATCAAGAAGTGGGTGGGACTGCTGCTGGCGGGAAGGTGTGCAGAAAAGGAGATTCAGAATGCTTTCTCTGTAAAGCTAACAGAGCTCTACGTTTGAGGGTCTCGGTGTAAAACAATTGCAAATTTGTTGTTTTAACATACAATTTTGATTCATAAAAATAGTTTGCTCTTATATAAAGTTTGTACAACATGTATGCAGACTTACAAGAATTTCTATTCATTATCATTTAATGTAAAAATTGTCGTAGTTGGTACAAAAGTCCATAGTAAATAGAATGACGTTGGGTGCACCCCAATCATCTGTCTAAAACAATGTCTGAAACAGTTTCCAATTCTCCAACTCAGCACTAATTCAACCCCCTTGATGACATTATGGCTGGAGTGAGGCACTTCAGCTGCAGGGTGTTACACTTAAAGGGACATGGAAGAGTTCTGCACTTCTCTAGGAATAGAATATACCTAGGTACCACTTTACGTTTATGTACTTTTTTTACTAAGAGCTTAAAAGTTTTTTTTTTTTTTTCTTTTAACCCCGTCTTTATAAAATAAAAGTACATAAATGTAAATACCGTATATACTCGGTGTAAGCCGACCCAAGTATAAGCCGAGGCACCTATTTTACCACAAAATACTGGGAAAAATGAGTGACTCGAGTATAAGCCGAGGGTGGGAAATGTGCTGCCCCCTGTGTCCCCTTTTCTTGTGTACCCCACTCTCCCTCCCCTGTCTCTTCCCCCCTCCCTTATCACCCTCCTCAACCCCCCTCCTCATCCTCAACCCCCCTCATCCTCAACCCCCCTCATCCTCAACCCCCCTCATCCTCAACCCCCCTCCTCACTTTACCCCTCTAAATACCTCCCCCTCTCCCTTTCCCCTCACTTACCTCCATCTGCACCTGTTCCTCTGCTGCGCTCCTTCCGGCGTCTTGACCCGGCCAATGCTAATGACGTGCCGCGCATGTGTTGTCATGTCATTAGCAAATACCGGGTACCGACGCAGGAAGGAGTGGAGGCCGGAGGAGGTATTTAGAGGGGTAAAGTGAGGAGGGGGGTTTAGAATGAGGAGGGGAGGTTGAGGAGGGGGGAGGGGGTTAGAGAGACACGGGGGGGGGTAGAGAGACACAGGGGGGGAAGAGAGACTCGAGTATAAGCCGAGGGGGTCCTTATTAGCCTTTAAAAAAGGGCTGAAAAACTCGGCTTATACTCGAGTATATATAGTAGATACACAGGGATATTATATTCTTTTGTGAAATCCAGAAAACTTCCATATCCCTTTAAAGACTTAAGGAAGTCATTTTTTTTATTATCTTTAAACCCTTACAGGCATATTTTGTGATTTACAAATGCATACCCAATTCATATAAATCTTGTTACTAAATCATTGCAGCTGTTTAGAATTATAGCTTCTTTGTGTCACTTTAAACTATAGGTAATAAGTACACACATTAAAAAATGTAGAATGTTCTAAAAATAATTAGATTACAAGTAAAAATACGATTTTATCAGTTATTTTGCACATATTTTGGAGCATCCCACTTTAGTTAAGAGTAATACAGGGTAGACATGAGAAAAAATAATCTGGATACTGTGTAAGAACCACTATATATGATTGAACACATGGAGGTTGACTAAAAGCATAAATTAAGCAGGGGAAAAAAGTCACAAAGCTAGTTAATAATAAAAAATAAAATAAAATAAAAACTAAAGTTTCATGCCTCTGCAGGACAAGTGATATTCCATGATATTTTATGGTAGGTGTCTATGAGAAAATGGCATTTACATTTCTTTATTGATGCAACTTTCTGTTTCTGGCCCTGTGAGGGAAAAGGGGTGTGATGTTAATATTAATCTTATACTACTATCTAACTCCCTCACCACTCAATCCACCAATTGTTAAATCACATCCTGAGAGTTGGATTATTACAGAGTCTCTGTAGCTAACAAAAAAATAATTCCTGTACTCAGGCTTCAAAAATACATTCATATTGCTTACACAGAATGATGTTAGTTTGGTGCATACACAGCAACGTTTTTGTTAAACTACAGGGAAGCCCTGCTTAACTCTGAGCTCCGATTCACTATATTCTTCTTCCTTCTCTAATTCCCCTCACTATAGCTCAGTAATATACTTTTTTTTGCACTCCAAATCTTGTTTGCCTATTTAAACCCCCACTTAGCACTCTCAGATTCGTCTTAGCGCAGTCTGCATACTATGGCGATAGAATGCCCCTTTTAGCATGGTTTCACATAGGGATCCTGCATGCATGAATACATGTGGAGGGCTAAACAGGGTATTCCTGTATAATGAGTTTTAAGGCATGCTCTGGGTAGGTCCTAGAGAGCAAAAGGTGGCCAGGATTCCATGTGAAGAGCAGAGTACGTGACTCCCTGGTGTGGGCAGGTGATGGAATAAGGATGATGGAGGTAAATTGTGGCCTGCAGGAGAGGAAACTCCTGAGAGCCTGGGCAAATTTATTTTTTACCAGAAGTATAATACTTCTCTATGAAACGATTCCTCCGTGATTTCTAGCTCCAGACTAATTTACAGGTTTGTCCTGTAAGTGGAATCCAAGACCTACCTTACCCTTAGCCCAGCACTGGATGGGAGTGGGTTCAAAAAGAATTAAGGATTATGAAATTAAGAGCTGGGTATCTAATTTGGAGGAGAAATAGAAAAAAATGGGGGTCAGAGTTTGTTTATGTTGTAAGGTTGCATTTTTTTTGTATTAATGTAGGAGGCTATTGCAGCAGAGGAAGGGGCTTTGGGTCCAAAGGGAAACTCAAACAAACAAACAAAAATGTTTTAACTAAGTTAGTTAATTTATACTGCCCAATTGCCCTATAAAATATATACTTTACTTATTTCTACATGGGCTCAGAGTAACAGGGTTACTGCTCAAACACACAGCATGTCATGGTCTGCTTGTTAGCAGCACGAGACACTGATATTGTGAAATCCCTCCTGTGGCCTTAGGTCACAGCCCTGAGAGAGAACAGGAAGAAATGGGGCTATTCTAAAAAAACAAACAAAACAACAACAAAAAAACACACAACAATTTTAGTTGCTTTGCATACATGTAAAAAAATATTATGACTATTACATAGAGGACACAATTAAGTAACCTAGTAAAACATTTATATAAAAGATATGGTTGCCTAAAGAGTCTATTTCATGAGTATTGAGACAACCTACTGCTTCGGTTGAGCTCCGAAAGATCCTAGATGAATCTCATCCTGTAAGACAGTCTGGTTCTTTGTATATTCCTGATAGCAGGAACAGAACCATCCCAGCTTACATCCACCAAAGCTCCCCACAATAGAACAACCCAGCAAATATTACCCGACTGCAACGAAGCCCAATGCAGATTCAGCAGTTATAATCCCAATAATAAGGATTTATTTTACCTTCAGAAAGAAAAAACACACATCAATTATGTAGTTCAAACTGACAACAAACTTTATTGATGTGGTACAGTATTTATCCACAGCCAGTCCAAGCATGTCCCATCACCAGCTTCACGCTAGGGCATGGGTCAGCCCTTAAACCCATATTAGGAATTTTCTTCCTGTGTTGTGTACTTGGCAAGGTTTTTTTTTATGCCTCTTTGCCCAGGAAGAGGAAAAAAGTCACACATTTATGTTAGGAGCTAGCATTCCTCTGTCAGGAAGCCTTCACCACAGGGAGGGTAATATTGTAAACATTCAACACAGACAAAAGTGTCTACTTAGCCCCCCTTCAACACTCCCCATAACTGGACCCCCTTTACCCCAGGGACCCGGATAATACACTCTAAAAACTTCCAGGGGAAAATGCAGCATCTCATTACCAAACATGCCTGGTTGCCACCGTTACACAATAATACAATACTTCCAATCACCCAGATATTGCAGCTCTCTCAACAAACAACATAGCTCCCTCATCCCTCAGGGCACACAATAAGAAGGTGGCTATCACAGTTCAAGTGTCCAGGCTGGGTGGACAGGGTCAGGAGAGAAAAGGAAGAAAGAACCACAAATGCTTATGTTAATCCAAGGCTCCCCATAGTCCAATAGTCCCACAAAGTATTGCCCCCACCTCCCCGTGCATGACAAGTATGACTGTGAGAAATAATCTGAGAATAAAGATCTCCTCTTTAATATCTCTTTCTTATTTGCATGTAATGACACTAACAACATTTCAGAGCTCATCTATTCAACAGGAAATACGTACAAGATCAGACGTACGCAAAAAATGTTTTTAGAGGTTATAAGAATTTCCCTGTGTTAAATGTGAACACTTAAATAGTTAAAAAGTTCAGGTACTTCAATGTGTGAAACAATGATTGTGGAGGAAATGGAAGCTTGCTCAAAGGCAATGAACAAAACAAATGACAGTCTGTTTTGTAACCTGGCTAGTGCATTAGAAAAGAACTGGAACGGAAAAGGTAGCTTGCAATAGCTATTCAAAAAGGAACGTCATAACTCTTTGTGACAGAGCTTTGTTAAATATAGGTTGACAATTGGAAAATTGTAAACTTAGGACAGGACTTTAAAATTGTAAAAATCTAGGAGCCAGCTCAAACATTTTTTAGGAGCCAGGCAATATTGCTATCTTTAAAAAAAAAGAAAAAAATACATTAAATTTGTTAATATAAGTGTATATATTGTGAGATACAGCACTACATAACGGGTGTACATTTGTGTTCACATTTGGACGTCCAAAAAGAAGTGAAATAAATTATTTTCTGCTCAGAATTCTGAGAAATAGTTAGTACTGCATTGCACTCTGGGAAACTAGGCAGGGACACGCAAATGACTCCATTCGTAGAGATGCATTATACATCTGAACAAAAACTGAAAGCCAGAAATAAAATATTTTAAAAGCCTAGACTCCCAGAGTTTTTTAACGCCTACCTGTCATTAACTTTTAAAAGAAGACTGTAGTGATAAAACAAGTTATGACCATTTAGAAGTTAAACTTGCATTCGGCAAAATGAAAGTTCTATTTTCCTAAATAGTTATTAAATATTCAATTTTTCCCCCAATTTTCCCATCTGCTCACCACTATGATTTTACCGATCTTGGAAATTACTAATGTATTATTTACAATTTTTTCTGAAAAGAAAAAACAAAAATAGATAGTTGTTTAATTTGTATCTAAAAGCAAAACCAAATAAGCCACATATAAACTTTCTTTAGGTAGAAATGCATTTTTTTTTTTTTTTTTTTAAATATGGTTAGAAAAATAAATGTTCAAATATAGCACCGAGACTGTTAACTGACCTTTAACTTCACCTACACAGCCAAATGTGATCACAATAAAAAGCATGGGTGTGGTGCAAAAAAAAAATGTGACTAAGCTTTATATGCAGAAGACTGACTCATGTGCGAATCCACACCTCTCTAAAGAAAGTCATACATAAAAGTTACAAAAACAACCAAAAGTACTGCTATTTTTTTGAGCAATTATTCTCCATTAAACTACACTCAGAAAATATAAGCAAACCAATGCGGAAATGGCAAATGCAATGTTTAGATGCAATAGTGAGGTACAGTTGCCATAGAGTTGGAACTGAAGCATGGGCGTATATAATGTATGTCTATATGCCGACTTATTATGTGTGTACATATACACACATATAGTATTGTCAATAGGGAGGTATTACTAAGTAACTCAAGTACAGTGGAAGGCACTTCAAAACTACAAACTCATAGCATAAGGTGTATGCTTGCTAATGCCAGAAGCTTGCCAGGAAAAATGGGAGAGTTAGAATTATTAGCAGTTAATGAGAAATAGGATTTAATAGGCATTACTGAAACGTGGTGGGATGAATCTCATGACTGGAACGTTAATCTGGATGGTTATAATCTATTTAGGAAAGATTGGGGCAATGGTAAAAAAAAGTGGAGGAGGAATCTGTCTGCATGTTAATCCTGAATTTAAGCCTAGTCAGAGAAGATATTTATGGCGGAACTAGCAGTAATGTTGAATGTTTGTGGGTAGAGTTAAATAGTGGAGCAGCAAATTCCAAAAGAATATTAGTAGGAGTATGCTATAAACCCCCAAATATAATTGAAAGTGAGGAAATACAATTATCATTACAGATTGGAAATGCAGCTAAGCATGGGCAAGTTCTAAATGGGAGATTTTAAAATTACCCTGAAATAAACTGGGTAAATGAGACCAGCAGTTCAGCTAAGGGGACCAGGTTCTTGAGCACACCCAGAGATCATTATCTGGCCCAGGTTATACAAGAACCTACTAGTAATGAGGCTATCTTGGATTTAGTCATCACAAATAATATTGATATGGTATCAAATGTTGAAATGGAGCAACCTTTGGGAAACAGTGATCATAACACAGTCTCATTTGAATTAAAACAAAAAACTGTAAGGGGCCAACAAAAACTCTTAATTTTAAAAAGGGCAGATTTTAATGGTCTAAGGGCAACAATTCAAAGCATAGACTGAGACAGAGAACTGGGAGGTAAAAATACTGGACATAAAAAGGGACAACGTTTAAATCCTTACTAAATATACATACACATCGCCATGTACCATGTGGAAATAAAAAGTAGAAGGAGTAAATCACAGGCCATGTGGCTTAACAATGAATTATAGATGAAGACAAGGAGTTTAAAAAAAGAAAAAAAGGCATTTCAATTATACAAAAAAGAGGGGACAGAGGCTGCTTTACGTGAGTACAAGGAAATCAACAAGGCTTGCAAAAGGGCTATTAGACTGGCTAAAAAACAAAAATGAAATATTAGTTGCAAAGGAGATTAAGACTAACCCTAAAAAAAATTTTTAATATATTAATGTGAAGAAGAAGGCCAGGAAGGAAGCTATAGGAACATTACAATGTCACACAGGCCATCTGACAATTAGTTACCAGGAAACGGCAGATGAGCTAAATAGGTTAAACGCAGGAAGAAATCCAAAAAAGAGGTTGGAAAAATGTATCATGTATCTAATTTTTCAAGATTCACTCAACATTGGGTCTCTATCAGATGACTGGAGAAAAGCAGAGGTGATACCTATATTTAAGAAGGGAGCAAGAACAAATCTGGGGAGTTATAGGCCAGTGAGCCTGACTTCTGTAGTGGGAAAGCTTTTAGAAGGGCTAATAAGGGCTAATATACAAGAATATGTCAATTTGAACAGGGTTACAAGTAGGAGACAACATGCATTTATAAGGGATAGGACATGTCAGACCAATCTAATTAGTTTCTATGAGGAGGCAAGTAGGAACCTGGATCAAGGAAAACTCAGTGGATGTAATCTTTTTAGATTTTGAAAAGGCTTTTGATACAGTGCCACATGGGAGACTACTGAAAAAGCTAAGGGATACAGGAATTGCAGTAAATATATGCACATGGATTGAGAGCTGGCTAAAAGACAGGAAGCAAAGGGTTGTTGTAAATGGAACATACTCCGATTGGACTAATGTGGTAAGTGGGGTTCCTCAGGGTTCAGTATTAGGTCCTCTCCTTTTTAACATATTTATTAATGACTTAGAGGTAGGATTGGAAAGTATTGTCTCCATATTTGCTAATGACACAAAGTTGTGCAAGGTAATTAAATCAGATAATGATGTGCTTTCCCTTTAAAGGGATTTACATAAAATTGAGGAATGGGCATCTATATGGCAGATGAAATTTATTACAAATAAATGTAAAGGTATGCATCTGGGAAGGAAAAATAGCCATGCAATGTATAATCTTATTGGAGCACATATAGAGGTATCAGATATTGAAAGGGATTTTGGAGTACTTGTGGAAAACTACCTAGGTAACAGTGCTCAATGACAAGCAGCAGCTGCAAAGGCAAATAAAATATTAACATGTATTAAGAAGGCTATAGAAGCCAGGGAAGCAAATATAATTCTGCCGCTATACAAATCCCTAGTACACCCTCATTTGAAATATGGAGTAATTTTGGGCACCACTTCATAAAAAGGACATTTTAGAGCTGGAAAAGGTACAGAGAATGGCAACAAAACTAACAAGGGGAATGGAGCTGCTAAATTATGAAGACTAACCAAATTAAACGTATTTTCTCTATAAAAAAGGCATCTAAGAGGGGATATGATTACCTTATATAAATACATCCAGGGTCAGTAATGTTTTGTGCCAAGAGGTTTTCAACTGGCAAGGTGACATTCCTTGAGGTTAGAAGTAAGAAGATTTCATCTTAAAGAAAGAAAAGGGTTCTTTCTTCTGGTTAATCTGTGGAGTTCTCTACCAGAGGAGGCGGTGACAGCGGATTTGATAGATAACTTTAAAAGGGGACTGGATTTATTTCTAATTAAAAAGGGAATTCAGGGTTATCATGGATAATTAGAGAGGCAGTATTGATCCAGGAAGAAGTCTGGTTGCCGGTATCTGGGATCAGGAGGGAATTTTTTTTTATACAACTAATTAATTAATAGTTAATCCGCATATTGCAGATTAGAGGAGATCTTAACAGGTTGAACTTGATGGACTGAAAGTCTTTTTTCAACCTTAAATACTATCAGCCTTATTAAATTGAGATTCGGTAAATTTCCAAGGGCTCTAATTAAGCACACAGCATATTTTATTTACAGAAGTTTTTAGTTAGTGAAGACCCTGCTTTTGGATAGAAGTTCACTAACTAAAAACTTCTGTAAATAAAATATGCTGTGTGCTTAATTAGTGCCCTTTTAAATTTACCAAATTGCAATTTAATAAGGCTGTATGTAACTACTAGCGAATTGCCTGTCAAAAAATGACGGCAATGAAATTGTAAGTGAGCTAAGGGTGTTTGGTGTATATAATGTGGCTGATGTAGCGTCGTTCGTTTTCTATGTCGTGCAAGTTTACGTAATATTCGTTTTCTAGGTCGTGCGAGTTTTTCGGAATATCCGTAGGTGTTTAGTGGTCTTTATCGGAATATTCGTAGCGGTTTGGTGGTGTTTTGCGTGTTTAGGGACCTTTAGCCTCGTTTTCGCTTTGTTCGGCGGCCATTTTTTCTCTCACTTAGGTGATTTTCGGGTCTCTAAACTCAAGGTGTAACTTCACTTGCAGAGGTCCTCGGTGCCCCCCCTTGCTGTGAGTAACCTTTTTATGTGTTTGTTATTTGTATTTGTTGTGTTTGTAATGTTTTTGAGGTCGCGCGGGTTGCATCCTTGTTTTCTAATCTCGTAGGTGTTTTTCGGCAAATCCGTAGGTGTTTGGTGGAGTTTTGCGTCTTTAGAGTGCTGTAGCCTCGTTTTCGTTTTTTTCAGCGGCCATTTTTTCTCTCGCTTAGAGAATTTTTTAGTGTCTAAACTGCTTTAATTTCAGTTAAATTGAGGTATAACTTTAGTTTTCGAGGTGCTGGATGCTCCCTCCTACTGTAAGTAAGCTTTTTATGTATTTGTTGTGTGTATTTGTTGTATTTTTGATGTTTTGATATGCGCGTGTTGCAGCCGTTTTTTGCGAGGTCGTAATGGGTCGTAACGTGTGTCGTATTTTGTTTGTGTTAAAAATTTTGCAAGGGTGGCAGTTGCTGGCAAGGAGCGCCTTTGGCGCACCTTGCCAGCAACTGCGACCCTCGCTTCGCAAGGGCAGCGGGCTCGCTATGCGAGCCCGCAAGCGTGAGTAACGGCTCGTATGCTCACAACTATATATGTGATGTAACTTGTATTTTTTCCCTTTGTTTACATTTCACTTACATTTGAATATCTAAAACAAGTTTAAAAACCTGCTTCCAGCTCAGAATTCAAAGAAAAACTGTTATTACACTGCATTCTGGGAAGCTGAGCTGGGACATGCAAATATGCCCACAAATTAATTTATATATATATATATATATATATGTATATATATATATATATATATATATATATTATTTATTTCAAATGCAAATTTTTTCCTTTTAACTACATATGCCAATAAACCTCATCTTAGTCTTGAATAGCATGTAATTAAATATTTCTATGAAGAATGGTTATGGAGGCCATATTTGTTTCTGGCAGCATATTTTGCACTGGGGCAGTGACATATTTGTTACTGGCACAGGAACTGTTACATATGTGATGGAGTCAGTCAAGCTTGAACTTGTTAAAAAGCACGAGCATAGTGCCCACAAATGCCGCTGAACTGCAGCACTGACATGGGAATGTGCTGCTGAAGTACAGGATTGAATGATTTAACACTTGATAAGGCAATTGTTTAAAGAAATTGGTATACTTTTGTTAGGAGGTCCATCATTTTACAGACATATTTAAAATTAATGAGTTTTGAAATGTGTGCAATGTTTGCAGGGGAACAGAATACAAAAATGAAAAACAACAATCAGCTGGGTGCCCACTGCGTCTCAAAATTTATCTAATTCCCGACAAAGCAACACAAAAGCTCTGAAAACTTACAACAAAATTAAATTTTTACTTCCCCTTTTGTTGCCTTCCAAAACAATATTATCTCTAGTCGATATGCATCTAGCACTAAGTTATAATAGAAAATCTCACTGATCATAATCTTAGCCATAACCTTCATAGCTTTTCTGCTGATATTTACTTCTGTTACACATTACACAGGTACACATGTCTTTGTTGTATAACTCTAGTGTGCTAGTTGAAGATGTTTAGTGTCTGTGCGTGACGGCTTTAGAATCTGGATTATAAAGTAAAAATATCCAGTATAAAGTACAGGATCTTATTGCTCCAGAATTGCATTATTCTGCTTAAACTGCTGACTACATCACACATTACTGCGTTACGTTTTAGATAAGCAGCTCTCAGCAGCAGGCGCTGGTCAGAGAGAACTTATCTGCCTGTTTAAAGTACTAGTTTCAAAATCCTATTTTGCATTTTTTCAATATCTGATTTGTGATACACTGGCTTTATTATTTTTCAATCTAGCATGTACAGTGTAATCTATTATTATAGTGTAGAGACCAAATCATATGCTCCAGAGTCACATTTTTACTGCTGACATTTCTTGCTAAGTCATACATTGATGATGCTTAATTATAGGCTACATAGCGCAGTTATGTGTGGTGTCCATGTACTTGTCTTTATTATATCCTAACGGTCCCTATTAAAATTCACCCTCCCCCCAAATGTCCTATGAAGGCACATAAGGACAAATCCATGTATTCTAGCCTGTGTCCTTCCATCTCATGTTACGGCTCTCTTTTGAATATTTAATTTTATATATATATATATATATATATATATATTTGTTTTTTTTAAACAAGATTCCTCTTAATGCAGTAGTTATATAAAAATATAAAATTACACTT
The DNA here is from genome assembly GCA_027410445.1 of Discoglossus pictus. Lineage (NCBI taxonomy): Eukaryota > Metazoa > Chordata > Amphibia > Anura > Alytidae > Discoglossus > Discoglossus pictus. Next base: position 57,862,971 of record CM050172.1, on the reverse strand, counting down.
TACTTACTTCTCGGAAGCCCCCAGTGTAATAAATTTCTTCCTGTTCTCTCTCATGAGAGCAACCATATTTCACAACTTAAGCCTAAAGTCATGCTCACAATGTCAAAAGCTGCTCAGACATCCAGCATATTAGTTTGCTTAGCAGCATGAGACACTGATAGTGTGAAGCCCATTCTGCAGAGCTGGGACTTCAGTAGAACAGGAAGTGGGAGGCTCCAGGAGGTAAGAATCTTACTCTGGGGGCTGGCTTGCTAGAAGTAAGTGAAGAATAACATTATTTAAGTAACCAAGTTAAAACATTTATATAAAAACTATTAAAAATCATCTAAAGAGTAGGAGACTCTGTTCTACTAGCGACTTGCACGTCAAATAATGACGGCAATAAGATTGTAAGGCAGGTAATGTTGTTTGTGTGCAACATTAATTTTATTGGTGTTCAAAGAGCCTTCGGCGCTCATTGCGAGGCTCTTGGTTGTTTGTGTGCTATGAGCAGCGTTGGTGTTTTTTTTTGTTATGGCAATGAATAATTAATAAAATAAGAAATGAATATACTTTACCTATTGTGAAGTAATATATGCAGCATTGTGTTGAAGAGCTGGCAATCTGTTTTCATGTTGCTGCAGCATCAGTGCTGTGGAGCTGCTGTGTGTCATGAATGTGTGCCGTGTACTTCCGGATTGTATAAGTTAGTGTTCTAAAATGGAGCCTAATGTGTGGTATGCGGCTGTGGCTAATTTTGCGTCCTTGTTTTCGGATGTCCTCCGACTTTTTGGGAAAATCCGTAGGTGTTTGGTGGTGTTTTGCGTCTTTAGAGTCCTGTAGCCTCGTTTTCTTCGGCGGCCATTTTTTCTCACGCTTAGGGGATTTTCAGGTGTCTAAACGCTGTCATTTAGAGTTAAATTGAGGTGTAACTTCAGTTTTCGAGGTCCTGGGTGCCCCCCCCCTTGCTGTAGGTAAGCTTTTTATGTATTTGTTGTGTGTATTTATTGTCTTTTTGACGTTTTCAAGTGCGCAGGTTTCGGGTCGGTAAGGTCGTATTTTAGAGAGGTCGTAAAGGTTCGTTATGCGTCTCGTATTTTTGTGTCGTAAGTCCGTAAATTTTGCGAGGTCCATAGTTGCTGCCAAGGGCCAGCAACTGTGGCCCTCGCTTTGCGAGGGCTGCAGGATCGCTATGCGAGCCCGCAGCATTAGCAACGGCCCGCTTGCTCACAACTATATATGTGATGTTAAATACAGTGTTACTGCTGAGCATGAACATATTAAGTGGATATTTCTACAACTTAGGCAATTTGTTCAAGGTACTGTCTAGATTAAAGGACCACTTCTGATTAGGAAACACTTCTTCCCCTACAAAATAAAAATAGAGAAGGAGGGGGGGGGCTTGTACGTTTACTGGTCAACTCCGATAAACTTATAGCATTCAACATTGTTGTCCTCTTCTGCACATGCCCAGCAGAAAGTTGCTAGTATACCTGCAAGCCCTGCCTCCTCATGCCTTGAAAAATAAATAAATATTACAGTCATGGCAGCTCCTATGCACAAGCAAAGTCTATTCAAATTAAGATTTTTCCTCTAATGGCTTGTACAACTGCTAGTATTTTTGTTGCACATTTCACAAGCATGTGAAGTTTTTCCTAATCAACAAACCAGCAATAACTCTAGTAAATAGTAATCTGTTAAGAATATCTATCCATCTTTGGTCACTTGAAATGTCAGTAAAGGATTGAATCTCATCTTCCAGAACTGTACTTTCTGTTGTCATTTTCCTCCACTGTCACACAAAGCTATGACATGTGTGTTTTAGGTTGTCAACTTCAAAATTAGATATATGGAGTCTGTGTACTTGGCTTGACTATTTTGGGACCTAGCTTATCATGTACAATCTATCTATACCAGAGACTTCCAGACTTTAGTGACATAGGATCTACTTTTGCAATAGTCATCTGAGTGCATTAAGCACTCTACTAGTACAGTGTCACTGATCCCTTAAAGGGATATCAAAGTTTCCTGGATTATGAATGCATCTGATGGAGGAGAGTCAGAAGTGTATGGGAAAAAATGATTGCATGAAAAAATACCAAAATAAACATTTAAACACTTATCTTGAAGTTAGCAAAAGCTATTGTAATTTCTGACAGTTTAAAATCAAGGTTAACACCCCTTCCAATTTGTTTTGGCCAATCCGGTTAGAAAAAGATTTCAGACATAGCATTATGTTAGTTGCTATGGCACCACCACACAGCATAGCCAGGAAGCAGGGAGGAGTCATAGAACAGCAGTGACAACATTGCTCTCCTATTGTCTGTGGTGCAAAGCAGCATGGGGTATGCAGACAAAGGAGCCTGGGAAATGTAGAGGATTTTGAGAGATTAATAAAAATAAAATGTTTTAGGAGATGCTGCATACACATAAACTGCTTTTTGCCTACAGAGTGCAGAAATGTATTAATCCAACTAACTCAGATAGCCCTTTAAAGTAACAAACAAACACATTCTCCCCTTTCTGCCCCACATCTTCACTAAGAGCAACACTGTCTATGGATTTACATTTCCAATGTGTGCAACCTATCACCCAAAGCTCTACCTTTCCCCATTTGAAGGTCTATCGGTATAAGAAGACCTTTTGGGTACCACTGATCTACACGATATAGTATGAAATCTTACATTTCCTCTGCTTACACATCTTCCTATCACAAATTGCTATAATGTTTCTGTTTAGCCTGCTGCACTTCATAGTACTGTTAGATTTGTGGTGTATTACTCTATGTTTGTATCTATTGGATTTTAATAAGTATCATCTACCTACACATCACATCGCACAGTATTTTACTTTATTGTAGAGTTGCATTTTTTTCTGCTCACATTTTATTATACCAGACATTATTACAGTGACATTGCAAGACAGGCTGCAGATTACTGTTAGATGTGTAGTATCATTGCACTTGGCTTGTAGATTTTTGTAACCCAAATTATAAATTACTATCAATGTTCACTTATATTGTACACTATATGAATCTGATGCTGAAAATGTGAATTTGTGCTGCCATTTCTTCCTATGTCATACACTGAAGTTACATGTATTTTTATATTGTCAAACTACAGAGTGGTGTTAGATATGTGGACACATCTGTTGGTCAAGCTTAAAGTACAGCCTATGCAGTAAAAAGTTTCTATATCCCATGATTCAAATTAGTTAGATATATGTGGTATGTGTGCATTTTGTTTAACTGTATTGGATCTAGCTCACTAATTATACAATATGATGTAAAGTATCTGAAACCTTTGCTACAAAGTTGCAGTCCTTTGTTTGCGATACATGTTTTTCTGTTATTTTCAGGTGAATATTTGGTGCTTGTGTTTATTTTTGCACTTGGCTCAAGAACAGCTAATAAAGTATAAACAGAGCATTTGAATACTAGGGTCTAACTTATATTGTATGGTTAGATTCTATATTATAATGTAACAAATCTGAAACGCAAGCTCCACTGTTGCTGCAATTTCCCTTGCACACATTGCAGCTATGTGTGTTTTTAGGTTATTAAGCTTCAGAATAGTACTAGCTATGTAGTGCCTGTGTTATTTTTGGATATAGCTTACAAAATTCACTCTATCTATAGTGTATGTTGTACAATACTGAATCATGTGTTCCAGGTTTGATTCATTTCTGCTGACATTGCTGTGACGCACATGTTTTAAGGGTTTTGCTAACAGATCGGTGATGTATTCGTACTTGGATTCAAACTACTTTTGGACCTATCTTATATTGTAAAATCTATATAGAGGAATATTCAGTGTCTTGCAAAAGTATTCACCCCCCTTGGCATTTTTCGTGTTTTGTTGCCTCGCAACCTGGAATTATTATGGATTATTATGGATTTTTGCCCATTCCTCCTTGCAAAACTGCTCCAGGTGCTTCAAGTTGGATTATTTGCGCTTGTGAACAGCAATCTTTAAGTCTGACCACAGATTTTCTATTAGATTGAGGTCCTGGCTGTGACTAGGCCATTCCAACACATTTACATGTTTCCTCTTAAGCCACTCAAGTGTTGCTTTAGCAGTGTGTAGGTCATTGTCCTGCTGGAAGGTGAACCTCCATCCTAGCCACAAATCACGCACAGAGTGGTACAGGTTTTGCTCAAGAATATCCCTGCATTTAGCACCATCTTTCCCTCAACTCTGACCAGTTTCCCAGTCCCGGCTGCTGAAAAGCATCGTCACAGCATGATGCTGCCACCACCATGTTTCACTGTGGGGATGGTGTTCTTTGGGTGATGTGATGTGTTGGGTTTGCGCCAGACATAGCGTTTTCTTTGATGGCCGAAAAGTTCAATTTCAGTCTCATCAGACCAGAGCACCTTCCTCCATACATTTTGCAAACTCAAAACGTACAATTTTTCTTTCTTGTGGCCACTCTGCCATAAAGCCCAACTCTATGGAGCGTACAGCTTATTGTCGTCCTATGTACAGATACTCCAGTCTCTGCTGTGGAACTCTGCAGCTCCTCCAGGGTTACCTTAGGTCTCTGTGCTGCCTCTCAGATTAATGCCCTCCTTGCCCGGTCCGTGAGTTTTGGTGGGCAGCCGTCTCTTGGCAGGTTTGCTGTTGTGCCATGTTCTTTCCATTTGGGTATGATAGATTTGATGGTGCTCCTGGGGATCACCAAATATTTGGATTTTTTTTTTTATAACCTAGCCCTGAGTTGTACTTCTCAACAACATTGTCCCTTACTTGTTTGGAGAGTTCCTTGGTCTTGATGGCAGTGTTTGGTTAACATCATGTCACTAATTATGTGACTTCTGAAGGTAATTGGTTGCACCAGAGCTTTTTATGGGCGTCATAACAAAGGGGGTGAATACATACGCACATGCCAGTTTTGTTTCTAAAAAAATTGTTATATGTATACATTTTTCTCTTTTCACTTCACCAACTTAGACTATCTTGTATGTTCTGATCCATCACATAAAAATTCAGATTAACAAACATTACAGCCTTAAGTTCAATGTTTACACAATAGGTAAAAAGCCAAGGGGGGTGAATACTTTTTGCGAGGCACTGTATGTGATGGCTTGTTAATTTTGGCTCTATCTTATAAATGTCCAACCGGTAAATTAATGCATTTGTATTCTATGCAACACTGTCATTAGATGTCTAGTGCTTCTGTTATTTGGGATTTTACATAGTGTACAATGTCTAAATCATATGCTCCAATGTAGTTAGTTATGTGGTGTCTATGCCATTTTGAATATATGTTCTAACATATAATAAACTAGGAAATTGCCTGTAAAAAATGACGGGAATAAAATCGTAAGGCTGGCAATGCTGTTTGCCGCACAATGTAAGGCTGTTGCTCAACGAGAGGGCCTTTGACGTTCATCGTGTGGCATGCAAGGATTGCCCCCAGCACTCAATGCGAGCCTCTCACCTCGTGTACTTCAACTTTCCTGCTTTGCAATGATCACCTTCAGCGCTCATTGCGAACCTTTCCTCCCACCTACTGTACGGGCCGCTCATTGCAGGTTTCGTTAACCTGCAAGTTTTGTGCTTGGGAATGCCATGTGTCTCTTTCAACCACCCCCCCCCAGTCCCTTCCCTGTATGTTTCTCCTCTGTGTGTCTGCTGAATGTTTGCGTAGCGCGCGGGGACTGCCGTTTGTTTTATTTTCAAAGTCTGCGTACCTGGCGTTGTTTATGTAAGTGTTACAGTCTTTGCCGTTGTGTATTTTCTAAGTCCCGTGTGCTTGGCATTGGTGAGCCTCATTTTCATCGTTTCAGATTTTTTACGTTTTTCATCCGCCATTTTTCCCCCAGATCTTCAATTGACTAAAAACGGCAAATATGGCTCAAATTTGCTTGCAACCTCACTCCCAGGCTTCCTGCCTCTTCCCCTGTGCTATGTGGTGGGGTGTAAATTAATTTGAGGCATATTTGTGTTTTTTTGCAGGTTTTTCCAGTTCGGTGGTTTGGCAGTTAAAGTCGTATTTTTGCGAGCCCCGCAATCAATCGTGGTTCGGGTCCGAAGTCATAAGGCCCGTAATTTTGTGTCCGCCACTAAGTCCCGGGGCCTTGCGATGAGGCCTCATTGCAGCTAAGTCCTGCGTGTCTCGGGACGAGCGCCAACTAAGTCCTGCGTGCTTAACTGCTCTCTCATTGCAGCCTAAGTCCCGCGTACCTTGCGGTCGATGGCTCGCCTCTTGTTGTGTGGCTTGCAAAATGTGCCGACAACCGTATAGGTGACTCTTGACTTGCCCGTCTAAAAATTACGTCAGTACAATTTTAAGCCAGGCAATGGTGTTTGCCACACAATGCGAGGCTATGGCCCCTCTGAGCACCTTCGGCGCTCATCTCATGGCTCGCAATGAGCGCCTTATCTCCCTCCGCCACTGGCAACCCACAACTTTGGTGGTTCTCAATGTTCACCTTTGGCGCTCATCGCAAGCTTCTTTCTAGTCTCTGACCCCCGTGTCTGTTTCCCCCTCTCTCCACGCTTTGGCCCTCATTCAATTGCAATTTGGCCAATTGAATAAGGCTCTAAATAAGCACATAACATATATTTTTTAAAGACATTTTTAGTTAGCAAGCCTCTATCCAAAAGCAAGGTTTTCACTAACTAAAAAATTTAGAGCCCTATTTAATTGGCCAAATCGCAATTGAATGAGGCCCTTTGTGTCTTGTTTAATTGCTTGATTAAATTGTAAGGCAGGTAATGCTGTTTGCCACACAAAGTAAGGCTTTTGGCCCTCTGAGTACATTCAGCCTTTGGCACTCATCACGAGCCTCTCCCCTTGTGTTCTTTTGCTCCTCTGAGCGCCTTGTGTAGCTTCGTTTTCATTTTTTTCTGCCGCCATTTTTTTCTTGTTTAGCCGATTCTCAAGTGCTGAAAATAGTTAAATTCTACTTAAATTTGAGTGTGAGTTTTTTTTATATGTTTTTTTGTTATTTTGCTGTGTTTTTGTTGTACGCGTTTCGGCCATTAACCTCGTATTTTTGGGACCTCGTATTTTTGTTTTTCTAAGTCCTGCGGCTCGTTTTTTTTTTTTCTAAGCCCTGATTTCCTTTCGTAGTTTTGCGACCTCATTTTTTTTTTTTTATTCGAAGTCTATTTTTTTTTTGTGAAAGTCCTGCTTTTTTGGGGGTTTTTTTGTTACAGAGAGTGGGGTGCCGTAGAGCCTCCATCTCCGCAAATGTGACCCCTTGCGCCTTCGGCTCATTGCAGCTGACGTTGGAGCCTCCACCTCTGCAAATGCGGCCCTCGCTACGCGAGCTTGCAAAAGCATGACGACGACTCGCAGTTTGACAATTAATTAAGATACTAAAAGAAAGTACAGTATCTGAATAGTCTGCTCCATATAGAAGTGAGGGTAGGGAGAGTAAAAGGGCCAACTAGTATAGTATGAAGAAACAATTTATTATATATAAAAAAAAAAAGACAGGACTTCTTTAGGGATACTGCGGGTTATACAGCAAGATCATAAAAATATCCACTGTATTAGTCCTTTTTGCTCTCCTCCCTTCTATATTTTACAGTCATTTATATCCATCTAGAGCAGTGGTTTCCAATCAGGTGATCAATACATCCCAGATAGGCCAGATATTTGATTTAACTGTGTGAGAAATTAGAGGCTCCTGTTGAATACTTATTGCCTCACCTGTGTTCACACTGTTAAAATCTGACCTGTCTGGGGTGCCTTGAGAACCGGTTTGGAAAGCACTGATCTAGAAGATTGAAGCATTTCGATCCATACTGGAAAGCTAAGAAGATTATTTTTTCTGGCACGTGGTCTTGACACGGAGTAGAATTTTACCATTTACTGCAAGAGAACCTACGTCCATTTTTTACGCCCCCATTAATCGGATTCACTAAAGTTTATACAAAGTATCAATTTTAGGTCCTATCCTGTTATGACACCAGTACGATAACCAGCTGCTAGATGGCGTTGCTGATATTCCAGTGACATTTCATAGAGTCAAGGCTTAGGTAAACTGTGAGGGTTAGGATACCATTCTAAGCTTAGAACTTCTCCAACATCTGCAGCGCTGCAAAAAATCAGCAGCGCCATCTTGCGGTTGGTTGCCGCACTGCAGCGGTGAACCTGTGCCGTAACTATAACAGGATAGATCCCAATTTTATAATTATACACACACACTCACACTATATAGAATGAGAATCCTACACTCCAGTGTCATTATATTTGTGGGTCTATGATATTTATAGAAACATTTTTCTATCTCTTGGATATGTATCGAACACGCCAACTTTGTTATTTATGTGGTGCCTATGCTATTTTTGGATCTAATAATATACTATTCATATACAGCAACTGAAACCTATTCTACAATGTAGTAAGATTTATGGTGTCTAAACTATTTTTGGATTTCTCACAACATACAATGCATAAAAGGATAGGAATCTATGCTATTTGATCACATAATGTACTTTATCTGAATCCTATGCTTCTGCATAGTTAGATATTTGGTATATATGCTATTTTGGATCTATATATTATCTGAATCATATACTCCAGTGTAGAGATATATATGGTGTCTATATTAATGCTGGGTAATACACATTACCAATACTGGAGCATAAGATTCGGACAGATATGTGGTGTCTATAGGTGGTGATCTCTTCTAAAGATACAAAATACATTACCTGGATACTGTAGTCCATGTAGATTTATTGCGCAATGTAGAGTATCCAAATGCTATGCGCCAGTGTAGTTTGATATATGGTTTATTTTATCTTATAATATTCAACATATAACTAACTGTACAATATGGTGTACAGTATCTGGATTGTATGCTCTAGTTGAGTTGTGTCTATTCTATTTTGGATCTATTTAATACAGTATCTAAATCTTATACTGCAGCGTTGATACATAAGTGGCAACCACACAATGATAATGTTCAATCTATACAAAACAGATCTAAGTCCTATGCTCCAGTTATATATGTGGTATGAAGAACTGAACCTGAGCTTGATGGAGATTAGAGTGCCAGTGCTTGACAGCGTGCTGCAGTCCATAGGGTCAAGGAAAGTCAGACACAACTGAACTACAAACAACAACAAAATAATGTACAATTTATACTTGTGGTTCTCAGTCTCCGAAACCTTATCTGCTGCAGAGGCCAACACTTTATAAAAACTGTCACAGTTATAAAGAACCTTATAAGCAGTAAAACCGTACTCTATAAGAACGGGTGCAACGCAAGATGAAAATTCAGAAAGTCATTCTGTTGAAATGTTTATGAAACTATCAGGCAGTCCCCATGAGTAATGGAAGGGGACCAGTCAGCCCCAGTTCAAAAAATGTTGAGAACCACTGATCTGTACAATAAGATTTCAGCTGGGATAACATTGATTAGGCGGTCTTGGCAAGGCTTGAATAATGTTATCACAGGAGAAATCTGTCAGTTCCTTTCAATAACACTAAGGACATTTAGAAAGGTGGGGAAGGGTACACCGGTGATCATTAATGAGATAAACCATTTAAAATACAATTTCCGGATAAAACTTTGATTTGCTACTGCTGGGACATTTAGCATTTCCGGTAATTAACGGTTAACTAAAAATAGGGTTAATATGAAAAAGTTTAAACTATGCCTTTAAGATATGTGGTGACCATGCTAAGATAACATAAAATCTATACAATATAATGCACATTAAATATACCCTGTGCCCCAGTGTAGTAACATATGTAATGATTATGCTATGATAGGGTATAGTGTATACAATATGATGCACTTTATATGAATTCCATGAACCAGTGTAGTAATATATGTGATAATTATGATATAATAGTGTATAGTCTATCACATATAATAGTTGTCAAACTACAAAGCGAGGGGCCGCATTTGCGGAAGGTGTAGGCTCCAACGCGGCTCATTGCAGGACGCAAATGCGGACCCTCGCGTAGGGAGGGGGCGCATTTGTGGAGGTGGAGGCTCAACGGGGCCTCACAAACAGCCACAGAAGCGGGACTTTGCAAAAAAACCTCTAACACGTAAATACTAGATATGGACTTACATAAAAAAAAATTACGAGCCGCGGGACTTAAAAAAAAAAAAAAAAGACATAAAAACCTTAACAGCAAGGGGGGGCACCCAGGACCTCTGGAAGTGAGGTTACACCTCAATTTAAGTCTAATTTACAGAGTTTACACACTCAAGAATCCCCTAAGCGAGAGAGAAAAATGGCCACCAAACAAAACGAAAAACGAGGCTATACGACCCCTAAAGCCGCAAAACACCAAGCACATAAAGATTTTCTAAAAAGCCGTATGAGGTACAAGATACACTCTTAGCAAGGATGCTAAATCATTCACAGCCGCCTACCACATACACATTCCCCGCCATTTTACAAACAGAATGCAGAAGTACACAGCTACACTAATGGTTTCCCCTCGCGCAAGCAGGCTATTTACACTACACACTGCACACATTGCTGACACTTACACCTCAGCTCAAGAACACTGCAAACCTACATTGTATGCTGCAGGAACATCAAAACAGATTGTCAGCTCTTCAGCGCAATGCTTCCTGCATATATTAATTACAAATAGGCAAAGTATATTAATTTAATATTTATTTAACATAAAAAACAACATATACACACACAAAAAAAAAACACTATCGCAATAAACGCAAAAGACATTTACCGCGCGCCTCACAACGAGCGCCAATGGTGCTGATAGCACACAAACTACACCAGGGGACAGCCTTGCAATAAGCGCAAAAAGGAGATCAGCGCCGACCTTACAATGACAGCAAAAGTGCCTCTGATAACAAAAAATACAACCACCAAGAGGCTTGCAATAAGCACTGAAGGATCTCAGACCACAAAAAAATGTACTGTCTGTGGCAAACAGCATTACCTGCCTTACAATTTTATTGCCCCGTCATTTTTGACGGGCAAGTCGCTAGTCACATATAATAGTTGGCATCCCGCTTATGAGTCTCACGAAGCAAGGCAAGTTGTTGAGGCACCAGCTCGCAAAAAATACGACTAACGGCCGACCACCAAGCTGGAAAAAGACGACGAAAACACACAAATATGCCTCAAATTCACTTACACACAGCACAAGGGGTGAGCCAGGGAGCCTGTGAGTGAGGTTGCAAATTGAGGCATATTTTGTCTTTTTTAAACGAAGGCACAGGGGGAGATGGTAGAAAGAGACACATGGCAAGTTGCCGAGGCCTGTAATGAGTGGTGAAGTAGATGGGAGGAGAGGCTCACAATGAGCGCCGAAGGTTCTCAGAGGGGTCAGAACATCGCATTGTGTGGCAAACAGCATTGCCAGGCTTCACATTTTATTCAGATCTCCTACCCCCCCCCCAGGTCCCCCATTCTGATCTCCTACCCCCCCCCCAGGTCCCCCATTCTGATCTCCTATAACACTTGTATATCATTGTTGTAACTGTAGTAAACCACCTTAAGTGTACAGAGCCTGTGACAGACCAGTGGGAGGTGTGTAACTCCCACCAGCCTTGTGCTGGTGAAACACGCAAGATCCCAATATAATGCACCTTCTATATACACTGTGCAGTAATATATAATAATGAATACGGTAGGATAATGTAATGTATAGACTATACAGTATGATATATACCCTGTGCAGTAATTATGTAATATATATATATATATATATATATATATATATATATATATATAATGATTACGGAATAATGTATAGACTATACAGTATAATATATACCCTGTGCCCCAGCGTAATAATATATAATGAATATACTATACAGTATAATATATACCCTGTGCCCCAGTGTAGTAATATATAATGATTACAGTATAAATGTATTGACTATACAGTATAATATATACCCTGTGTAGCAATAGAACATATAATAGTTGTCAAACTACGAATCGTCGTCATGCTTTACGAGCTCGCAAAGCGAGGGACGCAGTTTGGTCCGCAAATGCCGACCCTCGAGAAGGTGGAAGGTGGAGGCTCCAACGTCGGCTCCAGGGGCCGCACATGGAAGTGGAGGCTCTACGGCGCCTCACAAGCGGTTACAAACACTCACACAAGCAGCACTTTAACAAAATAGATCTAACACGCAATCACTAAATACGGACTTACACAAAAAGAATACGAACTGCGGGACTTGGATAAAAAATCATTACGAACTCGCAAAAATACGACCTTAACGGCCAAACAGCGTGCACCTGAAAACATTAAAAACACAATAAATACAGACAAAAAAAAGACATAAGACGCTTACCCACACAAATGGGGGCCACCCAGGACCTCTGCAAGTAAACTTACACCTCAATTTAAGTCCAAATTCCAGAGTTTAAACACATGAAAATCCCCTAAGAGACAGAAAAAATGTCCGTCGAAAAAACGAAAAAACGAGGCTACAGGAACCTAAAGCCGCAAAACACCACCAAGAATATACAGCTTTTCCAAAAAGCCGTACAAGGTACAAGATACACTTTTAGCAAGGACGCAAAACCACCCACACCCGCGTACCACATACACATTCGCCGCCATTTTACAACACTAACTTACACAATGCGGAAGTACACAACTACACGAACTGCTTTTCCTCGAGCACACAGCCTATTCACACTACACACATTGCTGACACCTAAACCTCAGCTCAACAACAGTACAAACCTACATTGTATGCTGCAGGAAGATCAAAACAGATTGTCAGCTCTTCAGCACAATGCTTCCTGCATATATTACTTCCAAATAGGTAAAGTATATTAATTTATTAATTATTTAATTAGCATACAAAAATACATATACACAAAAAACAAAAAAAAATATTGCAATAAACACAAAAGCCATTCACTGCGCGCCACATGAGCGCCAACGCTGCTCATGGCACACAAAGCCTTGCAATAAGCGCAAAAAGCAGATCAGCGCCGACCAAACAATAACAGCAAAAGCGCCTATAAAAAAAAAAATATACAACAACCAACAGCCTCGCAATGAGCGCCAAAGGATCTCAGACCACCAAAAAAATTCATGTCTGTGGCAAACAGCATTCCCTGCCATTTTTGACGGGCAAGTCACTAGTATAATAATGATTACGGTATAATGTATAGACTACACAGTATAATATATATATATATATATATATATATATATATATATATATATATATATATATATATATATATACACACATATACACACACACACACACCCTGTGCCCCGGTATGATAATGTATAGACTATACAGTATGATATATACCCTGTGCCCCAGTGTAGTAATATATAATGATTACATATGATAATGTATAGACTATACAGTATGATATATACCCTGTGCTCCAGTGTAGTAATATATAATGATTACATATGATAATGTATAGACTATACAGTATGATATATATACCCTGTGCCCCAGTGTAGTAATATATAATGATTACATATGATAATGTATAGACTATACAGTATGATATATATACCCTGTGCCCCAGTGTAGTAATATATAATGATTACATATGATAATGTATAGACTATACAGTATGATATATATACCCTGTGCCCCAGTGTAGTAATATATAATGATTACATATGATAATGTATAGACTATACAGTATGATATATATAACCTGTGCTCCAGTGTAGTAATATATAATGATTACATATGATAATGTATAGACTATACAGTATGATATATATAACCTGTGCTCCAGTGTAGTAATATATAATGATTACAGTATGATAATGTATAGACTATACAGTATGATATATATAGCCTGTGCCCCAGTGTAGTAATATATAATGATTACATATGATAATGTATAGACTATACAGTATGATATATATACCCTGTGCCCCTGTGTAGTAGTATATAATGATTACAGTATAATGTATAGACTATACAGTATGATATATACCCTGTGCCCCAGTGTAGTAATATATAATGATTACATATGATAATGTATAGACTATACAGTATGATCTATATACCCTGTGCCCCTGTGTAGTAATATATAATGATTACATATGATAATGTATAGACTATACAGTATGATATATATACCCTGTGCCCCTGTGTAGTAGTATATAATGATTACAGTATAATGTATAGACTATACAGTATGATATATACCCTGTGCCCCAGTGTAGTAATATATAATGATTACATATGATAATGTATAGACTATACAGTATGATCTATATACCCTGTGCCCCTGTGTAGTAATATATAATGATTACATATGATAATGTATAGACTATACAGTATGATATATATACCCTGTGCCCCTGTGTAGTAGTATATAATGATTACAGTATAATGTATAGACTATACAGTATGATATATACCCTGTGCCCCAGTGTAGTAATATATAATGATTACAGTATAATGTATAGACTATACAGTATGATATATATACCCTGTGCCCCTGTGTAGTAATATATAATGATTTCATATGATAATGTATAGACTATACAGTATGATCTATATACCCTGTGCCCCAGTGTAGTAATATATAATGATTATGGTATAATGTATAGACTATACAGTATGATATATACCCTGTGCCCCAGTGTAGTAATATATAATGATTACAGTATGATAATGTATAGACTATACAGTATGATATATACCCTGTGCCCCAGTGTAGTAATATATAATGATTACATATGATAATGTATAGACTATACAGTATGATATATACCCTGTGCCCCTGTGTAGTAATATATAATGATTACATATGATAATGTATAGACTATACAGTATGATATATACCCTGTGCCCCAGTGTAGTAATATATAATGATTATGGTATAATGTATAGACTATACAGTATGATATATATAACCTGTGCCCCAGTGTAGTAATATATAATGATTACATATGATAATGTATAGACTATACAGTATGATATATATACCCTGTGCCCCAGTGTAGTAATATATAATGATTACATATGATAATGTATAGACTATACAGTATGATATATATAACCTGTGCTCCAGTGTAGTAATATATAATGATTACAGTATGATAATGTATAGACTATACAGTATGATATATATACCCTGTGTAGTAATATATAATGATTATGGTATAATGTATAGACTATACAGTATGATATATATACCCTGTGTAGTAATATATAATGATTATGGTATAATGTATAGACTATACAGTATGATATATATACCCTGTGCCCCAGTGTAGTAATATATAATGATTACATATGATAATGTATAGACTATACAGTATGATATATACCCTGTGCCCTAGTGTAGTAATATATAATGATTACAGTATGATAATGTATAGACTATACAGTATGATATATATACCCTGTGCCCCAGTGTAATAATATATAATGATTACATATGATAATGTATAGACTATACAGTATGATATATACCCTGTGCCCCAGTGTAGTAATATATAATGATTATGGTATAATGTATAGACTATACAGTATGATATATATACCCTGTGCCCCAGTGTAGTAATATATAATGATTACGGTATAATGTATAGACTATACAGTATGATATATATACCCTGTGCCCCAGTGTAGTAATATATAATGATTACGGTATAATGTATAGATTATCCAATATGATATATATATATATATATATATATATATCCTGTGCTGATCTCATTTCTTCCTACGTCACTCTTTGCTGTGACACGTGTGTTTTCAAGCTGTCAAACTCCACAGTGTTATTACGTGTTGTCTCCAGCCCTCTCTGGGCACTTTGCTGACTGATGCCCACATGTATCAACCTCTGCCCCTCTCCCCATGACATGCCAAGGCTGAGGCCTGCTCTGTGAAACTTCCACCCTGTCTAGTCAGCATTCCTCCTGACAACATGCACAGAGAGACGTGCAGAGGCCGGCGATCCCCAGGGGACCCCAAACAGCTAGTCCGCCCTGTCCACAGCTCACCCCACCTGCCTGCACCACTCACCTGCAGGGCCGCACGGGGACGCGCGCGTAGATATTCTGAGGGGGCGCGCCTCGGCTCGAGCTCCTCACAACAACAACAATCGCCGCCACTTACACTCCACTTCCGGGATCCAATGTCACTAGTGACGCAAAATGCGCGTCATCCCCCTTCCCTCTCCTCTCCATTCATTCGAAGGCCAGTGCTGACGTCACTTGGCGGGAAATGGGAGTCTGAGGGGGAGCAGGTCTGACAGACAACACACTGTTCTGTGGAAGATAAATAAGCATAGAACCTAATCATGTACATTACAGAATTATTATATTATGTTAAATACATGTAATAGGCAAAAATATCAGATAAATATGGACAGAATCTAATCATGTACATATACAGAATTAGTATATTAAATAAATATAAGGAGCAAAAATATATAAGATAAAACAGACTATAGATATGCACTGAACATAATCATGTACATATACAGAATTATTATATTACTAGCCACTTGCCCGTCTCCTCCCTCTAACTTGCGGGCTTCGCAATTAGCGCCTCCCTGTCTACTTCTCTACTATTTTATGGGGCTTGCAATGCGAGCCCCGCAATGAGCTTTTGCCGCACATTGTGCAACTTGCAAGTTTATAGTTGTAGTAAATGCGAATTGTAACTTTTAACTACAACTCACAATTACCACAACTATTATATGTGATATTAAATAATAAGGTTGTTATGAAATACATCCAATTGTACTGAGGGAACAGAGTTCTGTAATAGCCAAACCATTATATCTAATTTTTCAAGATTCACTCAACACTGGGTCACTACCAGATGACTGGAGAAAAGCAGAGGTGATACTTATATTTAAAAAGGGAGCAAGAGCAAATCCGGGGAATTATAGACCTGTAAGCCTTTCTTCTGTAGTGGGAAAGCTTTTAGAAGGGTTAATAAGGAATTATATACAATAATATGACTATTTAAATAAGATTATAAGTAGGAATCAACATGGATTTATGAGGGATAGGTCATGTCAAACAAGCCTAATTAATTTCTATGAAGAGGTTAGTAGGAACCTGGATTAGGGCAACTCAGTGGATGTAGATTTTTGGGATTTTGCAAAGGCTTTTGATACAGTGCCACATGGAAGACTATTGTGCAAACTAAGGGAAACAGGAATTGCAGTAAATATCTGCTCATGGATTGAGAGCTGACTAAGAGATAGAAAACAAAGGGTTGTTGTAAATGGAACATACTCTGATGGGACTTCTTTACATCTGAGAAGAGTTGTTGGATAGAAGTCTTCATGTTCTATATTAAACATTTTGTTACCACAAAGAGGAGTAGTTGAAGCGCACTTGGAGTAAGTACTTCATTCGCACCTGGCGGGCATCATACACAATATACTCGTTATAATTCAGGGTGTTCCTCCGGGTTCAGTATTAGGTCCTCTCCTTTTTAACATATTTATTATTGACTTAGAAGTAGGATTGAAAAGTAGTGTCTCCATTTTTGCTGATGACACTAAGTTGTGCGAGGTAATTGAATCAGATAATGATGTACTTTCCCTCCAAAGGGATTTGCATAAATTAGACAAATGGGCAGCTAAATGGCAGATGAGATTTAATATGAATAAATTTAAAGTTATGCATCTGGGAAGGAAAAATAGCCATGCAATTTAAAAATCGTAATGAAGTAAATCTAGGGGTATCTGGGGTATCTGATATTGAAAGGGATTTGGGAGTGCTTGTGGACAACCATCTAGTTAACAGTGCTCAATGCCAAGCATCATCTGCAAAGGCAAGTAAAATATTAGCATTAAGAAGGGTATAGATGCAAGGGAAGCAAATATATTTCTGCCACTATACAAATCCCTTGTACGTCCTCATTTGGAATATGAAGTATAATTTATGCACCACTTTATCAAAAATGACATTTTAGAGATGGAAACATTACAGAGAAGGGCAACAAAACTAATAAGGGGAATGGAGGGGCTAAGTTATCAAGAAAGACTAACCAAATTAAACTTATTTTCTCTAGAAAAAAGGCGTCTAAGAGGGGATATGATTGCTTTATATAAATATGTCCAGGGTCAATAAAAGTCTTTGTCAAGTGAACTTTTTGTGCCAAGAGGTTTTCAACTGACAAGAGGACATCCCTTGAGATGAGAAGTAAAAAGATTCCACCTCAAAGAAAGAAAAGGGATCTTCACAGTAAGGGTGGTTAAACTGTGGAATACCAAGGGAGGTGGTGACAGCAGATTCGATAGATAACTTTAAAAAGGAATCGGATATATTATTAAATAAAAGAGAATTCAGGGCTATCCTGGTTAATTAGAGATGGAGTATTGATCCAGGGAGGAATCTCCAGTATCTGTGGTCAGGAAGGAATTTTCTATTTTTTCTATTTTTTTAGGCAAATGGCAGTTTCACTGATTTTTTTTCTATTTGCCTTCTTCTGGATCAATTAATCTGCATATTGCAGATCAGAGGAGATCTAAAAAGGTGGAACTTTATGGACAAAAAATATTTTTTCAACCTCAATTACTATGTAACTATATAAATAAAAGTTGCAAAAATATCAAAGATAAAACATAAGATAAATATGCCCAGAACCTAATCATGTAGGTATAGATTTAGGTCCTTTCCATTTTTAAATTCGCTAGTAGGGGCAGCAGCAGTGGTGGCCACCAACCACTAGATGGCACTGCCGAATTTCAGTGCCGATACCATAGAGTTAGGTTTAGGTAGACTGTTAGCGATAGGGTAAGGCAAAGCTGATATGTTAGAGAAGTTCTAAGAGTAGAATGGTAGCATAACCCTTAAACTAACCCTCACCCTAACTGTTTAACTAACCCTTGACTCTATGATATGGACCTGGAATATTGGAAAAGGGTTAGGGTTAGTTTAAGGGTTAGGGTAAACTTCTAACGTTACAACTTGTCTCAAATATTGGCAGCGCTGCAAAATATTTGACAGAGCCATCTAGCGGCCACTTGCCGCAACTGCTGCTGTCACTGGTGGAGAATTTGAAATGGGATACATCCTAAATTTATCACATTAAATTAAATAGTAGTTATAAAAAATATGAAAGATAAAATTAATATGCAAAGAACATAATCAATACAAATAGGATGGCCGTACTTGTGTTCCAGTGCTTGACACTAAATTAAATTAAGAAAAAACTATAAAAACAGGAATTTTATTAAGTATTACTTTAAAATCAATTAATCCATTAGAGGTGTACCTCTAATATATTAATTGCTGCGCACCTCTAATAGATTAATTGATTTTAAAGTAATTCTTAATAAAGTTCCTTTTTTTATAGTTTTTTCTTGAAAGAACATAATCACATACAAATATACCACTATCAGTTTATGTTAAATGAATGCAAGGTGCTTAAAGGATTTCTGTAGTCATATTTTGTAACTTTTCGAAATATGCAACATGACTGTAGAAAGCAAGGTGCTAAAGCTGGTTTACAACTAAACAGGGTAATATCACAAGGTTACACATATAGTTTAACATTAACTTGGTTAATTAGGTTAGTAAAAAATACAAAATATAATAAATAGATCTTTATTTGGTCTTTAAAACAGTATGTTTTTTTTTTTTATATATACATTTTAAGAAATAACCTGTGTTCCTAGCCCTCATTTTTTACGTTACCTCTGAATTCTAACCCCTCATTCTGTCTACGTCGCCACATTCGCTATCTGCTCTAGCCCCTAAAAAATGTTACAAATAGGGATAAAAGAGGAAAATAATGGCGGAGATTTAGATATTCAATGGGGAAACTCCATGGCGTAATTGGGTATTTAAGTTGGGGAAAATCAGGAACAGCTGAGGAGCTTTAAGGCACATAGAGGTGTATAAAGAATAAGTAGATGTTTTATTTGTGTGGAGGTTCCTGAGTGTTTCTTTTCTACTATTCTTTTTAAATAGAAGGCACTGGACTGATTAAATACAAAAATTGAAGGAATCACCTGGTCCCAAATCAACCTGCTTGATGTATGTTCATTAAAGAGCTATTAGATAAAAAATAAACAATAAAAAACTAATCTATCCTGTTGTGTATGCGCAAGAAATCGCTAGCACTGACAGCTGCAGTGCCAGCAAGTAGCCGCTAGAAGGCGCCATCATGTTTCAGGGAAGGCCTATAATTATTCCCCCCTCTGACGTGGATCAACTCAACGTCACTAAATCAACAGCGAGACCATCACTATGTTCAGTGCGGGCATTCAGCCCTTGGGCGCGCCTCTCATAGCTCAAGGCCTCTTCTGTCAGTGTCAGTGCACCTTATATGCAATGTGCAGCAGTATTTCGAGAATCGGCAGCGCCATCTAGCGGTTGGCGGCGGCACTGCTGCTGCCAATCTTTTGCGTAAGGGAGGAGGGAAAGGACCCAACAAAATTTTAAGTAGATAATCATGGATCGAAATATGTATTGTTAGTATATATCTAAAGGTTTATTAGGAAACAAACAACAAAATAGTACAAGAAGGTGAACAATATGATATATTTTCTTTTAAATATTTACCAGAAATATTAAGCTCATTTTGGATATACATAAAGTAGATCTATCCTGTTATAGATACGGCACTGGTCCGCCGCTGCAGTGCGGCGACCAATCGCTAGATGGCGCTGCCGGTATGTTAGAGAAGTTCTAAGTGTAGAATGGTAGCATAACAATTAAACTAACCCTCACGCTAACAGTTTACCTAAGCCTTGACTCTATGATATAGCACTGGAATATCGGCAGCGCCATCTAGCGGTTGGTCACTGCACTGCAGCGGCAGACTGGTGCCATAACCAGAACAGGATAGGACCCATAAAGTTATACCATCTAGCCTTTATTAAAGAATGCAATTTGGCCAGAAAAAAAAACTTCTTTCGGGACAGCACCCCTGGGCAGATCCCTCACTTATTCTAGACACATGACAGGGGGTGGAGAGCACAATTTTGTCACATGTCTAAAATATTCCCAGTTTAAAATGTAAAAACAACATTGTTTTTATATTTTTTTCAAATACTGATGTTATTTCTATTCACTAACCGAATAAACAAATGAACCTATATTGCAGGGATAGGCACCCACAGTGCTAGAGAGCGGAGTCACCTATACTGAAAACCAGGAGTATGTTTGGCACTACAGGTATGTCTGCCCTATTATATATTAAAGTGACATTTATCTCACTGTAAGTGCTCTTCATGGTGAGAAAAAGCACAAGAGTGTATGTTAAAATTATCTATTTTTTAAATTAACAACAACGAAATTAGAGGTGCTCAATCTGAGAGCGGACAATACCTGAAGTAGGTTTGCTCTATAGGTCTGGTTACCTAGTCAGAGAGCACCCTCTTTTAGCTCACTTGTTGTGTATTTTTTTTATTACACTAATAACACACCTAAAAAATTTAAAGTTTTATATCTGTTTACAAACACACTTTGTCCTGCCCACTGACTGTTCCATGATTAACAACATACCCCGAACCGTGT
This sequence comes from Discoglossus pictus, assembly GCA_027410445.1. Classification (NCBI taxonomy): domain Eukaryota; kingdom Metazoa; phylum Chordata; class Amphibia; order Anura; family Alytidae; genus Discoglossus; species Discoglossus pictus. The sequence goes on along the minus strand of CM050172.1, from coordinate 57,841,590 downwards.
AGCAATTTCCCCCTGAATTTAGGAATGCAGCAAGCAGTTAATCCACAACTGACCTATTTAGGTGATTCCAGCATCCCATTCTCTGTACAGATGAATTCGTGAAGGGTTAACTTTTTTTTGCTTATGCTCACTGCACAGAGCTGTTACTGTGGGTCTGTCTGGGGTAGAGGTTGGCAAGTTCGGTCCTGGAGGGCCACATACATGCCTGGATTTGAGGATAATTCTGCTGCACACAGGTGAGTCAGTCACTTCTTCAGTCATCCTAATCGACTCACCTTTGCACAGAAAGGATATCTTCAAATCCAGGCTTGTGTGTTGTCCTCCAGGACCGAATTTGCCCACCCCTGGTCTGGGGGCATCCTAGTGACACATATAAATAGAGATTTCATTTATTAATTTCTCTTTTGAAAATGCACATATTTCAAAAAAGTATTTCGACATGATTTTAGGATATCTTTACAGTATTGTACTCCAAATTGTGCTGCACCATTATCTACCCGCCAGCAGGGGCAGCCAGTGGTCACTAGGAGGAGCAATAGGATTTAGGGTTAAATCTAACACACTAAGAAGAAATTAAAGAAAATATCAGTTAACAACCTAGTAGCCCCTGGCCACCACTACTGGCAGGCAGATAAAAGGAAAGACCCTGGCCCTTTAAGCAGGCTTTACATACATAATAAAAAGATGAATTCTATTATAATGCAACGGTCCAGTTTGACACGTTTATAATAATGGCACCTACTGTGATTCTCATTAAAGTGGGCAGGAACCAAACACTGACACACACACAGCATGTAAACCCTACGCTGTAGTAGGATCAGTAAAATATAACTGGGCTTAAAATGCCCTTTATTTATTTTCTTCAATTAATAATACTAGCAGAATAAATCTGTTGGTCCCTGCATGTCACGTGATTCAATGCAGGCGCATCAACTGCGCATTGTTTTGTAAAAAAAAAAAACGAAAAAAATAACCTCCCAACATATCGTACAGTGCGCATGCGCTGGTTTTAGTTTTGCGCCTGCGTGGTGGGAAGCAATCCGCATTGCTTGTGCGCGTGCGTATTATTATTGTCGGAAGAATGGACTCAAAATCGGGATAAGTTGAGCCGGTTATGGCGTGTTAGGATCTAAATCAGTCCAGGGATATTTGGCAAGTATATCAGACTCCATTCCGGTTCTGGGTTGGTGTCTGTACAGATACCCGTTACCCATACTGGAGCCTTGCACAAGGCAGGCCTCAAGCCTCGGTCTGTAGTAGAAGATATGCCCGGGTATGAGATGTAGGGATAGGAAGATAACTGAAGAGCCAATAACCAAAGAAACTGAGTGGGGAAATATAAAATTGATAGAGAATCAATGATCCTCTGATGTGGTCTCCTCAAACCTTGCAGTTTGATAACATTATATGTTTTAAAGAAAAGCAGCATCACATAAGACACAGAGGAATGTATTGCCTCATTTATTCATAATAACACAGCAAAACCCAGCCAAGGCCTGTGCTTATTAAAGGAGTTGGCTTTTAATAAAAATACTCCAAATAATAAATTAGTCCAGAAGGTGTATATTTTCTCCTACATTTGAAGATGTTGACTGATATTTAATGTGGATATTCAGACTCTTGCTATATAAAGAGAAGGACCTTTCCTATTTGTGTGCGCCAATGTGGAAGTGCGCTGCCGCTTACTTTTGGAACTTCCTAACACTCTAGCCCTAACCTCCTAACCCTCTAGCCCTAACTTTCTAACCCCCTAACCAATTAGCTTAGTTGCTTATTTATAACAGTAGATGGCGGTGGTGGCGCACACAAAACAGGATCAGACCGGGGTGTGAGAATGGGGAATTACTTACTGCAGGGTTATTAATAGACCTTTTCATCCTACACATAACATATCCATGGATGTAAGGTTTGGTTATCCTCATGCAGATACATTTAGGGTTATCAGTATAGATGGTATGGTAATTTTGGATAAAGCCTATGAATCTTGAGGGTATGTCAAAGCTGTGTAACCTAATATTTCAGTTTAAAATACGGGGTCTCAAGAGCAAGACTGGAGCATTCCTATTTTCATTAATAGGCAAACGTTTAGCATTCCCATATGAGCAGATTTGAATAAGCAAATTATTATTATTGTTTATTTGTAACGCGCCAAAATATTGTGTAGCGCTATACATGGGTTAAGTTCAAGGCAAGAACATTAATAACGCATTGCAAAGAATGGAGCGCCCTGTCTTTGAAATTAGAATGTGGGCACATTTGCATGTCCCAGCTCAGCTTCCCAGAATGCACTGTTTTTCTCGGAGTTCTGAGCTGGAAGCAGGTTTTTTTACTTGTTTTAAAAATTAAAATGTGAACACGGATGTACTATTTCTGTACGGTGGAGGGCTTCTATCACTCTTTTGCCCACCATATATTAAATGATTGTTGTGAACATAGAATCTGGTATACATAGTGCTTTCCCTATAACACCTTGCAAGATTGAAAAAGTGCAAATGCAGTTGATCCCTTTGTGTCTCCATAATGACGTGCTTTATTCTCCCTGTTGTTGTGGTTATCATTTTTATAAAACCAAGGGCTAAGTACAAGATGTACAGTGTATACATAAGATGAACAGAAGAACATGTTTAATTACTGGTACAGTAGGTGATGATAGCTCTGCTCTTGTGGGAGCTCTAAATCAAAGTGAATGTCTTGTAGTCTCTCTGTTGATACATGTGTAGGACATGTATGGTATATCCGTTTCGCAGCAAAGTTATTTCATTTGGCAACATACAGTTACTTGTTTTCTATGCAGAATATAATAATAGTATTGCATGCTTGGAGGTATAAGCAGCAGTCAATATTGAGTCTAAATTGGACATTTTAAGAGTAAACTGTTTTGCACAGTTTTCTTTAATTTAAATATTATGGGCGTGTTGCCTATCACTTAGACTCAATTATTCCTAAGTAAAAATTTTCAGATAACTTAGAGAATTTATTGTATGTGTCTCGGGACTTGTTCAATAAAGGTTTATTTGTCATACAAACTTGCATAATTCCATTTTTGTTTATTTTTTTCAGAAGGTTGAAAATATTTACCCCTCAGTCACAATGGAGTGGCATTAGTTCCTCTCTCCTGGAGATGTCTGCATTTTAAGGTATTTATATTTAGTAGTGTGTGTATGTATGTATGTATGTATGTATGTGTGTGTGTGTATATATATGATTATATATACAGGGAGTGCAGAATTATTAGGCAAATGAGTATTTTGACCACATCATCCTCTTTATACATGTTGTCTTACTCCAAGCTGTATAGGCTCGAAAGCCTACTACCAATTAAGCATATTAGGTGATGTGCATCTCTGTAATGAGAAGGGGTGTGGTCTAATGACATCAACACCCTATATCAGGTGTGCATAATTATTAGGCAACTTCCTTTCCTTTGGCAAAATGGGTCAAAAGAAGGACTTGACAGGCTCAGAAAAGTCAAAAATAGTGAGATATCTTGCAGAGGGATGCAGCACTCTTAAAATTGCAAAGCTTCTGAAGCGTGATCATCGAACAATCAAGCGTTTCATTCAAAATAGTCAACAGGGTCGCAAGAAGCGTGTGGAAAAACCAAGGCGCAAAATAACTGCCCATGAACTGAGAAAAGTCAAGCGTGCAGCTGCCACGATGCCACTTGCCACCAGTTTGGCCATATTTCAGAGCTGCAACATCACTGGAGTGCCCAAAAGCACAAGGTGTGCAATACTCAGAGACATGGCCAAGGTAAGAAAGGCTGAAAGACGACCACCACTGAACAAGACACACAAGCTGAAACGTCAAGAAATATCTCAAGCCTGATTTTTCTAAGGTTTTATGGACTGATGAAATGAGAGTGAGTCTTGATGGGCCAGATGGATGGGCCCGTGGCTGGATTGGTAAAGGGCAGAGAGCTCCAGTCCGACTCAGACACCAGCAAGGTGGAGGTGGAGTACTGGTTTGGGCTGGTATCATCAAAGATGAGCTTGTGGGGCCTTTTCGGGTTGTGAATGGAGTCAAGCTCAACTCCCAGTCCTACTGCCAGTTCCTGGAAGACACCTTCTTCAAGCAGTGGTACAGGAAGAAGTCTGCATCCTTCAAGAAAAACATGATTTTCATGCAGGACAATGCTCCATCACACACGTCCAAGTACTCCACAGCGTGGCTGGCAAGAAAGGATATAAAAGAAGAAAATCTAATGACATGGCCTCCTTGTTCACCTGATCTGAACCCCATTGAGAACCTGTGGTCCATCATCAAATGTGAGATTTACAAGGAGGGAAAACAGTACACCTCTCTGAACAGTGTCTGGGAGGCTGTGGTTGCTGCTGCACGCAATGTTGATGGTGAACAGATCAAAACACTGACAGAATCCATGGATGGCAGGCTTTTGAGTGTCCTTGCAAATAAAGGTGGCTATATTGGTCACTGATTATTGGTTTTTGTTTTGTTTTTGAATGTCAGAAATGTATATTTGTGAATGTTGAGATGTTATATTGGTTTCACTGGTAAAAATAAATAATTGAAATGGGTATATATTTGTTTTTGGTTAAGTTGACTAATAATTATGCACAGTAATAGTCACCTGCACACAAAGATATCCCCCTAAAATAGCTAAAACTAAAAACAAACTAAAAACTACTTCCAAAAATATTCAGCTTTGATATTAATGAGTTTTTTGGGTTCATTGAGAACATGGTTGTTGTTCAATAATAAAATTAATCCTCAAAAATACAACTTGCCTAATAATTCTGCACTCCCTGTATATATATATATATATATATATATATATATATATATATATATATATATATATATATATATATATATATATATATATATATATACATACTTATCACATCACATATATTGTTGTCAGTGTTGGGAACGTTTGCGGTGTTGGTCACGCTTTTGCGTCCCTCGCACAGAGAGGCGAGCCATTGACGCACGGACGACTTAGGCTGCAGTGAGCGTCAAAGGAGCTCATTGCACTGAGAGCCTCGCAGTTGGTTCAAACGCGTAACTCGAAAACACAGAAAAACAACCAAAACACTTAAAAAATAGTAACACACTCACACAGAGCACATGGGGAGAGCCAGGAAAGCTGGGAGTTACGTTTCAAACTAATTGGAGCCATATTTTGCGTTTTTCGTTGAATGAAAATCGACTAAGCAAGGGAAAAAATGGCGGACGAAAAACATAAAAATTCTGAAACAGGATGTAAACGAGTCTCTGCAACGCCAGGCACGCAGAACTTAGAAAATAAATGCCGGTAAAAACAGTAACACTTACACAAACAACGCCAGGCACGCAGGACTTTGAAAATAAAACCAACGCAGGTGCTCAGAGGAGCAAAAGCCTCACATTGTATGGCAAACAGCATTGCCAGCCTTACATATTTTTTTTCCTGTCATTTTTTGACGGGCAATTTTCTTGTGTGTGTGTGTTAATGATTAGCTGTAGCAGAAGGAAGCATAATGGCTTTAACATGCAACTCTAGTGGTTCTGAGTTCGAGCTTTAACAAACAACTAGAAAATATTGATATTTGTTTTCACCTAAAGGTCATGAAGGAATTTAAAGGTATATGGAAGTATCCCTGTTTTTTAACATCAATCTAAACTATCCATATGTTTGTTTGCACATCTAAATATTGTTTTATTAAAAGCTCAAGTTTCATTTTCTAAAACCTTCCTGACAGTCCCTGCAATGGTCTGGTCACACAGCTCCCATACAATTTTTCTATTGGTAGGAGATGTATGAGCCACTTACAGACTGTTTCTCAACAGCATTTTTTTAATGCTTCTGAGAGACAACCTATAAGTAGCTCCTACATCTAGTACCAATAGAAACATTGTATACATGAGCTGTGGGGGGCATGCCCTTACAGGGACAATTTGGAAGGTTTGAGAAAGTTAGAACAGACCTTTTAATCACTTGCTAATACAATTATTTTTAGATATGCAAACAAACACTTAGGTAATTTATTTCAACATTTAAAACCGGGATCTTCCATATACCTTTAAAACGGCATGCAAGTGCAAACTATCATTTGTGACTAGTACACACATTATATTGTGATACATTTTCTATAATATGTCTTTTATTAGGGTTAATTAAAATGTTGATCCAGCACATATCAAGGCTATATCAATTTGACATTTTGTTATATTGTGCAATAGTTTCCAATAATTGACATAGTTTGATGTGGTATGAACCCCGCATACTTTGATAATTAAAGATGTGAGCAATCACTATTTTATTACACAAAAGTATCAATAACAATGTGTATTTTTGCATGCCTTTTTTTGCTGCTGTTGTAATAATTTTAAATAATTATTGTGTGCTTTCTCTCTTTACAGGAAGGGTTTCTGTACTTCTTTGTGTTTTTGTTTTTAATACATTTTTGTGAACAGTTTAAAAAGATGAATAGACCTAAGACAGCTGCTGTCCGGCGGCCCAGTACTGCTGCAAAATCTTCAGGTGTGTTTTTCTGTTTAATGCTTTCCAATTTTACTGTCAAGTATGGTAATGTTATTTAATTCATGTTATGCTCATACAAATTCCCCCCTCTACTTGCAGGGCATCCACCTCCTGGAGATTTTATTGCTTTGGGGTCCAAGGGCCAATCTAGCGACTCCAAAGCCCCCTCCAATCTTTTGAAGCCAGCTCCAGTATTATCCTCCGAACGGAAGCGTGATGCCTCAGCCGCTTTAGCTAGCACATCTGGATTGACCGGACTTACCAAGCGACCCAAGCTTTCACCTACTCCTCCACTGAGTGCCTTGGGGCGACTAGCAGAAGCTGCTGTGGCCGAGAAACGCGCTATCTCACCATCAATAAAAGAGCCATCCGTTGTTCCAATTGAAGGTACCAGTTAATATCCAAAATATTGTGACTGTAAAAATGACTACATATTATGTTTGCCTATTAGAAAGATTTGTAGCACATTATGCATTCGTGTTCAACTCTGTACAAATTTACTTAATTCCTTCTTTGTATTCTGATACCGTCCTGTAAACAGAATCAGGCACCAAATTACGCCAGTAATTCTATTATTAAAAACAATGATTTCATAAATCTAGAGCAATGGTCAAGTAAGTGGGATCTAAAGTGTAACAATGATTAATGCAATTATGCACTTATGCCACAAAAAAACCCAAAGTAGAACATTTGCCTAATTGTAAAATATTGATGGCAACTGACAAGAAAAGGCACTTGGGAGGTATTATATTCCACAATTTAAAGGTAATTCAACAAAACAGCTGGGGAAAAAAGTAGGAAACTTGGTTTTATTGGGAGAAAAGTACGTACTAATGGCACTTTTTAGATCCCTAGTTAGACATCCCTAATACACCATGTCAAATTCTGGAGAACACATCTTTAAAAGGAAATTAATAAATTTAAAATAGTTAAAAAAACGGAATTGTTTTAAGGACAAAATTTTGAAGGAAAGACTTTTTGACCTGAATATCTGTAGATTAAAGGACAAATAGGTCAGGGTGATATGACAAAAAAACTTAAAATATTTCAAAGTTTTTACTATATTTCAAGATGGAAGTGTATTTGAGAAAAAAAGGAATACAATAACAAGAGGTCATGATTTGAAAATGGAAGGTAGAAGATTTAGGGTTAATGTGATAAAAAATTGCTTTACTGGAACAACCTTCTAGTTTGAGTTGTAGAACCACAGTTAAGGAATTTAAACATGCCTAGGATAAGCACAAGCTTTTAGATAACTATAATGGACAGATGAGAAGATGGGTGGGGAGAGAGAGCGCACCAATTCCTAGCGCAAAATAACCAAGATTTTGTAATCCCAAACCCTTGTTCACAGAGATCAGTAGGTAAAGCTCTCACCTTTTCTAACCTCAGACTATGAGGTATACTATAGACTTCCCAACACGCTTTGGCTTGTAGGTTGGTACTTCTTTCCTCCGTGAACGTCTTATCTCATATTCTTCCAATAGAGTGTGGGTGTTAGGGTAATGTATATGTGTACTTTTCTGAGCATGGGGAATATTACAACACTATCAATATATAGTGGTACCCGAATATAAATATTTTGCTCGGGTTCAATATATCCCCTTTGGAGTAATAGGTGTTTTTAATCAAAATACTGTATAAAACATGGTTTTGATATAAATATTCAATTTATTAAATGTTTGTAAAAAAAAAAAAATATTATAAAATATGTTCAATAGCAAAAAATAAGAATAAAAATTGCAAATTATACAGTGATTCTATTATTATAAAAAAATAAATAGATAGTAAAAATGCTGACCAGACGCGTTTCGTCACTTTTATCCTGTGGCTTTTTCAATGATCAAAAATACCTCAATGATATAAATTCAAATGCAGAGTGTATATCCCAGTGCTTCTCTCTATGAGGCAAACATTATGAGATAATGGGCAGATGAGATGAGCTTTTCTGGTTTGTATTTGCCATCTAATCTATGTTTCTGTCTAAGAAGTGAATAGCAAATAATGTTTACATATTTTCTGTTATTTAAAATGTTTTTTGTTTTCATATTGATTAACTCCTTAATGATCTCTTGCTCTGAATTTTAATGTAGTATGGTTTTCCTAACTGAAAAGGTTTCTGACCTTTTACAATCAGGAAAATACAGTAATCTGTACGTATTCAGAATTATTTGAGACAATTTAAAACAAATAAAAATGTTGTCTAATGAGTTCCCATGCAGTCAGATGCACACTCTCTTCTACTGTTTTCTTTTTCCCACAGTTCCTCCTGCATCCTTGCTGGATGATATTGAGGCATCGGAGGCAGATGGTAATGATGACCGCATTGAGGGCGTCCTCTGTGGTGCAGTGAAGCAGCTAAAAATGAATCGCGCCAAACCAGACCCCACATTATATTTGAGTTTAATGTTCCTGGCAAAAATGAAACCAAATATATTTGCAACTGAAGGTGTAATTGAGGTGAGATAAAGCCAAAATATTTACTTTTTATTTAGCATTTATCAGATATGTGCTCTTCATATATACCATCATCTGGTTTGTTTTCTCCTGTTTGTCGGAACTTAAAGTGTCTGCTTTTAATTGACTGGTTTTACTCTTGCAATGAACTCCAGTTATGACTAGACATGGGCACATTAAAGGACCACTGTAGTTTCAGGAAAAAATAATCATTGGCGAGATATAAAATTAAAGGGATATGGAAGTTTCCTGGTTGTTAATATTAAAATAAACTACCCACATGTCTATTTGCATATTTTAAACCTCAATTTGTTAACAAGTGTTAAAAGCTGTATTTTTATTCACCGAAGCCTTCCAAATCGTCCATCCCTTGTAGTACATTCATACAATGTTTGTATAGTACTAGATGTGCTTACCAGTCACAGACTGTTTAAGCAGCAATTCAGACACATGTTCCTGAGACAGAGAATTGACTAGTACATCTAGCATTATAGAATCAGTACCTGCTCCTGAAGCTCATGCATATAATATTTGGAAAGTTACAGTCAGTTAAAATAGAGCTTTTAAGCACTTTTCAATAAAATTGTGATTAAATAGACAAATTTACACTTCAGTAGTTTATTTTTAGATTAAAAACGGGGAATCTTCCATATTGCTGTACCAACAATAGTAGCTTTGTAAGTTATGAACATAAATGGTTTTAGAGACCATCAGAATGTTTGAAGACAACACAAATGATTTTCATACATTGCACTTGGGGAAAAATAATTAGCAGCCCTTGTTCTTAGGGAATTTCCATCACTGTGTGTATACTTGCCATATAAGACACCTGAACAATATTTGGTAACAGAGACTGGATACAAAACATTTGAGGATGGGGCAATTATATGCAAATATGTATATGCAAAATATTTCATCAGAATATTTTTTTTCAAAGCAGTCTACATTTCTTATATGGATCATAGCTAAATATGGCATCCACTACAATTATTCAAACACCTGCATCATTGTACATACACATCAATGGTAACGTTGGAGAAAACATTTGCTATCGTGTTTATTACTATCTTCTTGTGTTTCTTTTTGGAATTTGATTATTAAGAAGATCCCGTATTTTTTAATTACTAGTATAAGCAGAAAATGTTTATGGAGAGCTCTTACAGACTAATCTGTTGAAATGTTCACATTATGTGATTGAATTCATTCTTTTTTTTCAGGCTTTATGTAGCTTGCTGAGAAGGGATGCCTCAATAAATTTTAAAGCCAAAGGTAACAGCTTGGTGTCTGTCCTTGCTTGTAACCTTCTCATGGCAGCTTATGAGGAAGATGAGAACTGGCCTGAAATTTTTGTGAAGGTAAGGACTGATGTTGACTATTGATAGAGCAGCCTATTGGAAGCATTAAAACAACTAGTCATTTGCGTTGAAAGTAAACTATATTATTTAAAGAAAATTAACGCTAAACCTAAACGCTAAAAGAGATAATAAACAATGTGTTTATGCTTATGAATAAATTGAAATAAACTTGAGAGGAATTATAAACAATGACCCCTAGAGAGATTCTTACCTGTATCATCTCGTTCAGTTTTACATTCAGAAGAATTAAAACATACAGTTTGATGGAGTCCACTGATTCACAAGTTGGCAAGCCCCTGTGTTTCTTGTTACATGTCAGAATAGAGGAGAAATCAATCCCACTCTGTCTCAATTTAATGTAATGCTATAGAAAATCAATTGGTAATATCTAAAACATTGTTTTTTCATGCATGATAGATCGTGTCAGCAATTTAAGATCCCAAATATAATAGGTATGGATAACAATTCACACTCTACAAGTAGATGAATGTGGGTTGAGACCCTGTTTACAGATAGAAAGAAAGCTTGATGGTTATGCCACCCATGCGTAATGCTGATTTTCTTATTTTGTTTTTCTTTTTGTAGGTCTACATAGAAGATTCATTAGGAGAGAGAATTTGGGTTGACAGTCAACATTGCAAGGCTTTTGTTGATAACATTCAGACTGCATTCTGTACTAAAATGCCGCCGAAGAGCATGGTACTCCATGGAGAGATAGGACGGACTCCAGGAGACCTCAGTGCTGGTAGGTATACTGGCCAGAGTCAGTCTGCAAAACTTCACAGTTGGTAGCGTGAATTCATTTATTGGTCAGCATTACTGGATAACATTAAACCACAATTGTACTAATCACATCACAACCAATATATCTGTATATCTATATAGAAATGTCCATGGTTAGGTCTGAAACTAAAATGAATATATATATGCATATTTATATATATGTTGATATTTTAGGCAGCAGTCCTCATCCATCCATGACAGAGGAAGAGGATAGTCAAACTGAGCTGCTGATCGCCGAGGAAAAGCTAAGTCCTGAGCAGGAGGGGCAGCAAATGCCAAGGTAAATGTTCCCCAACATGGACATAAAGTATACTTTAATATGGATAAGTGTAAAGTTATGCATCTGGGAAGGAAAAATAGCCATGCAATTTATAATCTTAATGGAGCAAATCTAGGAGTATCAGATATTGAAAGGGATTTGGAAATACTTGTGGACAACCGCCTAGTTAACAGTGCTCAATGCCAAGTAAAATATTAGCATGTATTACAAAGGGTATAGAAGCCAGGACAGCAAATATAATTCTGCCACTATACAAATCCCTAGTATGCCTCATTTGAATATGGAGTACAATTTTGCGCACCACTACATAAAATGGACATTTTGGAGTTGGAAAAAGAACAGATAAGGGCAACAAAGGGAATGGAAGGGCCTCAGTTATGAAGAATTACCAAATTAAACATATTTACTCTAGAAAAAAGGCGTCTAAGAGGGGATATGATTACCTTATATAAATATATCCAGGGTCAATACAAGGCTTTGTCAAGGAATCTTTTCGTGCTAAGAGGTTTTCAACTGACATGGGGCATCCTTTGAGATTAGAAGTGAAAAGATTTTGCCTTAAAGAAAGAAAAGGGTTCTTCACAGTTAGGGTTGTTAAACTGTGGAATTCTCTACCGAAGGAGGTGGTGACAGCATATCTGATAGATAACTTTAAAAAGGGGTTGGGAATATTTTTAAATAAAACGGGCATTAGGGGCTGTCCCGGATAAATAGAGAGGGAGTATTGATCCAGGGATGAATCCAACCGCCAGTATCTGGGGTCTAGAAGGAATTTTATATTTTTTTCCCTGTTGAGACAATTGGCAAATTTTCACTGGCTTTTTTTTTCTGTTTGCCTTCCTCTGGATCAATTAACAATACATTTGAGTATTGCAGATTAGAGGAGATCTATAAAGGTTGAACTTGATGGACTAAAGTCTTTTTTCGATCGAAATTACTATGTAACTTGATTTACTTGGTACAGACTTATGGGACCTATTCAGTAATAGTACTGTTTGGGAAGCATGAGTCAATTCCATCAGTGTTCGTAATACATTGCTCTCTATGTAGGTATGAGGACTTGGCAGAGGGTGTGGAGGAGTATGTCCTTGACATGCTTCGTGATCAACTGAACCGCCGACAACCAATGGATAATGTCTCCAGAAATCTCCTTCGTTTGCTTACAGCCACCTGCGGCTACAAGGAAGTGCGACTTATGGCAATTCAGAGACTGGAGATGTGGTTGCAGAACCCAAAGGTGAAACTAAATTGACACATAGGAATTCTGTTTATTCTTTCTGCACCAAGCAAATTTGTCTGTCCAATAATCAGAATGCCAAGTCATTGTGAGACCAAACAAATGATTTTAATAACTATGCCATAATATTCCAAAAAGTTCAAATATATAAAAATAAGTTTGCCATCTAATTCAAGAAACTGTGTAATATTAAACAAATATCAGTTCTCCCTACTAGTTAGACACACATGATGTGTAGGCACTTTTATTCTCTTTGCTTTGTTCATTTGTATGAAAACATTTCAAACTGCTAATATTGGTTACATTGAAGATTCCATGTGCAGTCTGATGCATTTCTTAGAATACAATGAACCCAAGAGTAAAGGGTGCATATTTCAAGAATGCACAAGTTTACTTATACATTTCTATACAGTATTTAGAAGTTCCATTTCTGTCACTGGCAGTTAAAGTGCTGAGCTGATTGAGTGAAAAGTTCAAGAGCCAATCAACTACAGCTTTAGTTCTCAACTGTGCCTTTTAAATGTTCTTCAGCAGCTCACATCATCGAACATACATATTCTTATTTCTTAAATACTAAGACATTCTATAAAGAGAAACATATTTGAAGGACTTCTGCACACTGAAAGTAAAGTATGTTTGAAAACTTTAAGTCTGACTTAGAGCATAATTAAACTTTTCGCTCTTTTATAATTGTTTTTTAAATGCTGCAGTTTCAGCTTTTACAACAGGCTGTTTATTTGCCTTGACCCTTTCCAGGAGTTGGGTGAATGTTTATACAGCCTACACTGCAATATTTTTTTTCTATTTTCTATTAGAAGGAACCCAAAGCAATATACTCACATTATTTTGGTTTCAACAAGGAAAGTGTATTTCCGTTTGCAGGGTGCAGGGTTTGTGATTTTTGCTACCTGTAAGAGAACAAGCTAAGATGAAGAAGCTGGACTGTTGGAAGAGTAACTGGGTTATCTAAAAGCTTGTATAAAAAAAAGTTAAATATGCATATGTTTTAAAAAGAAAAAAGGTTTTTATCACTTGGTTTTCAGTACTCTGTTTTATAATGTAGAGTAATATTGATAAAGATAAATAATAAGTGCTTTGCAAGAAAAGTCTCTGAGCTGATCAAACTGTAAAATGGTTTTGTCTTATTTTCTATTTATAAAGCTTATATGCAAATCTGATACATTAAACGTTGATAGTTCTATTTATCCAACTGTCAGTAAACACATTTCTAAATATAATTATTGTTATTATTAAACAAACAATAGCCAATAGCTTTCTAATTATATTTGTTTTTATTTGTGAATTATTAGCTGACCCGTCCAGCTCAAGACCTGCTGATGTCTGTCTGCATGAACTGTAACACACATGGATCTGAAGATATGGAAGTCATTTCCAACCTAATAAAAATTAGGCTGAAACCCAAAGTTCTTCTCAACCACTACATGCTATGTGTGCGGTAAGCTGTGTCCAAAATTCAGTGTAAATTATGCTGGTATTAAATCACTCGATCTAAAACTGGCATGGATTACATAAAGGCCACATGGTGTATTGTTATCCTAGATAATTATTTGTTTAAAAAAATATTTTTGTTTGTACATAGTGTCTGCCAAATTATATTGCTTAACTTCTTAAACTGAATATTCCAGCCTTCCTGTAATCCATAGTAGCCTGCATAAGTTGTAAAATGCATTGTCTTCATTAATTTTTAATAAAGAAAAGTGCAAGCCAGAGCCATCACTGTTTCACCAAATGTTACATGACAGCTGATGCATCAATATTGGCTGGTTTATCATAAACATTTGGTGGATGTCAGGGTGGCTGGCTTGGACTGTGAATGACAGCTTGGTTTTTGTCAGTGGAAAATGTTTCACATTGTGTTTTAAATTGCTGAATAAAACTACTAACAAAACCTTGTCATTTATTGGCTTCAGCAAGTCCTAAACAATATGGTGTTATGATCAGAGCATTCAACAAATTTAAACATACTTGCAAGTTGAGCATATTTCTACTACTACTTTTTTCCCTAGCTCTATAGGGCAAAATTGCAATTTAGTGATCTCTCAATAGCACTTAAATAGAATAGCCCTTTAGTAGATTTGCCCCCCCCCCCCCTGAAGTACATTTTTTTAAATTGTGAGCCTCATGAGTGTCAATGGCACCTGTTGCATTTTTGTATGAAAAGTTGTTTTGTTTTTTAAACATCAGTTCTACTACTTCAGTTGTTGTAACCTAAAAAAGTTTATTTTTATATACATTTTCCAGAAGACATTAAAATAATGCTGGAGTCCCATATTTACAGTATGCTAAAATAGTTTTAGAAAGTAAAAGCAAATACAGACAATAGTATATTACTATTTTTGACAATGATATTAAGCAGGAAGCCATTACAGTGTGTACCTTCTTTATCAGTTGGGACAGGACCTTTAATATGTTTTTAATATTCTGTTTTAATATATATTTTTTTTTAGGGAGCTTTTGAATGCTCACAAAGATAACTTGGCCACCATGGTGAAATTTGTGATTTTTAATGAACTTTCCAATGCCAGAAATCCAAACAATATGCAGGTTTTATACACTGTTCTACAGCACAGCTCTGAATTGGCTCCAAAGGTAATTATAATATAACCCTGACATAGAAATCTAAGCATAAAATATTGGAGAATGGAATGTGATCATTGTGTGTTTTGTTTTTGTCTTTCTCAGTTCTTGGCTATGGTTTTCCAAGACCTCCTCACAAATAAAGATGATTACCTGCGAGCCTCACGAGCTTTACTCAGAGAGATCATCAAACAAACCAAGCATGAGATAAATTTCCAGGCATTTTGCCTTGGGCTAATGCAGGAGAGAAAAGAAGCAACCTACACAGAAATGGAGTTCAAGGTAGTTTTGGGCTTAATTGTCTATATTATTAATTTCTGATGCAACGTAAATTATTTTAATGTATTCATTTTCCATCTAACTCTGTAAGGAGCTTTTAAAGTGACATAGTGAAGCTCTCTGTTATTTCATAAAAGTATACATATAAATTAATATAATTACAGTTTGTTGTGATTACAGATGTGTAAGTGTTAGATAACTAATTGCTCTATGTAAATTTGGCGGTGTAAACTGCACCAAACTCATAAATCGACTGTGGGAGTTTTTTTTCTTCTCCTTGTTACATCTTGATGTTAATATTTTACTCCCCCACATAATGTCAGTTAGTCCACATCCGTAAATCCTTCCTTTTGCCGCAAGAGATTTTAGCGTAAGGTGTATCCAAACTAAGAGTTATGGATGAGAAACGGCTTTAGGAGCCAATAGAAAATACAACGGTCAGGGTTATTATAATGACGAAAACCAAGGGCCTTAACCGTGGAATGGAACCGTAATACATTTATATATAAATACATTATCTTGTAATTATTTTAATTTGATAACATTAAATAGATTTGACAATTGTAATATCTTAAATATATAATAACAAGTGTATTTAGTGTTAATAATATATATATATATATATATATATATATATATATATATATATATAAATAAATAGACATTGCATTAGAGGATTTGTTCCGAGTCAACGTAGTTTGCTGACGTGTATTAAGCCCTTGAGTACTGGGTTGTGCGTTAGCCGAGATTTTGTCTAATAAGCAAACATAATAATACATTATCGTAATTTTTAATTACACATATGTTGATATTGGACAGTTTATTGTTAAATAATGTTGACATTTCATCATTTTAAGTAATTTGTGGTTTCTATACTGTCACTGTAACTGCTATGGCACTCAGCAAAGGCTTTTACAAGTGGTCTTTGGAACCTGTGATATTTTCTTAATTTTTTTTTGCAGTTACTGCAGTGCCCTGGTTTGCAAGGGATCCTTAAAATTGCATTCACATAGGGTTTTCGTCTAATGGAGTAACTCGTAATATTTTGTCAGTGAAAAAATCAAGTGGAGATTTGTGCTGTGCTTTTCGACTTTGTCGTGCAGTTCACTCGTAGTAGTTCTCTTGCAATGTTTCAGGGATGGAGGAATAGCATAGCTAGGTAGATTTTTTTAAATTATATGAAAGAGGTGGTGAGGTATATCACAATAGCATGCCCAGTTAGATAAATAATAAGTCACAAGGATGGTTCATTGTTAGTTTTATCATTTATTATATCATTATTACAATCTGTACCAACAGGACATGCTCTTCTCTTCATCACCCCTCATCTTAGAAATAATTAGTAATATGAGTTGAAGTTTTATATGTGTTCTTTCTACAGTGGGAAATTTGCTGTGTCGCTTTAATAGTATGTTACTGTTTTGTTTCCGGAGAATGTTTTCTTTACACCGATCAGTCTTTCTTGTGGGGCAACCCAGCTTAAAACTCCAAGCAAGTTTCACTTCACAAATTATAACCCCAAACACCAGGGGGACAGCAATCGAGAACCCTTGGAGGTATCATGTGTTTGGCTGCAGGGTCCTAATCAATGCTGTAACTGACATAAAGAGCAGGCAGACCAAGTCTTAGGTCTTAAACAGACTCTAAGGCAGGGGTAGGGAACCAGCAGCCCAAAGGCTTGGATGTGGCTGTGAGCCTGTGCCAGTAATGATGTTTTTATGTTTGCAGATTTCTTCCTGGATAAAGTATTTAGTATTTCAAGAAGTAGCACTCCTTTATAACACCACATACCATCAGAAACAAAGACAGAATCTTGCTCAATAACTAAACAGCATGATATGACAAAAAACAGTTGGTGCAAGCAAAAAGCAATGATTGACTGCCAATGCATTATTCAGTTTATTAGTAGCCATCAATGAAAAAAGATTTCTCATCCTGCATTAACTGATGCAAAAATATAATCTACCATCTAAGGAACACATAGTAAACATAATAGCTTGGTCTTTGAGACGATACCTTGGAAGAAATATCTTGTTTTATTACACAGGAAAACTTCACTGTGCATATTAGTCTTGTTGTTCAGTCGTGTCCAACTCTCGGTGACCACATGGACGCAGCATGCCAGGCACATCTGTCTGTGTTTCTGGTTGTGCCTATCCATATGGTTTTCCTGGCAAAGATACTGGGGTGGGTTGCCGGTTCCTTCTCCCGTGGACCACAATTTGTCTGACCTCTCTGCTATGACCTGCCCATCTTAGTGATCCAGAATGGGATATTATTCTTACCTAGCCCTCCAGCTATTCATTATGCGAAGCACTGTTTCTCAGCACAAGATTGTAACAGCACATACAAATTGTATTTTTTCAGACTTATTTGAATTCACATTTTGTTGGAGATTTTAGATGGATGCTGACACCCTTACTATGATATTCATTTTATTTTTAGTTGTTGGCTTAGTATAGATTATGACTCTGGATCTCTTTGTCAGGACATTTCTATTTTTACTTCTATAGTTGTAAATGTTTATCTTTGATGGTAATATGACCCTGCTTGAAATAATGCAGAGTTGTACTCTGTTCCACTCCGTCAAGGTCAGATTTGTGGTAGTGAGCAAAAGAACAATAAATAACCCTTAACAAATATATCTGTGCAGGCATGGATTGTTGGAATCACCTAAACAGGTCAGTTATGGGTTAACTGGTCAGTGGAGTTTTGAGTCCAGTGAAAAACTGCTATCAATCACTGTTTTCCATATAGACAATCTCCATCACTGCACGCTCGTCACCTATTTGTTATTACTTCTGCAACAGCAAACTTTGTATGTAAACAGACTTAAAACTTTCGATTTTATAGCTGTTATTAGCGTAAAAAAAAAATATATTACTGTATACTCTTGTGCTCTTTCACACCATGAAGACGACTTAGCGAGGTAAACAGCCCGTTATGCTTATGAATTTTGTTCTTCTTATATCTATGTTTCTTTTTTAACGCTTCTGTCATAGTCTAGTAATGCTTTCTACCTAATCCATCACATCGTACCATCCTTATTCCTAGGAGCGTTTTGTGACCCACATAACAGACCTGCTTGCCGTCTCTATGATGCTGGGAATTACTGCTCAGGTGAAAGAGGCTGGCGTTGCCTGGGATAAAGGAGAAAAGAAGAGTGAGTAATTCATCTATCCACAATTTTGGATTGCTGTTGTGGTATAACAGTACAGAAAGAATAAGCTCAGCAACTGTAAAGTGCTATCACCTTGCATCAAATCTGATCTCCGTTTGTTTTTTTCCCTTGGGCTACTTTAAACATTGTTTGAAGCAGCTCAGAGTGTGAAAATGTTTGACCAAATAAAATCTATTTTAATAGCAAAAAAAAAAAAAAAAGGTTATTTCTGTTAGTACTCAACGTTTTCCTTCCTAACCCAGCACTTTTTATAATCAAGGCCAGAATTTGTTACCAGTTATAATACAGAGCGATTGTTCCTCCTTCATTTTCTATTTAATTTGTATATTCGTTTGAAGACTGGGAAAGGAGTTACACAATTCTTCCATCCTCAATTGCGGGATATCTGCCGTTGGGCTTAGAGCTTAGCTTTTTTTCTTGCTGTATTGGGGAAATCTCTAGACTTTATTTAGGAGCTATGTATATTATATTATTATTATTTATTTTTAAACCTAAGCCACTGTTTCTTATGTAGTGGACTTAATTAACTTATTTATTACTTTAGAGCAAAAATATATAATGTAAAATTTTGCTTAATACTGGACAGTAAAAATCCCTTCAGTATTTTTATAGAGAAGCAAAATAAATTATTTTTTTAAAGCACCTGTATTCACGTGAAACACCATCATTTCTTAGGAATTGTTTTATTATATTTCAATAATCAAGAGCGAGAACATTGGATGTTATGGCTTCTCACTTGTTTTTTATGTTGGCTTTATTTCCTGTGTGCCCTTTGGTCCAAATATTTTGGTATCATTCAATGCTTTTTGATATGTGGAGGAGGATAACTGTATCATGTATTATCCCCCTGTATTCAATGTGAAGGTCTCATTTATTGTTCTTGTTTGCACTGTTACTACATAAAACACAGTTGTGGTGATATTACAATGCTGTTCCTAATTTACAAAAAAAATAGTTATAATTGAAAAATATAGAATATTATTAATTTTAATGCCTTATGCCTTACACAGAAATAAGTATTTAATAACTTCAAAATCTGACCCGTTCACATTTTAGGAGTACTGTTAATTAGATCTGGTGCACTAGAAATAACTAATAGTCTGATAAAACTTATTGCTATAGGAATACCAACTTGTTTTCCCTAATGTTACGTATATTTTTTTCTTCCCTTACATCATGTCCTTATAAGCCTTGCAGGCTAGCCATCTTTAGTTCAATTATTCATTTATATTTGCTGATTGTTCGTCTTGAAAAAGTAACTCGGAAAGATTCATGCATCTGTTTTTGTAAAAAAACATTGGAAAGAGGGTGTTTGTAAATGTGTTTTTCTCTTTATAATTATGTTCTCCAAAATCAATAATTTGTTTCAAATATTCTGGAGGGCTTGGTCTACTAGCCAATAAGCAGCAATATAGCTGTATGAGTCATACTTGTCTGCCAATGTGATCTGTATAACTGTAATAACTTATTGTTAATTTCAACAGGGATTATGTTTTTCATGCAATACATTTCTTTTTGCGATTTATAAAATATGCTATGTGGAATGCATTTAATATGTATCCCATGCACTTTAGTTTTTAATAATCTTACAGTTTGTTGATTGTGTTTTGGGCTTTATCTATTATCTTTGTGGTTTTTTTTTTTTGCTTAACTTGAAATGTGATTACTTTAATTCCCTTTCTTGCCCCCAGGTTTGGAGGTCCTGCGCTCTTTTCAGAACCAGATTGCTGCCATTCAGAGAGATGCAGTATGGTGGCTTCACACAGTGGTTCCAACCATTAGCAAACTGTCACCTAAAGAATATGTGCACTGGTATGCTCTTTCCTCAACATTTAAACATTTACATATTAAAGGGACATTGAATTTTTTTTTCTGTGTTGCATCTCAAAGCGAGTATATGACATTGTATCAGTGTGTTTTCTTTTTAAAAATGAAGGTCTTGGCGAAGAATACATTGATTCAAATATTTAAATGACCATTGTGTTGAAAAATATAAAATAGCCCCTTCTGAAACGCTACACTTGAAAATAAACAACATGGTTTTGGAATGTAAAAAAAACAAACATTAGATATAAAAGTAATACATTTGAGGCTGTAATTACGCTGCTGTGGAATCTAGCATTTTAGTTTACAGTGATCTACTTCCTGAGGTAAAAGGATATTTGGAATAGCCAGAAAGTTTATATCTGAATAGTGCTCTCATTGCCGCTAATGGGAAGCACATTTGTTTCCAAGGACACAGGCTGATGAGACAGAGGCTGTATGAAGTGGGATTAGTAGAAAACATGTCTGCAGCAAAGATTATTTGCATATAAAAGTGAAAACATTTAACTGTTGTGTTTTTTGTTTTTTTAATTTCCTAACAACCTTTTACTTTGATAAATTGATATTGGGTAAATAAAAGTTCAGTTTCTTCTCATATTCATAGTATAGTATGTTGGAAATCTAGACTTGACAATGGGAACAAATGTCAGTAGAAATGGAAAAACTATAAACTATGCCAGGGAGAGTATAATCTTACCTTTTTATATGATTTTTTTTTACATTGTGTGGTTCAGCATTGTTGTATTTGTAAATCTGACTGGTTGAGTAGGTGGGACATTGGATTAGGACGTCTGTGTAGAATGAAAGCGAGCTATAAATATGCCAACTTTTTATTGGAAGTCCTAATTTGTGTCTTTTGTCCCAACTATTTCACAAGCCAGGTTTTTTTTTTTTATTTATTTTTTTCTAAGTCCATTATATTTGCCCACTACAGTATTTAAAATTATCTATGTTAAAACTATTTACATTCTTAATGGTTTTTGACCATTATTAAATCTAGTTCTATACATTTGCGTAATATAAACATGACATTACAGTGGTCATTTTAATATTTCATGTTGAGCTCTTTATTTGATGAAGTGCTATTTGCAAGCTAACTTGTTTGACTATTTGCTCTGTAACATGTTTTTTTTTTTTATGTTTTTACACAAATAATTTACATTTGTTTGGACCCTATCTGCTTCTATTTTTGACTGCTGTTTTTTTTTGTTTAACATTCACACTTTCCATTTTCTTTTTCTACATAGCTAATATTTATTTTGACATTTATTCTATGTAGCCTCCACAAGGTACTTTTCACTGAGCAACCAGAAACTTACTACAAATGGGATAACTGGCCACCAGAAAGCGATCGCAAGTAAGATAATCAGCATTTACCTCAATCTTAAATGTTTCTGTAGATTACTTTTAATTAACACTAAACATCTCTGTGAGTGATACAGAGGAACCACTAATTAGGTTCTTATTTCTTCAAGCTTTTTCCTTCGCCTCTGTTCTGAAGTGCCCCTACTTGAAGACACATTGATGCGGATTCTGGTAATTGGCTTATCACGTGAGCTTCCCCTGGGCCCAGCTGATGCCATGGAGTTGGCTGATCATTTGGTGAAGCGAGCAGCAGCTGTACAAGCTGATGGTAAGGTCCACTATACGAATGCCATGGGCATAAATATTTATATTTGTGTAATTTACATCTATTAAACGTATATATTATAAGAGAACACTAGCAAAATAAACCCACCACAGCCTATTGTACTGCAATTACGAACACCTCTTTCTAAAACTCACAAAACAATTTATTTGCACTTTATTTAAAGTACACTGAAGTCTAAAACTGTCTGTTATGCATATAAAAGTTCTTCACTTTAATCATTGCTGGGCTTTGGGGTGGAGAGGTGGCTGCAACGCATTGATATGTAGATGCTTACAGTCGGCCTTTCAATTCACTTTAATCCCAGTTTATTAATCTAACTGTAGTTAAATTTTTATTTCGTAGACTTGGATGTTCTTCGAATAGAAAGAATACAGCTACTTGATGCTGTGCTAAATCTTTGCACTTATCACCACCCTGAGAACATTCAGCTGCCCCAGGGGTAAGTTAGATTGTGTCATTGCTCCACCATGTGTAAATTATTTTAATTTATACCCAATAATTCAACTACCAGGCTGCCAACAAATCAAGTTCTAGGTTAGTCTGTTTCCTCTCTTACCATATGGCTAACTAACTTCTGTTTTGTATTCCTAGGTATCAGCCTCCTAACCTTGCCATTTCTACTCTTTACTGGAAAGCCTGGCCTCTCTTATTGGTTGTTGCCGCATTTAATCCAGAAAACATTGGTAAGTGAGAAATGTTTCCTAGATTTTATTGAATTGTCAAATACTTTTTCTGTAGTAAAACGACACACTTCAGTAACAACTATCAGCATAAAAATATTGAATTTGCATTCTTAACAGAGAATTCTATTTGGCTTTTGGTACATCATTTCTTGAGATCTGCATCATGAGGATATATTTATTTATAAGTGAGAAAGGTCGAGAATAGGGCGAGGTCATGTGGGATTGTTAGATAACTGGATATGATTGAAGGAGGCATCACCCCATTACCCCTCACAGGCATAGAAGCAGGAAGCTTGCATCGGTAGATACAAGCATTACTCAAGAAGTTATAAATACCTTTCACACCCAACTTCTACCAGATGTCTTGGATATCTCCAGTGTCCAGCAGAATGTAGTTTTTTCTAATAATTAAAAACTGGATTTATGATGTTAAATGATGGCCATTTAATGGTCCAAATTATGTTAGAACTGAAAATGTTACCTGTAAATAATAAAGATGTTTGCAGTTGGTTGTTGTTTAAAAATACTCTACAAAGTTACTATTCCATAATTGCCCTTTAATACATCTTATCTATATATTTTTTAGCCTGAAATTACTGTTCACATAGCTGTATCTGTCATTTTCTCATCTAAATTCTCTGTTAGGCATATTAAAAATAGAAACATCCTCATTCATAGATATTATCATTATTACTTCTTCTATAATTTGGACTTCCAGCCACAGTATTAGCTAAATCAATTGCTTATTTTCAAAGTTATCAGGTGAAGGAGGGATGCATAAGCCAAGCCAGGTCAGATTCAATATAAAGCCATTTTTTTAGAGGAATCTGCTTTCTTTTTTGTGTAATACATCTATTTTATATGTGTTTTTCCAGGTTTGGCTGCTTGGGAAGAATACCCAACACTGAAGATGCTCATGGAGATGGTGATGACCAAGTGAGTGGTGTGTTTTTTTATTTAGTGTTTTGATGTAACACAGTCATGTGGTCTGCTACCTGGTGTGCATGCATGCTAGTTCAGAAGCAAACTGTAGCAACCTTAACTTTGCAAACTTTTCTTCTCCTACCTTAATCTTTAAACACCTACTTGAGCCGCGTGGTTGAACCTGGGTTTTGTAAATTGTACAAAGTAATACTCTAATTTAGCTTTTATTACTGATAATCATTCTAATTGTGATGGCCTGGCAAACCTATTTGTCCTTTTTGTTGTCAGAGTTGCTTACCAGCAATTTAACCAACAAGATTCTTAATTTCTTCATTGACCCATTTTATCTTTAAACACATAACATATACAGCACACATCCAATTAGTTCAAGACATTATGCACAAGATAAACCATTTTACTCCTCCTGAGAGTTACCAATGTTCAACAGTAAATAATGTATGTTTAAATGACAACTGGGATGCAATAACAGTGAGCTAGATACTTACATTATGGTTTGATTATTAATTAAATTCATATTCAGTTATTTAAAAAATGAAAACATTCAGTATTAAACTTGCTTTCAACGTTAAGACTCAGCTGCTGTTGGGATCCGTAAGGTGGGTGGGGGAGCTACATTTTCAGACTCAAATTGTATTAACACAATGGTTTTCATTGGCTGGAGGGCTATATTAAAGGGGGTTCCCTTGGCAGCTCTTTTGCGTTGAGGCAGCCTATAAATGATTGTTTATTCTCTTATGGAATGTAATTGTTCTTAAATTCCCTTAGTCTTGTGTATCAGCCAACCCCACCCCTAATGACCTTTTTAGAGTGGAGACAAAAACTCAGCTGGAGGCTGATACTCTAATCTTTAAAGGTTCATTTAATGTTGAATGAGGCTATCATAACTTATTAAATAGAATTTGTATTAATGATAAATGTATTATTAAAATAACTAACTCCTCTTCCTAAGGCATTAAAGTAGTCCTATTAGGGCATCATCTCCATTCCTCTTCTATATTATCACAAGAAGATTCCGATTTGTTGTACAGATTTACCAGCAGAGTCCGGGGTTATATATTGCACTTCCTTCCGCAGTTTAAAAATGGTGAGAGGAGTTCCAGGGAAGAGATCTGAAAAAAACACATACTCGTGAAGGTTGAACTTTTTAATTACAGTAAATTAAAAAAATGTTGTTAATACTGATCTTCTTAAGTTCTGAAAGCTGGGTCATTAGATCTAGGAGAAGAATGGATATGATGCAGAGTTAACAAAACTTTAACAAGCTGTAGTAATACTATTTTATTGATATGCACTACCTTTTTTC
Organism: Discoglossus pictus; assembly: GCA_027410445.1. NCBI lineage: Eukaryota > Metazoa > Chordata > Amphibia > Anura > Alytidae > Discoglossus > Discoglossus pictus. Next base: position 57,816,527 of record CM050172.1, on the reverse strand, counting down.
TGAAAGTAAATGTAAAATTAAGTATTTCGGCCAGTTCAATTTCCCTTGTTTTTGTTTTCTTCTTCAGTAATTACTCATATCCACCATGCACTGTGACTGATGAAGAAACCAGAACAGAGTTAATTAACCGGGAACTTCAGATCTCTCAGAGAGAGAAACAGGAAATCCTAGCATTCGAAAGTCACCTTGCAGCAGCATCAACAAAGCAAACTATAACGGAGAGCAACAGCTTGTTATTATCCCAGCTAACAAGTTTGGATCCTCAGTAAGTTATAATTTGACACAGTTAAAATATGTGGTAACAGATAAGAACGTTGTGATCCATGTGGTCAGCCCATATACTTCTTTCTGAAGAATTAGTACCATTTATGCATTACCCAAGCGTATTGAATTCCATGATATGTGTTCAGACCAATTGCTGGAAATTCCATCTATTTAACACCTTTTTACTTATGAGTCTATTACCTTCCGTCTTAGAAGGGCCACTGTAGTCCAAACTTTCTGTCATTCTTTTTAATAGAGCATGTTTTGTACATTACAAAAGTTATTTTCTAATAGAAAATAAAATATATTAATTGAACAATATATAAAAAATAACAGGCAGATAAAAGACAATTTTTTTGATCAGCCTTTGAGGAAATATAAACAAGGACTCATTGGGACCCTGTTAATTGCATTTTCCTTTTTGGTCTACATTAAAACCAGTAAGTACAAAAGCATGCAAAATGTTCATACATCCATAAGTTGCTGCCCTTCTTTTTCCTTTAGCTTATCAGGACAGTTGAGTACAAAACAATTGCTGTCTTTATTTAAGGTAATTTCTCTTCTGTATAGATTAATTATTTCTCATACAAAAAATCTTTTATAATGTATAAAATGTGATCTTTTAAATTCATGATGGAAGTTTTTGGACTACAGTGGTCCTTTTTAGTATTTTGACATTTTATTTTTGTATTCACCTCTTTCTTAAGCAAAAACAAAGTCAGAAGCGCTGAATCTGAGAATGAGCAACACCTGAGTAGATTTAATCTATAGGCCTAGTAGCTCTTTTAGCTCATGTGAGACAAATATCCTAGAGAATATCAGTCTGGTTTTACTCAATAGAGTGATCCTGCCCTGAAATACCAGGCAATTCTACCCTGAACAGGAGAAACTGCAAACAGACATATACCGTATGTTTGAACTCCCTCAGGCCCCGTCTGTAGGGTGTAGCCGAACTCCATAAGGCAAGGAGTCCATGTCTGAAGCCCCATATTCCTCTCTTTCTTAAAATGTTTGCTCTTTAGGTGCCTTTATGTTTATGAATGTTTGTTTTCATTGAACGTGCCTTATTGCTAATTGACCCCCGTTTTCGGTATTCCATGTTTTGTTTTTAACAGGGGTCCTCCACGCCGCCCACCACCTCATGCCATTGAGCAGGTGAAAACTCTGAACCAATCCTTGCGTCTGGGCCACCTCCTATGTAGAAGCCGTAGTCCTGACTTTTTGCTCAATATCATTCAGAGACAGGTTAGTCTTAACATGATGTATTACAGCGTCCGTCATAAGCAGCTGTGGCTGGAAACTTTCTATTGTGTCCCTTTTAAGACTGATCACTTGTGTAAATGCCAAGGCAGTGTTCTCAAATGTAATGTTTGTGATATTGCTAGTTCTCATTTCATATGCTCAGACTCCCTGTTTTGTATTATTTCTGTTTAAGAGCTATTATAAAGGTTAAATGTCAATTGTAAGCTTAATCAGTAGGATTTAAAACTTATATTGGGAACTTTAATTTTTTTTAGACCTCAAGCGGATCTAATTCTTCTCTTCATTTGTCAAAGATCAGTGTAGCAGTTAATCATCCTATATGCTAAAAATGCTGATGATTAATATATTCATGTCCCTTTTATAATTTAGTTTTATAAATATTGCTAATAACTTACATCATTTTTATAGAGCACCAAATACAGAAAGACCATGAATGATATTGTTAATTGGTGAACTGTTTTGTAGCCATATATGTATAGCTTCAGTGTCATAAAAACAAAAATTTTGAAAGAAGAGTCTTAGATTAACTACTTTTATTTGTGAGAATAGTATATTTTTAAGTTATAGAATGTAATTGTGTTTTCCATGGTGACTTTCTTTTGATGATGACATGTAAATTATATTCATAAGTCTTGTCCTAGGAACAGTACACAATGTTATATGAAATTCTATAATCATTATTGCTGTTCTTTCTCTTCAGGCATCATCACAATCTATGCCCTGGCTCGCAGATCTGGTACAATCCAGTGAAGGCTCCCTGGATGTGCTGCCTGTGCAATGCCTATGTGAGTTCCTGCTACATGATGCTGCTGATGAATCTTCTACAGGTGAAGATGAGGAGGAAAACGAAAGCAAGGAGCAGAGAGCCAAGAAACATCAGGTTGGTTATTGGAAATAAAACAGGCAACATCACTACGATCTCAGCAAGAGCATAAAACACATTATATTCATGTTTTTTTCTGTATAGTAAACCATTTCTGAGATATGTATGATAATGTGCACGTCAGAATGTTTTTTTAATACAACGTGCAACAGTTTTTTCAGTTTTTTTTTAATGCTTTTTAAGAAAAACTCTATCTGTGACGGTTAGAATCTCTGTAAACTATATATTTGTGTATTTTTTGTGTGCGTCTCTATAGTCTGATTTACTCTCTGTAAAGTATATATAATATGTTGAACATTATTAGTTATTGTTTAGAAAATATAATTGTTATTCTGTTCTTACTTCAGCGACAGCAGAAACAGAGGCAGCTCCTCTGCAGACTGCAAGACTTGCTGCTAGGCCCAAAAGCAGACGAGCAAACAACTTGTGAGGTGCTTGATTACTTCTTGCGACGGCTTAGCTCCTCCCAGGTGTCATCTCGTGTGCTAGCAATGAAGGTAAAGTAAGATTTTAAGTTATTTGTAGAGTTTACCAGTGGGTAACAGGTCTCGAGTGCTTCTTCTATCTCTATTCTAGCTATAAGCAAAGGTGTCCTATAACAGAGAGGAACCAGTGTACTTAAAAATCATAAAAATACTCCTATTAGGTTCTAAAAGCATTAAAAAATGTCCTTCAAGAATGGTGTCCCAATAAAATTTCCGCCACTTATGCCATTTCTCCTTGACAGTGAGAATTCCATTCTACCTTATTAGCCATTTTACAAGTTACAAATAGGAATGCTTTTCTTTTATATCTCTTGCATTTTGCTGAAAAGTTTTTCTCACTGCAAATGAGAATGGGTATAGGGTTGAGAATGTTTTAAATCTGGCTTCCTTGTACTTTCGTTAGAATGCCTTTACCTTTTCCAAGGAGAAACAAAAATATACACTTTAGAAAGTCACAAAAAATAAACCCAACCTTTGATTTTTTACCTTTATATGTCTCTATTCTTTAATACAGGCTTCCATTCTTTCTATTGAAACTGCTTTTGCACCTTCTGTATCAGTAGTGTGCATCCTTGTAAATGAATGAGCATCCATTAGACATAATTAGAGCAGAGACCAAGGTAAATACCAAATTCCTATTGTGTAGATACAAACCTTCTGTGTATTCAAGTGTAATCCACTGTCTCTTGAATACTTTGTGTTGTAAATATAAACACGTAGTGCTTTTAGTTGCATTGGGTAGTCTGCTGTTATTTTTGACAGGGAAAGAATATGCTTTTCGATGAAAGAGGTGTTGTAGAGAAGTGGGGCAAAGCAGGAGACATCAGTGTTAGGAACATTGGAGAAGGAGGGGCATCCCTGTATACCGATATCGGACTTTCTCTTGGTAGGGCTTATCTATGGTACTCACGGAAGGAGGCCTGCAAGACGCAGAGGAGAAAGACCATCACATGGATGAAGATTCAGGTGACTCTGAACTAATGCTGGGATATCAGTGGTTGCTGCGAGATTTACCCAAACTTCCACTTTTTGATAGTGTTAAAGGGACTACTGCTGTAGCTCTACAACAGGTATGTACAGAAACCTCCGCAATAAACTGTATTGTAACATTCAATTAATAAGCTTTACAAGTTAATTGATATAAATTGTGTATATGCTTCCATTTTATGGCAATTGTATTATGATTCAAGGCAGTGCTTTAATTTTGTTCTGATTTTATTTTTTTCATCAGGCTATTCACATGGAGACTGATTTGCACACTATTAGTGCCTACCTGGTATACCTTTCCCAACATGCTCCAATTGAGGACCAAGGACAGCACAATGACCTTGTTCTGGTGAGCCTGAAGCAATTCACATGTTAGAAAAGGGGTTGACAATCATTATGATCATATATATAATCACAAAAATATCTGGGAACTCACTGTTATCCTGGAAGTCATGAATATACACACATTTTTATTCCTTTATCCTTACAACCCCCCAAAAAAAACTGACAGCAGGTCTTGCGTGAAGTCACTTTCTCAATTACCACTAGACACTAAGAATAAGGGGAATTATATATGTGTGTGCACACTTCAGTGCTACTTAACTTCATTGTGAAGCCAGTTTAATTAGAAAGTGCTCTGGTTATCTCCAACTCCAAAATCATGTACATTATCACTGAATTGTAGTTGCCTGAAATGGTATATCCGTAACCCCCATGTTTTTCTGTGGGGACACTTCATCCGTTCAGTGTGAAAACAGCCAAAATTGGAGGTCTTCAGAAGGGGAGATATGCTGATTGAAGGGGATGTTTAGCCTGGACAGAAGTTGCTATAATATGAAAGTGTTAGGTTACAAAAATGTGTAAAAGTTTCAGCACTTCCCTTTTATTAGTACAAGAGCACTGCAGTTTAGGTGATAGAACTGCTTAGTACTCACCTGCAATTTGATTGTTATTGACCCTCTAAGTGGTATTGATAAGCTGAACTCGTCCTAAAAATGGAATTGCTCAATGGCAATGATGAACTCCGCTCATCATGAACACTTAGTGGGTAAATTGTTGTGGTAGCACTTTTTTTTTATTTAGTTATGGTGATCAGATCTCATTTCTACTTATTTTGAAAAATGATCTACCTCACCTGTTTTGTAGATACCTTATAATTTGTGTCTAGTGGGAAGAAGTAAATCACAATGAGGATCAGTGTTGTGTTATTGCTTCCTCTTCCTCTCCTGTACCTTCTGATCTTACATAGTAATTGAGGTTGAAAAAAGACTTTCAGTCCATCAAGTTCAGCCTTTTAAGATCTCTTCTAATTTGCAATATGCAGATTAGTTGTTAATTGATCGAGAGGGAGGCAAACAGAAAATCTTGCAAGATCAATGACATCATAATCTTGCGTGATCCAATTTTTCTATGTAATGGTGGAGAGGACAGAATGTACTGCAGAGAGGAAAGCCTATTCCTATATGTGAATCATATATTCATATATTTTATATATATTAATGACTTTCAAGAATGTATGTAGTTTTTTTAAATACTTTGTCACTTTATTCACCACTTAAAGGCTTAAGATGGGTCTTAATATTTTAACCCTTTCAGCTCAGCATTCATTGACAAAAAAATTAACTTAATATGGCTTCTTTAGCTTTCCTCAAACATGGACGATTAATAGGCAAATTGGACAATTTTTTTTAAATATAAAGTAAACTTAAGTTTAGGTGGAACTTGATCTTTAAAGGATTAAATGAAGTCATGTAGTATCATAACGTGTTATATCTGTCCTTTAGGATGTGGCCCGTCTGATTGTCGAACGCTCCACAATAGTGACTCACCTCTTCTCAAAGCTTTCATATAGCGCTGAGTCTGATGCTGTACTCACTGCTCTACTTTGCATCTTCTCGTGCTATGTGCGGCGTATGCGAAAGAGCAAGGAGGGTGAGGAGGTCTACAGCTGGGTATGTACAATGTAACCAAACAGTGTTTCTTTTCCTAAAATCATGTATACTGCGCAAAGTTCCAGGCAAATGGCGAGAGTAGCAGAAAAGTTGTATTTAACTGATTCCAACCTTTCAAGCATGTTTTAATAATTTATAGATAGACTATAACATAAGCATTGACATAACAAACATACATAAACTATAACATAAACATTGACAAGGCCCCAATTGCAGTATTTCAGGGTAAGGTAAACTTTAATTTAAAATCAGCTCTATATTTGTTGTTAACTTTTCCATCTTGATTCATCATTTATTAAGAAACTACCTTTATATCGCCAACATTACACATTTCTGCTATGTTCTACAATGCTTACCTATGAATTACAATATATATCACAGCAGTTGTTTCTACTGCATTGTTATAGTCCTTGGGTACCAGAACCGTCTTATGTATTTTTTGGCTTTCATGTTTGCATTTTTGTGGTTATTTTTTTTTAAATGTTTTTAAAAGAGGCAAAAAAAAATTGTTGTTGAAGAAAGTTGATTAAATGGTCTCTGAAAAACTGGCTATATATTATCTTTGCCATTTTCTCTGAAGTGAAACTTAACTTGAGATGTTTAACGTTGCTGGAGCTGCATTTACATCCATATGAGTAGCTCCCACATACTAATTAGCTGTTTTGATGTTCTAATTAGTATCATTTTTCTGTCCCTTTGGTGGTCCTCTAATGTTACCATGCAGATATATCCCTTCCACCACCATTATCAAGCATTCAGACCCAAAAAGGCATTGTTGTTGTTTAGTCATTCAGTTGTGTCCGACTCTGACCCTCTGGATTGGAGCATACCACGCACATCTTATGTCTGGTTGTGCTTATCCGTAAAGTTACTAGAGTTCCTAGGGTGATTTGTTGTGAGTTCCTTCTCCAGTGGGCTACGATTTGTCTGATCTCGCTGCTGCATAGTTAAGCTCACAGTTTCATTGAAGTACACAAGCCCATTCACCACGACAAGTCATCAATCCAGAAGGAGCAAATTAGCATACTGAGCTGCAAATTAGTCTACATGAGTCATGCTATCTATGTATTTCATTAAATATTTATTTGAAAACTGCTAGTACCATGATTGGCCCCTCTAATGCCGACATCTATTATGCCCATCAATTCTATTATTTTGTTTTTCTCTTCAAACACTTTTTTTTTATTTATTTTTTGTTGGTTATAAATTATTATGTTATAATTGTAGAGCACTTTGATTTTTTTTTTTTTCGATAAAAGCTCTTTATTATTATTATTCTTATTATTATATCTTGCAGTCCGAATCCCAGGATCAAGTATTCTTACGTTGGACCACTGGGGAAACTGCCACTATGCATATTCTGGTTGTCCATGCCATGGTCATTCTTCTGACTCTAGGACCTCCTCGAGGTTAGTTGCCGTGTATAATTGATAAAGTGTGCATGAATGCGTATAAATAGAAGAAATGGATGTATGCTTAGACACACAAGGCAATGAACTGAATGCCTCAGAGGCTTATCACTGATTAATGGCCATGATCTCTCATAAACAGACGATTTATGGGGTGGGGTCAGAAAAGCTGACTGAGAGCTCAAAATTGCAAGCTTTATTGTTAGTTTATTTTAGGAAATGCATTTTTTTTTAAATAAAAATTTAATTGATAAGCTACTATTTGTTATAAATGGTACCACCATATTTGGGAGCTCCACGGTGTCACTTTAAGTACAACATTATTATTCCTAAACTACATACTACTGAATTTGATATTTTGTTTTCTTGTATCTAACAGCGGAAAGTGATTTCTTCCCATTATTGGACATTTGGTTTCCTGAGAAGAAACCCCTACCCACAGCTTTCCTGGTTGACACTTCAGAAGAAGCCTTGTTACTTCCTGATTGGTTAAAGCTGCGAATGATCCGCTCTGAAGTTCCTCGTCTCGTTGATGCTGGTATGTAGCTGCTAATATCCATCAAGCATAGTAAATATTTTTATTTGCCTTTCTTAAAGGGACACTGCTGTCCCATTTGATTCTATAGCAAGCCAACAGGATATTTCCCCAGACCATTCACTAGAAGCTTAGGAAGTTGCAGGTATTCCACCAACATAAGAAAGAATGTGTTCTTAGAAAAATAAGTGGAAACATGTTTTATACTTAATAAACAAGGCAGGCTAAATGTTGATGATGTAAGATTAGTACATATTAAAAGATCACTTTGAAGTGATATCTCCTTTTTAAGACACACAGGGACGGTTACAGAGCATAGCAAGCAAGGGGTGCAAATATACTTGCATGCTGCTGATACTGAACCTAAGAGACAAATGGGGATTTCCTACCCAGAAATCTTACTTGAATAAACAAACTCCCCTCATTCCCTTCTCCTTATGCTCTTGAATCACATATATAGTTGTGAGCATACAAGTTGTTGCTAATGCTTGCGGGCTCGCGCAGCGAGCCGCGGCCCTCGTTTTGCGAGGGCCTCAGTTGCTGGCATGGAACGCCGAAGGCGCTCTTTGCCAGCAACTGCGACCCTTTGCAAACTTTACGTCGTAACGCAAACAAAATACGAGACGTTACGAGCAATTATGACCTTGCAAAAATCGTCCGCAACCCGCGGACATGAAAAAATGATAAACGCAATAAATACACACAACACTTACATAAAAAAGCTTACCTACAGCAAGAGGGAGCATCCAGGACCTCAAAAAATGAAGGTACACCTTAATTTTACTCTAAAGAAAAGAGTTTAGACACTAACAAATTCTCTAATGATAACTCCTCTTAGACGTCTTTTTTTCTAGAGAAAATAAGTTTAATTTGGTTAGTCTTTCTTCATAACTTAGCCCCTCCATTCCCCTTATAAGTTTTGTTGTCCTTCTCTGTACCTTTTCCAGCTCTAAAATGCAGAATTATATTTGCTTCCCTTGTCTGACTGCATATAAATAGTTTGCCAATTATCAAGTGTATTCTTCAAAAGAGCACATTTAAAATCTAGGCGTATGCTGGTCCTTTTGTAGGGGCTTCCAAAAGTTTCTATCACAGGTGCGTGTTTTAAGGGCCCCTGTAATGCTCCAGCTAAACAATATCCTTAGTTGAAAAAATGACATGTTCTTAGTGCAAATTGCATTTTTCTACCTGTGACTAGAGGTTGTGGGTCCTCCCACAGTACATAAGCTTGTGTAAATATATCATATCATAAAAGTGGCTTATTTTATTAACCAGTTATTACGAACCTTCCTCACAGCATGCATTTGAGTAGTAGGCTAAAAATTTAAATGGAGATACATACACTAATGTAACTGCCTCTAAACATATACGATCCTTGAATCTGGATTTATTTTTGTCAATATTTAAAAGCAATTTTTCCATTCTATCTTCACGAGAGCTGGCTTTAAATATGATATTTCAGTGTTGTTTAAAGATGATTAAATTCCTCTCCATAAACAAATGAAAAAAGTGCACCTATAACAGAATGTATTAATTGCTCATTATATTTTAAAGTACATGTCTGCCACTTATGTGAACCAATAACGTACCTCTTTTTGTAGCCTTACAAGATCTGGAGCCGCAGCAGCTGCTACTATTTGTTCAGTCTTTTGGAATCCCAGTGTCCAGTATGAGCAAGCTGCTGCAATACCTAGACCAAGCAGTATCTCATGAGCCTCAGTCACTGGAGCAAAACATCATGGACAAAAGTGAGTTGCTTTCTCATCTAATTTGTTAGAATCTGTTGTGATGCTGACAGCTCAGAACTACTCTGCTTAAATATGAAACCAAAATGATTTGGCTATTAAATCATAATCTTAGTTACTCAAAAATACATTGTTATTTCGCAAAAATTATATATGAATTGTATAATTACTGAGAAGCTTCCTTTTTTTTCAATAAAATATGAAAGTGAAAAAATACACTACTATTTGAGCAGAACTATGTAAAATTCAGCATGAAATGAGACTTGCTGATTCGGTAACCAGCATCCAGCCTGGACCAGCTAAATATGAATTGTCCCTCGAATTGAGAAGATTTAAAATGTAGGCTTCATGTCCCAAGTATTTAAAAATACATTAATGTAGTCCACCCTCAATAGCTATTTAATAAGCCTAAACTCTCATTTGAATCTTGCATATATGCAACAATAGAAACAAGATCTTAAGTTTACCCTAGAAATTAAACAATAGCATATAATTACCCCCTAACCAGCCACTCATACTAATTATAAAATGTAAAATCGATAAGAGAAGGTGCAGGATTTAATTTAAAATGTCTTAATTATGGGATCACTTATTGACAAGTTCCTATAATCACATTTTCTTTTATATACAATACACATTAGCTAAATGTGCGTCATTCTCTTAGTAAGTACATAAATAAATACATACAACAATATGAGACTATGTCTTGAATATGATGTACTGTCTCTAAATAATCTTCTTAAAGTAAAGTAACATTATCTAACCGCAAACTACCTACCCTAAACAACCAACTACTTTTTTTTATTACTGGACCTGGTAAAGTGTGTACAATTTCCCAACCTGTAATTGAAAACCTATAGCACTTTCACATCTGTGTTTCTTTTACAGATTACATGGCTCATCTAGTGGAGGTTCAGCATGAGAGAGGAGCTACTGGAGGACAGACCTTCCATTCCTTGTTGACCGCTTCAATCCCTAACAGACGAGGTATTATACTTTTCTTGTTTAACTATATAGTTCTAGCAATCATGGTTGCTGATGAACTTCTTTCCAAACCATGTTATTATGGCCTTTAGATAAAAGAAAATATACACAAAATTTTCTCTATCATTATATGTATCTATGCTTCTTTATACATGTATACAAGTAAATAATTTAAAAATTAAATAACTTTGCTTACAATATAGAATTCTAAGTTACCTTACTCATGTGTTTAGTGCCAACTGTAAAAACGTATCTGAAAATGCATACATTTATGGTATTCATTTTTTATTGATTTATATTTTTACTTTTTAATCTATTGTTTTGCATTTTAAAATAAATAAAATGCATGTGGAAATTGATCTGCTATATACCCAGGTGTAGCCTGGGAGTTGTGCGAGGGTCTCTCTCCCACCTTTCATAAGCTTTTCTGATCCGCCTCTTCCTTGCATATCTCAGTTCTCTTTTGGGTCCGTGCTTGGAGGGTGTTCCTCAGCAATTCCTTGTCTTTTGTTTTTTTTTCATCAAGCCCTACACTGCAGACTTGGGCCCCCATCTACTAAGCAGTGTCCTTGCCCATGTACAAGGTAACACCCTTTTTCCCCCTACCACAACTATCTATCTGGCCCTCTAAACAGGCTAGATTTAGGTAGCATTGGCCCTATAAGCAGTGTCCTTGTTCACGTCCAAGGTAACTCCTTTTTTCCTTATGATGACTATCTGGCCCTCTAAGCATTCTAGGTTTACTTGGCTTTGGCAAATATGTCAGCTACCCTTTGCCACAATAGAGGGACCCGACCACAATGTTAAACTAACGGTTCTACTTTGCAATACTGACAGAAGACTACAATTGCCACAATGCTGTGTTGGTGCAATTGTCTTCAGGAACTAAAGATGTATACAATTAAACTTCCCACAAGAATTGTAGAGCGATATTAAAAAAGATTCACACTGAACTTACATAGTGAAATGACTGCATGTAAAGCAAACTGTGAAGATATATTCACAAGTAGTATAAAATAATCCTAAATTATGAAAAGACAAAAACTTCACCCACTTAGGGTAAGGGGGATTTAGAAATAATCTTGATATTATATTTCATTTCCCTTTAATAAGCCTTCAGATGTTGACTCATTACGGTATTTCATATTTTAAAGACTTCAAAACTTTGAACTTAACTTGCTTCTGTGGAAGCAGCTCAACACTTGTATCCTGCTTTTTATAGATAGCACTGATGTTGTGAAGCCGAAAACCTCCACTGAAACACCCCAGAGTCAAATACGAGCAAGAGCAATAACCCAGATCCCTGTCTTGGGTCCAGAGGATGATTTGGCTTCAATGTTCCTACAGGTGAGAGAGCTAAAACAAATCTCTTGAATAACCATAAAATAAAATGGTTACATTGACTATTTTATTTTTAGAGCTATCTGTACTTATTTATGAGTGTAAGAGCCAAGTTTTGTGTTTTAGAATCACTCTAGTTTAGGAAAACCTTCACATTAACAGTATTAGCAGCAACAAGAACATTTCTATAGAGAAAATCTTAAGTTTAGAAGACTGTGCTTTTGAGTAGAGGCTGACATGTTTGTTATCCTTTCTACCTTTCTATTAGGTACAAGAGGGGACAGAGAAGCAGAATTGCAGTTTTTAGCGCAATTACCTTATACTGAGCATGTGTAGGGGAGAAGGATAGGTGTCATAGTAAATTCTGAAGTCACTTAAGTGAGAGCAAAAATGATTCTGAATATTTGACCAGATCCGATTCATGTTTTATTCTTATAAGATTAGTTAATAAAGTTAAATACATAGTTAGAAAAAATGGTTAAAATGTATGCAGGTGTTTGATTTGAAACTGAAGGGTGGAAGATTCAGGTGTAATTTGTGTAAGCACTAAATTCCAGAAAGTGTAGTGGATAAGTAGATTAGGCTTCTAGTTGTAGTTCAGTATTGCCTGAATGTATATGGCGAGCATAATGATTCATTCTGTAATACTAAATTGGAGAATTGTAAGAAAACTCAAATGGTTCTTTTATGCTATCAAAGTCTGTTTCTCTTCTGCTGAAAATGCTTTTTTTTTTTTACGAGTGTAGGGGAAAAAATAATAATAAATATGTGTGTGTGTGTACACAGCATATTCTATCCTTTTATTAATGAAGAGCTAAAATACCCACAGTCATATACAAGATTGAATGCATTTAGAACAATGTTATAGATCCTCATCACTCAAACATGTGGCCCTCAAACCAGTTCTTCTGCACATTTGCAGAACTTGCAGTGGCCATTTGGAATATAAAACTTTATAATTTTAATATACTATGCTGTATATTTTGCATGATATACTTTGCAATTTTTGCTTTATTGATTCATACTTTATTTTTTTTAAACATTGTGGTGTAATGTGTTAGGAACATTGATGTTTCATATCTTACTCCTTTATTCACAGTGTTTATGTACATTCTTTTTCTTTCTAGCTTTTCCCTTTGAACCCAGATCCCCGATGGCAGAACACCAATCCCAGGCCAATTTCACTGGCACTGCAGCAAGCTCTGGGACAGGAACTAGCCCGTATTCGACAGGGTAACACCCAGCTGACAGGGATTGCAGTGCGCCTTCTCCAGGCGGTAGCAGCTTTGCTGAGCTCTCCCCACAGTGGGGCTTTGGTCTTGGCAATGCACCGGAATCACTTTATCTCCTGTCCACTCATAAGACAGCTCTATCAGTACCAGGTAAATTTGGATAATGGCCAGTTGCTACCTAAGTTTGTTTTGTATCTAAATTCTGCTAACTGAACTGGTCAAGTGTACTATGAATATAACAGCTATTAATTTATCTGTAAAAGCTGTACAACAAAGCTAAGCAGTTTGTAAAAATGAGAGGAGCCAAATCGGTTCTCTATATTGATCTTTGCTACTACTTATGAAAACTGTAAATAAAAGGTCAGAGAACACAAGGTCAGTGAATCTAAGAACAAACACATGTTACAAGGTTTGTTTTATAGACTTGATAAACTTACTCAGAGAGCAGTACTCTTTATCTCACTTGTACCCCATATCAGTCTGATCTCTCTGCCCCGAATTGCCAGGCAATTGTTCTCTGAACGGGAGAAATTGCAAACCCGAAACATATTTTTCATCCTGTTAGGCCTTATAAGTGAGATTTAACTGATCTCTCTAAGGCACAGTGAGCAAGGAATCCACATCTTGATCAGCTAAGTTTTTCTTTTAAGAACTAATTTATCTGCATATGTAGGATTATTGTTTGCTTTTCTTTAGATTTTTATTTAGAAGAAGTTAAAGCATAAATTAGAAATAGTCCCTGGATAAATATAATTTAATAAATAAGTTAAAAATCCAAGACAATCTTCTATATCTGTAATATGAATGCACCCACTGTGTGCTCCAATCTGTTGAACCAAGAAGACGGGTGCATGTATATTACAACTTTTCATCAATGATGTTAGAAGATGAGTGTTTATAATCCACTTTAATATCTCTTTATAGCGTTGCGTCCCTCAAGATACTGCATTCTCATCACTCTTCTTCAAAGTCCTCATGCAGATGTTACAGTGGTTGGACAGCCCTGGTGTTGAGGAAGGTCCACTTCGTGCCCAGCTTACATCTTTTGCTGCTCAATATTCTTCAAAGCACAGAATCAGTGATGGTAGGATGAATGAAGTTGATGCAAATATTGGCATGATCAAATTACATCTACCTTACGCTATGACAGTAGGGTGCTGTTTTGTGTAAAATAACCATATCACATATATAGTTGTGAGCGTACGAGTCGTTGCTCACGCTTGCGGGCTCGCGTAGCGAGCCCGCGGCCCTCGCGTAGCGAGCCGCGGCCCTCGCGAAGCGAGCCGTGGCCCTCGCGTAGCGAGGTCACTGGGCAAGGGCCTCAGTTGCTGGCATGGAGCGCCGAAGGCGCTCCATGCCAGCAACTGAGGCCCCTCGCGAAGCGAGGGCCTCAGTTGCTGGCAAGGTCACTGGGCACGGGCCTCAGTTGCTGGCATGGAGCGCCGAAGGCGCTCCATGTCAGCAACTGAGGCCCCTCGCGAAGCGAGGGACTCAGTTGCTGGCGAGGTCACTGGGCAAGGGCCTCAAACCCTCGCAAACTTCACGTCGCTACTCAAAAAACACGACACACAAATTACGACACTCGCTAAATTTTACGAGGAACGCAAACAACCTACGAAACACGTTACCACACATTACGACCTCGCAAACATCGGACGCAACACGCCGACATACAAACATTTAAAACACAATACATACACACAGCACATACATAAAAACCTTACCTACACCAAGAGGGAGCACCCAGGACCTCAAAAATGCAACTTACACCTCGATTTTACTCGAAATAAAAGACTTTTGAGACTAAAAAAAAATCTAAGCGACAGAAAAAATGGCTGCCGAACAAAACGAAAACGAGGCTACACCACTCTAAACTCGCAAAACACCACAACAAACTCGCAAAACACCACAAGAAACTCGCAAAACGACACAAACCACCTACGGATATTCATACCACACAGTGCACACATTCAGCATGCTTACACAGCAGCTCCACACCACTAATGCTGCAGCAACATCAAAACAGATTGCCAGCTCTTCAACACAATGCTTCAAAATAGGTAAAGTATATTCATTTATTATTTTAAATTACATATTTCAGTAGGACACACAAAACAACATTAGCTACCTTACAATTCCATTGCCGTCATTTTTTGACGGGCAATTCGCTAGTATAACAATAATAAGCATAATAATAAAAAAGAAACCCTTTTTTACATTGATGAACACATCTACACATAGTAAAGGATCATTGTATAATGAAAGAATATATGTTTGAAGATTTTTTGAGTAAAAGCATAGTTAGATAAAAATGCAAGGGGTGGAGAGAGAAGCGCACCTTGTCTGAGTGCAGATCAATCGGACCACAAAATGTACTGTAACAATAAGGTATAAAGAAACAGTATCACACTCACATTTTGTAACTTCAATAACATGAATTATATGCAACACATGCATAGTTAGGCAGG
The DNA here is from genome assembly GCA_027410445.1 of Discoglossus pictus. Taxonomy (NCBI): domain Eukaryota; kingdom Metazoa; phylum Chordata; class Amphibia; order Anura; family Alytidae; genus Discoglossus; species Discoglossus pictus. Next base: position 57,800,979 of record CM050172.1, on the reverse strand, counting down.
AAAAATGTCACAGAGTTCGTTTTTAATTAGAAAATATATATTTTGGTGCCTCCTCTGGGCCCTAGAGATATCCAGTATACTTTTAATGAAGGTCGCAAGGATGAAGGGTGTTTGCTTTTTTTTCAGGAGCAGGGATTGCAGTTATACATAAAAGCTGCCTCTTGCGTATGTGTGGGGGAAGGGGGCAGGTGTCACATAATATCTCCAATCATTTAACAGATCCCTCACACATCTCCTTCCAACTCCAACACACCTGGCTCCAAGCTTTCAGGAACTTCTCAAGTCAAACAAGATGAAAACGGCTGTATATAGTTGACTGATCTTTTTAAAGGCTTTTCATTGTTGGGATCTGTTAATATGAAAAGAAAGTGCTCTAACAGATTAGGTACAGAAAATGATTAATTTAATCAAAAAATTAACAGGTGCTGTAAAAACTTAGCTTCTGATTCAAAAGCCCCTGTTAAGACAGGTTCAATACTAAGATTTACATCTCATAGCGCAGGTATAATCAGTATATGTAAAGAGGCTCCAAACAATGTTCTCTCATTTCTTTTGCAACACATATGAGGTAACCGAAGACCTGTAAAAACTGAATGGGTGGACTGTTAAGCTAAAAAGCCCCTATATTTACTAATTCCCTATGAGAATGTCTTCTTCTTTGATATGCACTCAATTTTAACTAGATATAAAGATCCAAATATGAAAAAGGAGACTTGACCAGAGTTGTGTCTTAGTGAGTGCTGTTAGCATGCTAATGTAATTGAGCCACAAGAAATCTATCCCAATCCAGTGAAATAACTCATAATGTTTTATGCAGTGTTAGTCCACTTATTATATTTATGATATTGTAGTTACTTATTTTATAGCCATTACACAAATATGTACGCACATATCTACACATTCTAATGTTGTTACAGTTCGCGGTGGATTTTTACACTTGTCGGAAGCATTGGCCTTGTGTCGTCCACCTGATGTGATAAATTCCACATTACGAGCCATCATTACTACTCTAAAATCTGGGGATAAGTGTAATGTGGAACCTGAATTGATCAGCAAAGGTGAGTCCTGTTTTACAGTTTGCTTTGGTCCCATAACATTAGTTACTCTTCATGTTTTGTATACAAAGTAATTGTTTTGAATATTCATATGTACATTTGTTTTAACAAGTGATCAGATACATGTCTCACTTCAAGAGCCTTTGGCTTACAAAAGGACTTTATGTAATCTTTATACTATTTGTTGGACTCAAATCTGTATGGTTATTGGATACTGGTTTGTTTTGGAGCACTCAAAGCATTATAATAAATAAAAAAAAGATGCAACAAACCATAAATGCTTCTAGTCTCCCTTTTAACTTTGAAATAACTAAATCACAATTACTAATTCAGCTGCAAAGGTGAATCATATTAGGTTGATAGCCAATTAGCAATATGTGTCGACTATAGGAGAGGTTTGGCAATTAGGACTTTGGATATTTGGGCTTCCAGAGCAACATGAGGCAAGTAACCAAGCCAATGGCTGAAATTGCAGGTGTACTGTATCTGTCACAAAAACTGCTGAATTGAATCAGAACCTCTAACCCAGTATCAATAAAAACTGTCTGTTATGAATTTCAAAATGCTGGAATTTATGGCAGGGCTGGCATTAGGAACTGATTGTATCCAAGGCCAACAGACAAAAAGGAATAACCTGATGTAATGAGCGCAAAACCTGGACCCATTATCAGTGGAAAACAGTCATCTTTCACCCTATTTTATACTTCTGGAAGGGTTTATGTTTGGAGAAAGACTGCATTAAAGCCATTATGTCTTTTGACAACTGTTGAACATGGGAGGGGATCAGTAATTATATGGGCCATCATCTTTTGGGAATCATTAGATCCATTAATTGCTCTGCATGTTCCTGTATAATGGCCATGTTATATGAGGCTATTTTCTAGGACCAGGTGCACTCTATGGAGCAAAAATCTGATACCTCATGATGCCCCCATACACACTGCTAATAAGTTCATCAGTGGTTTCATGCACACTGGGACTAACTCAAATCATTTCAAAGACTGGCAGCAGATTAGTCTATTCCATTTTCCCCAGGTCCTAGTATTTCTGGGCACCATTTTTGTGTTAATGTGACACTTTCTGTGTACGATTAACTGCAAACAGCTCAAATTATAAACCCTGCTTTTCTCTTTCCATTTTCAGTTCTTAAAGGCCTCATTGAAGCTAAATCACCTAATATAGAAGAGTTTTTGACAGTCTTATTCTCGGTAACCATAGAAACAACATCCAAATTTACTGCATCTGGCCCTGTTGGAATAGTAAGCTCTTTACTACTGCAAGAGAGAGAAGAGGTACCAGTGAAGAAAGGAAACGAGACCTGCAGGTGAGTCCTTCCCAACCTGTGCTGGTGTTGTATAATAATTGAAACTAAATAATCTGTGCAAATGTTTTGTGCTCTGTAACGGACAACACATATTCAGAATCCCGGTTTGCACTATCATTAACTATACATTTTGGTATCCTCTTACATTCCTAGCCCAGGTGTGTTTGATAGCGGTCATGTCCATGCACGCTGTCTAATCTGCATGAAATCTGCAGTACATTTGTGCTGATTTCTTATTTAATATTTAAATATGGATACATAAAACAGCTATGCTTCGTCACTTCTATTGTTTCTCTACATACGCAAGGAAAAAGCCACAGGCAAACTTTTGATGAGAAATATTAAATGAGGTTCCCTCTGCTGTTAGTTAGACATGGTACTTTATTAAAAGATGTGTGTCTGTGAGAAGAGTGGAGGCAGTTCTGCAAAAGTATGTTTTTTCAGTTCACCATGCTACTGATCATGTCCAGTGGAGGTGGGTAGGTGTCAAATAGAAGCTGGACTCATGCTATGAGTTAACAAATAGCCCTTTCATCTCCATCCACTGCTAAATTGAAAAGCACACACTTCAAAGATATAAAGAAGTGCTTTGAACCTGCACATGGAACACTTTGTACGTAAGTAGAGTTTGCTAAAGTTAAAGGGACATGGAAGGTTTCTGGGTTTCACTAGGAATATACCAATGTATCCCTTTATTTTTCTTCAATTGTTTAATAAGAAATTAAAATCCCTTTTTTTTTGCCTAAAGTCTTACAAAACTGCCCCTCACTTTTTAGGCAGTAAAAAAAAACACTAAATAAAATACATAAAAGTGTGTGTGTGTGTATATATTTTTTCTTTTCTTTTCTTTTTGCCTACATAACTGTTAATGTTGCGAGTTTCTGTTTCATACTTCACTATCATGATGCTTGTTTTATTAAACTTTATTAAACTTTTAATTAATAGCATTAATAGCTAAAGTTGCTTCCTTATAATAAATGTATAATGGCTTAATTTATTTGAGTACATTTCGTCAATTTTTCATCTGCTTTTGTACAAATCTATTTGAGAGAGTACACTGAATACAGTATATTTCTGATATTCCTTTTCCAGCTCTGAAACAGCCCGTTCAAGTCCTTCTTCTGGTCTGCTCATTGATTGGTTGGATTTGCTAGACCCTGAAGTTATTAGCAGCTGTCCGGACCTACAGCAGAGACTGTTATTTTCCTGCAACAAGGTACGATGTGTAGCTAAATTCCAGTCAAGGAGGGGATATATATATATATATATATATATATATATATATATATATATATATATATATATATATATATATATGTGTATATATATATATATATATATATATATATATATGTGTATATATATATATATATATATATATATAGTGAAAATTTTAAAGCACTAGAAAACCATGTCTAGTTCAAGACTCTGTATCTCCAAAGGGAGATATGAAAAAAAAAAAGAAGAAAATTAAAACTTTGTCTAACTCTCCACATAATAAAGCAGGAAAATGTTGTACATCATGTTCTTAAACTAGAAAAAAATACATTGTGATGCCTCTGCAGGTGGACATTGTGTTTGAGACGGCATCTACATTTATTTGGAGCTATTATTGCAGAGAATGATGCAAAGCATCCTGCTTCTGGACCAGTGGATGTGGAATGGATGTGGTTTATTTCCATCTTACCCAGTTTTCTTAAAAATGCAGTTTTCTGCTCCCTCCTTTCCCTGTCTTCACTGACACACCCTCATACTTCAACTTTGAGAAAGTGATGTAACAAACACAAAATGGATTCCTGTACTCATAAACAGTCTTCAGATTTTCACAAAAAATGCTTTATACCACGGCTTATCCAGCTACTAATATTGTTAATTATGTTAAATACTTGACAAACAAGTTCCTTTTTATTGAGCTCCAGTTGTCCTTTTAATTATTTGGAAACAATTCAAAGTAGGATGGCTAAAATGGTGCATAGTCTAAAAGACAAAACTTAGAAGGAAAGGCTTCATCGTGTTAATATGTAAATCTTAAAGGATAGAAGGAGAGTGGTGATATGAATATATCAGAGGATTTAATAATGTTCAGTAGATGATGCTAGGTCATGATTTGAAGCTGAATTGTAGAAGACTCAGAGCTAATATGGGAAAATACTACTTTACAGAAAGAGTAGTAAGTCCAGCAGCTTTCCAGCAGATGTGGCAAAGATTAATACAGTGAATTCATGCATTCCTGAGATAACCATAAGGTCTTTCTGTTTAATTTGGCGAAAACATTAGAGTTGTCATTATGTGTTTATCAATTAACTTACTGTTTTATTGCCTTTTTAGCAAATTAAAATTTCTTGAAATTCAGTTTGCCACTGCATAGCAACTTTTTAAGCCAAAAGTTTTAGGTAGCAGGGCCAGAGGAGATGAGCCCTTTGTAGTATATCTGCTGTCAAATGCACACATTTTGTTAACATAGTCAGTGTTTCTCAGATAATTGACATGATTCCCAATACATTTGAAGAACAGATTAAAAGTTATTTATTTTCTAATATAATTCTTTCATGGTTTTACATGTTAGTTTGCAGTGGATTTTACCGTAACATTTAATCTCCCAGAAAATCGTGTTTTTAATGTGAAGCACTATATTTTTTATTGTATTGTCTAACTGTTGTTGCTAATCCTATCTTCTCAAGGAGAAGGACTCCTCAGGATCACAAAATTCTTCTTTCCGACCATATCTTCTTGCTCTCCTGACTCATCAGACCAACTGGACCACATTACACCAGTGTATTAGTATTCTGCTCAGCAAACGGCAAGATCAAAGGTGAGAGATTAAATATATAATGTACATGTTTAGGACAGGATAGAGGGGAATTTTATCAACCGTGGAAAAAAAATTTTTTTTCTCTGTTGCAGAAGTTATTTGTGTTTTTCTTTTTTTCAAATGAAATTACCACTGCATAAAATTTTTTTTTTTGAAGAATACGGTTTGTGTTGGCATATAACATAAAATGAGACTTGAGCTGGACTCTCTCTGGACTCCATTTGCATCTGAACAAGCCCTACATTCCTCCTTTGATGTGAGTCACTCTAGGAGGGTAAATTATGGGAACATATGTACCACTGAGCTGCTTCTGGGCTCACCTGGAGGAACTGTGCGCCAGAACACCCCTCCATAATTTACATGGAAGCCTCTTAGACTGACTCCACAACAAAGGAGGAATGTAATACTTGATGAGAGCTGCATTACATGAAATAAATATAAAACATTTTAAAAACACGTAAGTCTAAAACATTGTCTTCTAAATGCATGAATACAGTGTCCCTTTTAGTTCCCCTGTGCATCTTGTCCTTTGCCATGTAAGATTTCATTATTTTCAAAGATTGACATTCGTACAATGGGACTACATACAAGTGAGCTTGTCCTGGTATACAATATATTTTGTTATAATATTCCCTCTCAAGAGGGAAAGCCAAGTTTACAATTATGGTATAATTTAAAACTATAGGTAGTAACAATAACTTTCTAAACTTAATATTAATAAGCAAAACTTTTTAATTTCCTTTGAAGTTTGTCATTAATATTCATCAATCAGCCTTTCAAACCTACCCAGTAAGCAGAAGCTGTTAGCTATGTAATGATTGCTCATAATTACAAGTTACTCTGTGGAATCTGCATCGTTTGGCTTTATATCAGTAGTGGGCAACAGGTGGTCTGAGGGCTGCATGTGGTCCTCCAGCACTTCCCATGCACCTGTTCTCTGGAGTGCCCCTCTTAAACAACGCACAGTCCATTGTACCTCTCTAAAACTTGCACATCATACCAGATTGTTCCCCTGGATACTTTCATTATCTCTACTCCTCTTACCAATTAATTCCTTCCCAATAGTCATTTTACAATTGTGGATACATTTTAAGCACTGGGGGCCACATGAGGCCCATCAGGTGAAATAGGTTTCCAGTCCTTACTTTAGACTGAAAACGGTAAGTTTGCTTCTGCAGATATTTTAATACGTACGTATAGAAAACCGTTTTGACAAATCTGAGGGAAAAATGATGTAAAAGTAGATTTGCCATGTTTAAAAGGATGTTTGCTTCTGGAATAAAATGGCCGGGGCTTCAAAGCTAAAAGTAACTATGTTTCAAGGGATGTTGAGTTTTCAAATCTGCTTTACTTAAAACCAGTGGGATTTGGTATCCACTTCAAATAATTTCTAATTAAAACGATCGAGACAACTCCATTTAAAAGCATAAATTGTATCTAGCACAATGCAATTCATAATGTAAATTATATGATTTATGTATTATTATTATTTTTTTTACCCATAGGTTGTCTCTAGGATGCTCCATGTGTTTACCCTTATCATTCCTCACAGCATGACGCAATGTAAAATGAGCAATCTGCAAGCCATGATTCTCCTTATTGTATTTACTCATTTAAAGCTCAGAAAAGCAAATTGGCTGGTTGTTGATTCACACAGTCATATGGTGTAGGGACCTGCAGTATTTGCTTTAGAAGATGCAATATGGAGATTTACAGGCGATCAACACAGTGATTCTATGCAGAAAGATGGAGAGACACCTAATAAGACTTTATTTATGCTAGATAAAAATATACATTTATAGTGAAATTACTTGTTTTTGCTTAATCTTTCAGGTTTGATCCATCAGCTTCTCTGGATTTCTTGTGGGCATGTATACATATTCCTCGGATTTGGCAAGGAAGGGACCAGCGTACTCCACAGGTACTGATTATAAGGCTTTCATTTTGCATGTTTTTTGCTATGACGTGGATTGCAGTTTAGGAGTAACTAGAATTTGTATATTTCAGAAACGGCGAGATGAATTTGTGCTACATTTGAAACCATCTGAACTCATTAGTCTTGTCGACCTCATCATCGCAGAGTCTGAAACTCGCAGCCAGGGAACCGAGGAATCCTCCTGCCCACTAATCCAGACACGCTTGCCATTACTACTTAATTGTTGCCATGAGAACCAAGAAAGTATCAAAAAAGTTATGGAACACTTGACCAACTGTATAAAGCAATGGGGAAACAGGTGAGGTGGTAGATAATTTATTGTAGAACAATCAAACAAAGAAAATAATTTTAAATGTCTATTTTTTTGTGCTATTGGAATGGTTCAGCTTTAATAATTTTTAAGTAATAAGAATCAGTGTAAATTAATTCTCACTTTATTGTGATCTTAAAAAAAGCAGTTGATCTCTTGTGTGAAAACTTTAAAATAGCTGGGGTGTTTTTGTTTGTGTTTTTACTTTACATTTTTAGACTGGAGCTCTTGTCAGTTACTCTTTACAAATATTGGGTTTTTAACTAATTCACCTACACTTTGCCACCAAAACTGTGCAGCAATCTGACACCTGCAAGTATTTGAGCTCCACACTTTGCCATAGATTGGAAAAGATGGGGGGATCTTCAGACTACAGATATTTGTAAAATAAGCTATATATTAAGTTTAGTTTTTTAAATCAAAATGAACACTTAAATCACAATAAACTGGAATATTGTTTATACTAACCTTTATTATTTAAATGCTGTTAATATGGACTATTGCATTGTCTCTTCAATAGTAAAACAAGTACTGTATAGGTAATTTATATATATATATATATATATATATATATATATATCACATATATAGTTCTCAGCAATACAGGTAGTTGCTAACGCTTGCGGGCTCGCGACCCCTTACGACTTTTGGCCCGCAAATGGAGCCGCATTTGCGGAGGTGGAGGCTCCCACATCGGCTGCAATGAACTAAAGGCTCATTGCAGGCCGCAAAAACAGACCCTCGCATAGGAGGGGCTGCATTTGCGGAGGTGTAGGCTCTATGGCGCCTCATAAATGGTTACAAACCGCCACAGAAGCGGGACTTTAAAAAAATCAAACAAAAAAAAACATGCAATGACTAAATACGGACATACACCAAAAAAATACGAGCCGCGGGACTTGGAAGAAAAAAAAACACGGACTCGCAAAAATACGACCTTAATGGCTGACCCGCGCACAACAAAAAACTTTAAAAAAAAAAAACACACAAAAATTAAATAAAAACCTTACCCACAGCAAGGGGGGACACTCAGGACGTCTGGAAGTCAGGTTACACCTCAATTTCAGGCCAACTTACAGAGTTTAGACACTCGAAAATCCCCTCAGCAAGAGAAAAAATGGCTGCTCAAAAAAACGAAAACGAGGCTAAAGCCGCAGAACACCACCAAGCACATACAACTTTTACAAAAATCTGTGCGAGGTACAACATACGCTATTAGCAAGGGCGCAAAATCATTCACACCCGCGTACCACATACACAATCAACGCCATTTTACAACACTAACTTACAGAATGCAGAAGTACACAGCTACACAAATGGTTTCCCCTTGCGCACGCAGCCTATTTACACTACACATTGCTGACACTTACACCTCAGCTCCACACTGCAAATCTACATTTTATGCTGCAGGAACATCAAAACAGATTGTTAGCTCTTCAGCACATTGCTTGCTGCATATATTAATTACAAATAGGTAAAATATATTAATTTATGATTTCAATAATTAGTTAATTATCAAAAAAAAAATATACAAAAAAAAAAAAAAAACACACCACGGTATCACAATAAACGACAAAGACCTTCACCGCGCCCCTCACAAGAAGTGCCAACGGTGCTCATAGGACACAAAGTACACCAGGGGAGAGGCTTGCAATAAGCGCCAAAAGGAGATCAGCGTGGACCTTACAATAAGCGCAAAAGCACCTCTGATAACAAAAAATACACCAACCGAGAGGCTCGCAATGAGCGCCGAACTATCTCGGACGATCAAAAAACTTACTCTCTGTGGCAATCAGCATTACCTGCCTTACAATTTCATTGACGTCATTTTTTGACGGGCAAGTCGCTGGTATATGTGTGTGTGTGTGTGTGTGTGTGTGTGTATATATATATATATATATATATATATATATATATATATATATATATATATATATATATATATATATATATATATGTATATGTATATATGTGTGTGTGTGTTTTCTTTGTTCTACTTTTAGCAAACCATATTACATGGGCGGAATCACTTGTTAGCGCATTACATCTTGTGTTACCAGAAACTCTCATTTGAACAGTTGGGTGTCAGAACCTGATAACTCCTGTGCCCATTCCACCTACACATTGTGATCCATGTGTACACTTTTGCAGGAATCTTAATGATTTTTAGTTACTTTAGTATGTTAGAAAAGTACCATCTAAGATTTTTTTTTTTTTGTGTTTTAACTATGTTTTTTATCATATAAAATGTACACTTCACCTATTTTTAAAAACCCAACAAACTAAAAGCTCTCAAGCTTCTTGAACTTACCTCTTTCTCCTGATGTGCTCCCCTACATGCTGCCATCTTTCACATCTGTATCATGATGCACAGCATTGTGGGAGGCACAGCCACACCCACAGTGGTGGGGAATCGCAACTCCTGTGTCAATTTATATTGATGGGATTTCCACAGTAAACTATGAAGAGAAAATGCAGAGATGTAATCCCTTATTGTATACCATAAAGATGTTATTGATATATATATATATATATATATATATATATATATATATATATATATATACATACATACATACATACATACATACATACATACATACATACATACATACATACATACATATATACTGACATAATTAAGAATGAAAGTAAGGAATTATAGGAATATATGTTGTTGAATATAACATCTTCTATAACTCCTCACACTGAGATGAATAAGTTTATAATAATAATAGTAATAATGCACAGCATATATCAAATATTATCATTTATACCTCACACTTTAGTTTTTTCTACGTTGGAAAAAAGCAAACCAGGTCAGTATGATCTCTCTATTCAGCTTCAGACACTGCCATGTAAACAGAGTTTCTATCTGCACAATGGGAATATGACAACTAAAATTGTCAGTGCTTTTAACAGGACTAATGACAAGAATATGGACTCTGCTCTAAAAATGATTATGCATACACTTTGTAGAGGTTGTGTTTTTTTTGCTTTGGCCATGATCAAATGTAGTAAATTAAAATACAATCTAGAAAGAAAAGCTATCCCTTTAATAGATACTAATCAGAGTGTTGAAAAGCTCATGGAATTCTCCAAAAGAGATTTTTATAATGTACACTATATAATGGTAATTGATAAAAATGTTATCCAACTCTTTCTCTCTGCTTTATAATACAAAGCGCCTTTTTGTGTGTTGATACTCTGGTTCACAAACTTGCTATTAGATTGTCTTAGGACTTTCCAGTTAAGCAAACACATTTGTTAGCTGATCCTTCCAATAGATTTTCTGACTTTAAGTGGTGCATCTGAAAGGTCAGCCTAAATCCTCTAATGCAGTGTTTATCCGTCTAGTTCTTTAGGGAAGCAGTGCCGGGACTTTCTTCTGCAGCTGTATCTTCAGCTACCAGAACTGATTGCTCCAGTACCTGAAATCTTGTTGAACAGCGAGGGAGCTACAGACAGCAGTACCTGCAAGGTATGTATCACTAGTTTCCTCTAAGACACCCGAGGCAGAAAAACAGAGCTTGTGAAGTGTATGAACCTGGATTAATAAACAACACATTTTGGTGAATGTTTATTTTTTTTATTTTGCTCCTTTACTGTTTTTTATTTGTGACTTTTGATGCTAAATCACTGCAAAGCTTAGACTGCTTGGTATTATCATGCGTACAACTTACATAGGTCCCTTCGACTCACACCACAGAGTTTGCAAAATAGGGTATAATTTAAACTGATTGGGAATTACCAGTACTTTATCAACTAAATGTTATATAAAAAATATTTTTTAATAAATAAACTCACAATGAAGTTTGCCATTCTAAGCTGTCATCCTTTGTGATCCACCCATGAAACAAGTCTTTTTTTGTTGTTTTCTTAATGAGAGATAATTGACAATGATTGATATGTCCTTGAAGCAGTTAATCCGTTGTTTGATTGTATTCGCCTACACATTAAGCTTGAGTAGTCTCTTTCTGCAGTGAAGACAAAATGAACCATTGCATCATGGTCTTAACAGTAATTGAAAATCAATGTCTTTCATTAACATAGATAAAAATATTTTTGTAGGTGGATCAGAAAGGCTGCCAGTTCAAAATGGCAAACTTCAACCATAGTAGGAAAATATATTTTTAATAACATTCAATTGATAAAATACTTGTAATTATAGTATTACATTTTACCATATTGGGAACCTACACTGAGTGTTTTGTTTATGTATATTTGTGAGACTGTGAATGTAACTTGACTGATTTATTTTAATATTAAATATTTGTTTGTTTCTCCTCTCTTATACTTGTCAGATGGATGCACTTGTTCACCGGTTCATTACACTACTGGCTGATACCAGTGACTCTAAAGAAAGTCGTATGTCTGATGCCAATATGGCTTGTCGGAAGCTTTCTGTGGCACATCCTATCCTCTTGCTAAGGTAACAGTTCTTGTGCTTTTGATACAATCCACTTTACACCATGCGTCACTTTGACATTAAACACATATGCGTTCGTATTCAACAGTTGATACAAGCAAAGTAAATTAAGTATATTCCTAGAAAATGTAACGGCAAAACCTATTCTGTTTTTATTATGGTGCACAATTTTATATCTCCAAATTTTCTGCCAAGCATTTATCAGAAAATGTTGTTACAAAATAAAGCTGTTTTGAGAGAACATTTGAATCTTAGAAAACTAATGGAAAAGCATCACAAGCATAACTAAAGAAGGAAGTGTTAGATACTACTCGAGGCTGTAAACTGAATCAAACCTGGGGAACCTTAAGTTATCTTTAAATAAATTAGCAATGTCAGCATAGCTAGTCTTGCATGCAAAATTATTGTAGAATTCAGAGCTTATTGAATGTAGAACAGATTTCTAAAATTACCATCTGGATTGTATCAATCAATATACCAGTATCGTATTGATGCTTGTCAAGAAAAAACAGGTTTACATTGGTTATTACATGTCAGGCTTTTTAATACTTGTAGTTCTGTGCATATTAAAAAGTGTTCTAATGTGGTACCTCTCTTTCGTCTCTAGACATTTGCCTATGATAGCAGCTTTATTACATGGAAGAGTTCACTTGAACTTCTATGAGTTTCGGCAGCAGAACCATTTGCCTTTCTTTACTCACGTCATGGGAATCCTGGAGCTGCTGCAGCCGCAAGTGTTCCATAGTGAGCACCAAGAGGCATTGTGGGATTGTCTCCTTTCCTTCATCAGACTCCTGCAGGTAACCTGGCATTTATTAAATGCACAGTCTTATAGACAGAGAAAGCCTTAAAGTAAGTCGATATGTTTTAATGCTAAATTAAATAATTAGTATCCATGATTGGTAGTAACGTTCTTATAATGAATAAATAAAAACGTCTATAAATATATTGCTTATTAATGCAGTTGTATGCAGTCCTGCCAATATTCTTTATTGTCTTTTAATACAGCCCCTTTCTGTGAGTATATGCTTTCTGTCCAGTAGGTAAAGCCTCCATGAATTGCTATTTGCTCTTTTATAAGAGACAATTAATTTTGCTTATCTACTTCACAAGTAAGAAGGAACCTTTAAAGCTGAGACATAGTAGATAGAGGGTCTTGATTTTTGACGGATCTACATTATAATGTTGGACCATATGACTGAGTTGTATTAAATAGTGGACAAACTTATTTTCAGAAACGAAAATGAATTAAATCTAACTTATCAGTATTAAATTACCACAGAATTGTTAGTAAGGCAGATGATCTCACCATAATAACTTTTGTTGTTTTTTTGTTTTTGTTTAGAATTATAGGAAATACACCAGACAACTGGGAGGCTTCATCAGTAAATTTGTGCAGTTCATTCACAAATACATTACATGTGATGCGCAGGCTGCTGTTTCTTTTCTGCAGAAGCATTCAGACCCACTCCAGTAAGTGATTTAAATAAAAAAAAAATCAAGTGTTCATGCTGTGTATTACATGCAATTTTTAGATTGAGGGGTAAACTTCTCAGGAATTACATTGTTAATATTCAGATATAAGAATATTTAGAATTATTTTATTTAGATAGCCTCCTATACATGAACATTTTTTTATCTCATTGTAGAAATAATATTATAATTGATAGCAGGACTATTAACACAGAGGTGGATAAAAATATCTAAAACTGGTGAACTAGGAAGATTATTTTGGAGCCAGGCAAGCTGTTTTCTTTGAGCCTGGAAGGAAACCCTTCTTGTAAAAGTATTTAAAAACTGTAAGAGCCCTGGCACCCGAGCAACCAGGATTTTCCACCCTTTTATTAAAGTATATATAGAATCATGTTTAAAAGATAGTCATGTGCAGGATTGAGGCAAATAATTTTAAAGAATGTGCTTAAGAATACATTTACTTTTATATTGTAATTTCCAAATAAACATTATATTTGTTCTTGCAACAACTTCTATGCCACCCTATAGATGCTGAAATAATTTTCTACATATATTTCAATTCATATATCTATCAAGTTTTGGACTTTCTTTGATCAGGCTACATGGGCATAATCCTCTTTGCACTTGCTGCATTTTACAGTTCAGTTTTTACTGCGTTATCCATTGCACATGTGCTTTTAGACCGCTAATCACAGCACAGTAGTAGGTCAGTGAATGGTACTTCATATATGAACAGGATTGCTTTTCAATGTTTGCATTGCATTAGCATGTGAATGGAAGAGCTACTCGAGCAGAGGCTCACATTACTATACCGTACTAATAGAAGTGCTACTCAAGTAACTAGCATACATAGAAGTTCTAGAAATGTAACTAAAGACTGTGAAGGAGAAGGTGGACTGGAACTTCTTCATTGTGCCTATGTGCGTTACTGAGTTGGGCTGCATTCCACCAGTTGGACAACTCTGTCTTTTGCCATTTGTTGATTTGTATTAACCCCATTTGCATCTAGGGCCATAGGTTGATTTGTCATTTAACCAGTTATATTTGCTCTTTCCTTTATAACATCTGCTATTTTTATTCCAGTGCTTTATCATCAGAAAACAGTGATCTGGCAATGCTGAAATCTCTCCTTGCTGGCCTAAGCCTGCCCAGCAGAGGAGGAACTTTAGAAAAGAGCTCGGATGAGGATAAAGAAGGTATAATTCATGTTCTTAGAACCATGAGAGGAGTAACTCATGTGTGCTTTTCTCTATAACCAAACATAAACTATAGTGGTCCTTTAAATAAATATATGTAGCTTTTTAAATCTTCCCTTTGAACTTTAGTTTTCAGATTCTCTTCTCCCCACTCTACATTCTGTACCCTAGTGATAGTGGAACATCTGCCTAGGCGAATGTACTGATAGGAGTCTTTATCTGCCTCCTTCACTGCAGGGGCTACTGCATGCATGTTTGACAGCCTCCTGGGCAGTGCCTCTCCCACTCCTCTGGGTACCTAGTATTTTAGCATTGTAGCTTCTCTACAGAACATATTGTTCTACACACTATTTTGTTGGATGACTGAAAAATCTCTTTTTTAAGGGACACAGGGCTCATGTTATCTGTGAATCATTTAAATGTTGAGTTTTTTTAAATATTGCACTTTTACTGAGCAAATTGATCAGGAGACATTCATGTATTTGAGAGAGAGAAATCTGATTGCCAGTATCTGGGGTAAGGAAGGAATTGTATTTCTTCCCCTTTTGTAACAAATAACAATTGATTCTGCATATTGCAGATCAGAGGAGATCTAAAAGGTTGAATTTTATGGACCAAAAGGTTTTTTTCAACCTCAATTACGATTCTTACGTTTGATATTTACATTTTAGACTTTAGAAAATATGATGCTTTCCACCCCTGATCATGTGTCCTGGTGAGGGAGAGGATCTGCACATGGAGACTGTTCTGACATTAGACTTTACCTCCTATCCTGATTGTTTATCTGCCTCCTTCCCTGTAGTGGGGCAATGCAGGCAAACTTACAGCAATCAGGAAAAATTTAGGACAGCCTTCTGGGCAGAACCCTTTTTTGAAGCCTAATAGGATTGAGAGAAAGACATTTGCTGGAAGCTGTAATGGTAAATGTTAAATGTCCGTTTTAAAAAGCTGCATTAAAAAAAAATTCTGCAAATACTGCTCTTATTGCTAATTAGTAACTAGACAAACAAATTAGACCCTATTATATGAGCACTACAGTAAGCCTTCAGAGATTAAAAAAAAAACAGCTCCTGGGAAATCCAACATGGAAGTCCTCATACACAAGGGAGTCTTTTAAAATTCACATTTTCTCTAATAGGTCTATTACTGTACCTCACCACAGAGCCCATCTCTCACACCCAATATTTTCAGTGTAGTGTATTAATCATGTACATTACAAAATCTTAGAAGTATAGCTTGTTCCTGTTACTCTTCAAACCATGTCTCTTTATTTTCTGCTAATATGAAGTACATACTGATCTTACTGTATGATGTTCTTAGTAAGTGCTGTTCATAAGGAAAGCACTTATGGTCAGCGAGAATTAATGCATTATGTATTTCTTTTATGTTTAAAAAAAATACTTTTGAACTTGTCTTAGTCTTAAATTAAAAAAAACAACAACTTTTATGCAGCCTTGTAAAGAGAAACTGTAATAGAAACTCTTGTTAATCAAATAGTTAGAGTAGTGATATATATATATTTTTTTTATTTGGATCGTAACACACCAGGACATCTTTATGTCCGTGGTCATGCTGATCCACTTGGCATTCATGGCAGAGATACTGAAGTGGGCTGCCACTTCCTTCTCCAAGAGTACATAGTTACATAGTAGTTACATAGTAATTAAGGTTGAAAAAATACTTTCAGTCCATCAAGTTCAACCTGTTAAGATCTCCTCTGATCTGCAATGTCCGGATTAGTTATTAATTAATTTGTTGATTAAATAATTATTAATAGTATAGTATTGGAGGATGAATAAAGAGTTAGTCCCTCAAGTTCAACCTTTTTAGATCTATATTGATCTTTTTAATGTGCAATAGCTATTATTAATTGTTAATTGATCCAGACGAAGACAAACAGAAAAAAAAAACATTGAAACTTTGCCAATTGTCTCATAAGGAAAAAAAAAGCAAAATTCCTTCCTGACCCCAGAAACTGGCGATCAAATTTCTCCCTGGATCAATATTCCTTCGCTAGTTATCTAGGATAGCCTTGAATGCCCTCTTTATTCAAAAATATATCTAACCCCTTTTTGAAGTTGTCTATCGAATTCGCTGTTACCACCTCCTTTGGTAGAGAATTCCACAGTTTAACCACCCTAACTGTGAAGAACCTTTTCTTTGTTTAAGGTGAATTCTTTTTTCCTCTAACCTCAAAGTATGTCCTCTTGTCAGTTGAAAATCTCTTGCTACAAAAAGTTAACTTGACAAAGCCTTATATTGACCCTGGATGTATTTAAATAAGGTAATCATATCTCCTCTTAGACGCCTTTTTTCTAGCGAAAATAAGTTTAGTTTGGTTAGTCTTTCTTCATAACTTAGCTCCTCCATTCCCCTTAGTTTTGTAGCCCTTCTCCGTACTTTTTCCAGCTCTAAAAATTGTACTCCATATTCCAAATGAGGGCGTACTAGGGATATGTATAGTGGCAGAATTATATTTGCTTCCCTGGCTTCTATACCCTTCCTAATACATGCTAATATGTTACTTGCCTTTGCAGCTGCTGCTTGGCATTGAGCACTGTTACCTAGGTGGTTGTCTACAAGCACTCCTAAATCCCTTTCAATATCTGATACACCAAGATTTGCTCCATTAAGATTATAGATTACATGGCTATTTTTCCTTCCCAAATGCATAAACTTGCATTTATTTGTATTAAATCTCATCTGCCATTTAGCCGCCCATTTCTCTAATTTATGCAAATCCCTTTGTAGGGAAAGTACATCATTATCTGATTTTATTACCTTGCACAACTTAGTGTCATCAGCAAAAATGGAGAAACTACTTTCGAGTCCTACTTCTATATCATTAATAAATATGTTAAAAAGGAGAGGACCTAATACTGAACCTTGAGGAACCCCACTTATCACATTAGACCAATCGGAGTATGTTCCATTCACAACAACCCTTTGCTTCCTGTCTTTTAGCCAGCTCTCGATCCATGAGCAGATATTTACTGTAATTCCTGTATCCCTTAGTTTGCTCACTAGTTTTCAATGTGGCACTGTATCAAATGCCTTTGAAAAATCTAAAAAGACTACATCCACTGAGTTGCCCTGATCCAAGTTCCTACTAACCTCCTCATAGAAACTAATTAGATTGGTCTGACACGACCTATCCTTCATAAATCCGTGTTGACTTCTACCTACGATCTTGTTCAAATAGACATATTCTTGTATTCTGTCTCTTATTAACCCTTCTAAAAGCTTCCCAACTACAGATGTGAGGCTCACTGGTCTATAATTCCCCGGATTTGCTCTAGATCCCTTCTTAAATATAGGTATCACCTCTGCTTTTCTCCAGTCATCCGGTAGAGACCCTGTAGTGACTAGTGAGTAGTGATAGTAAACCATTAAACGCATATTTGCACACCAAAAAAGTTATAAATATGTTTACTCCCTTTATTTCTTGTTCATTTGCTGTCCTCTAGGGGTTATTTAATTTTCAATATCATTTTCTGTGTCTTTCTCCTCCCACCGTGCACTGGGGCCCACAGCACTGCTTTTGTTCCAGAACTTTATAAATACTAGTTAAGGAGTTTTTGAAATGAACACTTGTCTACTGTTTGCACTGTGCTGGATCCACACTGCTGCCCACCCCCCAGAAGTAAACAGTGCAACAGGTTATGACACATTAGGATGGAAGCAAATGAAAAAAAACAGAAATGCTGAAATACCAATAGAGGCATGCAAATGAACAGTAAAACAAAGTTAATAAAATATTTAAGACTTTTTGGGAGTAAAATGAAATTCTACTCAAAGCACTAAGAATAAAGATCTCTTTAGCTAGATGCCTGGTATCTGAACTGATTGTCCACGCTGTTTATAACTGGCATGTGTTATAAACTCACCGCATGCCAAACTGAAATATTTACATCCGTGTTCAAATACACTTATTTTAGACGTTGCCTCCTTCTGTATATTACATAGTGTTAATAATCCTTTGTTCCCAACATCGCACCTTTTGATTGTATTCTCAGAACTTCATGGCAGGAGTTACAATAACACATCCTGCACAGAATACAAATGTGTTTTACCATCAGGACAACTGAGAACAGCTTGAAAGATTAAACTCAGAGTCCTAGCAATGTTTATATACTTGGTTTTAAAATTGTGGAATCAACCAACACTTCTGTTTACCATCAATAGAGCATTAAAAATAGTACGGTAATTCAAAGTAGTCTCAGTTTTTAGTTAAAGGGCCAGTGAACTCGAAGACATTTCTACATTGAATCAAGATTAATCTTTTCTACACTTTTTATAACCATTTTAGTAAAATATATTAAATATTTTCGGTTATTTTTTTTATTTTGCAGCTTACTTTGGTGAAATGCCCAGATGTTATTTTGCACCACATTCTTCCTCCTCCTTTATTTTTTGCATGTAACTGTTTATGCACAGATGGTGTCAATCCAAACAACTTGGAAGGCTATACTTACAACATGAATGGGGGAGCCTCTCTTCAGTCTCTGCAACTTAGTGTATGTGGGTACGTGGGACTCATCTCCTTAGCAGTAAAAAGTATAATACATATTCTAGTACAACACACACAACACTTCTGTTAACAGATGTGTATATATATATATATATATATATATATATATATATATATATATATATATATATTCATCTATATAGTCACCTATATGTAATTGAATTAGGTAAATATAATTTGTTTTTATTAACAGAATGGAGGAGTTTTGTGTTTGTATTGTACAATAATATATTACACTTTATTTGTTTAATATATTATACCTTTCTTGCTAGGGGGACAGCTGGCTGTACAGATGCTGCTCCTGTCATGTTGTAAGCGGAGGTTGCCGAACATGGCTCTGCAAATTTGTGCATATGCAGTTGCAAGCTTGACCAAAACAAGATGGAGGATGATATCACTGAGGGGATAATTGAAGTCCCTAAATTGAGCATTATGAGAGCAAAATAAAGTAAATAATCACAAAATAGTTCATATATTTCACTATACAGTATTGTTTATGAAAAACATAGAAGAGATTCATTTTGGTTCGGTGTAAAAAATTTAAAGGAATTTACTTTGTTATAGGCATTTTAGGTTTTACTTGAATAATCCTTCATGCTCTCACATAAGGAACTGCCTAAATAATTTTGGATGGAGGCTTTGTTGTATGGCCAGTAGATTGCTTGAGTTGCTTCACATGGCTAGTTCATCAAGTGAATAGAGCTGTGTTGTGCCAGCCCTTGGTGGGTTTGGAAGGCAAGTAGTCGCATGTTTCAGTTTTCATAGCGCTCTCTGCTGCAAGATGAAGTAAATACATACTGATTAAAAAATAACTAATTCCCAGATTGTTTTATGGAGTATATAAAAGTGTTTTTCATGTAAATATTTTCCATATGCTGGAAAAACTAATACACATAAAACACTATTTTAAAACTTTTAATATATTTTCTTGTGTTAACAAAATGTATTTTACTTCCATATCTTTTGAAAATATACCCAAGTCCTGGTCTATACTTATAATTTACTCAAACTACCGAACTTCCATACAGAGCCGTGAAAAATTAAACCTGATTTCTGCTGCTTTCCATATCTGCGCCACAGTTTGAATTCACCTTCATATAAATTTATTTGTGCAGAAGAGTCTACTGCAGGTTCGCTGCCTTTGGTCAGTGCCTCGTTTTTCACTCCACTTACTGCTGCGGAAATGGCACCCTACCTAAAACGCATATCCAGGAGCCAGACTGTAGAGGGTAAGTTTCAATTTTGCTTCCTGCATTGTTACAGATGTGGGAAATTATGAATAATTTTTGATGGCAGCATAACACTGTTGAATATGTTTCTCCCATATAGGATCACAGTAGTAATTTTTATTTTATTTTATCTTTTGAACAACTAGCCTTAAAAATGTGCAAAATTCCATATATCAATTTTCCTTACTGATTCTGATTGTGTCCTTGTAAACTACTAAGGTTTCCTTATTGCTGTTGAAAGTACTTGCAGTTTACGCTGCCATATTACCATTGTGCAGTCTTCTCCCACCTCAGTAGAAACCAGAAGAATAGATCCTGCTGTAACATAATTGTATATAAAATGTAATATGTAAATGAGGCTGTATTATTTTAATATTTTTTATATTCTAAAATCAATTTTGCCTTTTTTCAAGGGATGTTCTTGAAATTAATGTTTTAAATGAATGATCTTTTAACCTATTTAGTGGCAAATTCAATTTCCAAAAGTTGCTTCGCAGTTGCAAATTATGAGCCCTATTCAATCGCACGAGATACCGGCTGTATGTGTGCTGGCGGGCTGCGGGCTCCCGTTTGTCTCCGATTCCAGTGCTATTCAATTGAACAAGTTACGGGCCCGAACGCCAATTCCGTAAACCATTCACTTGTGCGTAGCAGTTCAGGGTGGGAACATGATCAATTAAGCAAGGCCGTAACTACCCATTTGAAAACAGCCAATAGAAAATGAGACCTCCATCATTACGGCAGTAAAACATGGAGGTTACATGTCAATAAATTAGATTTGAGGGTCCGATAAGCGATGAGACTCGCAAACCCTCAAAACACAAAATAATAAAAATGAATGCCAATACTGTTCTAGTCCATATGGGTGGCCTGATATGTATTAACTCATTGATTCCCAAGATCAATATAGCCCCGAAATGACACATACATTTTTTTTTTTTATTGTCGATTTGCTAGATTGAGACTGTTGAGCAATTGATTCTAATGTCTGTCATCGCTTTCCCCGTCATTTACAGTTCAGTATTGATTTTTTTATTTGCATTTACAGTGCTGCAGACAAGGGTTAAACCATCATGCGGGTCCTCTCTAGTATTCATAGGATTTTCTCCTACTTTTGCCATTTACGGATGTGAAAACATTTGCGGGCTCGGGGAAATTGTAGCATTTGAATAGCGATTTTAGCGATCGTAATCATATTCTAAAACTATGTGAAACACAAAAAAAACTGAGCATGCTCAGATCCTAGGGAGGAACTAAACTGATTAAGCATATTACTCCAACGGGCATGCTCTGTCTTTTCAGTTTCCAATGGCGTAGACCAAAAACACATCCAGAGCCCCAGGGATGTAATTAGCAAATTTCTGGTGATAATCTCCCTTTGGAAAGAGAGATCACTCAATACTTAATGGGTCAGTGAGAAAGTGTAATTGACACATACAAATTGCATACTATACTGTTTAAGTGTGAGAATATCAATTGAATTTATTATAAATTGAAGTACTTATTACCTATTGTTTTAAATATTATTATGATTGGAAGTCTATTCTGCTTCAAAACAATACAAAATCACTTTCAGGCACAGCTTACCTTTTTTCGCTATCTTAAAATCAGATTTTTAGATTCTTATTCATGTATTCTTACTGAAATGGAGATAGAGTTATTGCTGATCTCTGCTACCCAAGGGTTTATGAAAATAAAAAAAAGCATTTGATGTGGAGAAGACAGAAAAAGTAAAGTGCAGCTTCTATTTATTATAGAGGACTTTAGAAGGAGCCACAATATAATTAAGCAGCTCCCAGGAGCAAGATATAAAGTCTCATCCTAGTCTTATGCTAGTGCCTGTTACAGCAACACGGTCTACAGTCTGATCAGTTCTTGAAAGCCAAAGCGTTGCCTGGGGCAGTCTGAGCCGTGCAGAGCTGGCAGTTGGACTCCTTCTCCCAGGGTCCTGGGTGATATGTCATCACATTTCATTCTTCTCTGTAAAATGAATTGCCTGCTTGAAAGACCGTGTTATATCCAAGCCTGCGATTGTGTCATGCTGACCCTGTTTCTTCCCTAGCTCAGCCTGAGACGAATTTAAGTTGGATTTGTTTGCTTTTCTTCCAGACATCCTGCAGGTTCTGAGTGACATAGATGAAATGTCCAAGCGTAGACCTGAAATCCTGTCTTTCTTTGCTGTGAGTATGACCAAACTCCCATCTGTGAACTGAGCAAATATACATCCCATCAGACCATGATCCTCGTCGTGCCCTTGGCTGTCAGGCTATCCATATTACATGTTCAATACACTATAGGGTTTAGAGCTGGAACGATAACATTTGCACTTATTTTTATACACAGTGTTGATGTTATCTAGAGATTAAAGGGCCATTAAATCATTTTTATAAAGAAAACCAAGATTCAGAAAAAGCTTAATGTTTTAAATTGTTTATACATTGTTAAAACAAAAACAAAGGTCTGTGTAAGTGCTTATTAAATTAAATGTATTTTATAATTCATAATTAATTAACATTAAAAATACTTATGCAAAGAGCAGCAAAGAGACTTTTTCAAGAAAATATAATGTAAAACCAATTTCCAAACATTTATGCCCTCTGCTTCCTCTTCCCCACTATTGTCCAAATGACAAACAAATCATCCTAGATTGCATTAATTATGCAGTTCATTACCAGGAACATTGTAATAACAGAGCACTTCAGCACAACGCTTAAATAACAAGAGGTGTTAAGACGCTACTATCCACAAGAACAGTTATATTAATTTATTAAATTACTGCAGAAATTATATATATAGTTACAACTGGTTGTTGTTAAAACCTTATGTGGCAGTATTAGATAATTGAGCTTAGAAGTTAGGTATTTTAAGCATACATCACAGTGGGGGTGATTGAGTGATGATAACTCTTACGTTTCAATGACTATTTTGCTTTATACAGCTAGATAGCTTTGTGACTAAGCACCTCCACAAAAAAAAAAGGGGGGGGGGGGATGTCAACAAAAAAAGAATCTTAATTACTGTTTTTTGGCATTTTACTATATATTTTTGAGTGACTTAACAAAAAAAGTAATTTAATCCTTTTATTTCAACCCGTAACATACTTTGTATAGCACCGAAAACTATTGCTAGTGATAACTAGAAATTATATATTTTTTATACTTACATTTTTTTTACATTTTAAACAGAAGCCACTTGAAAATATACATTGGTATTTATATATTCTTTTAGGTATGATGAATTTATTTTAACTTTTGAAAATAGTTTTTGATTATTTAAACCCCATATAATACACCACAATAATGGTCTATATAAGCAGTTCTTGTTTCTTGATAATTAGTTTATTTGTGTTTGAAATTTAGTGGCCAGCTTTGTCACACCATTTCCTATGAAAGGATATTTTAAGCTCTGACACCACAAAGCTGCTGTCAATAGTAAAGTCCACATACCAATAAATTGAGCAGTCTTTCAGCTAAAAATATAAACATCACTGCAAATCTCCAGAGATCTGTCCTATTTCTTATAAGCTTCATGGCATTTACACAACAGGGAATACCACCACCTTGTGGTAACCTAAAATAACTTAACAAGTGAACAGGCTGTGTAGGATCATGCTTGTGATCCTATCAACTCTGCATGAGGTCAAATCAGTGTCCAATAAAGATGTCCCAATGCACATTTTTCTGAAGCTTTGCTTCCCCCTTTTTGTGTTTACAGAGTGATTTTCAGCGGTTGATGAGCTCCACCGAGGAATCCTGTCGCAATCTGGCCTTTAGCCTGGCTTTACGCTCTATACAGTGCAATCCGAGGTGAGAAAGAGGAATATGCACCCGGTTTTAGATTTACACATCTAAAGAGCTTGTTGTATGATTTGTGTATTCTTTATTTGTACACAGAGAATGGTTCTCCACTCCAAAAGTGATTATTATTTAAGGACTACTGTCATTCCTGGGTATTTTATTTTTGCATTGATCATTAATAACAATTCTCACATCATTCATTCAGTAAGGGTGGGGTTGGAGGAATAGCTGTTGCTAAACCTTTTTAAACCTGTAAATTAATCAGATTTAAGATAATAAATACTCATTCATAGGCTGCCCCAACAGCAAAAGTTTGCTGCCAAGATAAGCTTCACACACAAAATTCCAGCCAATTTGAGTCTGTAAATTTAGTGCTGCCTGTTAGATAAAGTCACCCCTCCCCCACCCACATTGACCGTATAGTGGCTGGAGACCAGCAGCACCAAACTTTGATTAACTATTAATGATCAGTGCCTAATTAAAAAAAAATCTATTTCCAGTTGTTAGAGCACTACAGTCATCCATTAACAGAAATATTTTTTTTATTTGTTTTCTTTTACTCTGCCATTATAATGTTTAAGTTAATTTTATACAAATATAAAAAACTTAGCAGTTGTGCTTTACTTCACTGCAGTTAAAGAGGACTTGGCTTCCAAGAGTGGTTTTACAAAACAAAAACATACACGGCCTACATAGTTTTCAGTTATAATTCTTAAAAAAAAAACAATATGGCCACAGTAGCCTTCTAAGTAGCCATAGCTGAACTGCTGGTCTCTCTTCTTGCTGAGCTTCTTGATGTGGTGGCATTGCCCCCAACTGGATGGATTGAAGGATTACTTAAGGACTGCTGTAACTTTGCATTGCACAAAATATTGTCTTTAATATCCTCTTAAAAGCTTGAAGACAGATCCAAACAACTTAATTCTTTAATATATGATTCTACATGCTGCTTTAAATATTTGATAGAACATTTGGAGATCTTCATCTACAAACTATAAACTTCTTTAATTTCTGCAGTTCAGTGACAGACTCTGCTTGTCAATGGGATGCATATAAAAGGTTAATGGAAGACTTCATTTCAGTCCTTCATATGTTGCTCTCCATGTTCGTTTCTGTTGACAAATAAAGTCAAGCAGCTTAGTATATGTACAGTCATGTTTTCTCATAGAAATGCTTCATAATAGGAAATTACTTTGCCCAAGAAGTTACCTCTGGAAATAATTCTGTTTTGGGTCACAAAAATGGTTTGCACAGTTATTAATACATTCAAACTCTTCTTCAAAAATTGTTTCATAAATGACTACAAAAGTTTAAGTATTTTCTTCTTCATCATCAACTATTTTACTTCTTTCTTACTTTTTTTTTTTCATGCAGTATTGCTACCGATTTTCTCCCCACATTCATGTACTGCCTGGGTAGCAGAAACTTCGAAGTGGTGCAGACCGCGCTGAGGCACCTGCCTGAGTACACTCTCCTCTGCCAGGGTAAGTTCCTACAGTCTTTGCATCAGAGGTATTTAGGGATGTGAAGTTTCATTTACAGCTTTGGTCTTCAGAGGTCCTCAGACTGGACAAATATCTCCACAAAATCTGTAATTACCTCTATGTACTTCACTTATTTTCAATTTACA
Organism: Discoglossus pictus; assembly: GCA_027410445.1. Classification (NCBI taxonomy): domain Eukaryota; kingdom Metazoa; phylum Chordata; class Amphibia; order Anura; family Alytidae; genus Discoglossus; species Discoglossus pictus. The sequence continues at coordinate 57,775,257 of CM050172.1, read as the reverse complement.
TGGAACTTAAATGGACAGAGCAGAGGTTCCATATATAGTACGATTGAAAAATGTAGGTAATGACAAGTCATTTATAACTTAACCCTGTGGATCTGCCTGCATTGGTTTCAGTTTAAAGCCATGTGACAGTCAGAAAAATGAGCATGTGCAGATCATTAATACCAGTCATCACTGAGTGGATCTTTTTTTTTCCATATTTCAGTGTAATTTTTACTGTTAGAAGATACATTTTTAATAACTCCGTAGATAATTCACTTTTTAATAAATGCTGTTTTACATTTTGCCACAAACTATGGGCAAAGCTGATTATTACCCTGGATTTTCTACAGTTTTAAATCTACATTTTATATACATCCTCAATGATCTTCAACTGAATCAAAGCACATTTGTGTTGATCAAACATTTACTTCATTGGTTATTTTATGGGACTTCAACAATCCGTAGGCCAGTGCAAAACTAAAAAGAAAATAATGAGGACTTCCAAGGGTCTTCCATTGTGTAAACTGTTTAATAACATGCTTTATATATTGCATATACAAGTTAAAAAATGTTTTAAAAGCAGTGAACACTTTGAAAGTCTTAAGTTTTCAAGGTCTGCTCCTTCTGCAGGAGCTAGGATATCTTAAAAGTTAGAGATTATGATGTCTATGGCGAGTTATATTTAAATATCTTAAGATGCTACTAGGTCTGTTAAACTATATATAACTATAGATGTACAAATTGGCTTTTGCTTAATGATCAAGTGTATTTAGTGCTTACTGAAAATAATACCAATGAACTGTATATATTTTTTTCTTTTTGAACATTACCATGGGACTGTGGAAATAGCTGATTTATTGTGTGAATGAGCTGAAGCTCCAAAATCACTTAACACTCTGCATTTCTCATCACAGAGCATGCTGCTGTTCTACTACACAGAGCCTTCTTAGTTGGTATGTACGGACAGATGGACACCAGCCCTCAGATCTCTGAAGCCTTGAAAGTCCTTCACATGGAGGCAATGATATAAACTTTATCACTTGAATAAACATGGACATCCATCTAAATGATGAAGACAAGTATCCGCTCTTATGAACCTCCTATATGAAAGTTAACATTGACCTATACATTTGTATATATATATATATATTAAAACCATTCCTGACTTGGGAGTCCATCAAATTTGAAAAGCATATTTGAACACATCCTTTACAAATGTTAATCTAAAAAATAAATAAATCAAGATTTGGATTAAGAATCACAATGACACAGTGGACAAAAAAATAAACTCAAGCCGCACATTTGTTTATGGACGTATACTTTTTGGAGTTTCTTTACCTGAATTTTTGGGATTCTCTCAAGACATCTGCAGCAATGTACAAAAAATATTTTTGCAACCAACTGAATTTGTGTCAAGAGTTATTAAACAGTTATTGAGGAAATATTTGATTTCTGTAAAATGAGGTTCCCAAACTTATTCTTGGCTTACCGGTGGTCAATAAGCTTCTTTCAGGTGGCCCTACTGGCAGAAGACAAAATCATGAAATAAAATTGTTAAAAATAAGTAACACTATACTATTATTTTAATTCATTCATAAGTGAACATGACACACTCCCATATATCATAGTGTATTGAGAGTTACAACTGGAAAAGTAATTAAAGGGCCTATAAATATTTATAGTATGCTCTGTTAAAAATGTATATCATTTATTAACTGTTAAATTATATTTTTTATTGTGGGTGTACTTTGCTTTCATTGAAGGACATGTTTGGATTAGGAAAACAACATGATTGGGAAGTGCAGTGGATATACAAATGTCACACCCTTATTGAAATTGCAGGTTTTTGTGATATAAAGCCCAAAGTCAATCATGTCAGGCATTTTTTTTCATCTTTAATTTGACCTTGCATCCAACAAAATTCAAGAGTAAAACAAGTTATTATTAGGAAAATCATTGACCATAAAAAACCTACAACACTACTATTTAAAACTTTGCAGAATCACCTTTTACATTTATTACATCAGTAATTATTTGTGAATACGTTTCTATCAACTTTGCACACCTGGACTTTGCAATGTTATGCCATTCTACCTTGAAAAAAAAGTTAAAACTCCTTCAAACTGTCTGGGGGTGGGATATACTGTGCACAGCCCTCTTTAGGTCATTCCACATGCGCTTTGAATGCGTCATTCCAAGACTTTGATCATTCTTTGGTTGACTTGTATTTGTGCTTTGGGTCATTATATGCAAGATCACCATGTTGTAAGGCGAAATTCCTTTTCATTGTCGGCTTTCTGAAAGGCCAGCAGCTTTTGTGCCAAGATATCTTGATATTTGGAGCGAATTATTATCTCGTACATCTTGATTAGAGCCCCTGTCCAAGATGAAGGGAAGCAAACCCAAAGCATGATGCTTACACTACAATGCTTCACAGTAGTTATAGTGTTATTTGGAAGATGAGCTGCATTTTCTTTGGGTTGATGATGAATATATATATTTATTCAATTTGATGGATTTTTATGTTTTCTTGTGAGAAATGGCTTTGTCTTGCCGTTCTATCCCATAACATCCAAAACTTCAAGTGATCACTAAGAAAAACTGTGTGGAAACCTCTTGTCTAGATAAAAAATTGTATTTTTGTTTTTAAAGTTAGGGGAAATTGCAAACATTGTTTCACTTTGCAAGCCCTGAAACATAATGGAGGTAAGTTAAAGGTATATAGAAGTTTCATGGGCTATGCATGCATCTGAAAAAAGAAGAATCAGTAGTGTTGCATGAAAACCCCCAACATTAAACCTACCCTAAAGTTTGCAAATTTTCTTCATTCATGCCTTTGGAAATCCAAGATAGATTAGCATAAAATCCATAATTTGTTGTGGCCAATGATAGGCAGCTATAACATTGTTGCAATGTCTGGGCATTCAGTATATGCAGCAAATAATCATGGGATATGAAGTCTTTGTTCCCACTACAAGGAAGCAAGTAGCTCAGGCTTTTCTGCACTGTCTTGCTTTTGGCTTAATGGTTAGTTTAGGGTTAAAAAGCGTACTTGAATACAGTTTTTCTATTGGATAGTATGAGGTGCCTATGTAGGAAACACATTTTCTTAAAATAAATCTATGTGTATAGAGTGAATGAATGAATATAATGTGTGTCTGATGTAAGCAGGATGTGTTATATTAGAAAAAGGAAAAAACGGAAACTTCCATATACCTTTTTAAAGGAGTACTAAATTATAAGCAAATCTAGGGGTATCAGATATTGAAAGGGATTTGGGAGTACTAGTGGACAACCACCTAGGTAACCGTGCTCAAAACCAAGCAGCAGCTGCAAAGGCAAGTAAAATATTAGCATGTATTAGGAAGGGTATAGAAGCCAGAGGAGCAAATATAATTCTGCCATGATACAAATCTCTAGTACTCCCTCATTTGGAATATGGAGTACAAATTGGGGCACCACTTCATAAAAAGGACATTTTAGAGCTGGAAAAGGTACAGAGAAGGGCAACAAAACTAATAAGGGGAATGGAGGGGCTAAGTTATGATGAAAGACTAACCAAACTAAACTTATTTTTGCTAGAAAAAAGGCGTCTACGAGGGGATATGATTACCTTATTTAAATACATCCAGGGTCAATATAAGGCTTTGTCAAGTGATTTTTTTGTAGCAAGAGATTTTCTACTGACAAGAGGACATCCTTTGAGGTTAGAGGAAAAAAGATTTCACCTTAAACCAAGAAAAGGGTTCTTCACAGTTAGGGTGGTTAAACTGTGGAATTCTCTACCAAAGGAGGTGGTAACAGCGAATTCGATAGACAACTTCAAAAAGGGGTTAGATATATTTTTGAATAAAGAGGGCATTCAAGGCTATCCTAGATAACTAGCGAAGGAATATTGATCCAGGGAGAAATTTGATCAGCAGTTTCTGGGGTCAGGAAGGAATTTTGCTTTTTTTCCCCTTATGAGACAATTGGCAAAGTTTCAATGTTTATTTTTTCTGTTTGCCTACCTCTTGATCAATTAACAATTAATAATAAATAGTCCACATTAAAAAGATCAATAGAGATCTAAAAAGGTTGAACTTGATGGACTAACTCTTTATTCATCCTCCAATACTATACTATTAATAATTATTTAATCAACAAATTAATTAATAACTAATCTGCATATTGCAGATCAGAGGAGATCTTAACAGGTTGAACTTGATGGACTGAAAGTATTTTTTCAACCATAATTACTATGTACAGTGGATATAAAAAGTCTACACACCCCTGTTAAAATGTCAGGTTTCTGTGCTGTAAAACAATGAGACAAAGATAAATCAGTTCAGAACTTTTTCCACCTTTAATGTGACCCATAAACTGTACAACTCAATTGAAAAAGAAACTGAAATCTTTTAGGTAGAGGGAAGAAAAAATATAAAAATAAAATAATATGGTTGCATAAGTATGCATACCCTTAAACTAATACTTTGTTGAAACACCTCTCTCTTTCTTCCTTTCTCTCGTCCTCTCTCTCTCTCGTCCTCCCTCTCTCTCTCGTCCTCCCTCTCTCGTCCTCCCTCTCTCTCTCGTCCTCCCTCTCTCTCTCGTCCTCTCGCTCTCTCGTCCTCTCGCCCTGTCTCGTCCTCTCTCGCTCTCTCTCTCTCGTCCTCTCTCGCTCTCTCTCTCGTCCTCTCTCGCTCTCTCTCTCGTCCTCTCTCGCTCTCTCTCTCGTCCTCTCGCTCTCTTTCTCTCTTTTTAGTGCTTTGATGATGTAGGTGACATGTCCCTTTAATGAAGGGTGGGGATCCTTTTTTCCTCCCTCTCTCTCTCGTCTTCTCTCCCTCTCTCTCGTCCTCTCCCTCTCTCATCCTCCATCTCTCTCTCTCGTCCTCCATCTCTCCCTCTCTCATCCTCCATCTCTCTCGTCCTCCATCTCTCTCTCTCTCGTCCTCCCTCTCTCTCTCGTCCTCCCTCTCTCTCGTCCTCCCTCTCCCTCTCGTCCTCCCTCTCTCTCTCGTCCTCCCTCTCTCTCTCTCTCTCTCTCTCTCTCTCTCTCTCTCTCTCGTCTTCTCTCCCTCTCTCTTGTCGTCTCTCTCGTCCTCTCCCTCTCTCGTCCTCTCCCTCTCTCTCTCGTCCTCTCCCTCTCTCTCTCTCGTCCTCTCCCTCTCTCTCTCTCGTCCTCTCTCTCTCTCGTCCTCTCCCTCTCTCTCTCTCGTCCTCTCCCTCGTCCTCTCCCTCTCTCTCTCTCGTCCTCTCCCTCTCTCTCTCTCGTCCTCCCCCTCTCTCTCTCTCGTCTTCTCCCTCTCTCTCTCTCGTCCTCTCTCGTCCTCTCCCTCTCTCTCTCTCGTCCTCTCCCTCTCTCTCTCTCTCTCTCTCTCGTCTTCTCTCCCTCTCTCTCTCTCGTCCTCTCTCTCTCTCTCTCTCTCGTCTTCTCTCCCTCTCTCTTGTCCTCTCCCTCTCTCTTGTCGTCTCTCTCGTCCTCTCCCTCTCTCTCTCTCTCGTCCTCTCCCTCTCTCTCGTCCTCCCCCCCTCTCTCTCTCATCCTCCCCCTCTCTCTCGTCCTCTCCCTCTCTCTCTCTCGTCCTCTCCCTCTCTCTCTCTCGTCCTCTCCCTCTCTCTCTCGTCCTCTCCCTCTCTCTCGTCCTCTCTCTCTCTCTCGTCTTCTCTCCCTCTCTCTCTCTCGTCCTCTCTCTCTCTCGTCCTCTCCCTCTCTCTCTCTCGTCCTCTCCCTCTCTCTCGTCCTCTCTCTCTCTCTCTCTCTCTCTCTCTCTCGTCTTCTCTCCCTCTCTCTCTCTCCTCCTCTCTCTCTCTCGTCCTCTCTCTCTCGTCCTCTCTCTCTCGCTCTCTCGCCCTCTCGCTCTAGTCCTCTCTATCTCTCGTCCTCTCTCTATCTCTCGTCCTCTCTCTATCTCTCGTCCTCTCTCTATCTCTCGTCCTCTCGCTCTCTCGTCCTCTCGCTCTCTCGACCTCTCTCGTCTTCTCGCTCTCTCTCTCGTCTTCTCGCTCTCTCTCTCGTCCTCTCTCGCTCTCTCTCTCGTCCTCTCTCGCTCTTTTCCTCTCTCTCTCTCTTTTTAGTGCTTTGATGACATGTGCTTTGGTGACATGTCCCTTTAATGAAGGGTGGGGATCCTTTTTTCCTCTCTCTCTCTCTCTCTCTCTCTCTCTCTCTCTCTCGTCTTCTCCCCCTCTCTCTCGTCCTCTCCCTCTCTCGTCCTCCATCTCTCTCTCTCGTCCTCCATCTCTCTCTCTCGTCCTCCATCTCTCTCTCTCGTCCTCCATCTCTCTCTCTCGTCCTCCCTCTCTCTCTCGTCCTCCCTCTCTCTATCTCGTCCTCTCCCTCGTCCTCTCTCTATCTCGTCCTCTCTCTCGTCCTCCCTCTCTCTCTCTCGTCCTCCCTCTCTCTATCTCGTCCTCTCCCTCGTCCTCTCTCTATCTCGTCCTCTCCCTCGTCCTCTCTCTATCTCGTCCTCTCCCTCGTCCTCTCTCTATCTCGTCCTCTCTCTATCTCGTCCTCTCTCTCGTCCTCCCTCTCTCTATCTCGTCCTCTCCCTCGTCCTCTCTCTATCTCGTCCTCTCCCTCGTCCTCTCTCTATCTCGTCCTCTCTCTCGTCCTCTCTCTATCTCGTCCTCTCTCTCGTCCTCCCTCTCTCTATCTCGTCCTCTCTCTCGTCCTCCCTCTCTCTATCTCGTCCTCTCTCTCGTCCTCCCTCTATCTCGTCCTCTCTCTCTCTCGTCCTCTCCCTCTCTCTCTCTCGTCCTCTCTCTCTCTCTCTCTCGTCTTCTCTCCCTCTCTCTCTCTCGCCCTCTCGCTCTCTCGTCCTCTCGCTCTCTCGTCCTCTCTCTATCTCTCGTCCTCTCTCTATCTCTCGTCCTCTCTCTATCTCTCGTCCTCTCTCTATCTCTCGTCCTCTCGCTCTCTCGCTCCCTCTCCCGTCTTCTCGCTCCCTCTCTCGCTCTCTCTCTCGTCCTCTCTCGCTCTCTCTCTCGTCCTCTCTCGCTCTTTTCCTCTCTCTCTCTCTTTTTAGTGCTTTGATGACATGTGCTTTGGTGACATGTCCCTTTAATGAAGGGTGGGGATCCTTTTTTCCTCTCTCTCTCTCTCTCTCTCTCTCTCTCTCTCTCTCTCTCTCTCTCGTCTTCTCCCCCTCTCTCTCGTCCTCTCCCTCTCTCGTCCTCCATCTCTCTCTCTCGTCCTCCATCTCTCTCTCTCGTCCTCCATCTCTCTCTCTCGTCCTCCATCTCTCTCTCTCGTCCTCCCTCTCTCTATCTCGTCCTCTCCCTCGTCCTCTCTCTATCTCGTCCTCTCCCTCGTCCTCTCTCTATCTCGTCCTCTCCCTCGTCCTCTCTCTATCTCGTCCTCTCCCTCGTCCTCTCTCTATCTCGTCCTCTCCCTCGTCCTCTCTCTCTATCAGCCTCTCCCTCTCTCTCTCTCGTCCTCTCCCTCTCTCTCGTCCTCTCTCTCTCTCTCTCTCTCTCGTCTTCTCTCCCTCTCTCTCTCTCCTCCTCTCTCTCTCTCGCCCTCTCTCTCTCGCCCTCTCGCTCTCTCGCCCTCTCGCCCTCTCGCTCTCGTCCTCTCGCTCTCTCGTCCTCTCTATCTCTCGTCCTCTCTCTATCTCTCGTCCTCTCTCTATCTCTCGTCCTCTCTCTATCTCTCGTCCTCTCGCTCTCTCGTCCTCTCGCTCTCTCGACCTCTCTCGTCTTCTCGCTCTCTCTCGTCCTCTCTCGCTCTCTCTCTCGTCCTCTCTCGCTCTTTTCCTCTCTCTCTCTCTTTTTAGTGCTTTGATGACATGTGCTTTGGTGACATGTCCCTTTAATGAAGGGTGGGGATCCTTTTTTCCTCTCTCTCTCTCCTCCATCTCTCTCTCTCATCCTCCCTCTCTCTCTCGTCCTCCCTCTCTCTATCTCGTCCTCTCCCTCGTCCTCTCTCTATCTCGTCCTCTCCCTCGTCCTCTCTCTATCTCGTCCTCTCCCTCGTCCTCTCTATCTCTCGTCCTCTCTCTATCTCTCGTCCTCTCTCTATCTCTCGTCCTCTCGCTCTCTCGACCTCTCTCGTCTTCTCGCTCCCTCTCTCGCTCTCTCTCTCGTCCTCTCTCGCTCTTTTCCTCTCTCTCTCTCTTTTTAGTGCTTTGATGACATGTGCTTTGGTGACATGTCCCTTTAATGAAGGGTGGGGATCCTTTTTTCCTCTCTCTCTCTCTCTCTCTCTCTCTCTCTCTCTCTCTCTCTCTCTCTCTCGTCTTCTCCCCCTCTCTCTCGTCCTCTCCCTCTCTCGTCCTCCATCTCTCTCTCTCGTCCTCCCTCTCTCTCTCGTCCTCCCTCTCTCTATCTCGTCCTCTCCCTCATCCTCTCTCTATCTCGTCCTCTCTCTCGTCCTCCCTCTCTCTATCTCGTCCTCTCCCTCGTCCTCCCTCTCTCTATCTCGTCCTCTCCCTCGTCCTCTCTCTGTCTCGTCCTCTCCCTCGTCCTCTCTCTATCTCGTCCTCTCCCTCGTCCTCTCTCTCTCTCGTCCTCTCCCTCGTCCTCTCTCTCTCTCGTCCTCTCCCTCGTCCTCTCTCTCTCTCGTCCTCTCCCTCTCTCTCTCTCGTCCTCTCCCTCGTCCTCTCTCTCTCTCGTCTTCTCTCGCTCTCTCGTCCTCTCGCTCTCTCGTCCTCTCGCTCTCTCGTCCTCTCTCTATCTCTCGTCCTCTCTCTATCTCTCGTCCTCTCTCTATCTCTCGTCCTCTCTCTATCTCTCGTCCTCTCGCTCTCTCGCTCTCGCTCCCTCTCTCGTCTTCTCGCTCCCTCTCTCGCTCTCTCTCTCGTCCTCTCTCGCTCTCTCTCTCGTCCTCTCTCGCTCTTTTCCTCTCTCTCTCTCTTTTTAGTGCTTTGATGACATGTGCTTTGGTGACATGTCCCTTTAATGAAGGGTGGGGATCCTTTTTTCCTCTCTCTCTCTCTCGTCTTCTCCCCCTCTCTCTCGTCCTCTCCCTCTCTCGTCCTCCATCTCTCTCTCTCGTCCTCCATCTCTCTCTCTCGTCCTCCATCTCTCTCTCTCGTCCTCCCTCTCTCTCTCGTCCTCCTCTCTCTATCTCGTCCTCCTCCCTCGTCCTCTCTCTATCTCGTCCTCTCCCTCGTCCTCTCTCTATCTCGTCCTCTCCCTCGTCCTCTCTCTATCTCGTCCTCTCCCTCGTCCTCTCTCTCTCTCGTCCTCTCCCTCTCTCTCTCTCGTCCTCTCCCTCTCTCTCGTCCTCTCTCTCTCTCTCTCTTTCTCTCTCTCGTCTTCTCTCCCTCTCTCTCTCTCCTCCTCTCTCTCTCTCGCCCTCTCTCTCTCGCCCTCTCGCTCTCTCGCCCTCTCGCCCTCTCGCTCTCTCGTCCTCTCGCTCTCTCGTCCTCTCTATCTCTTGTCCTCTCTCTATCTCTCGTCCTCTTTCTATCTCTCGTCCTCTCTCTATCTCTCGTCCTCTCGCTCTCTCGTCCTCTCGCTCTCTCGACCTCTCTCGTCTTCTCGCTCTCTCTCTCGTCCTCTCTCGCTCTCTCTCTCGTCCTCTCTCGCTCTTTTCCTCTCTCTCTCTCTTTTTAGTGCTTTGATGACATGTGCTTTGGTGACATGTCCCTCTCTCTCGTCCTCCCTCTCTCTCTTCCTCCCTCTCCCTCTCTTGTCCTCCCTCTCTCTCTTGTCCTCCCTCTCTCTCTCTCTCTCTCTCTCGTCTTCTCTCCCTCTCTCTTGTCCTCTCCCTCTCTCTTGTCGTCTCTCTCGTCCTCTCCCTCTCTCGTCCTCTCCCTCTCTCTCTCTCTCGTCCTCTTCCTCTCTCCCTCTCTCTCTCTCGTCCTCTCCCTCTCTCTCTCTCTCTCTCTCGTCCTCTCCCTCTCTCTCTCCCGTCCTCTCCCTCTCTCTCTCTCTCGTCCTCTCCCTCTCTCTCTCTCGTCCTCTCCCTCTCTCTCTCTCTTTGTCCTCTCCCTCTCTCTCGTCCTCTCCCTCTCTCTCTCTCGTCCTCTCCCTCTCTCTCTCTCGTCCTCGCCCTCTCTCTCTCTCGTCCTCTCCCTCTCTCTCTCTCGTCCTCTCCCTCTCTCTCTCTCGTCCTCTCCCTTTCTCTCGTCCTCTCCCTCTCTCTCTCTCTCTCTCTCTCTCGTCCTCGCCCTCTCTATCTCGTCCTCGCTCTCTCTCTCGTCCTCGTCCTCGCCCTCTCTCTTCCTCCCTCTCTCGTCCTCCCTCTCTCGTCCTCCCTCTCTCTCTCGTCCTCCCTCTCTCTCTCGTCCTCCCTCTCTCTCTCTCTCGTCCTCCCTCTCTCGTCCTCCCTCTCTCGTCCTCCCTCTCTTGTCCTCCCTCTCTTTCTCGTCCTCCCTCTCTCTCTCTCTCTCTTTCTCGTCTTCTCTCCCTCTCTCTTGTCCTCTCCCTCTCTCTTGTCCTCTCCCTCTCTCTTGTCGTCTCTCTCGTCCTCTCTCTCTCTCTCTCGTCCTTTCCCTCTCTCTCTCCCGTCCTCTCTCTCTCTCTCGTCCTCTCCCTCTCTCTCTCTCTCGTCCTCTCCCTCTCTCTCTCTCGTCCTCTCCCTCTCTCTCGTCCTCTCCCTCTCTCTCTCTCTCGTCCTCTCCCTCTCTCTCTCGTCCTCGCCCTCTCTCTCTCTCTCTCTCTCGTCCTCGCCCTCTCTCTCTCTCTCTCTCTCTCGTCCTCGCCCTCTCTCTCTCTCGTCCTCGCCCTCTCTCTCGTCCTCGCCCTCTCTCTCTCTCGTCCTCCCTCTCTCTCTCGTCCTCCCTCTCTCTCTCGTCCTCCCTCTATCTCTCTCGTCCTCCCTCTATCTCTCTCGTCCTCCCTCTATCTCTCTCGTCCTCCCTCTATCTCTCTCGTCCTCCCTCTATCTCTCTCGTCCTCCCTCTATCCCTCTCGTCCTCCCTCTATCTCTCTCGTCCTCCCTCTCTTTCTCGTCCTCCCTCTCTCTCTCTCTTTCTCATCTTCTCTCCCTCTCTCTTGTCTTCTCTCCCTCTCTCTCGTCTTCTCTCCCTCTCTCTTGTCATCATCCTCTCTCGTCCTCTCCCTCTCTCGTCCTCTCCCTCTCTCGTCCTCTCCCTCTCTCTCTCTCGTCCTCTCCCTCTCTCGTCCTCTCCCTCTCTCTCTCTCGTCCTCTCCCTCTCTCTCTCGTCCTCTCCCTCTCTCTCTCGTCCTCTCCCTCTCTCTCTCTCGTCCTCTCCCTCCCTCTCTCTATCTCGTCCTCTCCCTCCCTCTCTCTATCTCGTCCTCTCCCTCCCTCTCTCTCTCTCGTCCTCTCCCTCCCTCTCTCTCTCTCGTCCTCTCCCTCCCTCTCTCTCTCTCTCGTCCTCTCTCTCTCTCGTCCTCTCTCTCTCTCGTCCTCTCTCTCTCTCGTCCTCTCTCTCTCTCGTCCTCTCTCTCTCTCGTCCTCTCTCTCTCTCGTCCTCTCTCTCTCTCGTCCTCTCTCTCTCTCTCGTCCTCTCTCTCTCTCGTCCTCTCGCTCTCTCGTCCTCTCTCTCTCTCGTCCTCTCTCTCTCTCGTCCTCTCTCTCTCTCGTCCTCTCGCTCTCTCGTCCTCTCTCTCTCTCGTCCTCTCGCTCTCTCGTCCTTTCGCTCTCTCGTCCTCTCGCTCTCTCGTCCTCTCGCTCTCTCGTCCTCTCGTCCTCTCGCTCTCTCGCCCTCTCGCCCTCTCGCCCTCTCGCTCTCTCGCCCTCTCGCCCTCTCGTCGTCTCTCTCTCTCGTCCTCTCTCTCGTCCTCTCTCTCTCTCGTCCTCTCTCTCGTCCTCTCTCTCGTCCTCTCTCTCTCGTCCTCTCGCTCTCTCGTCCTCTCGCTCTCTCGCTCTCTCGCCCTCTCGCTCTCTCGTCCTCTCGCTCTCTCGCCCTCTCGCTCTCTCGCCCTCTCGCTCTCTCGTCCTTTCGCTCTCTCGTCCTCTCGCCCTGTCTCGTCCTCTCGCTCTCGCTCCCTCTCTCGCTCTCTCTCTCGTCCTCTCTCGCTCTCTCTCTCGTCCTCTCTCGCTCTCTCTCTCGTCCTCTCTCGCTCTCTCTCTCGTCCTCTCTCGCTCTCTCTCTCGTCCTCTCTCGCTCTCTCTCTCGTCCTCTCTCGCTCTCTCTCTCGTCCTCTCGCTCTCTTTCTCTCTTTTTAGTGCTTTGATGATGTAGGTGACATGTCCCTTTAATGAAGGGTGGGGATCCTTTTTTCCTCCCTCTCTCTCCGTCTCGTCTTCTCTCGTCTTCTCTCCCTCTCTCTCGTCTTCTCTCCCTCTCTCTCGTCCTCTCCCTCTCTCATCCTCCATCTCTCTCTCTCGCCCTCCATCTCTCTCTCTCTCGTCCTCCCTCTCTCTCTCGTCCTCCCTCTCTCTCTTCCTCCCTCTCCCTCTCTTGTCCTCCCTCTCTCTCTTGTCCTCCCTCTCTCTCTCTCTCTCTCTCTCTCTCGTCTTCTCTCCCTCTCTCTTGTCCTCTCCCTCTCTCTTGTCGTCTCTCTCGTCCTCTCCCTCTCTCGTCCTCTCCCTCTCTCTCTCTCTCGTCTTCTTCCTCTCTCCCTCTCTCTCTCTCATCCTCTCCCTCTCTCTCTCTCTCTCTCGTCCTCTCCCTCTCTCTCTCCCGTCCTCTCCCTCTCTCTCGTCCTCTCCCTCTCTCTCTCTCGTCCTCTCCCTCTCTCTCTCTCGTCCTCTCCCTCTCTCTCTCTCGTCCTCTCCCTCTCTCTCTCTCGTCCTCTCCCTCTCTCTCTCTCGTCCTCGCCCTCTCTCTCTCTCGTCCTCTCCCTCTCTCTCTCTCGTCCTCTCCCTCTCTCTCTCTCGTCCTCTCCCTCTCTCTCGTCCTCTCCCTCTCTCTCTCTCTCTCTCTCTCGTCCTCGCCCTCTCTCTCTCTCTCTCGTCCTCGCTCTCTCTCTCGTCCTCGTCCTCGCCCTCTCTCTTCCTCCCTCTCTCGTCCTCCCTCTCTCGTCCTCCCTCTCTCTCTCGTCCTCCCTCTCTCTCTCGTCCTCCCTCTCTCTCTCTCTCGTCCTCCCTCTCTCGTCCTCCCTCTCTCGTCCTCCCTCTCTTGTCCTCCCTCTCTTTCTCGTCCTCCCTCTCTCTCTCTCTCTCTCTTTCTCGTCTTCTCTCCCTCTCTCTTGTCCTCTCCCTCTCTCTTGTCCTCTCCCTCTCTCTTGTCGTCTCTCTCGTCCTCTCCCTCTCTCTCTCGTCCTCTCCCTCTCTCTCTCTCTCTCGTCCTCTCCCTCTCTCTCTCTCTCTCTCTCGTCCTCTCCCTCTCTCTCTCTCGTCCTCTCCCACTCTCTCTCTCGTCCTCTCCCACTCTCTCTCTCGTCCTCTCCCACTCTCTCTCTCGTCCTCTCCCACTCTCTCTCCCGTCCTCTCCCACTCTCTCTCTCGTCCTCTCCCACTCTCTCTCCCGTCCTCTCCCACTCTCTCTCTCGTCCTCTCCCTCCCTCTCTCTCGTCCTCTCCCTCTCTCTCTCTCGTCCTCTCCCTCTCTCTCTCTCGTCCTCTCCCTCCCTCTCTCTCGTCCTCTCCCTCTCTCTCTCTCGTCCTCTCCCTCTCTCTCTCTCGTCCTCTCCCTCTCTCTCTCTCGTCCTTTCTCTCTCTCTCTCTCGTCCTCTCTCTCTCTCTTGTCCTCTCCCTCTCTTGTCGTCTCTCTCGTCCTCTCGCCCTGTCTCGTCCTCTCGCCCTGTCTCGTCCTCTCGCCCTGTCTCGTCCTCTCGCCCTGTCTCGTCCTCTCGCCCTGTCTCGTCCTCTCGCCCTGTCTCGTCCTCTCGCCCTGTCTCGTCCTCTCTCGCTCTCTCTCTCGTCCTCTTTCGCTCTCTTCCTCTCTCTCTCTCTTTTTAGTGCTTTGATGATGTAGGTGACATGTCCCTTTAATGAAGGGTGGGGATCCTTTTTTCCTCCCTCTCTCTCCGTCTCGTCTTCTCTCGTCTTCTCTCTCTCGTCTTCTCCCTCTCTCATCCTCCATCTCTCTCTCTCGTCCTCCATCTCTCTCTCTCGTCCTCCATCTCTCTCTCTCGTCCTCCATCTCTCTCTCTCGTCCTCCATCTCTCTCTCTCGTCCTCCCTCTCTCTCTCTCGTCCTCCCTCTCTCCTCCTCCCTCTCTCGTCCTCCCTCTCTCTCTCTCTCTCGTCTTCTCTCCCTTTCTCTTGTCCTCTCCCTCTCTCTTGTCGTCTCTCTTGTCCTCTCTCTCTCTCGTCCTCTCCCTCTCTCCCTCTCGTCCTTTCCCTCTCTCTCTCTCGTCCTCTCCCTCTCTCTCTCGTCCTCTCTCTCTCTCGTCCTCTCCCTCTCTCTCTCTCTCGTCCTTTCCCTCTCTCTCTCCCGTCCTCTCTCTCTCTCTCGTCCTCTCCCTCTCTCTCTCTCTCGTCCTCTCCCTCTCTCTCTCCCTCTCTCTCGTCCTCTCCCTCTCTCTCTCTCTCGTCCTCTCCCTCTCTCTCTCGTCCTCGCCCTCTCTCTCTCTCTCTCTCTTGTCCTCGCCCTCTCTCTCTCTCTCTCTCGCCCTCTCTCTCTCTCTCTCTCGTCCTCGCCCTCTCTCTCTCTCGTCCTCGCCCTCTCTCTCGTCCTCCCTCTCTCTCTCGTCCTCCCTCTCTCTCTCTCGTCCTCCCTCTCTCTCTCGTCCTCCCTCTATCTCTCTCGTCCTCCCTCTATCTCTCTCGTCCTCCCTCTATCTCTCTCGTCCTCCCTCTATCTCTCTCGTCCTCCCTCTATCTCTCTCGTCCTCCCTCTATCTCTCTCGTCCTCCCTCTATCTCTCTCGTCCTCCCTCTATCTCTCTCGTCCTCCCTCTCTTTCTCGTCCTCCCTCTCTCTCTCTCTTTCTCATCTTCTCTCCCTCTCTCTCGTCTTCTCTCCCTCTCTCTCGTCTTCTCTCCCTCTCTCTTGTCGTCATCCTCTCTCGTCCTCTCCCTCTCTCGTCCTCTCCCTCTCTCGTCCTCTCCCTCTCTCTCTCTCGTCCTCTCCCTCTCTCGTCCTCTCCCTCTCTCTCTCTCGTCCTCTCCCTCTCTCTCTCTCGTCCTCTCCCTCTCTCTCTCTCGTCCTCTCCCTCTCTCTCTCTCGTCCTCTCTCTCTCTCTCGTCCTCTCCCTCTCTCTCTCTCTCGTCCTCTCCCTCTCTCTCTCCCGTCCTCTCTCTCTCTCTCGTCCTCTCCCTCTCTCTCTCTCGTCCTCGTCCTCGCCCTCTCTCTCTCTCGTCCTCTCCCTCTCTCTCTCTCGTCCTCTCCCTCTCTCTCTCTCGTCCTCGCCCTCTCTCTCTCGTCCTCGCCCTCTCTCTCTCGTCCTCGCCCTCTCTCTCTCTCTCGTCCTCGCCCTCTCTCTCTCTCGTCCTCGCCCTCTCTCTCTCTCGTCCTCCCTCTCTCGTCCTCCCTCTCTCATCCTCCCCCTCTCTCTCTCGTACTCCCCCTCTCTCTCTCGTCCTCCCTCTCTCTCTCTCGTCCTCCCTCTCTTTCTCGTCCTCCCTCTCTCTCTCTCTCTCTCATCTTCTCTCCCTCTCTCTCGTCTTCTCTCCCTCTCTCTTGTCCTCATCCTCTCTCTTGTCGTTTCTCTCGTCCTCTCTCGTCCTCTCCCTCTCTCTCTCTCGTCCTCTCCTTCTCTCTCTCTCGTCCTCTCCCTCTCTCTCTCTCGTCCTCTCCCTCTCTCTCTCTCGTCCTCTCCCTCTCTCTCTCTCGTCCTCTCCCTCTCTCTCTCTCGTCCTCTCCCTCTCTCTCTCTCGTCCTCTCCCTCCCTCTCTCTATCTCGTCCTCTCCCTCCCTCTCTCTCTCTCGTCCTCTCCCTCTCTCTCGTCCTCTCTCTCTCTCTCTCTTTCTTGTCTTCTCTCCCTCTCTCTTGTCCTCTCCCTCTCTCTTGTCGTCTCTCTCGTCCTCTCTCTCTCTCTCTTTCTCGTCTTCTCTCCCTCTCTCTTGTCCTCTCCCTCTCTCTTGTCGTCTCTCTCGTCCTCTCTCTCTCTCGTCCTCTCCCTATCTCGTCCTCTCCCTCCCTCTCTCTATCTCGTCCTCTCCCTCGTCCTCTCTCTATCTCGTCCTCTCCCTCGTCCTCTCTCTATCTCGTCCTCTCCCTCGTCCTCTCTCTATCTCGTCCTCTCCCTCGTCCTCTCTCTATCTCGTCCTCTATCTCGTCCTCTCCCTCGTCCTCTCTCTATCTCGTCCTCTCCCTCGTCCTCTCTCTATCTCGTCCTCTCCCTCGTCCTCTCTCTATCTCGTCCTCTCCCTCGTCCTCTCTCTATCTCGTCCTCTCCCTCGTCCTCTCTCTCTATCTCGTCCTCTCCCTTGTCCTCTCTCTATCTCGTCCTCTCCCTCGTCCTCTCTCTATCTCGTCCTCTCCCTCGTCCTCTCTCTATCTCGTCCTCTCCCTCGTCCTCTCTCTATCTCGTCCTCTCCCTCGTCCTCTCTCTATCTCGTCCTCTCCCTCGTCCTCTCTCTATCTCGTCCTCTCCCTCGTCCTCTCTCTATCTCGTCCTCTCCCTCGTCCTCTCTCTATCTCGTCCTCTCCCTCGTCCTCTCTCTATCTCGTCCTCTCCCTCGTCCTCTCTCTATCTCGTCCTCTCCCTCGTCCTCTCTCTATCTCGTCCTCTCCCTCGTCCTCTCTCTCTCTCTCGTCCTCTCCCTCGTCCTCTCTCTATCTCGTCCTCTCCCTCGTCCTCTCTCTATCTCGTCCTCTCCCTCGTCCTCTCTCTCTCTCTCGTCCTCTCCCTCGTCCTCTCTCTCGTCCTCTCCCTCGTCCTCTCTCTCTCTCTCGTCCTCTCCCTCGTCCTCTCTCTCTCTCTCGTCCTCTCCCTCGTCCTCTCTCTCGTCCTCTCCCTCGTCCTCTCTCTCTCTCTCGTCCTCTCCCTCGTCCTCTCTCTCTCTCTCGTCCTCTCCCTCATCCTCTCTCTCTCTCTCGTCCTCTCTCTCGTCCTCTCTCTCTCTCTCGTCCTCTCCCTCGTCCTCTCTCTCTCTCTCGTCCTCTCCCTCGTCCTCTCTCTCTCTCTCGTCCTCTCCCTCGTCCTCTCTCTCTCTCTCGTCCTCTCCCTCGTCCTCTCTCTCTCTCTCGTCCTCTCCCTCGTCCTCTCTCTCTCTCTCTCGTCCTCTCCCTCGTCCTCTCTCTCTCTCTCGTCCTCTCCCTCGTCCTCTCTCTCTCTCTCGTCCTCTCCCTCGTCCTCTCTCTCTCTCTCGTCCTCTCCCTCGTCCTCTCCCTCGTCCTCTCCCTCGTCCTCTCTCTCTCTCTCGTCCTCTCTCTCTCTCTCGTCCTCTCTCTCTCGTCCTCTCTCTCTCTCTCGTCCTCTCTCTCTCTCTCGTCCTCTCTCTCTCGTCCTCTCTCTCTCTCTCGTCCTCTCTCTTTCTCTCGTCCTCTCTCTCTCTCTCGTCCTCTCTCTCTCTCTCGTCCTCTCTCTCTCGTCCTCCCTCTCTCTCTCGTCCTCTCTCTCTCTCTCGTCCTCTCTCTCTCTCGTCCTCTCTCTCTCTCTCGTCCTCTCTCTCTCGTCCTCCCTCTCTCTCTCGTCCTCTCTCTCTCTCTCGTCCTCTCTCTCTCTCTCGTCCTCTCTCTCTCGTCCTCCCTCTCTTTCTCGTCCTCTCTCTCTCGTCCTCCCTCTCTCTCTCGTCCTCTCTCTCTCGTCCTCCCTCTCTCTCTCGTCCTCTCTCTCTCGTCCTCTCTCTCTCGTCCTCTCTCTCTCGTCCTCCCTCTCTCTCTCGTCCTCCCTCTCTCTCTCGTCCTCTCTCTCTCGTCCTCTCTCTCTCGTCCTCCCTCTCTCTCTCGTCCTCCCTTTCTCTCTCGTCCTCTCTCTCTCTCTCGTCCTTCCTCTCTCTCTCGTCCTCTCTCTCTCGTCCTCGTCTCTGTCTCTCTATCTCTCTTGTCCTCTCTCTCTCGTCCTCCCTCTCTCTCTCGTCCTCTCTCTCTCGTCCTCTCTCTCTCGTCCTCCCTCTCTCGTCCTCTCTCTCTCGTCCTCCCTCTCTTGTCCTCTCTCTCTCGTCCTCCCTCTCTCTCTCGTCCTCCCTCTCTCTCTCGTCCTCCCTCTCTCTCTCGTCCTCCCTCTCCCTCTCGTCCTCTCTCTCTCGTCCTCCCTCTCTCTCTCGTCCTCCCTCTCTCTCTCGTCCTCTCTCTCTCGTCCTCTCTCTCTCTCTCGTCCTCTCTCTCTCGTCCTCCCTCTCTCTCTCGTCCTCTCTCTCTCGTCCTCCCTCTCTCTCTCGTCCTCCCTCTCTCTCTCGTCCTCCCTCTCTCTCTCGTCCTCTCTCTCTCGTCCTCCCTCTCTCTCTCGTCCTCCCTCTCTCTCTCGTCCTCCCTCTCTCTCTCGTCCTCTCTCTCTCGTCCTCGTCTCTGTCTCTCTATCTCTCTCGTCCTCTCTCTCTCATCCTCCCTCTCTCTCTCGTCCTCTCTCTCTCGTCCTCCCTCTCTTGTCCTCTCTCTCTCGTCCTCCCTCTCTCTCTCGTCCTCCCTCTCTCTCGTCCTCCCTCTCTCTCTCGTCCTCCCTCTCTCTCTCGTCCTCCCTCTCTCTCTCGTCCTCCCTCTCTCTCTCGTCCTCTATCTCTCTGTCTCTGTCTCTCTATCTCTCTGTCTCTGTCTCTCTATCTCTCTGTCTCTATCTCTCTGTCTCTGTCTCTCTATCTCTCTGTCTCTCTGTCTCTCTGTCTCTCTGTCTCTCTCTCTCTGTCTCTCCTCAACACTGTCTCATTGCTTACGTAGGGGAACGTCAGGCTCAGTTCCCCAAATGTGCAAAGGGAAAATAGTTCCCCAAATGTTAAAGGCCCAGACCAAACGTTCCCCACCCCTGCTTTTAATGGGTTTCAATAACTGTCTTGGTCTGCTGCTAGAAAATCATTTATTTTGCTGTTCCAGACACCGGCAGGGATGACACAAACGAGGAATAATCTGTCATGACAGATTAACAGTATTTAGCTGTGATATTACAGACAAGATAACACTTGCCCGCTTGTTAATCATCACCCCGTACTTTAAGACTGAAACAGTAGATCTGCTAATCCGGCACTGGTCCCCTCTCACAAATATGACTAAAAGGATCATTTGGAAAGCAATTAATTAGGAAAAAGCAGAGGAATATCTGTTGAGATAATGATGCAGAAATATTTATGTAATTCCAGAATAAAAGCTTTGAGATCCAATTACATTTGTCAACATGTTAAAGTTGCAATTAAAATAACTTATCTTTAAGTTTGAATAATTACCTATTTATTTGTATTAGAATGCTTTTTTTCTGTCTTAAACATTAATTCTAACAATGTACAAAACACATTTTACATGTTTACAATTCAAAGAATTTTTTTAAAGACATTTTTTTTTAAGGACAGCTTGCAATACCCATTGCTGTTTATTTCCATTTGAAATAATTGTATATTCAGAAATATATTTAATCATTCATCAAAGGCAGCATTTGAAATACAAATTTTTTTTTCACTATCTTGTTGACAGGCTAATTTGAAACAATGCACTTCACAGTCTGTATTTTCATGAGCGACAGAGGCACACTCAAACAGGTACAAATTATGTGATTTTTAGGCAGAGAAAACAGAGCTTATAAGCACTTTTTAATGAAACAAAAGTACATAAAAGTAAATCTATGCATAGGTGTATTGTATTCCCAGTGAAATCCAGAAGCCTTCCACATCCATTTAAGTTGGTGGGAAAACCAGCTATTTTTTTACTCGATAAGTTGAATTTGTTTTTATTTATTTTTTTACTGAAGAATTGTGGAAGGTGGATTGTTACATTGTCCCTTTACACATCATGTAGCTTGGGTGGGGATAATAGAACATTTAATTAAGAATCGTAGACCAAAGATATCCTAGTGTCTCCTCCAATCTCAGGAAGAAACTAAAATGGTAGATTCCATAACTGCATATACTACAAGATAGTTCTCCCTGTAAGCTAAAAGAGGCTGCTCTGGATTGTCGTGTCCATAGCACTAACCTATTAATGATAGTTTGTTCTCTGAGCAACTCAATTTTGTTTGTTTTTTCGTTTATTAAAATGATCTTTAGGACTTAGTCTCCCTAAGGGTGATAGGAGATTCCAGACATGGACCATTTGTTCACTGTGATGCTCACTTTGATGCAGGGAGGAGTCCGATCGCCAGTATATGGGGTCAGGAATGAATTTTATTCTCCCCCCCCTTTTGAGACACCTGGCAATGTTTCAATGTTTTGTTTTCTGTTTGCCTTTCTCTGGATCAATTAACAACAAATCTGTATATTGCAGATCAGAGGACATCTAAAAGGGTTGAAAAGTCTAGCGTATTTTTTCAACTTTAAATACTAAATAACTCTGCCTTAGGGAGTTTAGCAATACAACACTTAAGAAGCTTAATCAAGGCTGAAACGTAGGTCTGGAGTTTGCGGCTTCTCCTGTTTAGGGTAGAGTTGCCTGGTATGTTGGGGCTGGATCACTCTATTAATTGATATTTCTTATTGTGAAGGACACAAGTGAGCTAAAAAAGGCTGTTCTCAGAGTGGGTTATCATGTCCATAGAACTATCCTATTAACAGGCACTCCACTGGCTTCCCATAGCATCTAGAATACAATTCAAAATCATGACCCTAACATATAAAGCCCTCCACAATAGTGCACCCTCCTACATCTCTGCTCTCATCCCAAAATACACTCCCACCCGCCCTCTTTGCTCTGCCAATGACCTTCTTCTCTTCTCCTCTCTCATCACCTCCTCTCACTCCCGTCTTCAAGACTTTTCACGTGCTGCCCCTATTCTTTGGAACGCTTTACCTCGCACCACCAGACTATCTTCCTGCCTCAGATCCTTCAAAATCTCTTTAAAAACACATCTATTCAAAAAAGCCTATCATCTTTAGCCTCTTCATTCACTATGCATCTCTCACTCTCCTGTACCTCACCCATACCCTTTAGAATGTAAGTTTGCGAGTTTTAATCTTGTGAGGTGCTTTAGGGAAAGCACAGTGTATATCAGATTGAAAGCTCAATAACAGGGTCTTTTCATTGTGGGGTATTGTTTATACTTGTACCTAACCTCTGTATTGCGCTGCGGAATATGTTGGCGCGTTATAAATAAAGGATAATAATAATATTAAGGTTAGTTCATTCTCCGATTAAGCACCTCTTCTTTATTTTTTTTGCATATACAAGTAGTTAATTAAAAGTTTATATATATATATATATATATATATATATATATATATATATATATATATATATTGAAAAATCTTGCTTAGTTTACGTTTTTGACGATGATCCATTAAGTCCCACTTCAAAGACTTCTAATGACCTGCTTATGCAGTATTTTTGGATGTTTATAGCATAAGGTGATATTGGACACCCCATCAC
The DNA here is from genome assembly GCA_027410445.1 of Discoglossus pictus. Lineage (NCBI taxonomy): Eukaryota > Metazoa > Chordata > Amphibia > Anura > Alytidae > Discoglossus > Discoglossus pictus. The sequence continues at coordinate 57,754,105 of CM050172.1, read as the reverse complement.
AACGCATCATGGCGCTACCTGTCTCGTAGATCTTCCTCCATCATGCATGAAGCTGAACACTGGAGTATCTGAACTGCTTTTTGTGGCTTATCTTTGAAGTTTAGAGCACAATTGCGTTAGAATCCAGACATTGTATTTGTGGCTTTTGACTTTGAAGGGAAGTTTCAGTCCTCACTTCTTACCTTCTGCCAACGACCCAGAACTAAGCCCTCCATCTGGCAGGAGATCAGATACTGTTACACTTAGGAGAAGCCACCTCTCCTAACAATAGCAGTTTGTGTCGAGTGTGTTTAGGGTTTGCCTGTTTGCGTAAACAGTGTCTGGTGGAAGAGCTGTGCGCCAATTACATTTTGCAAGGAGCCTAATTAGAAATTACAGACCAAAATTATGAGGGGGAACATAATTGCCATATGTAGGTGTATATAACCGATTCATTACATTAATTATAAAATGTACCTGCAAAAGAAACACTGTCTCAGACACACCCTAGGCAATGATTATTGGATCTTAGTCCATATTTTTCATCATCATAGGGAAATGAATAATAAAAAGACTACAATGAATAGTACACACATAAATAGATATAATTACAATTGCTTATTAAAAATGTTGAGTGGAATTGTTTGGTAATTGAGGGCATTTTAAGCATCTTGCAAAATGCTTAGGGAAAGTACAATGTATGCTTTATCCTAAACTCAAGAACAGAGCCCTCCATTCTTTTGCAATGTGTTCAAATAGTTTTTGTATAGCGCCACAGAATATATCGGCCCATTACAAATAAAGGATGATAATAATACATGATTATACAGGATCTCCCTATTTCTAACTCTTATTTTAACTCTCATATTAGGGATTAATAAGGGTAAGAGCATGCTCATGTGGTACAAATATGAATAATCCTGGCATTAACCATTGCATTTCTCAGTAAGTATTGTTGTTTATCATCTTCTTTATCACCCCCACTGTAAGAATGAATCGGGTTGACTAAAGGGGGGGAGGTCCTGTATAGATGATTTCTGCTTAAAATAAACATCTTTCAGGCTCAATTATCTAGCACTTCTGCTCCAATTGTTTAACAACAAGTTGCAGTTATGTTAATTTTCTTCCATAACCGAAGCCTTTGTTGTGTATATTTAACACTGCTTTTTTTTTTATTTGTGGTTTCGAATTTCCCCCTTTAAATAGACTTGCTGTAGTCCCATTTATGCTATATGGTATTATCAATAATTTACATACTTACATATTAATAGAAGTGGAAAAAAAAGAATGCAATCAGAAAATAAAAAACGGAAACATTGTCTTTTGTCTAATAAGAGAAAGAAATCTTCCTGGCTCCAAATCCCTAGATCAATACTCCATCCTAGATCAATACTCTTAAAAAATATAGCCAACCACTTTTTAAGGTTATTTATTGAATCCGCTGTCACCACCTCCTTTGGTAGATAATTCCACAGTTTAACCACCCTTACTGTGAAGAACCCTTTTCTTTCCTTAAGGTGGCATATTTTTCCTTCTAACCTGAAAGGACCTCTTGACACAAAAAGTATACTTGACAAAGCTTTATACTGACCCTGGATATATTTATATAAGGTAATCATATCCCGTCGTAGGCACCTTTTTTCTAGAGAAAATAAGTTTAATTTGGTTAGTCTTTCTTCATAACTTAGCCCCTCTATTCCCTTTATTAGCTTTGTTGCCATTCTCTGTACTTTTTTTCAGCTCTAAAATGTCCTTTTAGTTAAGTGGTACCCACAATTGTACTCCATATTCCAAATGAGGACGTACTAGGGATTTGTATAGTGGCAGAATTATATTTGCTTCCCTTGCTTCTATATTCTTCCTAATACTGTACATGCTAATATTTTACTTACCTTTGCAGCTGCTGCTTGGTATTGAGCACTGTTACCTAGGTGGTTGTCCACAAGTACTCCCAAATACCTTTTAATATCCTATTCCTGGATTTGCTCCATTAAGAATATAAATTGCATGGCTATTTTTCCTTCCCAAATGCATAACTTTATATTTATTCATATTAAATCTCATCTGCCATTTAGTTGCCCATTTCTGTAATTTATGAAAGTACATCATTATCTGATTTAATCACCTTGCACAACTTAGTGTTTTCAGCGAAAATGGAGACAATACCTTCCAGTCCCACCTCTAAGTCATTAATAAATATGTTAAAAATGAGATAACTTAATATTGAACCCTGATAAACCACACTTACCACATTAGTCCAACAACCCTTTGCTTCCTGTCTTTTAGCCAGCTCTGAATCTATGAACAGATATTTACTGCAATTCCTGTATCCCTTAGTTTGCACAGTAGTCTTCCATGTGGCACTGTATCAAAAGCCTTTGCAAAATCCAAAAAGACTACATTCACAAAGTTGCGCCTTGATCCAAGTTCCTACTAACCTCCTCCTAGAAGCTAATTAAATTTGTTTGACATGACCTACCCTCATAAACCCGTGTTGACTCTCCCTTCATATTTTGTTCAAATAGACATATTCCAGACAATGGCCAAAATGTTTTAAAAAGAAGGGGGGAAATGCAACCTTTACATTTTGTAACTTTTATATGCAATGATTTGTGACTGTGATCCTTTAACTCATCTGTGCCATGTCTACCCACATTTGTGGGAAAATACTTTGAATGTAGAGGAAGCGTCTGTCTGCACAATAGAAATGTGGCAGCTAAAGGATTACTATTGTTGTAGGAAAAAAACACATTTTTTTTGAAGTAGGTAACTAGCTAGGAACATTACTAAATGTGTAAGCCATGAGCATAAAACCGTTTTTATACAAAATCTTAGCTTTGGAAAACTCAGTGTATAGGAAGTTTCCATCTTGTCTGTCATTTTTCTACAGAAAAGTGGAGGCAGGAGGGAGGAATATGTTAAATAACTGAAGCGTTTAGTATTTGACAACCATCCCATTCCTCTTTAATGCTCAGAAGCACACAGCTTGCATGTATAACTACAAGCTCAGTGGAAATCCCTCTGTCATTCATGAAACCTTCACCACAAGATCACTGATGTCTCCAGGAATCAGAAAAACCATCAGCATTTGTTTTTCTAATTAATAATTCAAAATTAACTTTATGACATTATACAGGTTGATAATCTAATCAAATTTTTCCAAATTTTTTAATCACAAGGCAGACAACACAGAGTTTTGACTCAAAAGAAAAGGGTCAGTAGGGTGTCCTAGAGCGGTGTCATGTAATGTCTTTTTTGGAATATCAAAACTGTTTTGTTTTTACTATACAATTAAAGGCCCATTGCAGTTCAAGAAAAAGACACCAATCTGTAAAAAAAAATATTACAATATTAGCAGATGTATAAGACTTGGGCATAAAATTGTTATTAGGAAAATCTGAATTTGAAGACTTTTTACAGGAATCCATCTTGGGTTTCTTACAATATATTCTAAGAGCTGGATGATGGGGTGTTTGTTAGTAGTTATAAGTGGAGGGAGGGACGGGGAACAGGGAGAAGAACAGAGGCTAAATATCACAAAATTGTGCATGCGCCGTTGCGTCCAATTTGAGGGAGGGAGGCAAAGAGAAGGAGAGAGCAAATAGAAAGAGGGCACACAGAGAGACACAGAACAGCCAATTGAACATAATATGACACTGTCATTTATGACGGAAAGTTATTCTTTTTTTTTAATAACAACCAGTTGTAATTACATTTATTATTATTACGTGAACCTTACATTTATTTACCTAGATAAAACAAAAATGGCAGTCACCGAAATAAAGTTAAATCCTCAATTTAAAAATTGCAGAATCAAAAAATAATGTGAGACTTTAAAACCTATTTGAAAAGGCCAGTCGTATGTGTCAAGTGCATCTGATCATTTGGCTAATTCTATATTTCTATTTTTTTGTAATATTTAACCTTTCTGTACCCCTGAAGGGGTTAATATAACATGCTTTTTCTGTACAATCAATTTGCAGGTAGACTGGGTTTTTATCTGGCGCTGTGTAACGTCTACCTAGCAGAAATCGGAATTTAATTGAACAAAAAGCTAGTTTCTTCTGGCTTGTCAGGCGCAGTGGTTCTGGGTGAATTAAATCCGTGGACAGCTTGGTGATGTAGTGCAGGTGAGTGGAGGTAATTAAATTACCTGCTATTTGTAGGTCATTTGCAATGTCAGGCTTTAAAATGTGAGACGAGAGAGATTATTTTTTTTCTGACTTCAAAGCTGCTCTGTAGGTGATCTAAGAAACATCTTTTTTTCTTTTTTTTTTTCTTTCATGTGCAGGCAGAATTTACTTATTTTGAGTGTTTGTGTCGCTCAATCGTGTCCGACTCTCCGTGACCTCATGAACTGCAACACACCATGCTGATCCACTTGGTATTTATGGCAGAAATATTGTAGTTGGTTGCCAGTTCCTTCTCCAGTGGGTCACCCACAGCATACAGCTGGTATTCCTAGGTGGTCTCCCATCCAAGTACTGAGCCGGCCTAACCCTGCTTGGCTTCAGGGTGGTGTGACCTCTTGGTTCCCTGACTGGAATCAAACCCAAGTTGCAGTTGTGAATGCACAGAATCCAAACAACTGGACCACAATTACTTTACTTACTCTTACTTAATCATATAGATCATAATTAACAGGGGGAATTTAGGAGATAAAAGGTATTAGAAATAGTCTGGCCATAATGTATCCAGTCCAGAGGCAAACTAGAGATTGAAACAGGTATTTATTTATTTTCACTGAAATTGTGTGCTTATAACATGGGCGATGAGAAGTACATTATACACAAGCCGTGTCTACTAAGATATTTATTACAATAGACACTGCCTGTGCCTGAAGATGCCATGTTTGTGTCTTTTGATGGCAGATAATATACATAGGGTCTAGTCATAGTTACTTTTTTATATTGCACATGGCGGTGGTTACAAAGAACGGCTTGCAAATATAATTGCAAGCTTCCTCTCCTGAGCCTCTGGGTTCTAGGGGAAGGTACACTGTACTAAAAACTTCTCTAAATCCGCCAATAGGTTATTAAATTCTCTCTCCACTCTTTAATAGATAATAAAAATTAGTAGTGCACCCAGGCTCCAAGTCTGCAGGAAGTGTGGAAGGCACACACTTTCTATCAAATCTCTTCCCTTTCCTACTAAATTAAAAACCTTTCTAACTTTGCATACCTTCCTACCTAAGGCCCTCATTCAATTGCAATTTGGCCAATTGAATAGGGGTCTAAATAAGCACATAACATATTTTTTTAAAGAAGTTTTTAGTTAGTAAGAATCTATCCAAAAGCAAGGTTTTCACTAACTAAAAACTTCTTTAAAAAAAATATGCTATGTGCTTATTTAGACCCCTATTCAATTGGCCAAATCGCAATTGAATGAGGGCCTAAGTAAATTTTCACTTCCTCCCTTACTCTTGCTATTCCTTATCTGTCATTCTAATCCAGGTTTCTGCCTCTCTCATTCCCTTTAGATTGTAAGTAGTGAGCTTCCAATCTTGTAGGGTGCTTTGGAAACAGCACTTTCTACAAGGATTCTAAACAGGGCACTCCAGTTTTTCTGCAGTTTGTTAATATTGTATTTTTCCTTGTTCTTATCCCCTGTACATCACTATGGAATATGTTGATGCGCTACAAATAAAAGTTAATAATAACGATAACATGGCATCCTTCAGGCACAAGCACTGGCGACTAAAATATATATTTGAGTAAAAATGTTGATGCCCACAGCTTAAAAAGCTGTTGATATTGTTAATTTGAAATTATTATTATTTTTATTATCTTCTATTTGTAACATGCCAGAATATTCCATTGCGCTATACACGGGTTAAGTACAAAGCAAAAACTAATTTAACACATTGCAAAAGAAACCAACTTTCACAAACATCTGAAGTTTTCTCAATCTACAGTGGTCCTTTAAATACATAAATATATGTTTACATTAAGAAAAGTCTATTTTTGATGTTAATCAACTTCAGTTCCTGGCAGTCTCTCTGCGTTCTCTTTCTCCTGCTAGTCACTGGGCAGGTTGCGATCCCTTAATGCATTTCACTCAATCTTGTGGAACTATAACTAGAATCCACTATAATAGTTATTAGCCTGTAAGTAACACCTGCATGGTGTGTTCTGTGCAGGCGATATTCACAAGTTACTAACAGTAAATTCCAGTGTTGTATTTGTGCATGCGCGAGTACGTAGCTACTGTGCATGTGCGTTGGTGAGCCGAGGGGGAAGGAGAGAGAGAGAGAGAGAGAAAGAGGGAGGGGCGCACATAGAGAGAGGGACAGACAGAGGGTACACAGAAAGAGACAGCACTGGGAAACAACAGACTATATGATACCATCATTTATGATTGGCAAGTAACTAGTATGTGTAATATTGAATATTGCTTTTCTTCATCATTAAATATGAATTTTATTTAAGATGCATGCCTAACATCTTTGCCTTGATGTTAGGGCATTACAGTTGTCCTTTAAGTTCCTGACTATGTTTAACCCTACTAGTAGCGCTGAAAGGCTTTTCCATTTATCTACTAACCAACTTGTTCCTTTCATATAGGGCGACCAGTCATTCTTGTTTTCAGGGGACAATCCCTTGCTGTGTTTTATACTTGAGGTTAATTTTGTCCCTAGTAGCAGGACAGACTAATTTATTGCTAAGCATGGGATGATGAGCTACATATTTAATATTATTAATTTCTGTCCTGGTACTAAATTTGCTTATTGTACTAGTCAATATAATTATAAATAATCTTGTTGTTGTTGTTCTGGATGCAGCATGCTGGGCATATCTGTCTGTGTTTTAGGTCATGCTTATCTATATGGAATGGGTTGCCAGTTCCTTCTCCAGTGAACAGCGATTTGTCTGACCCCTCTGCAATGACCTGTCCATCTTGGGTGAACCTATATGGTATAGCTTTATTGAGGTACCCAAACCCCTTCACCACGACAAGTAGCGATCTAGAAGGGGATTAATAATCTTAATCTCCCACAAATTTATGTTTTGTTTGTAATTTTACACTGAGTGAGCAGCAAGATGTAATTCCCAATATTGACTCTTCTAATACAAACAGATTCACTCAACACAGGGTCTCTACCAGAAGACTGGAGAAAGGCACAGGTGCTTCCTATATTTAAGAAGGGAGCAAGAACAAATCTGGGAAATTATAGACCTGTAAGTCTCACTTCTGTAGTGGGAAATCTTTCATAAGGGTTAATAAGGGATAGTATACAAGAATATATCTATTCAAACAGGATAATAAGTAAGAGCCAACATGGATTTATGAAGCATAGGTCATGTCAAGCAAACCTAATTAGTTTCTATGAAAAGGTTAGTAGGAACGTGGATCAGGGCAACTCAGTGGATGTAGTCTTTTGGGATTTTGCTAAGGCTTTTGATACAGTGCCACATAGAAGACTATTATGCAAACTAAGGGATACAGGAATTGCAGTAATTATCTGCTCATGGATTGAAAGCTGGCTAAAAGACAGGAAGCAAAGGTTTGTGGTAAATGGTACATACTCAGATTGGACTAATGTGGTAATTGGGGTTCCTCAGGGCTCAGTATTAGATCCCCTCCTTTTTAACATATTTATTAATGACTTGGAAGTAGGACTGTGGTGTCTCCATTTTTGCTGATGACAAGGAAATTAAATCAGATAATGATGTACTTTCCCTCCAAAAGGATTTGCATAAATGAGAGAAACGGACATTTAAATGGCAGATGAGATTTAATACGAATAAATGTAAAGTCATGCATCTGGGAAGGAAACATAGCCATGCAATTTATAATCTTAATAGAGCAAATCTAGGTGTATTAGATACTGAAATGGATTTGGGAGTGCTTGTGGACAACCACCTAGGTAACAGTGCTCAATGGCAAGCAGCTGCTGCAAAGGCAAGTAAAACATTAACATGTATTAAGAAGGGTATAGAAGCCAGGGGAGCAAATATATTTCTGCCATGATACAAATCCCTAGTATGCCCTCATTTGGAATATGGATTATAATTTTGGGAACCACTACATAAAAAGGACATTTTAGAGCAGGAAAATTACAGAGAAGGGCAACAAAACTAATAAGGGGAATGGGGGGGGGGCTATGTTATGAAGAAAGACTAACCAAATTAAACTTATTTTCTCTAGAAAAAAGGCATCTAAGAGGAGATATGATTACCTTATATAAATATATCCAGGGTCAGTATAAAGATTTGTCAAGTGAACTTTCTGTGCCAAGAGGTTTTCAACTGACAAGAGGACATCCCTTTGAGATTAGAAGTAAAAATATTTCACCCTAAAGAAAGAAAAAGGGTTCTTCACAGTAAGGGTGGTTAATCTGTTTAATTCTCTACCAAAAGAGGTGGTGACAGTGGATTCGATAGATAACTTTAAAAAGGGATTGCATATATTTTCAAATAAAAAGGGCATTAAGGGCTATCCTGGATAACTAGAGAGGGAGTATTGATCCAGGGATGAATCTGATCGCCAGTATCTGGGGTCAAAAAAGGAATTTTATATTTTTTTCTCTGTTGAGACAATTGACAAAGTTTCACAGGGATTTTCTTTTCTGTTTGCCTACCTCTGGATCAATTAACAATAAATCTGCGTATTGCAGATCAGAGGAGATCTAAAAAGGTTGCTTTTTCAAGGGCCATGCTTTGTTTTACCAATAGAATGTCCCTTTAATTGTACTGGTGATTAGGTTATCTGGAATAGGGGCTGCAATTATAGGAAGTGTTAAACTCTTGTAAACTGCCTGCTCCTGCCATCAAGATAAAAACAAAAAGCTCACTATCCTGCCATGTAATCCAGCCCTATAAGTAATTAATAGTTAAGGGGTTTAGGTGAGTAATAGTTCAGTGGTTTAAGTGAGTAATGATGAGGTTTGATTTATGTTGATGAGAAAACGGATTTATTAAGATTAATTGAGATTTTTTATTTAGACAAATCTATATTTGTGTCTGGAATATAAAGTTACACAATGAATATATTTAGGCCACTATGATCATTTATTTTAAATATTCTCATTTTTATATTATAGAATGTTAAAAAATATAATACAGCCTCTAATTTACTATATGAAATTATACTGCCATGGGAGCTACCATATTGGTTTCTACTGACCAACTTTCTGAGCTGGGAGGAGACTAAATACAGAGGAAGCTTCTATCTGCACAATGGGAATTTCACAGCGAAAAATGTGAACGCTTTCAATAGAACTTATGGAAAGAAATGTTGGTCCTTTTCTATTTCGGGACCGCATCCCGTCAGAACAATGGGGTTAAGCTCTGCGCCACAGAATGTACTACAGGCAGAGATCTATTTCCACTTCCGATCTGGCTCATAAGGCGCGCCGACAGAAGAGGCCTTTAGCTATGAGAGGCGCGCCCGAGGCCCTGGGGGGCTGAGTGCCTGTGCCGAACATAGTGATGGCCTCTCTGTCGACTCAGCGCAGTTTCAGTTGCGCCACATCTGAGGTGGAAATAGTTCTTTGCCCACAGTACATTTTTTGCACCACCAGGTGGTGCTGTGGCACAGCACTCAACCCCACTGTTCTGATGGGATGCGGCCCCAAAATAGACTAGATCCAAAATGTTAACAGTGTAAAAGTTGGACATTTAGTTGGCATTGTGCTTAGAAAATTTATGAATAATTGAAAAATGTAAGTGCAAACATTTAATAAAATGTGACTATTTGGGTTTTATGCTGAGCTGTAACTCTTGATCTAATACTCTGGATGTAATTTAGAAAGTAAACATTGTGTACTATAATCTGACATCCCCAATCATTTGTTAAGACTTTGCCCTTTATTATATATGGTCCAGTGCCCTGTTTTTCGTGTGTCCTCAAGGGGTTAACTCTGTGTAATTACTTATGTAAAGAGCCAGGCAGCATCACACTTTAGACGAGAAATATGAATAAATATCAATTCAGAGAAGAAATTGAGCAAACTAAGCCTGCATTGAATTCACAGCTATAATCTTAAAAGGCGAATAGTTGAACTCACTGTTGGATAAAGGGTATAGTTTATCCAACATGGAGCATATCCGTTTAAGTGTGTAGAGATATATTGATCATTTAAACAAACCACTATAGAATAATATAGGAATTAGAATATTTTCAAATTTTAGGGATATGTTTACGAAGATAGCAAAAAAGCTCTGCAGAACAACACAGGACGTCTTCATATTTTGGGACTTTATTCAGCAAGATGATGTCTTATCTAGTGTATATGGTCTTGGATAAAAAGGATTTGTAGAATAACATAGGAATTGATTTGTCGTATTCAGTTATGTATAACTATTCCTTTCCCAGACCATATAAATAGGGTTTGTATAACTCAGTCACTTACTGAGGAGTATTTATTACTTACACATTTCAGTAACAGCTATTCCTTTTTCTGGGTCATTGCAGCAGATGCATTAACATTGCCTATTTGCTCAGAAATTCAATCCTGTCTCTCAATCACACTTCCCGCTAATTGACTGAAGAGCAGCTTTGATGTAAGACTAGTTCTCAGCACGTGATTGGGGTGAGAGGACTCAGGTATGAGTATCAGAGCACACCTGTGTCAGGTGGGTGTCTGTTGCGAAACAATGCAACTGCTGGAAGATTCTGCAGATTTGTTTATTCACACGGGGTGTTGAGTCATCTAACTGCACATTTCCAGGAATAGAGATCTATAGTCTGCCTACAAGTCACATCTACAGAAGGACCTTAACACCTGGACCTTAAACCCAGGACCCCAACACGGACTCCTGCAAAGAAGGTAAATAAATGACCCTACCCCATCAGCACAATAACTCTGCAAATACAGTTTTCTCCAAATTCTCCTGAATTTATATTTCTGCCTATGGTCATTCCTCCCATCCTTACAGAGCGTGAAGCAAATTACAATTACCGTAATAAAATATGTGAGATAAGGTCATTGGTATATCCCCATAAATCCCTTAGATTGTAAATTTACAAGTATTTAATGGTAAAATGCTTCAAATGTACTCTATATGCAAGATTACAAGCTCAAAGACAGGGCCCTGTAATCTGTATTGATATTGTGTTTTTGTTCTCTTTCATCCTATGTATGACGCTGGGGAATATGTTGGCATATTATAAATATTAGATAATAATAATAATAATGATTGATAGAGAACTTTTCAAGAAAAGTATTCTTAAAATAACCTATCTTTCCATCTCTATTATCTAATTGGATATCTATCTATCCATTACACTCTCTCTTGCTCTCTATCTATCTATTTAACACACCCTCTCCCCTTCTTTCTCTTGGTCTCTATCTCGGAGTATTGCAGTATATAGTGATACCTTTGTTTATGGGACAGACATATTCACTGAAATGACAAGCTTTCGAGAGATATACCTCTCTTTATCAGACGCAATACTACTACCTGATAAAGAGAGATACATTTCAATGAGTAAGTCTGCTCAATAAAAAATAACATCACTGTACACTGCAATACACTGGTTATTCATCTACATTACTGGACACTCACGGCGACCTCACTCTTTTTTATTTATATATATATATATATATATATATATATATATATATATATATATATATATACCATGTTTCCTAGAATCCAATACGCACCTTTTTCGTGAAAAATTGGGTGCCAAATTTGGAGTGCGCATTAGAATCGATGGCGCACTAGACTCAATGTTTTGAACTTTTTTGGGGTTAAAACATTGAATCTAGTGTGCCATCGATAACATTGCATTACTGGTACAGTATTATGAGGGGTGTAATGAAGAAAACAAATAGTGCTGATATTATTAATTACCAGAATGTTAATAGCTGCTATGTTGTCATTACTGTTACTGTAATTGCTGGTATATATAATTATTACTGTTAATTACCTGTATATTGTAAATGTTTTAATGACTGTTTATTACTTGTATTTTGTAACACTATACGTATGATGCAATAGGATCATATTGTTGTACAGTAGTGTCATATAATAAAACTACCATAAGACTAAAACATAAACTATGTGTCGTATTTGCTGTGTCGTATTAAACTGATATTGTCCTCAAGGCGATCGTATGGCTCACAAAAGTGTATGGCAAAGTTGTTTATCATACCATATAATACACATAATCCTATCCGTGATAAATTGGTGTCCTTGAAAGAGAATTTTGAGGAGTGTGTTGAGTCTCCATTTAATTACTCTACTTTAAAGTACAGAGTACTGATAATACATTTTAATATTTGGTTAATATTTTCCTATATGATTAAGCTATTGTTTTATGTAAAGTAATGTCAGTGACTGCCTTATTACCTTAAAAAATTGTGTAGATAATATCATTTTATGTGGTTCTTGCACTTGGTTTTCCCTGCTGAGGATTCCCATGTTCTTTGTGTGGATACTAAACTTCACCCACATTGCAGAGATGCTCCTTTTCTATGTCCATGAAACACCAACATTAAATCCCTATTTCACAAAATTACTGCATTATATTTTGTTTAATCCAATCATCATTGATTTATCATTGATTTATCACATATAGCCCTGCACCACCTCATTAAACCCCCAAATACATTACCCTTTGCCCCCTCTCATCACATGCTTAGCATCCTACACCCCCTTCCTTATACATCAAACCACACATACCACTTCTGCCTAACCCTAAACACATTCAATCACCATCCTTAGATCCCCAATATCCCTTTGGGGAGAACTACTTCTGGTGGAGCAAGTGCAAAATACCAGGGCCCGCTGCTTCCAATAGTAGCCAGCAGTAAGGGCAGGAATATTTATCAGTAAATATTTTTAGTAATGTGACCTGATAACCCTGTGTGATCAGACCTTACATATATATGATCAGCCTTTTTACTTACCCCCATATGCACCTACCTTGTAGATGATGTTCCCACCAAACATTTGCCCAGAGCCTTCCAATCATTAGCTCCATTTCTTCCTTTGGAGGCTGCATCCGGCACTAGCTCCAGAGGTTGCAGACCCCAGCTCTAAAACATTGATGTTAATAGAGGACATTTCTTTAAACGGATACAGTGTGATATTATTAGAAAACCATTTAGATAACTTATGTTTTCCTAGTCACACCCAAGCCAACGTCTACAGCAGAAGATCTTATTTTGTTTCTGCTATGCAGCTTCTCTTTGCATAGAGCTTCAAACCACAACTACAGTGGATATGAAAAGTCTACACACCCCTGTTAAAATGTCAGGTTTCTGTGCTGTTAAAAAATGAGACAAAGATAAATAATTTCAGAACTTTTTCCACCTTTAATGTGACATATAAACTGTACAACTCAATTGAAAAACAAACTGAAATCTTTTAGGTGGAGAGAAGAAAAACAAAAAAAGAAAAATAATGTGGTTGCATAAGTCTGCACACCCTCTTATAACTGGGGATGTAGCTGTGTTCGAGAATTAAGCAATCACATTCCAAATCGTGTTAAATAGGAGTCAGCATACAACTGCCATCATTTAAAGTGCCTCTGATTAACCCCAAATAAAGTTCAGCTGCTCTAGTTGGTCTTTTTCTGAAATTTTCTTAGTCGCATCCCACAGCAAAAGCCATGGTCCACAGAGAGCTTCCAAAGCATCAGAGGGATCTCATTGTTAAACGGTATCAGTCAGGAGAAGGGTACAAAAGAATTTCCCAGGCATTAGATATACAATGGAACACAGTGAAGACAGTCATCATCAAGTGGAGAAAATATGGCACAACAGTGACATTACCAAGAACTGGAGCTCCCTCCAACATTGATGAAAAGACGAGAAGAAAACTGTTCTGGGAGGCTATCAAGAGGCCTACAGCAACATTAAAGGAGCTGCAGGAATATCTGGCAAGTACTGGCTGTGTGGTACATGTGACAACAATCTCCCGTATTCTTCATATGTCTGGGCTATGGGGTAGAGTGGCAAAACGAAAGCCTTTTCTTACGAAGAAAAACATCCAAGCCAGGCTACATTTTGCAAAAACACATCTGAAGTCTCCCAAAAGCATGTGGGAAAAAGTGTCCTGGTCTGATGAAACCAAGGTTGAATTCCAAAAGATATGTTTGGCACAAAAACAACACTGCACATCACCAAAAGAACACCATACCCACAGTGAAGCATGGTGGTGGCAGCATCATGCTTTGGGGCTGTTTTTCTTCAGCTGGAACTGGGGCCTTGGTTAAGATAGAGGGAATTATGAACAGTTCCAAATATCAGTCAACAAAGGAATGGCTACACCAGAAGAAGATTAAAGTTTTGGAATGGTCCAGACAGAGCCCAGACCTGAATCCGATTGAAAATCTGTGGGGTGATCTGAAGAGGGCTGTGCACAGGAGATGCCCTCGCAATCTGACAGATTTGGTGTGTTTTTGCAAAGAAGAGTGGGCAAATCATGCCAAGTTAAAATGTGCCATGCTGATAGACTCCTACCCAAAAAGACTGAGTGCTGTAATAAAATCAAAAGGTGCTTCAACAAAGTATTAGTTTTAGGGTGTGCATACTTATGCAATCATATTATTTTATTTTTATATTCTTTTTTCCCTCTACCTAAAAGATTTCAGTTTGTTTTTCAATTGAGTTGTACAGTTTATAGGTCACAATAAAGGTGGAAAAAGTTCTGAAATGATCTATCTTTTTCTCATTTTTTTACATTTTAACAGGGTTGTGTAGACTTTTTATATTCACTGTATGTCTGAATGGACGACTTCATTCTGAATACATATGAAAATATCTTATGGTTTATAAAATATTATGAAGTGTAAAATAACTTGGTATGCCTTTTTAAAGAAAATTATTTTATATACTATTAACAAATAGCTGTTGTTTTCTTTGTTAAATTTAGTTTTTAAGTAAATATAACACAGGCATATCAAACATGTTCTTCTATATACAATTATAATTCAGTCGACGTTTCCACAGGTCTACTTCTTGAGGTGAGAGTAGATTTTAAATGCTGCTGAAGATTTATCTGATCAATGGAACAGCTATTAGGACTAATGAAAAGCTCAGTATTTTAGACCGACTCCTTCTTGAAGCTTTTCTTCCAGAAAGTTGCTTGGTAAAAAAAATAGATGCAGGCAGCAAAATGGCTTGTAAAAAATGTTTGCCCTTTAAAATCTGTGGAATGGGAGGTAAAGAAATACAGTTTTACAATGAAGATATCCTTAGGAAATTGCATTTCAAAAATATACCACAAAGTTGTTTATCTTTCTATAAAAGATGTGCAGTGTAGAAGCATCATGCTGCCCCTTTGGGATCTAATTAAGAATATAAAAACAGCGTTCCTTGTTCTGCTTACACACAGCAGAGCACCCAATTATGGAAGGATTATAAAGTACAAAAAAAATATTTGCAATTGGACGTTATTAATAAGTAATTTAGTATTAGAAAACAGCTTTCACCTTACTACATTTTGGCTGTCACTCAGCTCAAGAGATCCTCCCACCAGTTTGGGTCTGGTTGTTCAGACTGCACATTTAAGCCATATGCAAGACAAATCTGTCAGTCCAGAGGGCCCTCAAGTTAATTTAATACTAATAATAAGACTGGTCGAATGGGAGGATCTCTTGAGCTGAGTAACAACCAAAACATAGTAAATTCAAAGCTGTTTCCTTTACGAAGTTACATTTTGTACTACTTTAAATTGCAAAAATAAAAAAATATTGGTTTTTACCCTCCATCTCTTCCCTTCCTAAAATTTGAGTGCTGCAGAGGAGAATTGCAGCACTTAGTGATATTGCTCCACTGGAAAGGGAGTTGGTGCTCACGGAGCACAGTTTAGCTGGGCCTAGCATGGAGGGTGGGGATGTCCAGGGAGGTAGCTGGGTTACAGTTAGAAGGGGAAGCAGGGGAACCAGGAGGAGGCAAGCCAGTTCTGAGTTGGCAAACACAAACAGATTTGCCAGATTGAGTGAAACTGTTGGGGATATCCATTCAGGAATGGCAATGTCAGATAGAGCTGTTACCTCTAACAGCCGGGAGAACAGTTCTACTGGAGGAGTGGGAGGGCAGCATAGGCAGAGCAAGATAAAGGTTTTGGTAGTTGGATCTCTATTATTAGGAAGGTAGACAGAGTGATTTGTCACCCGGATCCCAGCCATTGAACAGTTTGCTGTCTCCCGGGTGCTCAGGTTCGGCATGTTGTGGATAAATTATTGGGAGGGGCTGGAAATGAACCGGCGGTCTTGGTACATATTGGTACCAATGACAAAGTATGTGGAAGAATGGAGTGTCCTAAAGGATGA
Source organism: Discoglossus pictus (assembly GCA_027410445.1). Taxonomy (NCBI): domain Eukaryota; kingdom Metazoa; phylum Chordata; class Amphibia; order Anura; family Alytidae; genus Discoglossus; species Discoglossus pictus. The sequence goes on along the minus strand of CM050172.1, from coordinate 57,737,896 downwards.
TTTTAGAGAACTATGGAATAAGCTTAAAGCAAGGACCTCCAATGTAGTATTTTCTGAGATACTATCAGTGCCACGTGCTAGCCCAGGAGAGGCTTAGAGAGGTTAATGCTTGGCTAAAAAAGTGGTTCAGTGCATAGAGTTTGGGGTTTTTAGATCACTGGGCTGACTTCTCACTTGGGTACAATGTCAATAGCAGTGATGGATTGCACCTTAATGATGAGGGAGCTTTTGTGCTAGGGGATAGGATAGTAGAAAGGCTGTAGGAGTTTTTAAAACACTTCACAATGGCATAGCCATAGCAACATAAAGTGTATGCTTGCTAATGCAAGAAGTTTGCCTGGGAAAATGGGCGAGCTAGAATTATTAGCAGTGCAAGGAAAATGGGACTTAATATGCATTACTGAAACATGGTGGGATGAATCTCGTGACTGGACAGTAAATTTGGATGGTTATAACTTATTTAGGAAAGATAGGGGTAACGGTAGAAGATAAAGAGGGGTTTGTCTGTATGTTAAGCCTGGTTTTAAACCTGTAGTCAGAGAAGATATTTATAGTGGGACTAGCGGCAACATTGAATCTTTGTGGGTTGAGTTAAATAGTGGAGGAGCTAATTCTAAATGCATATTGGTGGGAGTATGCTATAAACCCCCAAATATAATTGAAAGTGAGGAACTGTAATTATTGTTACAGATTGGAAATGCAGCTAAGCACGGGCAGGTTCTTTATAATGGGAGACATTAATTACGGTACCCTGAAATAAACTGGATAAATGAGACTAGCTGTTCAACTGAAGGCAGCAGGTTCTTGAGTACACGCAGGGATCATTATCTGGCCCAGGTAATCCAAGAACTATTAGAAATGGGGCCATCTTAGATTTAGAAAAAAAAAATAATCTAAGTCAGAGCTGCTCATCAGAGAACGAACTAACCTTAATAGTTAGTTCTATGGCCGTGATAAGCCACTCTGAGAGCAACCTCTTTTAGCTCACTTGTGCCCTTCACAGGGAGAAATATCCTGTAGTATATAAGTCTGGTTACACTCAAGAGTGACCCAGCCCCGAAATAGCAGGCAATTCTACCCTGAACGGGAGAAGAAGCAAACTACAGACGCGTTTTGGCCTTTATGGGCCTCTTCAGTGAGGTGCAGCTGAACTCCCTAAGGTACAGTGAGCAAGGGATCCTCGTCTGGAGTACCCTGTCACCCTTAGGGAGACTAAACCCTAAGGGTAATTTGCATAAATAAAAAGCTAAAAATGAGCTGCTCATAAGAGAACAATCTAACCTTAATAGTTTAGTTCTATGGCCATGATAAGCCATTCTGAGAGCAACCTCTTTTAGCTCCCTTGTGCCCTTCACAGGGAGAAATATATTCTTTTGGATTTAGTCATCACAAGTAATAATGATATAATATCAAATGTTAAAATAGGAGAACCCTTAGGGAACAGTGATCACAACACAGTCTCATTTGAGATTGAATACAAAAAACAGAGTTGTAAGGGGCCAACAATAAATCTAAATTTTAAAAAAGCTAACTTTAATGGGCTATGGGCAGCAATACTACATATAGACTGTGATAAAGAACTTACAGGGATAATACTGAAAATAAATCCACAACATTCAAATCCTTACTAAATATACATACACATTGACATGAACCATGTGGGAATAAAATGAATAGGAGTAAATCACATCCCATGCGGATTAACAATGACTTAAAGATCATAATGAGGAAAAAGAAACATGCATTTAAATTATACAAGAAGGAGGGAACAGAGGCAGCTTTATGTGACTATAAGGAAATCAACAAGGCTTGCAAAAGGGCTATTAGACTGCCTAAAATAGAAAATGAGAAGTCAGTTGTAAAGGAAAGTAAGACTAAACCTACAATATTTTTTAAAGATATTAATGGGAAGATGGTGAAGAATGAAGCTATAGGAGCATTACAATGTGACACAGGCCGTCTGATTAGTGTCCAGGAAAAGACAAATGAGCTAAATAGGTTATTTTCTTTGCTATATACAAGGGAGGTACCAGTGGTTGGGACACTGCAACAAAATGGGGCTACACTACCATCACTAAATAATTTGTTAACGTAGGAAGAAATCCAAAAGAGATTGGAGAAAATATATGTTAATAAAGCCCAGGTCCAGATGAAATACATCCAAGTGTACTGAGGGAACTGATTTCTGTAATAGCCAAACCATTATATCTATTTTTTTTTTAAGACTCACTCTCCACAGGGTCGCTACCAGATGACTGGAGAAAAGCAGAGGTTATACCTATATCTGAGAAGGGAGCAAGAGCAAATCCGGGGAATTATAGACCATTTAGCCTCACTTCTGTAGTGGGAAAGCTTTTAGATGGGTTAATAAGGGATAATATACAAGAATATGTCTATTTGAACAAGATTATTAGTAGCAGTCAACACGATTTATGAAGGATAGGTCATGTCAGATCAATCTAATTAGTTTCTATGAGGAGGTTAGTAGGAACTTGAATCAGGGCAACTCGGTGGATATAGTCTTTTTGGATTTTGCAAAGGCTTTTGATACAGTGCCACATGGGAGACTTTTGAGCAAACTAAGGGGTACAGGAATTGCAGTAAATATCTGCTCATGGATTGAGAGCTGGCTAAAAGTCAGGAAGCAAAGGGTTGTTGTAAATGGAACATACTCAGATTGGACTAATGTGGTAAGTGGGGTTCCTGGGGGTTCAGTATTAGGTCCTCTCCTTTTTAACATATTTATTAAAGTAGAAGTAGTACTTGAAAGTAGTGTCTCCATTTTTGCTGATGACACTAAGTTGTGCAAGGTATTTTCCCTAGAAAAAAAGGCGTCTACGAGGGAATATGATTACCTTATTTAAATACCTCCAGGGTCAATACAAGACATTGTCAAGTGAACTTTTTGTAGCAAGAGATTTTCAACTGACAAGAGGACATCCTTTTGAGGTTAGAGGAAAAAAGATTTCACCTTAAAGATAGAAAAGGGTTCTTCACAGTTAGGGTGGTTAAACTGTGGAATTCTCTACCAAAGGAGGTGGTGACAGCGAATTCGATAGATAACTTTGAAAAGGGGTTAGATATATTTTTGGATAAAGAGGGCATTCAAGGTTATCCCTGATAACTAGAGAAGGAATATTGATCCAGGGAGAAATTTGATCGCCAGTCTCTCGGATCAGGAAGGAATTTGGCTTTTTTTTTAGACAATTGGCGAAGTTTCTATGTTTTTTTTTTTCCTCTGGATCAATTAACAATTATTAACAAATAGTCCACATATTAAAGCATCAGGAGAGATCTAAAAAGGTTGAAATTAATGGACGAACAGTCTTTATTCAACTTCAAATACTATGTAAATCAAATAATATAACATTGTCATAGAATATCAAATAAGTATACCTATTCTATACTATCCTTCAAGATTGGGACCTCTGCTGTGGCTGTTTGTTCTCTGGATTTTTAGAGACATATTTATTATGTTGAATTAATGAATACACTGATTTATTTTATAAGATGCAGGGAAAGAGGAGCTGGCTTTTATCTAGGATTTTGGGATGGTTTAGAGCAGCAAGATAGCTCTGCAGATGGTAATCTTTATTGTATGTAGCAGAAACAGTTGGCAAAGCATTTATTAGAAGTCCATGGAAATATTGTAGCCACATATATATTACATAGTAATTGAGGTTGCAAAAAATAATTTTAGTCCATCAAGTTCAACCTTTTTAGATCTCATCTGATCTGCAATATGCATATTAATTGTTAATTATTATTTGATCCAGAGATAGGTAAGCAGAAAAAAAGGCCAAGTGAAACTTTGCCAATTGTATCATAAGGGGGGAAATATAAAATTCCTTCCTGGCCCCAGATACTGGCGATCAGATTCCTTCCTGGCTCAATACTCCCTCTCTAATTATCTTGGATAGCCCTAAATGCCCTTTTTATTTAAAAAATATATCCAATCCCTTTTTAAAGTTATCTATCGAATTTACTGTCACCACCTCCCTTGGTAGAGAATTCCACAGATTACCACCCTTATTGTGAAGAACCCTTTTCTTTCTTTAAGGTGAAATATTTTTACTTCTAATCTCAAAGGATGTCCTCTTGTCAGTTGAAAACCTCTTGGCACAAATAAATCACTTGACAAATCTTTATACGGACCCTGGATATATTTATAAAAGGTAATCATATCCCCTCTTAGATACCTTTTTTTCTATAGAAAATAAGTTTTATTTGGTTAGTCTTTCTTCATAACTTAGCCCCTCCATTCCCCTTATTAGTTTTGATGTCCTTCTTTGTACCCTTTCCAGCTCTAAAATGTCCTTTTTATATAGTGGTGCCCAAAATTGTACTCCATATTCCAAATGAGGGCGTACTAGGGATTTGTATAGTGGCAGAATTATATTTGTTTCCCTTGCTTCTATACCCTTCTTAATACATGCTAATATTTTATTTGCCTTTGCAGCTGCTGCTTGTCATAGAGCACTGTTACCTAGGTGGTTGTCCACAAGTACTCCCAAATCCCTTTCAATATCTGATACCCCTAGATTTGCTCCATTAAGATTATAAATTGCATGGCTATTTTTCCTTCCCAGGTGCATAACTTTACATTTATTCATATTAAATCTCATCTGCTATTTAGTCGCCCATTTCTCTAATTTATGCAAATCCCTTTGGAGGGCAAGTACATCATTATCTGTTTTAATTACCTTGCACAACTTTGTGTAAACAGCAAAAATGGAGACGATACTTTCAAGTCCTACTTCTAAGTCATTAATAAATATGTTAAAAAGGAGAGGACCTAATACTGAACCCTGAGGAACCCCACTTGCCACATTAGTCCAATCCGAGTATGTTCCATTTACAACAACCCTTTGCTTCCTGTCTTTTAGCCAGCTCTCAATCCATGAGCAGATGTTTACTGCAATTCCTGTATGCCTTATTTTGCTCAATAGTCTCCCATGAGGCACTGTATCAAAAGCCTTTGCAAAATCCAAAAAGACTACATCCACTGAGTTGCCTTGATCCATGTTCCTCCTTTTGGAAGCTCGCTACTTCCAATCTAATCTTGTAGGGTGCTTTGGGGAAAAAAAACACTTTCTACAAAGATTCTAAGCTCAAAACAGGGCTCTCCATTTTCTGAAGTTTGTTAGCATTGTACTTTATCTTGTTTTCATACCCTGTATAGCGCTACGGAATATGTTGGCATGTTACAAATAAAAGTTAATAAAAAATAGTTAATACTAACCTCTTCATAGAAACTAATTAGGGTTTGTTTGACGTGACCTATTCTTCATAAATCAATGTTGTCTCCTACTTATAATCTTGTTTATATAGACCTGTTCTTGTATATCATCCCTTATTAACCCTTCTGAAAAAAAATATCACTAAAGAAGTGAGGCTTACAGGTCTATAATTTCCTGGATTTGTTCTTGCTCCCTTCTTAAATATAGGTATCACCTCTGCTTCTCTCCAGTCATCTGGTAGCGACCCAGTTTTGAGTGCATCTTGAAAAATTAGATATAATGGTTTGGCTATTACAGAGCCCAGTTCCCTCAGTAGCCTTGGATGTGTTCCATCAGGACCTGGGGCTTTATTAAATTTATTTTTTCCAACCTCTTTTGGATTTCTTCCTGTGTTAACCAATTATTAGGTGAAAGTAGTGTAGCCCCATTATGTTGCAGTGTCTCCACCACTGGTACCTCCCTTGTGTATACCAAAGAAAAGAACCTATTTAGCTCATCTGCCTTTTCCTGGTCACTAATTATCAGACTGCCTGTGTCATATTGTAATGTTCCTATAGCTTCCTTCCTGGCCTTCTTCCCATTAATATATTAAAAAAAATATTTAGGGTTTGCCTTACTCTCCTTGGCAACTAACTTTCCATTAATGATTTTAGCCAGTCTAATAGCCCCTTTGAAAGCCATGTTGATTTCCTTGTGCTTACGTAAAGCAGTCTCTGTTCCCTCTTGTTTGTATAATTTAAATGCCTGTTTTTTTTACTCCTCATCAATATTAATTACTAACATGAAATTTCTCTGTTTGGGTTGAGTTACCTTACCTCTTCCACTGGACTTAGAAGTGTTAAAATTATCTACTTCTACTCCTTTATGTCCCCTTCTGGATCAATACCTTGTAGTAGTGAAGGGGCTTGTGTACTTTAATGACATTGTGAGCGAACCCTGTAGGGTAACCCAAGATGGGCAGGTCATAGCAGAGAGGTCAGACTAATTGCGGTCTGCTGGAGAAGAATCTGGCAACCCACTCCAGTGTCTTTGCCAAGTAATCGTTATGGATGAGCACTACCAGACGCAAGATGTGACGAGCGTGCTGCGGAGAGTCAGACGTGACTGAACGACTAAACAACAACTTTTTTTCTGTCATAGATTACCCCTATATCATTCATCTTTATGCCTAACTCATTTTCTTGTGCTGCTCTTTTTTTCAAAAATATTTCCCTCCTGATCGTTATAAAACCTTTTGAGAAGGTCTCTGTCGTACCCCCCTCTCACATCACCTCTTTTCTTAAAGGAAGAGCCTGCACCATTTTAGTTGTCCATCTTTTAAATGATTTCTGATTTATTAATATCCTTTTGGAGATACACCCCCCCCCAACTGATCACAGTATCTAGGTGAGGTCTCACTATGGATCTATAGAGTGCCATTAGTCTCTCTCTTTTTCTGCTACTAATTCCTCTTCCAATATAACCAAGCATCCTACTGTTAAGATTACTGAGAAGGACGTTTAGATGAATGGCTATGCCCAACACTGGTGCACACCTTGGATCCAGCATACCGTCAGTGGGAATTAAAGAATGTGTTCTATGGTGGAGTTAACAATTTCTCTTTTCTTTCTCATTAGGTTACCATGTTCAACCCAGGACACCTGCTATCTCCGATACCAATATCCGCTCAGATTTACAGTCCTGCCTTCGCTGGTCGACTCTCCAATTTCTTCCTACCACCTCCCATATTTGGTCTTCAGCTCTTCCAGCAGTGCAGTGCTCCTGATGCCTGCAAAACAGATCTTCTACTCTCTGCACAACAAAGACTGTCAGCACTCTGTGATTTCCCAGGTATCCCTAACCAACCTATGTCTAAGCAAAGTTCTATTTTGAATAAATATAATGATCATCCAAGGAAATGTCTTTTTGTGTGACACTGCAATATGTTTATTATTCTGATTGTGTACCAGTACCCACCTGCCATCTTGGTTCCTTTACTTCGCCATTGGGCTACAACCTTCACAGGTGTTTGCTGAATGGTATTTTATAACTGGTTGCTTTTGGAAGATGAGAAAAGAAAGGAACTTATTTCTTCCACTTACATCAATCTTACAGTATATGAAATCTGATGGCTAATAATTACACATTTGTTGGTGCAAGATTGGGCAAGGGCCACATGAAATCTAAATATTTCATTAATATTTTTTATTTTGTATCCGAGGCAATTACTTACTGATGAGATATTTCTCTACAGAATGTGTATAGAAACAATAAACCCCAACCCTTGTATTAATAACCTTATTAGAGTGGAGACAAACAGCTGGAGGTTGATACTCTAATTTAAAAAAATATTTTAATAATAAATGAGACCATCACATACTGAATCCTTATTATCATTTATTCAGTTTTACATTAAAGGCTATACATGCAATAATTAAAAATGCAAATTCTTAATCAATTTAGAAGATTTAAGTAGCTAACCATGCCATTTTTTAATTCTCTGTCTGATAGTGCACAGCAGCTTTTTATTATTATTTTTTAATTTTGCATATTGGCCCTTTGTATATCTAGTGTGGCCCCTGGACGCTCAGCCGCTAATATAACTATCTTGAAACAGCAGCCATGATATATGATTCCCATCTATGTAAAACACTGACATTACCATACAAGGTATATTGTACTTCACACTGTTTCTGCAACACATTAAAACTATTTGTAAAATTAAAATGCCATAAATCAGTTTTTCAATCTCCATTTCTACAGAGTTTACTACCCAGCTGTGTGTAGACAATATTATTTTCATTAAATATTGATACAGAGATTCTTTTCAACATTACAATGACTGGTGAAAGTAAGATATGTGTATGTGTGTGTATATATATATATATATATATATATATATATATATATATATATATATATATATATATATATATAAAATGTGTGTGTGTATATATATATATATATATATATATATATATATATATATATATATATATATATAGTGTAACGGATCTACTGGCACCCCGACCGGGTACCTCCGTTGATAGACGCGTCCTAGTTTGCGCCGAGGCCTACAAGCACCGCACCGGACACCACAACCACCACAGACTCCACAACCGCCGTAGTTTAGCTGGAGCCGCGCCGTCTTCCTTCCACCCTGTAGGAATCTCCAGCATCCAGGATCGTGTGGGGAAGACCTCTCCTCCAAGGAGAGTACATCAGGAACAAGCTTTCAGTAGTTACAGCTCAAGGGAGTATGCAAAAGCATAGCAATCCCCAGTAGGATATAGCGATCCCCTCTAAGAACGAGATGAGACTACATTTTGAAGGGTCAAGTAGAACTATTCTTTAATGACAGGGGATCTCCTTTTATGCAATGGTGCCCTCTGAAGGGCTACACCCACATAATTATCACAGCCAATTAGATACATGGTTCAACCCCCACATCTCCTCCCCTCAGATAACAGGTAACACAATTAAAACAGACACAATTTTAACCACATTCTGGATGTACCCCAAAAACAGGGGGTACACCTTTAAGTCCAGCACCGTTCAATAGCTCTCACCCAGGGGAACAACATATTAAAAAATGGCATGAATCAGACCAGGGGTTCAAAAGTTAGTAAAAGTATCTTACTGGCAGCATGGCAATCCACATCCCCCATAGTTGGCCACACAATACACATAAAGAGAACAATAGGTGTGGTCACCCCTCCCTGAGGCTCCTTGATATAATCAGACAATGATTAAATCAGCCATCTTTGTTCTTATGTTTGAGAATGAATAGATGTCCTTATCTGTAACAGGATTATCTCTCCTGCCAAGGTCTGCACTAGCCTGGGGCCAATATTCTGCAGAGCATAAACCAACATACATACAGTATATTACTAGGATCATATTTTAACAAAGAGTTAAATAACCATAAACAGGGTAAAACAGTGATGGGTTCCGTTACAGCTGGGATCTGAGCGCACAAAACTACCGAATAGCGCTCAGATCCTCTTCACACAGTTCAATTGCCATGGAGCTAAAGTCTTTCCCATAGTCTTTCATTATATGAATGGGCTCCATGGCATAGCTATCTGTGGTATCATGGTTCACACAGTGCAAGTACAGAATGACCCCCCTGTATGTAAAGGGCCAGAATGAGTGACATACACTCTGGTATGGCCGAATACTGTGTTTGAAGGGCAATATGTACCAGGGCCATAGTCGCAGGGCAGGAGGCTGGCAAACAGTCCTCTCCAAGACAAAGTGGCGAAAGGCACTTCGTCACATATAGTTTATAAATAGTACATCTGTGTTCACACCTGAATGTCTAAAGCAAGTTAAAAAACCTGCTTCCAGCTCAGAATTCCGAGAAAAACAGTTATTATACTGCATTCTGGGAAGCTGAGTTGAGACATGCAAGCTTCTCTCTCATCGAAAACCCCCACCCTCACACTAATTACCTTTTTAGGGTGGAGACAAACAGTGGGAGACTGGTGCTCTAATCTTGACAATTTTTATTTAATATTGCTATTATAATTTATTATGTAGGAATTTTAATAATCTATGTATAATTAAAATAACCAGTTCCTCTTCTTTAAACAGAGACTTTAGATGCTCTTTGTAATCTTTATGTAAAAATAGAGTAATGTAAAATAAAAAATGTAAGTTTGGAGAATGTAATCCTCTGTAGTCAGTGGTACGCAGAGGTTTTTTGAACAATACAAAATAAACCATTAATGGTCATAGTTGTGATTTTGGTTTGTACTTTATATCAAATGACAGGCTATTTTATTCGAGGGTGTGTTTCATTCTATCGTATGGTATGGCGATTTAGTCTGCGTTGGGGCATCAGCTAGTGAGCCTTCCAGTGAGGAGGACCCTTTGGGGGTCATAGGCCTGCACTTTAATCCCTTTTTGTATATTCTAGTTGTCAATATTACAAGCTATGACATTGTCTATCATTTTTAATAGTGACACTGTTTCCCTACTTTTAAATACATATTAAGAATTGGTCTTAAGCAACTAAAATCTAGACTTCATATAGACATTATGAATTGAACCCATAATATGTAATGTTCATTTCATATCCAGTTGCGAAATTACAGCAGTGATTGCATTCAGTTTATTTCAGCTTCCATAGAGCAAACATATCACCATCATCCTGCACATATTACTGCAGAGACAAGGAATGTTCTAGTCGTATTGCTTACATCAGCAGTTATATCATGCAAATCCTATAATATAATAATAAATTATTTTTTTTTATACAACATTAGTCTAGTTAAATAAAGCCTTTTTGAACACCTGTGTTTACTTCAATGTATATTGATCCATTGTAATTTCTCTTATAAAGAAAAAGACAAATTCCTTCATGAACCCAAAATGCAAATACTATTTCTTTTGAAATAATCCTTATCAAATATATAATTTAATAAAATCATTTTTTTTTACAAAGAGATAACAATGGGCTACAAGTATATTCTGGTCTATGATTTGTTACACAGTATTTATTATACTGATTTCTCCAAATCCTTTTGCAGCCACAGGCAATGTGGAACACACAGATAGGCAAGACAAGCCTGACCAGCGGGGAAAGGCCAAAGGTGTGTGGGACTGAGGGACACTGTGTCTGTAATTTTTCTGATGCATTCGCTGATGAGAGAGATCTTTTTATTTATTTAATCCTCCGTGCCTCCTCTTGAGCCTTGTTTGTGGTTTCCACCCTTCAGATGAGGCTCGGCCTTTGAAGCAGAGACGAGCTCGAGCTAACTACAGCAGCTGGCAGCTTGAGGAACTGGAGAAGGCGTTTCAGGCCTCGCCATATCCTGATGTGTTTGTGAGAGAGGCCCTGGCGCTGAGACTTCATCTGATAGAGGCCAGGGTGCAGGTGAGGAGCCTTAAATCAATATCATCACTGCAAGTCATCTCTTTACTTGGTGACCTTGAAAGAGACATTTTGTACTCTTATATCAAAATCTTTTTGCTAAAAATTAAGAAGGGCTTATGGCCTAGCAAGATGAGCTAGCTTATTTAATGCATTGATCATTACTAAAAAAAAATTTTTTTTGAATAAGTTCTGTAAATCAGTGCAGTGCTTTCTGTCCTGTTGCTGTACTCAGTGTGCAGGTGAGAGTGGGTGTGGCTTGGCATGTGTAATTTATATCTGTGTGCATTTGTGTGAGGTTCTGTTTGAATCGGTTCTGTAAATCAGTGCAGTGTTTTCAGTCCTGTTGTTGTAATCAGTGTGCAGGTGAGAGTGGGGGTGGCTTGGTCTGAGTAATTTATATCTGTGTGCATTTGTGTTAGGTTCTGTTTGAATCAGTTCTGTAAATCGGTGCAGTGTTTTCTGTCCTGTGCTGTAATCCGTGTGTAGGTGAGAGTGGGAGTGGTTTGGCCTGTGTAAAGGTTTATCTGTGTGCATTTTGTCGTGTTCTGTTGAATCAGTTCTGTGGGGCAGGCAGTGTTTTCTGTCCTGTGCTCATTTATCATACAGGTGAGTAGGCGGGGTCTATTTTAACAAGGGAAGAGCGAGCTTGGGAGCTTGCAATCATTTCTAGTGTAAGTGTAGTTAGTGTGTAGGAGATTGAATAAAAGGAGGAAATCCAAAGGAAAGGGTATTCTAAGAAAAAACCGAAAACAAACGTATATATATATTTTTTTCTGTTTTGTTTGGGTTAAGGTGTAGAAAAGCAATCTTTATACAAATACATTGATTTGTTTTCTCACTGTTTTTTTGTAACTGATAATCATGAGTCAGTCCAGTGGCAACCTCATGGGTTGTACATCCTACCATATGTATGCACTACTGAAACAGATGATTCAGGGTCCATACCTCTGTAACAGGTGTGAGCATGGTTCCTCTCTGGAAGCTCAAATTGAAGAACTAGAGAAGAGAATTGCAACACTTCATGATATTGTCACACTGGAAAGGGAGTCGATGCTCATGGGGCACAGTTTAGCTGGGCCTAGTATGGAGGGAGGAGCTGGGGCTAGTGAGGATGTCCAGGGAGGTAGCTGGGTTACAGTTAGAAGGGGAATCAGGGGGACCAGGAGGAGGCAGGCCAGTTCTGAGTTGGCAAACACCAACAGATTTGCCAGATTGAGTGAAACTGTTGGGGATGTCCATTCAGGAATGGCAATGCCAGATAGAGCTGTTCCCTCTAACAGCCGGGAGAACAGATCTACTGGAGGATGGGGGGGGGGGGGGGGGCAGAATAGGCAGAGCAACAGACATGTTTTGGTGGTAGGGGACTCTATTATTAGGAAGGTAGACAGGGTGATTTGTAACCCAGATCCAAGCAATCGAACAGTTTGCTGTCTCCCGGGTGTTCGGGTTTGGCATGTTGTGGATCGGGTGGATAAATTAATGGGAGGGGCTGGTAGTGAACCGGCGGTCTTGGTACACATTGGTACCAATGACAAAGTTAGTGGAAGATGGAGCGTCCTAAAGAATGATTTTAGAGAACTAGGGAATAAGCTGAAAGCAAGGACCTCCAAGGTAGTATTTTCTGAGATACTACCAGTGCCACGTGCTAGCCCAGGGAGGCAGAAGGAGCTTAGGGAGGATAATGCGTGGCTAAAAAAGTGGTGCAGTGCAGAGGGTTTGGGTTTTTTAGAGCACTGGGCTGATTTCTCACTTGGGTACAATCTCTACAGCAGGGATTGACTGCACCTTAATGATGAGGGAGCTTTTGTGCTAGGGGATAGGATGGTAGAACGGCTGGGGGAGTTTTTTAAACTTGTAGGTGGGGGGGAGGGACTATATAGAAGTATTGGGATAAAAAGGGTAGAGAGGGAAAGGGATGAATTGGTTACCCACGGGGGAGGAGAAGGGGGAGTGTTACAATAGACAGTAGGGAGGTATTAATAGGTGCCTCAAATACAGTGGCAAGCACTTCACAACGGCAGAGCCATAGCAACATAAAGTGTATGCTTGCTAATGCAAGAAGTTCTCCTGGGAAAATGGGCGAGCTAGAATTATTAGCAGTACAAGGAAAATGGGACTTAATATGCATTACTGAAACATGGTGGGATGAATCTCATGACTGGACTGTTAATCTGGATGGTTATAACTTGTTTAGGAAAGATACGGGAAATGGTAAAAGAGGAGAAGGGATCTGTCTGCATGTTATTATTTTATTATTATTATCTTTTATTTGTATCGTGCCAACATATTCCGTAGCGCTGTAGAGGGGATAAGAAAAGGGGAAATACACGTTTAACAAAATTCAAAAGTTGAAGGGCCCTGTTTTGAGCTTAGAATCTTAGCAGAAAGTGCTTTATCCCAAAGCACCCTACAAGACTGGAAACTCGCTACTTACAATCTAAAGGGAATTAAAAGGCAGAGAACTGTGGAAGAGTAACAAATAAGGAATAGCAAGGGCCAGGAAGCAAGTGAAAGATAGAAAGAGTTTTATTTTAGAGGGAGAGGGGAGGGATCTGAGGAGAAAGACTAGTATGGCTGACCCCTAGTGTTGAGATGATATATCTGCAAGTAGGAAGTCAGGTGTTTTCCATGGCTCTATAAATTTAATCTAAGTTGGGGTGGGTGGCGGGGCATGGGGGGGGCAATATTCTGAGTATCTCACTGATGTAGGAGGCCTTATACCAGAGTGAATTTGCACTGAAAGAAAGAGAGAGAATGGATTGGGGTCAGACAGTACAGGAAGATAGGGGAGATAGGAAGGAATGTTAAGCATGAATTTAAGCCTATAGTCAGAGAAGATATTTATAGTGGAACTCATTGAATCTTTGTGGGTTGAGCCAACTAGTGGAGGAGCTAATTCTAAACGCATATTGGTGGGAGTATGCTATAAACCCAAAATATAGCTAAAAGTGAGGAAATACAATTATTGTTACAGATTGGAAATGCAGCTAAGCATGGGCAAGTTCTAATAATGGGAGACTTGAATTACCCGGAAATAAACTGGATAAATGAGACAAGCAGCTCAGCTAAGGGGAGCAGGTGCTTTAGTACACTCGGGGATCATTATCTGGCCCAGGTAATACAAGAACCTACTAGAAATGGGGCCATCTTGGACTTAGTCATCACAAGTAATATTGATATAATATCAAATGTTAAAATAGGGGAACCCTTGGGGAACAGTGATCACAACACAGTATCATTTGAGATTGAATACAAAAAACAGAGTTGTAAGGGGCCAACAAAAACTCTAAATTTTAAAAGGGCTAACTTTAATGGACTAAGGGCAGCAATACTACATATAGACTGGGACAAAGAACTTACAGGGAAAAATACTGAAAATAAATGGACAACATTCAAATCCTTACTAAATAAAAATACTCATCAGCATGTACTATGTGGAAATAAAATGAATAGGAGTTAATCATATCCCATGTCGCTTGAAAATGATTTAAAGATCACAATGAGGAAAAAGAAAAATGCTTTTAAGTTATACAAGGAGGGAACAGAGGCAGCTTTATGTGACTATAAGGGAATCAACAAGGCTTGCAAAGGGCTATTAGGCTGGCTAAAATAGAAAATGAGAAGTCAGTTGCAATGGAAAGTAAGACTAACCCTAAAATATTTTTAAATATATTAATGGGAAGAAGGCGAGGAAGGAAGCTATAGAAACATTACAATGTGACACAGGCCATTTGATAATTAGTGACCAGGAAAAGGCAGATGAGCTAAATAAGTTCTTTTCTTCGGTATACACAAGGGAGGTACTAGTGGTTGGGACAACGCAACATAATGGGGCTACACTACCATCACTAAATAATCGGTTAAAGCAGGAAGAAATCCAAAAGAGATTGGAGAAAATAAATGTTAATAAAGCCCCAGGTCCTGATGGAATACATCCAAGGGTACTGACGGAGCTGGGTTCTGTAATAGCCAAACCATTATATCTAATCTTTCAAGACTCACTAACTACATGGTCTCTACCGGATGACTGAAGAAAAGCAGAGGTGATACCTATATTTAAGAAGGGACCAAGAGCAAATCCGGGGAATTATAGACCAGTGAGCCTCACATCTGTAGTTGGGAAGCTTTTAGAAGGGTTAATAAGGGACAAGATACAAGAATATGTCTATTTGAACAAGATCATAGGTAGCAGTCAACATGGATTTATGAAGGATAGGTCATGTCAGACCAATCTAATTAGTTTCTATGAGGAGGTTAGTAGGAACTTGGATCAGGGCAACTCAGTGGATGTAGTCTTTTTGGATTTTGCAAAGGCTTTTGATACAGTGCCTCATGGGAGACTTTTGAGCAAACTAAGGGATACAGGAATTGCAGTAAATATCTGCTCATGGATGGAGAGCTGGCTAAAAGACAGGAAGCAAAGGGTTGTTGTAAATGGAATATACTCAAATTGGACTCATGTGGTAAGTGGGGTACCGCAGGGTTCAGTATTAGGTCCTCTCCTTTTTAAAATATTTATTAATGACGTAGAAGTAGGACTCGAAAGTAGTGTCTCCATTTTTGCTGATGACACTAAGTTGTGCAAGGTAATGATGTACTTTCCCTACAAAGGGATTTGCATAAATTAGAGAAATGGTCAGCTAAATGGCAGATGAGATTTAATACAAATAAATGTAAGGTTATGCATTTGGGAAGGAAAAATAGCCATGCAATTTATAATCTTAATGGAGCAAATCTAGGGGTATCAGATATTGAAAGAGATTTGGGAGTACTAGTGGACAACCACCTAGGTAACAGTGCTCGATGCCAAGCGGTAGCTGCAAAGGCAAGTAAAATATTAGCATGTATTAAGAAGAGTATAGAAGCAAGGGAAGCAAATATAATTCTGCCACTATACAAATCTCTAGTACGCCCTCATTTGGAATATGGAGTACAATTTTGGGCACCACTTCATAAAAAGGACATTTTAGAGCTAGAAAAGGTACAGAGAAGGGCTAGAAAACTAAGGGGGGATGGAGGAGCTAAGTTATGAAGAAAGACTAACCAAATTAAACTTATTTTCGCTAGAAAAAAAGCGTCTACGAGGGGATATGATTACCTTACTTAAATACATCCAGGGTCAATATAAGGCTTTGTCAAGTGAACTTTTTGTAGCAAGAGATTTTCAACTGACAAGAGGACATCCTTTGAGGTTAGAGGAAAAAAGATTTCACCTTAAACAAAGAAAAGGGTTCTTCACAGTTAGGGTGGTTAAACTTTTCTCTAACAAAGGAGGTGGTAACAGCGAATTCGATAGACAACTTCAAAAAGGGGTTAGATATATTTTTGAATAAAGAGGGCATTTAAGGCTATCCTAGATAACTAGTGAAGGAATATTGATCCAGGGAGAAATTAGATCGCCAGTTTTTGGGGTCAGGAAGGAATTTTGCTTATTTTCCCCTTATGAGACAATTGGCAAAGTTTCAATGTTTTTTTTTCTGTTTGCCTTCCTCTGGATCAATTAACAATTAATAATAATTAGTCCACATATTAAAAAGATCAATAGAGATCTAAAAATGTTGAACTTGATGGACTAACTCTTTATTCATCCTCAAATACTATACTATTAATAATTATTTAACAACACATTAATTAATATATAATCTGCATATTGCAGATTAGAGGAGATCTTAACAGGTTGAACTTGATGGACTGAAAGTCTTTTTTCAACCTTAATTACTATGGCCCTCATTCAATTGCAATTTGTCCAATTGAATAGGGCTTTAAATAAGCACATAACATATATTTTTTAAAGAAGTCTTTAGTTAGTAAACATCTATCCAAAAGCAAGGTTTTCACGAACTAAAAACGTATTTAAAAAAAATATGCTATGTGCTTATTTAGAGCCCTATTCAATTGCCCAAAATGCAATTGAATGAGGGCCTATGTAACTATGTAACTATGGCCCTCATTCAATTGCAATTTGGCCAATTGATTAGGGGTCTAAATAAGCACATAACATATTTTTTGAAAGAACTTTTTAGTTAGTGAAAACCTTGTTTTTGGATAAATGTTTACTAACTAAAAACGTATTAAAAAAATATATGTTATGTGCTTATTTAGAGCACTATTCAATTGGCCAAATCGTAATTAAATGAGGGCCTATGTAACTATGTAATGATGCATTGATCATTAAGAAAATACAAATATTCAATATTATAAGTTTAGTGGTTGGCAACAAGTGACCTGTGGGCAGCATGAGGTCTTTAGGGACTTCTGTCGTGGCCACCAGCCTGGAATGGGAAAGCTTGCCCCTCTTTAACAAAACTCAGGTATACCAATCAAAAACGAGCATACAGTATATACCCAATTGTGCTCCTAAATACTTCTCATTTTCTCTGCCTCTGTTCTGAATTAATTAATTTCCTACAGCAATTTTACCATTTTGCTTTGGGTAAAATTAAAAGGTTTGAAATACTGTATAACCCTTTTAAGAACTCAGGGGCCGAATATGAGGCCCTTTAAGTGAAATAGACAACCCATCACTGGTTTAAAGTATCCATTTTGAGTTGTGTTTGTCTCCACGCTGAGAAGGTCATTAAGGGGATGTTTGGGGGGTTACTGTGAGACCAAAATATTTTAAAAGCATTTAGATTTGATAAGAGAATAAACAATAATTCATAGTCTGCCCCCACAGCACAAGCCATGAAGACCCCGTTTAACACATCTCCAACCAAAGGACACTTGTGCCCTCATTCTATTATCGGCCGTAAATCGGCCGCAAAGCTGCGATTCCTTGTGGGGCTCCCATTACCTTGCAATTCAAATAGACGGCGCCGCAAGGATATCCCCTTACGGCCGGCCGTATATCTTGCAACCGGCCGTAAGCTCAGAAATCTTTAAAAGCAAATATAAATTCAAGACGGCACTGTAAAGCTCTGTAAATGCTAGGGATCATAATGGGGGACATGAGGATTATTAGCAACCCCCTCTCAAGCTTGCACATCAGCCCAAATCCGAGATTTCATTAACTGTTTATTTTCCGGCCGCAGCGTGGGCGGGTCTGAGGTGCTTAAAGCCCTCTGGACTTTTTCCATGGATATTTGACATAAATTAAAAAAAAAATTATTTACGGATTTGAGTGTAGGGGAATGTTGTGCTATGAATGCTAACACCTACAATCACTTTATAGTCTCCTCAGAGTGCAGGATGGCTTTATTATGTGCTTATTTGTGTGCCTGCGGGACCTTTTTGCTGCAAGTAAGCTGCGGCTCGGTTTTAGCCTTGCAGAGAGGGTTCCCGGAGCAATTGAATAGCAACCGGGATTTGCTTGCGGCCGAAACTCTTGCGGGCGTTTAAGATCAAAGGCTTGCCTCAGCAGCAAGCCTGCCGGAGTCCCCGGCCGGAAGGGAATAGAATAGGCAAATAGCTTGCGGGCTGGTCCTTGCGGCCCCGCATCTCCTACAGCCGATAATCGAATGAGGCCCTTGGTATCTGAAAACTTAGTAGCTAGATAAAGTCACCTCCCTCCAGTGACCTCATAATTGGTTAATACCAGTACCAGCTGACTCTGAAGTTTGGCAGTAAGTTTAATGTTGAATATTGTTTTCTTAAATCACTGAATGTGAATTGTATTAATGAACAATGACTAAAACATCTAGCTCTTGTTGTTAGGCCAATACAGTGGTCCTAATGCATTCAAATTGTGTAGGATGCTTTATACACAAATGCTTGAATTGTCATTTTTTTATTTTTATTATTATAATGTTATTAATTTCTTATCTGACACATTTATATAAAAACATTGGCTGACAGCATGTAATAAACACTGATATTTTCCTTCTTGGAACAAAGCCTCATATCACAGGTGCCAAATAAAAAACAAATGTCGTATCATAGCAATATAATTAGGCATTTATTTTTGCTGTTAAAGTCCTTTAGATCTGTCATTCTCCCAACTATTCCCATAATGACCTTCTCAGGGTGGAGACACACACTACACGAAACGGATATTGTAAACCAGTGACTAGCCACCTGTTTCACTTGAAGGGTTACATTTGTTGCCCCCTGAGTTCTTAAAATGTTTTCACATTATTTAGACAATTTTAATTAACGCAGAGCAAAATCATAGCTATTTTTCAAGCAATGTTTTTGTGATTACAAAAAGCATATCCAATATGTTCATAGCAAGGAGGAAATCTGCTAAATGCCCCTGCCAGCTATTTTTCTGCTGATGGTTAGATCCATAAATCCACCACTACTTCCATAATTTGTCCCAAGACGTCATTGGTAAGAATATAAAAACTTGCAATAGTCCTAGCCAACAAGAAATCTCTGGACAGTGTACATAGAGTGTTTTATTTGATCCCTATTATAAATATTCTTTTGCTTGATATAGTTTATGAAAAAACAAATAGAAAAACATTCAGCGGGACACTCCCCTATTATACATCTCAATCCAATAAATGTAATTGATAACCTATAACTTTTGTTTCAGTTTGATAAAAATAAAGAGTAACATTGTACATCCCTATAATAGATTACTATTATAATCAAGGTATGTAGCTTTATTTAAATTGACAGACTAAATACGTTTTTATTTTATGTCACTGTAACAAAAAAAAAGTACATTAAAGGGCTACGGCAAAGAATCAGATTATGGTAAGAGTGTACACTAGCATTCAAAATATGAAAGTATTACAGTTGTATTTAGCAATAGTAAAACAGCTTTCAATTTACTAAATTGTGGCTGTCACTCAGCTCAAGAGACCATCACACATGATAGATTTTATTATCTGTGCCTAGCTAACTTAATTCTAGATTAATGACTTCCTTTTGCATATGACTTCTGAGGTAGCAGTAGAGTCTGACTGTTGGCAGATATCCAATCCTGTTAGGAACAGACTGGGTCTTGAGGAGAGGTTTGGGAACCACTGGTAGTAGGCATTTCAAAGACAGGGCATGATATAAGTTTAACACTGTGTGAAAACAGGAGGAACAATTAGCATTCAACAGACTCCAACAATTAGCATTCAAATATTGTTAAACCAAATCATGGCCTGTCTGGTGACTCTTGATGAGAGGTTTGACAACTGCTGCCTATTGCCATTCAAAATGGAACAGAGCAGTTACAAATAAAAGGCTGCACTTATTTAAAGAAGTATTTAATCAAGGGAGATATTCATCAGCCATAAAGGTAAGTAGGTACTGATAACAAGGTTGGACTGTTCGAAGAGGCAGCCAAAATGTAATAAATTCATACTTTTCTTTAACCAAATTACAATTATTTTTAAGAATGTCCAATTGCAAATATTCACATATAATTGTTACTGTACTATCCTATTATTATAATTATTGGGACATCTGCTGTAACTAAATACTGAGTTAATTGATAATATATACCATATTGCATTCACAGCACGGTGATAATAAATAATGTATTTATCACAATAAAATGCACATAAAATTAGCCTCTGATATTATTTGCTTCCTCCAGGTTTGGTTTCAGAACCGCAGGGCAAAGCTGAGGAGACAGATGAAAGTTTTGGGTCACCCATTCATAGTCTCAGAAGAAACAAAAGGCTCTGAGTACCAGGAGAAGGGAGAATCAATGGAGAGTGCTTCAGAACCTCAGATTGGGCATCAGGAACCAACTGAGCAAAGGAATTCCGTGCCAAATAACCCAGGGGGCAGAGAGGCACTGAGGTCCTGCAGTATTGCCACATTAAGGGCGAAGGCGAGAGAGCACCAAGCTGGAATACAAAGATCTGGATCATCCAAGGACCTGACAGAGACACCAGAACAAGCAACAGAGATACAGGGTGGGAATATCGGATTATACAAGGATGATCGGCTTTGAGGAAGCATCTGCCATATATCTCAAAAGACACCATCCAATGCGTTACTGGGTGCTACAGACCAAAGTGTATGCCATCTTTGGAAGACTATTTTGGTCATTTACCAAAAATGCCTTCTTCAACTCCATGTCTACCATGATTTTTGGGGGTTTATGAAGAAGTTGTGCAATCTTGCAGAGAAGGAAGATTCAATGGTAAATGTTGGACAGAGGATCATGTGAAATTGCCAAGTATACAGGACTAAAAACTCAGGAATTATGTTGGTCGGAGGTGACCTGTTGCCAGGTTTGGACTCTCAAGTAAAATGTTCCAGTGGAAGACTGTGTCTGCCGGAAGTGGCCGAAGGTTCTTACTATACACAACATTTTTTTTTTAATGTTGTTACATGTTGTCGTCTGGATTTTGTAAAAGATGACACTAAAGAAAGAATATCAGAGTAATGTGATATCGAACGATTGAGGGATTATTGCATGTAAACTTGCTGACTTACTTTACAATTGTTTACATGTTGTCATGAATTCATTGTATTCTTTTCTCCCAGCTATTCCTTTTTTTACTCCTAATCACATACTTGGCTTGCCAGCCAATGACAGAAGACATCCTGGGATATCGTTTCCCACCTTGGAAACCATCTCACCCAGGAGAGGCTGAACAAATCATGCAATTAGGAGGCTAAAGGGCAATTGCTAATGAAGGGGAATAAGTAATATAAGTCAGGGGTCACCAAACTCGGTCCTGGAGGGCCGCACCCAGGCCTGGATTTGAGGATTTCCTTTCTGTGCACAGGTGAGTCAATCAGGATGACTGAAGAAGCAATAGTCTCACCTGTTTGCAGCAAGGATATCCACAAATCCAGGCCTGGGTGCGGCCCTCCAGGACCAAGTTTGGTGACTCCTGATCTAAGTTGTCAAGCTCTTTTTTTTTTTTCATTGTAGGGAATGATTTTTCTATTTGAATTATTGTCATGGTTTTCAAAATCAAGTGGGATAATGAAGGGCTCACTCTTTTATATTGCCTATGATACAATTCTTCATATATTTTTTGTCTTATCACCACAATAAATTAAGTACTATATTTTCAGAACAATATAAAAAGTTACAATTTTGCATTTTTGGACCTACATCTGTTCTTAATATATGAATGGGTTAAATCCATTGCCTTGATGGAATAATATTAAAGTGTTATTTATATAAATATTTAAATGAGTCTGAAAACTTTGTGATTGTTTTCAAATGTTTATTGTGTTCACGGAAGCTTGTAAGTTCCTGTGGAGATTAAACAAATATTACAACATTCACTATTACCAAGTCATAGTAGTTGCCCTTGATTAGCTAGTCATGGGATAGCCAGAGTGCAAAATAACTCCTGTAATTTAACCAACTGGGCATGTGTGCCCTGCATGCTACTCCCAGGATGACCCAAGATAATAGACCGGGGTAGGAAGTGGATCTTAAAAAGTAATTTAAGCCATTCTAGGTCAATCATCCAACAATATATATATATTTTTTTAAATAACATCCATTTGCAAATACCCTCATGTATCATTACAATTTTAAATCCTATTTTATTTGAGACCTTTGCGGTGTCCCTTAAGTAGTAATATCTGTGACTATTACATTTTGAGTTAATTTGAAAATGGATGAACACATCCTCAAGAGAAAAGAGTAGTGCAAGAAGTCATCATTTGAAAAGTTACTGCTTTACAGAAAGGGTAGTAGATAAGTGGAAGTGGTAGGCATTAACATGCCTAGGATATGCAAGAGGCTACCCCCAGGGTCAATTAAACCATTTTTGGTGGATATAATTGGCACACTAGATGAGCCTTTTGGTTCTTATCTGCCATCAAATATATGGTACTATATTGGCAGCATTACGTCACTGTACACAATGTATACATAACTACACATAACTGACCACTCTAGGCAAAGCAATGACACAGAGCCCTGTAGCTTAATATACAACTCAGTCATGATACACTTCTGTATATTTAGAGCAGAATGTATATTTAGTGTGGCCACTAGAGGGAGCCAAAGCAATATTAATAAAACTACATTTGCAAATTTCTAAGAATATGGGTTCAATTCAATTAAACAAGACCTCTCTCAATTCATATGTAATTCTACAGAGCTTCTTTACCATTATTTGCAAAAATACCCCTTTTAAAGCTGTTTCACAAAATTCCATAGGAGTTACATAAATATTAACTCACAAGTGAGAAATATAACAAAATAGTGTAAGTAGCCCTGTTATGGGACCATTTGCAAGTGCTCAATAATGTGTCACTTGTGCAACTTCTAAAATATTTAAAAACATTGTTATCAAATTGCCTAATTATCTATGGTAAAAAACAAAAACAAATGAAAGCTACATTATAATATATATAAAGAAACATAAACATTTTAGTGTGTGTGTCTGTCTATCATATATGTCTCCAGGTGGGCACTCCCTACCTCGCTCCTATTTAGGCTCCACTCACCTTCCTCTCATTGCATAAGCCGCAATCATGCAATTCGTCTGTGTACTGCAATTTATTGTTTTTTGCCCCCCACCTTCACAACCCATTCCATTACTCAGTACTCAGGACACTCCTTCCGAATAGGAGCTGCCACTACCACCTTTAGAAACCAGACCCCCATCCATATTATCAAGACCATAGGATTGTGGAAAACAGAGTTACTCAAGATACATTCATAGTTACATAGTAATTGAGGTTGAAAAAATACTTTTAGTCCATCAAGTTCAACCTTTTTACATGTCCTCTGATCTGCAATGTGCGGATTAATTGATGATAATTGATCCAGAGGAAGGCAAACAGAAAAAAAAACTCAAGTGAAACTTTGCCAACTGTCTCAAAAGGGAAAAAATGAATTCCTTCCTGACCCCAGATACTGGCGATCGGATTCCTCCCTGGATCAATATTCCCTCTCTATTTATCCAGGATAACCCTGAATGCCCTTTTCATTTTAAAATATATCCAACCCCTTTTAAAGTTATCTATTGAATCCGCTGTCACCACCTCCTTTGGTAGAGAATTACACAGTTTAACCACCCTTACAGTGAAGAACCCTTTTCTTTCTTTAAGGTGAAATCTTTTTACTTCTAACCTCAAAGGATGTCTTCTTGTCAGTTGAAAACCTCTTGGCACAAAAAGTTCACTTGACAAAGCCTTGTATTGACCCTGGATATATTTATATAAGGTAATTATATCCCTTCTAGAGAAAATAAGTTTAATTTGGTTAGTCTTTCTTCATAACTTAGCCCCTCCATTTCCCTTATTAGTTTTGTAGCCTTTCTCTGTACTTTTTCCAGTTCTAAAATGTCCTTTTTAGGAAGTGGTGCCCAAAATTGTACTCCATATTCCAAATGAGGGCATACTAGGCATTTGTATAGTTACATAATTATATTTGCTTCCCTTGCTTCTATACCCTTCTTAATACATGCTAATATTTTACTTGCCTTTGCAACTGCTGCTTGGCATTGAGCACTGCTACCCAGGTGGTTGTCCACAAGTACTCCCAAATCCCATTCAATATCTGATACCCCTAGATTTACTCAATTAAGATTATAAATTGCATGGCTATTTTTCATTCCCAGATGCATAACTTTACATTTATTCGTATTAAATCTCATCTGCCATTTAGTCGCTCATTTCTCTAATTTATGCAAATCCCTTTGGAGGGAAAGTACATATTTTTTAAATACCTTGCACGACTTGGTGTCATAACAAAAATGGAGACAATACTTTCCAATCCTACATCTAAGTCATTAATGAATACGTTAAAAAGGAGAGGACCTAATACTGAACCCTGCGGTACCCCACTTACCACATGAGTCCAATTTGAGTATATTCCATTTACAACAACCCTTTGCTTCCTGTCTTTTAGCCAGCTCTCAATCCATGAGCAGATTTTTACTGCAATTCCTGCATTCCTTAGTTTGCACAACAGTCTTCCGTGTTGCACTGTATCAAAAGCCCTTGCAAAATCCAAAAAGACTACATCCACTGAGTCGCCTTGATCCAGGTATCTACTAACCTCCTCATAGAAACTAATTAGATTTATTTATCCTTCATAAATCCGTGTTGACTCCTACTTACAATCCTGTTCAAATAGACATATTCTTGTATACTATCCTGTATTAACCCTTCTAAAAGCTTTCCCACTACAGAAGTGAGGCTTCCAGGTCTGTAATTACCTGGATTTGTTCTTCCTGCGTTAACCAATTATTTAGTAAAGGTAGTGTAGCCCCGTTTTGTTGCAGTGTCCCAACCACTGGTACCTCCCTTGTATTTTCCAAAGAAAATATCTTATTCAGCTCATCTGCCTTTTCCTGGTCACTAAGTGTCAGACAGCCTGTCTCACATTGTAATGTTCCTGTAGCTTCCTTCCTGGCCTTCTTTCCATTCATTTATTTAAAAAAAAGTTTGAATTGCAATTGTGTGTGTTTTTCCCACGAGTTCCCCTTTCCCTATCTTCCCCATGTTAAACTGCCCCGATTAGAGCGGTTTTGCTTAACACTCCTACTGCTTGAACCTATATACAGCGTTAAACGAGGTATAGCTGTATATGTGTGTGTGTGTGTGTATATATATATATATATATATATATATATATATATATATATATATATATATATATATATATACCGTATTTACCGGCGTATAACACGCACCGGCGTAAAAAAAACTTAAATTACAAATAAAGAGCTTTGAAGCAAAATAATTTTTTATTAATATTATTAACACTTATAAGGTAAATAACGTAAAATGACAGTAAAAGCAACTGTTTTAACAAAAGTTTACTCAGAAATCGCTGCTCCTCCTCAACCCCCCCATCCTCAACCTCCCTCCTCATCCTCAATTTCCCTCCTCATCCTCAACCTCCCTCCTCATCCTCTCTCCTCAACCCCCTCCTCAAACCCCCATCCTCATCCTCCTTCCTCAACCCCCCTCCTCACCCTCAACCTCCCTCCTCAACCTCAACCCCCCTCCTCATCCTCAACCTCCCTCCTCATCCTCATCCTCCCTCCTCAACCCCCCCATCCTCAACCCCCTCCTCAAACCCCCATCCTCATCCTCCTTCCTCAATCACCCTCCTCAACCTCAACCCCCTCCTCATCCTCAACCTCCCTCCTCATCCTCAACCTCCCTCCTCATCCTTAACCTCCCTCCTCAGCCTCAACCTCCCTCCTCATCCTCAACCCCCCTCCTCATCCTCAACCTCCCTCCTCATCCTCAACCCCCCCTCAAACCCCCTCCTCAACCCCCCATCCTCATCCTCCTTCCTCAACCCCCTCCTCAATCCCCCATCCTCATCCTCAACCCCCCTCCTCATCCTCAACCTCCCTCCTCATCCTCAACCCCCCCTCCTCAACCCCCTCCTCAACCCCCCCATCCTCAACCTCCCTCCTCATCCTCAACCCCCCCTCAACCTAAACCCCCCTCCTGAACCTCCCTCCTCAACCTCAACCCCCCTCCTCAACTCTCCTCCTCATCCTCAACCTCCTTCTCATCCTCAACCCCCTCCTCAACCTAAACCTCCCTCCTCAACCTCCCTCCTCAACCCCCCTCCTCAACCTAAACCCCCCTAAATACCTCCCCCTCTCCCCTCACTTCTCTTCTGCTCCAGCCTCCACTCCTTCTTGACCCAGGGCGCATGTGACGTCACCCCCTCCTCAAACCCCCTCCTCAACCCCCCTCCTCATCCTCAACCCCCTCCTCATCCTCAACCTCCCTCCTCATCCTCAACCCCCCATTCTCAACCCCCCCATCCTCAACTTCCCTCCTCATCCTCAACCCTCCTCAACCTCAACCCCCCTCCTCAACCTCAACCCCCCTCCTCAACCTCAACCCCCCTCCTCAAATCCCCTCCTCATCCTCAACCTCCCTTCTCATCCTCAACCCCCCTCCTCAACCTAAACCCCCCTAAATACCTCCCCCTCTCCCCTCACTTACCTTCTTCTGCTCCGGCCTCCGCTCCTTCTTGACCCAGCGCGCATGTGACGTCACCCCCTCCTCAACCCCCCAGCCTCATCCTCCTTCCTCAACCACCTCCTCAACCCCCCTCCTCATCCTCAACACCCCTCCTCATCCTCAACCCCCCTCCTCATCCTCAACCTCCCTCCTCATCCTCAACCCCCCATTCTCAACCCCCCTCCTCAACCCCCTCCTCAACCTCCCTCCTCATCCTCAACCCCCCCTCACCCTAAACCCCCCTCCTCAACTCCCCTCCTCATCCTCAACTCCCCTCCTCATCCTCAACCTCCCTTCTCATCCTCAACCCCCTCCTCAACCCCCCTCCTCAACCTAAACCCCCCCTAAATACCTTCCCCTCTCCCCTCACTTACCTTCTTCTGCTCCTGCCACCGCTCCTTCTTGATCCGGCGCGCATGTGACGTCACATGCGCGCCACGCCATTAGCATATACCGGGTGCCGGCACCCGGTATATGCTAATGGCGTGACGTCACGTGACAGGTCAAGAAGGAGCGGAGGCCGGAGCAGAAGAGGTATTTAGGGGGGTTTAGGTTGAGGAGGGGGGTTTAGGTTGAGGAGGGGGGGTTGACATCATACAGAATGTGTCATATTGAGATTAATTAAAACTAGATCATTGCTAATAAATGTTCATCTGAACATAAGACATAACAAACACTTGTAACTGACAAAATAATTTGGCTAAGTAATTTCACACAAGGGTAATAATGTTATCTCAAATGTGCTACATTTTTCTTGTAATATGTGTTTATTCACTGTTCTCTGCAGGAGAATATCTACAAATGAAACATTGTCAAAGTATGTTGTGTTTTTTTATTTTTTTTCAATCAACACAATTTTATTATCTCTTGGTTTGACTGGAAGGAGCCATAGGATTAAAAAAGAGCACATTTCTCTATCCCAACATTTGTTTAGTGGAGCAACAATGTATTCCCTTTGTTCTGAGATGATTATTTCATTTTATCACACTCAGTTGTCAGAAAGGTTACACAGTCCATGGTTGCAGTCATGGTAACATCTCACTGCTGATCATCTGTCCCTACTGGGGAGACCTCTGACATGAAACTCGTTACTTTGTGCCTTGGTACCCCATTCATTATGCATGTGGGTGTAAGATGTTAAATATAAAAGTCTACCAGTAGAATACAGAGATAAAATGTGCATAAAATAAAGGTTTTGTATATACTCTTAGAAGAAGCATCATAATTGTATCGTGTGTATACACACACATATTTAACACAATTATAATGATTATATATAAAAATACCACCCTTATGTGTGTTTATGTATAAAACATAGTGTATGTGAACCAGACAGTCGTTTTTAGGGGCCTGGAAGGAAGCCCTCAATAGAGAAATATTATATTTTGAGCCAGAAGTACAAATTATAGAAACCTGGAGCCTCATTCTATTGATCAATTGTAAGTTATGGGCGCCAGTAATGGATCCCGTAAGCTAATTTGCTATTCAATTGGCATCTTTTTGTGAGCTGCGAATGCTCTACGGGTTACGGGCTTGAAATCCTTGCGGTTGTTACAACCTTAACTTACGCTCCATCTAAGCCTTTGATCTTTCCCGTCAGCAAGTTACACATTCCTATTTTTTAGCATATATTTTTTAAATATGACAACAGTGACCCTTGCATGATTATTTCAGTAACATATATTTACCATCCATAGTCCTTTATCTCTGACTTGAAAGCTGAAGCGTACAGGATATTATATCCTGTTGATAATGTGAATAGATAAAATTCTTCGCAATTTCCCATTGCTTTATGTACAAATCCTTAAAATACTTCTATATTTGGTAGTTGAGTGAAGAGTTCATGATGAATTAGTGATAATTTATATGGAGGAATGTCCATTTTATGCCTATCACATAATAATTACACTGGGTGACTCAATATTGAAGAATGAGATAGCATTTAATAAAGCCATCCCATTTATAGTGTGCTAAAGAATAGTGTAAACTATTTGCTACAGCTGTGTGGTTAAGGGGTTACACATTTCTATTTTCTCCTTTGTGAATAAGGAATGTAGCTGTGTCTTTGAGCACTTCCCACTGATATTCCCAGACTCTTCTTGTATGATTTATGGCTATCCTACAGAATGGTGTAGGAAATGAATTTTAAATCTGTTGAGTTTGCAAGCAGTAGTTTTTGTGAGTTCACACCCCTGAAAATCCCTGCTAAAATTAGCATAAAATTCATAATTTGTTTTGGCCAATCACAGGTAGCTATACATTTTAATACAATGTAACAATCAGTGATGGCAGTTTGTGCAGAAAGCAATTATGGGATGTGTAGTCTCCCTGCAGAAGGCAGCTGGAAGAGACAAACACTGATCTGTAGATCTCTGCATTAAGCTGCTGCTGTCTTATTATTATTATTATTATTATTATTATTATAGTTTATTTCTAACGCACGGACATATTCTGTAGCGCTGTACATAAATTAGGTTCAGACAATGATAAATACAGATTAACTTTTAGCAAAGGAAGGACGGCCCTGTCTTTGAGCTAGGAATCCAATGTCCATGGTGAATTCCCAAAGTACTTAGGATAGAAACTCGCAGACTTACAATCTAAGGGATAGTGAGTGGTAAAAGAGGGAGAGAGAGGTTATAAGTGTGTTAGGGTGGAAGGTGATATGCTTCTTTAAAGAGATGCGTTTTAAGTGAGGTTTTAAATGTTTTAAGGCAAGAGGATAAGCTGGTGGAGCGAGGCAAGGAGTTCCAGAGACTAGGGGCAGCACGAGAAAAGTCCTGGAGGCCTGAGTGAGAGGAGATGACAAGAGTTGTAGAAAGAAGAAGTCCATTAGCAGAACGAAGAGGGCGGGTTGGGGAGTACTTGGAGATGAGAGCAGAGATGTATGGGGGAGCATTATTGTTGAGGGCTTTGTAAGTTAGGGTCATGATTTAAAATGTTATTCTTGAGGCTAAGGGAAGCCAGTGGAGTGATTGACAGAGAGGTGTACAGTTTATAGGTCACATTAAAGGTGGAAAAACTTCTGAAACGATTTATCTTTGTCTAATTTTTTTACAGCACAGAAACCTGACATTTTAACAGGGGTGTGTAGACTTTTTATATCCACTGTATGTGATAAAATAAAGCTGTGTGTGTATAGACTGATTCCATGTAATGCGTGTTTCTGATATAAGCAGCATGTGTTAGATTAGAAAAAGTTAAAAACAGGGAAACTTAGATAAACCTTTAATTGTTGCTTGAACTCATGAAGTTGAAAAAATCTTCTCGTTGACATTGTTTTTCTAAATTATCTGAATTTTTACTGTAGAAAACAGAGTATACAAAATTACTAAGGGTCTGTGAGTTTTTAGGCAATTGTTGATTGGTTTTTGTAGCAAACTTTGAATTTCTTCATGACTTGCTTGTGACAAAGTGTTTTTGCTGATCTACTATGTATTCATAACTAGAGCAGGGGGTCCAAACTTTTTTTTTAAAGAGAGCCAGATTTGATGAAGAGAACATGCGTGAGGGCCGACCATTTTCCTGACGTTCTTTGATCCATTAATATTGAATGCAAATTAACTATTTTATGCAAAGTTAATTGCAAACGGCATACTTTTCATTTTGTCACATGGATGACAAATCTAAACAGGTGTTTTTCATCTGAAGACCAGATGAAAAAAAATCCAATAAGCTGAAATATATATATATATATGCCCAAACCCTAATTATACTAAGTGTGTTCGCCCGAGCACTAATACACTGCCCAACAAGAATTCGCCAGAGATCTCTTCCAAACAAAGTTACGCTCTAATGTACAGTGCCCAATGCTGACGGGTCACAAATGAGGGGTAGTGTCTGGAGAGATCGAGAGAACGCCGTCTGCGGATGGGCAGTCCATCGACGTTGAAAGATACATAGATCCCAGGGGTCCTCTGTTAGTCATTATTTGTTTCTTAAAGTCACTCACTCCAACAAAGTTCTATCTGTAGATGTCTCCCAGTGTTTTGGAGCACTCTGGTATCCCACCTCACCCTATGTTTGTCTTTGTTTTTCTTTATTTTTTAAGTTGTTTTGTTATTTATTCTTTGAGACCTGAGTCCTTTGCTGGGGCATCCTAGAGATAGAGTTTACCCCTCAGGTCTAGACTTTGCTGAGTGTCTGGTCGGTTTGTGCTTCTCCCAGGGCTTTAAGCTGTGATTGATTTTGTGGGTTATGTTTTTGTTAGGCCTGGGTGTCCTTTTCACGTATTTAGCAGTCTTCTGCAATCTACTTGTGGCCCATATCTTTGTTTGGCGCCTTCCACCTTCACAGTCCTTAGTAGGCCCTTGGTTCCAGGCCACAGGGCATGCCGTCCCGTAGTCTCCTGTGTTACTGTCTCCCCTCTCAGGGCCATTAGTGGTGCCACGCGGTGCCTTTCTTGGTCTGTTGAAGCTCTGTAGGCCGCAGCTCCTGCCACCCTTGCTCGTCTTTTTCCGCCGTTGCGGGTCTCGTGCTGTGGGTGATCTCATCATCTAGGCTCTGTCAGCTCGGGTATCCGTCTCTGTGTGTCCCTCAGGGGATACTACCTGAGTGGGGGATCGCAGAGAGCTACCGCAGTAGGAGGCCAGATGGAGCAGGTCTCGTCCCTGTGGAGGTGATGCTTGCCTCAATCTGATGTATTAAGATGTAATTTTGCTCTTCATCATCTCTAAAGTTAATACAAATATCTTTGGTGGGGTTTTATCCCCAAAATTTTGGGTTAATATACTCTTTTTATGAGTCGTTAACAAGGGAGCTACAGCTCTGCATGTCTGCTAGCCTCGGTAGCTGGACGCGCCAACACCCCCGGTCCCAGGGGTCCTGAGCAGTGCTCAGGGATTCACTGGGGCCACAACAGATAGTTTTTGCCAAATTACCCGTAGGGCCATATTAACTTGGAAAACGGGCCGCAATTGGCCCACGGGCCATACTTTGGACATGACTGAACTAGAGCAATTGTGGCAACATGTCCCTACAATATTTAGCAAATTTGGCTACAACCACTATTGCACATTTTTGTTCGCGTTGTTCATCTATAGGAGAGGGAACTTGGACATATAACTATTCAATGCTCTTATTTATCTCACGTTCATTAAAACAAAATCAAGATCACATTGTATTGTATTTTACTAATGTGCACATAGTTATCAGAGACTTCAGTTGAGATATTTGTAAGTGGATTACAACATTTCAGCTTTTTTAGTTTGTATGTTAGGATGTCTGCAGCAACCATTAAAAAAAATATACTTCAATGAGAGAGGACAGTTTTTAAACTATCTCATTGTTGTAAAATAACTTTTTGTTTGTTTTTTTGTTTTTCGGTGCTCTGGTATCATCAATGAATGCAAATTATCTTTAAGTATCTAACATATCAGAATTTAGGCAAAAACAAACAAACAAAACATTATACGTATTATGTATGTATGTGCATATGTATGATATAATCTAGTAACCTATATCATTTCCTAGTGCTTGACACTAAATAATATTAAGGGAAAAAAACTTTGATAGGGAAATTAGGGAATATTCAATGCAATCCAGGATGAGACGCCATAGATATAAAAAGTAGAAGTGTGTCAATCCTAAAGTGGTGAATAAATGTCAAAGGGTGTCACTGTCCCATAATATTCTGGGATTTTAATTTGACCAGTAAATATGATAAATAGTAGTTGTTGTATCACTGTGGGCCTGATATAAATATGGTAATGGTATCAATAATGTCTTATGATACTTTTATGCAGGCCTCATATGCAAGATATTTGCTAATCATTAGAATGCAAAAAGATAATTTTATTAAGGTATTTAGGAAAGAACACACTTATTCTAAAAATAGTGCACTAATCACAAATTAATGTTTTTTTCCCTTTATGTGCATATATATATATATATATATATATATATATCACATATTATAATTGTCTAACTAAGAGACGTCGTCACTCTGTTTACGTGGTGCGCACGACTCGGTGATGAGCGCCGTTAAACTCAGAACACTTCGGCAATGAGCGCCAAAGTCTCGCAAAGCGAGGTGAGCCGTTAAAATCGGAGCACTTACAAGACGCAGGACTTAGAAAAAAAAAAAGATACGAGACGCAAAAAATTACAAGATTAGCGGCCGAACCAAAAACCCGAAAAACTACACCTAAAAAAATTACAAAAACATCACAGACATCATGGGGCCACAGCCAGGACATCTGTGAGTGAGCTGGAACGCAAATTTAACTTGATTTAGACGATTTTTGCCACACGAAAATCACCTAAGCGAGGAAAAAAATGTCAGCCGAAAAAATTTAAAACGACCGCGCAAAACACTGCAAAACGCGTAGCACTTTACACATCACACTACGACCTACAAAATGCACTATTACAAAAGCTGGAAAATGCTCACGACACGTGTAACACATTAATAACATTACGACTATACAATGTCACTTTACACAATAAACCAACGGCTTTACCTCGTGCACGCAGCCTATTTAGAATGCACAGTTCAAACATTCATTACACTTTAGAAGCAGGGCACTAACACTCACAATGTATATTCTATGCAGACGCAAAATAAAAACCGATTGTTAGCTCTTCAGCCTATTGATCGCTGCATATATCAATTATAAATAATTAAAGTATATTTATTTATAGCAGAAATAATTAATTATTACTTAATTAATTGAATAAATCATTAATTATTACTTAACTACATATACATAGAAATATATATCTCTCTCAGAGGACCAAAAGTACACGACATGAGAAACTCGCAATGAGCGCCTTCGGCGCTCATTGCGAGGCATGCGATGAGCGTCAAAGGTCCTCACAGTATAAAACGGTTTCAATTATGTCTCTGACAGCATTCCCATGGCTTCAAAAATTTTATTGACCGGCATTTTTTGACGGGCAAGTCGCTAGTATATATACAGTCAGGTCCATAAATATTGGGACATCGACACAATTCTAATCTTTTTGGCTCTATACACCACCACAATGGATTTAAAATTAAACGAACAAGATGTGCTTTAACTGCAGACTTTCAGCTTTAATTTGAGGGTATTTACATCCAAATCAGGTGAACGGTGTAGGAATTACAACAGTTTGTATATGTGCCTCCCACTTTTTAAGGGACCAAAAGTAATGGGACAGATTAACAGTCATAAAACAAACTTTCACTTTTTAATACTTGGTTGCAAATCCTTTGCAGTCAATTACAGCCTGAAGTCTGGAACGCATAGACATCACTAGATGCTGGGTTTCATCCCTGGTGATGCTCTGCCAGGCCTCTACTGCAACTGTCTTCATTTCCTGCTTGTTCTTGGGGCATTTTCCCTTCAGTTTTGTCTTCAGCAAGTGAAATGCATGCTCAATCGGATTCAGATCAGGTGATTGACTTGGCCATTGCATAACATTCCACTTCTTTCCCTTAAAAAACTCTTTGGTTGCTTTTGCAGTAAGCTTCGGGTCATTGTCCATCTGCACTGTGAAGCACCGTCCAATGAGTTCTGAAGCATTTGGCTGAATATGAGCAGATAATATTGCCCGAAACACTTCGGAATTCATCCTGCTGCTTTTGTCAGCAGTCACATCATCAATAAATAATAGAGAACCAGTTCCATTGGCAGCCATACATGCCCACGCCATGACATTACCACCACCATGCTTCACTGATGAGGTGGTATGCTTTGGATCATGAGCAGTTCCTTTCCTTCTCCATACTCTTCTCTTCCCATCACTCTGGTATAAGTTGATCTTGGTCTCATCTGTCCATAGGATGTTGTTCCAGAACTGTGAAGGCTTTTTTAGATGTTGTTTGGCAAACTCCAATCTGGCCTTCCTGTTTTTGAGGCTCACCAATGGTTTACATCTTGTGGTGAACCCTCTGTATTCACTCTGGTGAAGTCTTCTCTTGATTGTTGACTTTGACACACATGCACCTACCTCCTGGAGAGTGTTCTTGATCTGGCCAACTGTTGTGAAGGTTGTTTTCTTCACCAGGGAAAGAATTATTCGGTCATCCACCACAGTTGTTTTGCGTGGTCTTCCGGGTCTTTTGGTGTTGCTGAGCTCCTTGGTGCATTCTTTCTTTTTAAGGATGTTCCAAACAGTTGATTTGGTCACACCTAATGTTTTTGCTATCTCTCTGATGGGTTTGTTTTGTTTTTTCAGCCTAATGATGGCTTGCTTCACTGATAGTGACAGCTCTTTGGATCTCATATTGAGGGTTGACAGCAACAGATTCTAAATGCAAAAAAGAACACTTGAAATTAACTCTGGACCTTTTATCTGCTCCTTGTAAATGGGATAATGGGTGAATAACACACACCTGGCCATGGAACAGCTGAGCAGCCAATTGTCCCAATACTTTTGGTCCCTTAAAAAGTGGGAGGTACATATACAAACTGTTGTAATTCCTACACCGTTCACCTGTAAATACCCTCAAATTAAAGCTGAAAGTCTGTAGTTAAAGCACATCTTGTTAGTTTCATTTCAAATCCATTGTGGTGGTGTATAGAGCCAAAAAGGTTAGAATTGTGTCCATGTCCCAATATTTATGGACCTGACTGTATATAAACCCCATTCCGCAAAATGTAACGCACAAAATCAGGACACACACTAATGTGTGGCATCAACCTCGGAAAAGTTCTGTCTGTAAGTAGGTTCCTGACTTGTGCATAATCCAATCCTAAGCTTTGTTTAAAGCGGGGTAATACAGCAAGCATATGCTTCAAAAGAGCCATGTATAAAATGGTGTTTTCGATTCAAAGAGTAAGGAACATTGAATTTCATTTGCATGTTACCGCCTGTGACTGTATTTCTGGGAAACATTATTTTAAGACTTTCAAATGGGCTTACAAGTGTACGATTATATATATATATATATATATATATATATATATATATATATTTATAATTT
This sequence comes from Discoglossus pictus, assembly GCA_027410445.1. NCBI lineage: Eukaryota > Metazoa > Chordata > Amphibia > Anura > Alytidae > Discoglossus > Discoglossus pictus. The sequence goes on along the minus strand of CM050172.1, from coordinate 57,702,081 downwards.
TATTTTTTGTTTCATGATGTTTATTCATTTATGTTACTGTGTACATTGTTTCCTTGTTGTTTTGTGATAAAATGTCAAAACAGGACAGAGAGTGACTCAGTATTTTTGAGGAAAAGTATGAGTCACTCTCCATCTGTTATAGTAATTACTAGTTATTCTGGGTATGAATGGGGGTTATTCCTACAGCTCAGACTAAACATATATTCCACAGTCATAAACAAGAAAAAAATACTAAACCCTCCACAACGCAGTATTCAAACTAAAGGAACACAGCAAAGGATCCAGTTAATACAGAAATACTGCATACAAAAAGGAAATACAATTACAATTGGTTGTTAAATATTTTGAGTGGAAGTGCTAAATAATTGAGCTTCATAGTTGGGAATATGAATGATAAATTGCATGAAAGTTTATCCCTCTCTTATAATAACTTTGTTAAATTATCTCTCATAATTGTGGAAACCTTGATTTTCAGCTGGTACAACTGAAATATGTAAATTCTGTAATTAAATCTCCCCATTTGGAAAGCTGCTTAAACAAACAGCTTAAAGAATGAGAGACCACAATAAATAATAGTTGTATATAATAGTTAATACATAAAAGGCTATTTTAAATACATTACACTGTGTGAGTATAGCCAGAGTTATGTAAACCGTGCCTGCTTAGAGGGCCAGATAATAATTTTAGAGAAATAGGCTTTTTAGGAATTGTTTAAGCCATGTTGCTGGAGATGCAGAACGGAACCATTAAAGCTCCTGGTGGATGGGGAGGCTGCTCGGGCTTGGGCAAGTACGCATGGTCTTAGGCATGACGTGGTGGTGACTATGTTGTGGGAGATGGAGGTGGTAGTGTCTAGCTTGTGTTTAGAACATATATATAACGACGGCAATGAAATTGTAAGTGACCTAATGCTGTTTGGTGTATGGTAATCAAATAAATAATACATTAATAAATGAATATACTTTCCCTATTTTGAAGTAATATATGCCGTAAGCATTGTGTTGAAGAGCTGGCAATCTGTTTTCATGTTGCTGCAGCATACAATGTGTGTTTTCAGTGCTGTGGAGTTGCTGTTTAAGTGTGAGCAATGTGTGCAGTGTGTAGTGTAAATAGTGTGAGTGCGCCAGGAAAATCTCTTAGGGTAGCTGTGTACTTCCGGATTGTGTAAGTTAGTGTTGTAAAATGGCGCCTAATGTGTGGTACGTGGCTGATTTTGCGTCCTTGTTCTTGGATCTCGCCCGGCTTTTTCGGAAAATCCGTATGTGTTTCGTGGTGTTTTGCGTCTTTGGGGTCCTATAGCTTCGTTTTTGTTTTTTTCGGCGGCCATTTTTTCTCTTGCTTAGGTGATTTCCGGGTGTCTAAACTCTGTAATTTGGACTTAAATGGAGGTGTAACTTCACTTGCAGAGGTCCTGGGTGCCCCCCTAGCTGTGGGTAAGCTTTTTATGTGTGTGTTGTGTGTCTTTATTGTGTTTCTAATGTTTTCAGGTTCGTGCGGGTCTGCCGTTAAAGTCGTATCTTTGCGAGGTCATAGTGTTTTTTTTTTCTAAGTCACGCGTCTCGTATTTGTTTGTCGTAAGTCCGTAAATGTTGCGAGGTCCTTCGGCACTCTTTGCCAGCAACTGAAGCCCTCGCTTCACGAGCCCGCAGCGTTAGCAACGACCCGCATGCTCACAACTACCGGTATATATGTGATATATGTGATATATACTAGCGACTTGCCCGTCAAAAAATGACGGCAATAAAATTGTAAGGCAAGTAATGCTGTTTTGTGGAGACGCGCAGTGAATGGGTTTTGTGTTTGTTTGTTTTTTTGTTTGTTTTTTTGTATATTTGTTTTTGTATGGTAATGAAATAGTTAATACATTAAAAAAAGGAATATACTTTACCTATTTGGAAGTAATATATGCAGGAAGCATTGTGCTGAAGAGCTGACAATCTGTTTTGATGTTTCCGCAGCATATAATGTAGGTTTGCACTGTTGTGGAGCTGAGGTGTAAGTGTCAGCAATGTGTGCAGTGTGTAGTGTAAATAGGCTGCACGTGCAAGGGGAAGCCGTTAGGGTAGCTGTGTACTTACACATTATCAGCCATTTTACAACACTAACTTACACAATGTGTATGTGCTAGGCGGCTGTGTATGATGTAGCGTCCTTGCTAATGGTGTATCTTGTACCTCGTACAGCTTTTTGGAAAATCCATATGTGCTTGGTGGTGTTTTGCGTGTTTAGGGTCCTGTAGCCTCGTTTTCCTTTTTTTCAGCAGCCATTTTTTCTCTTGCTTCAGGGTTTTTCGTGTGTGTAAACTCTTTAATATGTACTTAAATTGAGGTGCCCCTCCCTTACTGTGGGTAAGCTTTTTATGTATTTGTTGTGTGTATTTATTGTGTTTTTAATGTTTTTATGTGCGCGTGGTTCGGGCGTTAAGGTCGTATTTTTGCGAGGGCGTAATGTTTTTTTTTCTAAGTCCCGCGGCTCGTATTTTTGGATGGTATGTCCATAAATTTTGCGGTGTAAGTCCCACCTGCGGCTCATTGCGGCCGACGTGGGAGCCTCCACCTCCGCAAATGTGGCCCGGAAGTCGTAGGGGGTCGTAGGAATGAGCGCCTATGGCGCTCATCACCAGCACAAGGAGCGCCTTTGGCAATCCTTGCCAGCAACGCAAAGCGAGAACCGCAGTTGCAGCGGGCTCGCTATGCAAGCCCACAGCGTTAGCAACAACAGCATTGCTCATAACTATATATGTGATATTCTTATGGGCAACGCACATGGGAAAATTAGGAGTGTTTGAAAATTAATAGTTATGACAAATATAGAATCATACATTCAGAGTTAAAGGGATCACTATATTATTATATTTTTTTAATCCAAGTGTAGTTCTTCAAAAAGAGTATATCTTAAATACAGGACTACAATTGCCTTTTAATGGAGAGATTAACTAAGCATTGCAGTGACTGCAATGCTTTTTTTAATTTTTTTTATTTTCTTTACTATGGTTCATCGTGCTTTATTTTCTATAGGGAAAATTGCCAGCACAGCCCTTTGCAACCCTTCACAGCCCCTGAGATAGCTTAGTGAATCTCTCCCATAGTTACCCTATAATGATTACAAGCATCCCTCAATTTTAAGTCTAAGTGTTAGAAATCAGTAATACCAATTCAGCAAGACTCGTAGGGCATCAGTCAGAGCAGATAGGTTTTGCTAACATTTCAATATATGCCGCATATTACTAATCCCTTGCACTGCCGTCTTCCTAGGACAGTTCTGTTTCAGCTGGGAGATTTTAATGAACTCCCCTGCTTTTCCCTGCTCCTTTGCTCTCCAGAGATAGCAGCCCTCTCTAGGAATGCAGTCTCTGCATACTTTCCTCCATCTTACTCAATTATTTTTACAAAATATAATCCAACCCAATTTTACAGCGCACATCTTAAAAATCATGCCCTTTTACCAAAGGCTAATGCTTCCGTTAATGAAACCCAGAGATTATGCTGTAAAACTGTTGGAACTCTCAGCAACAATTAAAAATTTAATTAAAATACAATAAGATAGTTATTGCAGGGTAATTAAGATGTAATAATTGATAACTGTTCTATTAGCATTTAATAATTACAAATAAGGCTGATAACATAAAAGTAATAAGAGAAAATTACTCCATATTTTTTCTACAGTAAAATAATTTAAAATCCAACGCTATAATAATAGATCCTAAAGAAGGTTAAATATGCCCTTCAATTACTTTTTTCTTGTTGTATGTACTGCAAAAGAGTTAGATGCTTTCAAGTGAAGATTTAAAGCAAGGGCAGCTTACTTATCCCCAAATGGGCATAAATAACCTTGTTTCCCCTTAAACTTGTTTGTCTTGGGTTATTTGAGAAATTGATCCTAGAACATTTCAGTTTGTTCCTAGTTAACGTCTCCAAACAGAGCCATCATCAGAAACATGAGGCCCTGTAATAGCCAGGGCCCCCAAACACACTCTTTTAATTCCTCCGAAGTCTCCGGATCAGAATAGTATTTTATATATATATATATATATATATATATATATATATATATATATCACATATTATAATTGTCTAACTGCGATTCGTCGTCACGCTTCAGACGAATCGCAGCTAGACAATTACAAACTGCTGCGCATTGCGCAGAGCGCGTCGCGAGCCGCGCATGCGCAGAGCGCGTCGCGAGCCGCGCATGCGCAGAGCGCAGAGAGAGCCGCGCATGCGCAGAGCGCAGCGCGGACAGAGAGCAGAGGAAAGAGTGGGGAAGAGGGGGGGTAGAGGCACAGAGGGAGAGTGGGGAAGAGGGGAGGGAGAGTGGGGAAGGGGGAGGGAGAGGCACAGAGGGAGAGTGGGGAAGAGGGGGGGAGAGGCACGGCACAGAGGGAGAGTGGGGAAGAGACACAGAGGGAGGGGGGAGAGACACAGAGGGTTAGGTGGGAAAGAGACACAGGGGAGGTAGAGGAGGGGGAAAAGACACACGGGAGGGAGAACAGGGGGAAGATACACATGGGAGGGAAATGGGGGGGAGTGGGGAACAGACACAGGGGGAAGGGGGAAAGAGACACAGGCCAGGGGGGAACAGGCACAGAGGGAGAGGGGGGAAGAGGCACAGAGCGAGAGGGGGGAAGAGACACAGGGGGGAGAGATACAGAGGGTGAGGGAGGAAGAGACACAGAGGGGGGGGAAGAGGTACAGAGAGAGGGGGAAAGAGGCACAGGGGGGGGGAACAGAGGAAGGGGTGAAGAGACACAGTGGCGAGACACACAGAGAGAGGCGGGGGAAGAGGCACAGAGGGAGAGGGTGGAAGACACAGAGTGGGGAGAGACACAGAGGGTGAGGGGGAAGAGACAGGGAGGAAGAGGCACAGAAAGAGGAGGAGGAAGAGACACAGGGGAGTGAGAGGAGGGGGAAGAGACACAGGGGAGAGAGTGCAGGGGGGAAGATACACAAGGGAGGGAAATGGAGACACGAGGAAGGCTGTAACAGACACAGGGGGAGGGGGAAAGAGACACAGGCCAGGGGGGAACAGACACAGGGGAGGGTTGGGGGAACAGACACAGGGGAGGGTTGGGGGAGACACAGGGGGGGGAAGAGATGCATGGGAGGGAGAAGGGGGAAAGAGACACAGGGGAGGGATTTAGAGACACGGGAGGGAGAGGGAGGTAAAAACACAGGGGGGCAGGAGATACAAAGGAGGTAGACGAGGTGGAAGGAGACACAAGGGAGGGAGAGGAGGGGGGAAATAAGACACGAGGGAGGAAGTAGACAGAGGGAGAGACTCGCAATGAGCTCCAAAGGGGCTCATTGCAAGGCCTGTCAAGGCCAGTAAAGTAGAGGGGGAGAGGCTTACATTGTGTGGCAAACAGCATTGCCAGGCTTCAGTTTTTATTGCCGTCATTTTTGACGGGCAAGTCGCTAGTATATATATATATACTAGCGAATTGCCCGTCAAAAAATGACGGCAATGAAATTGTAAGGTAGCTAATGCTGTTTGGTGTGTAATAATGAAATATGTAATACATTACTAAATGAATATACTGTACCTATTTTGAAGCATTGTGATGAAGAGCTGGCAATCTGTGTTGATGTTGCTGCAGCATTAGTGGTGTGGAGCTGCTGTGTAAGCATGCTGAATGTGTGCACTGTGTGGTATGAATATCCGTAGGTGATTTGTGGCGTTTTGCGAGTTTCTTGTGGTGTTTTGCGAGTTTGTTGTGGTGTTTTGCGAGTTTAGAGTGGTGTAGCCTCGTTTTCGTTTTGTTCGGCAGCCATTTTTTCTGTCGCTTAGATTTTTTTTTAGTCTCAAAAGTCTTTTATTTCGAGTAAAATCGAGGTGTAAGTTGCATTTTTGAGGTCCTGGGTGCTCCCTCTTGGTGTAGGTAAGGTTTTTATGTATGTGCTGTGTGTATGTATTGTGTTTTAAATGTTTGTATGTCGGCGTGTTGCGTCCGATGTTTGCGAGGTCGTAATGTGTGGTAACGTGTTTCGTAGGTTGTTTGCGTTCCTCGTAAAATTTAGCGAGTGTCGTAATTTGTGTGTCGTGTTTTTTGAGTAGCGACGTGAAGTTTGCGAGGGTTTGAGGCCCTTGCCCAGTGACCTCGCCAGCAACTGAGGCCCTCGCTTCGCGAGGGGCCTCAGTTGCTGACATGGAGCGCCTTCGGCGCTCCATGCCAGCAACTGAGGCCCGTGCCCAGTGACCTTGCCAGCAACTGAGGCCCTTGCCCAGTGACCTCGCTACGCGAGGGCCACGGCTCGCTGCGCGAGCCCGCAAGCGTGAGCAACGACTCGTACGCTCACAACTATATATGAGATATATATATATAAATACATATTAATTAATTTAACTTATTGTAAAAATAAGTAAAAAATTTATTTCCTGCTCAGAAATCCCAGGAATACGGGTATTGCACTGCAAACTGGGAAAATGGGCAGGGACATGCACACAAGTCCAAAGTGCATTTTCACTCTTTGATCCAATACCACTTTATACGTGACTCCTTTTATATGCCTGCTGTATTATACAGCTTTAAAGCATAGCATATATAATAGTTGTCAAACTGTGATTCGTCATCATGCTTGCGAGGCGAGCCGTTGAAGCACCGTCGCTTGGAGCACTTAGCCGATGAGCGCCATAGGCGCTCATCGGCTGCGAGCCTCGCGTAGTGAGGCGAGCAATTGAGGCATTGAAACCCGCACCACTTAGGCGATGAGCCCCATAGGATCTCATTGCCTGCGAGCCTCGCATAGCCAGGCGAGCAGTTGAGGCATTGAAAAATGTAGGACTTAGCCGAAATGAGCTCCTAAGGTGCTCCTGCGAGCCTCGCAAAGCGAGGTGAGCAGTTGAGGCATTGAAGCACGCGGGACTTAGGCTCCAAACAGTTAAGAATTGTATTAGGCTGCAAGCAGTTTAGGAATGCGGGACTTAGAAAAAAAAATTGAGGCTCGGAATCCCTTTGCAGAAAATAACACGACCTCGGAAATATACGTCGTTGGCGGCTGAACCACGCAAATCGAAAAACACCAATACCACAAAAAAAAAAACACAATAAAAAAAAGCCAGGACATCTGGGAATGAGGTTATACGCAAATGTAAGCCAAATTTGGCGAGTTTTGGCACTCGAAGATCGGCTAGGCGAGAAAAAAATGCAGGACAAAAAAAAAGGAAAACGCAGCTACACGACCCGAAGCGCGCAAAACACTTCCAGGCACGTACGACTTTGCCAGGGACGTACGAGGTACAAAAATACACTGTTAGGAAGCACGGAAAAAGCTCGCAAGGCACAAAACACATAGAATAAAACTGCCATTTTACAACACTAGCTTGCAAATCTACACATTACGATTCTGAAATGGCTGCTTTCCCGCCTAAACCAACGGTTCTGTCTCGCTCCCGCAGCCTATATATATGGCACAATTGGCACATTGCTGACACTTTCTCCTGAGGTGATGACTGTCTGACTGGACATTTTCTGCTGCCGGAAAATCCAGACATAGGTAAAGTATATTAATTTAATAATTAATTAATTATTACTAAAACATATATATATTATTAAAAAAAATATGCACATTCTTATATTTTACACTGCCTTTACTTTATGAATACATTAATGCTTTCAAATATATTTATTAATTGATGAATTAATTTTTAATGGACATTAATTTAGTCATTATTAATTAGTAATCCGTATCCAAAAAAACTATTATGTTTTTAGACTGCCTTTGCTTTATGAATATATTAATGCTTAGCTCTTTCTAATACATTTATTGATTGATGAATTAATTATTAATGTTCATTAATTTTATTAATTATTAATTACTAATCATTATGAACAAAAGAATTGTATATTTGGCACTGCCTTTACTTTTTTAAATATATTAATGCTTAGCTCCTTCTAATATATTTATTCTTTGATTAATTTATTATTAATGTTCATTAATTTAGTAATTAGTAATAATAATAAAACTGTTTAAACTGGCACAAAAAATATGTAGATTATACAATGCACTTATATGTGTTGCTGTTCATTGCCTACAAGGGATAGGATCCTAAAAACAGATAAATATTGAAATCAGTTTATTATATTATGAACATAATAATTTCCTGCTACATGTAATATTTTATAGTGCATTTATTTATGGATATATCCATGATTACACCTTTATGTTTTGCATGTATGCCAATTAAACATCATACTCTTAATGACTAATGAATTAATTGCATTCATATATTAAAAAGGCTTTTCATTTAATTTTACAGTTTGATCTTCTCTGCAGCTGACTGATTACGCAGAGTGATGTTTGCAGCATTTGATCTGCAATAAGATCACCTTTACAGGTATATCATTTAATGATGCTCTTTTTTAGGAGAAAAGGATTAAGGCTTTTTGTTTTGCATTGAGCACCGTTATTGATTAATTAACGTCTATTAATTTATTAATTCATTATTCATTAGTAATCATTATTAAAAATAAATATTGTCTATTTTACAATGCATAGATTTCATATTGCATTTAGATATCTGGAGTACTGATCATTAACGTACATTCATTGATTAACTATTAATTATTTATAATTCCAGAAGACATTTATTTTTTACACTTGCCCGAAAATTAGGTACATTTTCTAATGCACTTATATATCTCTGTTCTTGCTCATTGCCTGACAGGGAAAGGACCCTCTAAGCACTTAAATATTTAAATCACTTTATTATATTATGAAACTTGCTACATTTATTATTTTTTAATGCATTTACTTATGAATATATTGATGATTAGGCATTTATGTTTTGCATGTATGCCAATTAAACAGGATACTTTTAATGCTTAATGAATTCATTGAATCAAAACATTAAAAATGCTTTTCATGTAATTTTACAGATTCCTCATCTCTGCACCTGCCTGAAGACAGAGAGTGAGCTCTGCAGGATGTAATCTGCTATAAGATCAACTTGACAGGTATATGATTTAATGATGACATTCTTTAGGAAAACAGGATTAAGTATTTTTATTTTGCATTGATTGCAGTTATTGATTAATTAATTAACATATATTATTTTTTAATTAATTATTAATCAATAATTAAAAAATACATATATGCTTAGCCATTTATGTTTTAATGAATGACAATTACACCTCATAAATTGATTTATTGATTAATTCATTTAATCAAAACATTACAAATCCTTTTCAGGCTAATTTATAGTTTGCTCATAGCTCTTTGTGTTTGCCCTTCTTTAGGAACACATGATTACCTGTTTATGTTTTGCACTGATGACAGTTTTAAATTCTTTCATTAATGTATATACATTTATTAATTACTTCATAATTAATTATAAAAAATAATAAAATAACATATCTTACCCGGAACTTAGTTATCAATATATATATGCTTAGCTCTTTAGCTTTTCATGTATGCAAATTAAAAAGAACCCATTGATTGATTAATTAATTCATTTAATGAAAACATTACAAATGCATTTCAAGTCATTTTACTGATTCATTACTGCTATTTAGGTTTTGCATTGATGACAGGTAAAAACAATATGTACAATAAAAACAATTCAAGATCTTACACCTGCATTTACAATTACAGATTACAATGGAGGACAACGCAGAAGACAAGAATGAACGTAAAAGAAGAAAGGCAAGGGAATGGAAGCAGAGATGGAGAGATGCACATTCCCCTGAGACTTTGCAACGCTTAAGAGAAGAAGACAGACATAGACTTTTATATAAAAGAAAAATGACTAAGAAAGCACACACTAAGTGTGCTGGAGCTTCAAAGAAAAGAAAAAGTAAACAAAAACATTTCTGTAAAGCATTGCCTAATGACCCAATATTGCCTCATGAAACCAATGTTCAATGAATGTGGTTTGTCAGTTTTGTGGGGCCTATTATTTTCTGAAGGAAAGACCAACTGATGGAGAGTTTATTAGTTGCTGTCAGAAAGGAAAGGTAAGACTTCCAGAAATACACACATTTCCTGAATATTTAGAAAGTATAACGAGTAATCCAAAATGTCCAAATTATACCAATTAAAAAAAAACATTAGGTCTTATAACAGTGCAATTTAATTTACTTCAATGGGTGCAACATTAGCACCATTAGCAGAAAATGTCCTAGGACATGGTCCTTACTGTTTTAAAGTACAAGGACAAATTTACCACTGGACTTCACATTTACACCCAGAAGTAGGAGAGCAAAATACATTTGCACAGTTATATATCCTTGATACAATGGAAGCTGTTGAACAACAAATTATGCTTCCTGAAAATAAACAATGCTTACCCATAGTCTTTGAACAGCTCAATAACATTATGGCCAACAACCCATATAGTCAAGCATAAAAAAAATTAGCAGAGGTTGAAAAAGCAGAACAGACACATGCGCAAATAAATCAATTGCCAATGCTATGAGTAAATATGGTTCTCAAAAGAGATCGCCATACTGATCAAAGACGGTATAATTTACCAACAGCAAATTAGGTTGCCATGGTCTTTAAAAATGATGATGGTGAACCACCATTTGAGCGGGATATTAGAATATATCCACGCAATGAAGACCAACCTTTTATAAACATAAATATATTAAGTAGTAATTTGGATCCAATTACATATCCCATTTTCTTTCCAAATGGGGAGCCAGGATGGCAACCAAAATTACAATTGCAAAGTTATCCCAATAGTAAAGTTTGTGTTAGAAACAATGTTTCTATGTTGGAATATAAAGTGGCACAAACTGCTATCCGGGATAATTTTAATCCTATTTTATGTGGGAGGAAACTCACACAACAATGGATTATTGATTCCTATCTACAAGTCGAAGCAAATAATCTAAATTTTGTCAAATTTCAACACAACAAGCTTCAACTAGAACAATAATGTGGTGGATTGATGTGGATTATGTCACTAAATTGGCTGCAAACAGAGACATAGCTGCTGGAAGAGCAATGATTTTGCCCTCCTCTTTCCAAGGATCTCCTTGCAATATGCGAGAAAGATACAATGATGCCATGGCTATTGTGACTAAATTTGGCAAACCAGATTTATTCATTACATTCACATGTAATCCACAATGGCAAGTTTCAAACTTGGCTAAAATACTTCTGACCAACCAGATTTGGTGGATGGAGTATTCAAAATGAAACTAAATTCATTAATTCATCATATAACTAAAGAACACTTATTTGGGAAATATGTGGCTTTTGTTTATACCATTGAATTTCAATAAAGAGTCCTGCCACATGCACATATACTTTTAATCCTGCAAGAAAAAAGATAAATTACATATGGCAGACAGAGTGGATTCAGTAATTGATTCTGAAATGCCACATCCAGAAAAACATTCAAAACTTTATGAGATTGTAACTCACAGAAAGATTCATGGTCCATGTGGAGATATCAATCCAAATTCACCATGTATGGAAAATATAAAATGCACAAGAGTTCCCAAAACAATTTCAAATGCAGACTTATGCTAATTGTAATGGCTACCCTTTGTATTAAAGAAGAGAAGGACAAACAGCTATTATCAGTGGCCAAAAGGTCGATTAAAGATATGCAGTTCCATAAATCCACATTTGCTGATGAAGTACAATGCACACATAAATGTGGAAGCTTGCACTTCTATGAAATCCATCAAATATGTGTATAAATATATATAGAAAGTACATGATGCAGCAACTGTTGTTGTGCAAGGTGCACAAACTGAACAAGACAATCCAGTTCTACATGATGAACTTTCATCTTATTTAGATACTCGCTATGTAAGTGCTACAGAAGCAATGTTGCATCTTCTCAAATTTGAGATGCATGATCGGTCACATGCTGTGTATCGATTAGCTGTCATTTGCCACAAAGTCAATTTGCTTGCTTCACTGCAGGGAATGAAAGAAATGCTTTAGCACAAAGTGAGCATAGAGCAACAACACTTACTGCTTGGTTCCAATTAAATTGCCAGGACACTGAGGCCAGACAATTTTAATACATTGACATTCCACAGCACTATTTATTCGTAAATGGCCAATGGCGACAATAAAAAAAGATAATCATTAAATTATCCCACAAATTTATACCAAGAGACATTGTCCAAGAGACATTGAATGTTTCAGCTTAAGATTACTTCTTTTACATGTCCCCGGTGCACAAAGTTATGAACATTTACGCACAGTGAATGACATAGTTTATGATACTTTCCAATTAGCTGCAAGACATCAACACTTCCTGGCAGATGATACGGAATGGGAGAAATTAGAACATGGAGCACTATGTCAAATGCCAAAGCAAATGAGAGAACAATTTGCTTTAATTTGCATCTTTTGCAATGTACCTGATGCATTAGCTTTGTGGGAAACATTTAAATTACATATGTGTGAAGACTTCTTGAAATGTTACAATACGACCATTGTGCTATTAAAAGCATTAATGGAAATTCAGGAAATCTTTCTTTGTCATGGATTAAAATGTGCATATTTGAATAGATGAAATTAACTTTGAGGAGAATGACACTGAGATTGAATACCAAAAAATACAAGAACAAATTGGAACTTTAAATGCATTACAATTGGAAGCATTTAACGCCATTACAAATGCAATCAATGATGACATGCTCAAAGAGCATTATTTCTATCTAGATGGCCCTGGTATATCAGGAAAAATGTATCTATATAATTTATTGATGAGTTGCATTCGATCACAGGGTCAAATAGCACTGCCATTTGCAACAACTGGAATTATCACACTTTTGTTAGAAGGTTGTAGAACTGTGCATAGTGGATTTAAACTGCCAGTTCCCATTCTAGAAACATCAGTGTCGGGTATTTGAATGAATTCATTACAAGCCAAAAAAATTCACAAAAGTAAATTTTATTATAATAGATGAGTCAACAATGATGTCATGGCATGCCCTGCAATGTATTGATTGATTATTAAAATAAGTTATGGGTAATGATTTGCCATTTGTTGGAAAGGTCTTGTTGTTAGGATGAGATTTTAGGCAAACATTACCTGTGGTGCCACTTGGCAATAGGACTGACATTGTCAAAACATGTATAAAGAGAAGCAAACTGTGGAAAATATTTACACACCTTAAATTCGGAATAAATATGAGATTTGAAGGATAAAATCAATTCAATGATTGGCTAGTTCAAATTGGAGAAGGAAAACTTAAAAAAATAGCTAATCTACCTGATGATACTGTTGATATTCCATCAGAAATTATTTGCAAAGAATCACTAATATCGACAATCTTTAGCAATACCATCAATAACGAGGATTACTTAGACATTGCAAGCAAAGTGATATTAACATAAAAAAATATAGATGCCTTGAGTCTAAATAACAGAATTTTTAAATTAATCAATGCACCCCCAAAAAACTATTACAGTGTAGATTTGGTTCTGGCTGATGACAAAGACATCAAATCTAACTTTACTATGGAATGTATCAATTCTTTAACTACCTCTGGGATGCCACCACATATTTTGCAACTTAAAAAAAGGGGAAATTGTCATGCTACTGAGAAATATGAATCCCAAAAAAGGATTTTGTAATGGGACCAAATTAAAAAGGATTTAAAAGATAATTTTATACATGCAGAAATTATGAATGGTACCCATAAAGGTGAACCAGTTCTTATACAAAGAATTGATTTGGCTCCAAGTGAGAGTGGTTTGCCTTTTGTCCTTCAAAGGAGACAATTTCCCATTATCAAGGCATTTGCCATGACCATTAATAAATCCCAAGGACAAACTTTTAAGTCTGTGGGTATTTTTTTTACATCAACCTGTATTTGCACATGGACAACTCTATGGTACATTTTTAAGATGCAACAATCCAGAGGAAATTAAATTTCATATTGAAGAAAACCCAAGTCAAGGTGATTTATTGGAGGATGGGCGCATTTTTAGCAAAAATATTGTGTACTATGAGGTTCTGTAAACATAGAGAACGGTGCTTTTATTTCGAGGATGACATTTTGTGTCACTCGGACTCATTTTAGAGGACCACTATTTCACTAAAAAACTCTATAAAATGGCAAAAAAAGCCATAGAGAACAGTGGTTTTACTTCCAGGACGAACTTTTATGTCACTGGGACTCTTTTTAGAGGACCACTATTTCACATAGGAAACCCTATGTGCCATTTTCACAAACTACAAGAATAACAACAAAAAGTTCAAAACAAAAACAACTAAAATAAACAGTGGTTATATCCCATAGACAAAATTACAAGTCTGCTGGGCTCCTTTTAAGGGAACCACATGGACATACAAAAAAAAAATGGAATGTCTTCATATATAACAACACTAGAATATTGCCCGTCAAAAAATGACGGGAATCAAATTGTAAGTGAGCAAATGCTGTTTGGTGTATGGTAATGAACTAAATAATACATTAATAAAGGAATATACTTTACCTATTTTGAAGTAATAAAGGCAGGAAGCATTATGCTGAAGAGCTGACAATCTGTTTTCATGTTGCTGCAGCATACAATGTGTGTTCTGAGAGCTGCTGTGTAAGTGTGAGCAATGTGTGCAGTGTAAATAGTGTGCTTGCGCGAGGCAAATCCGTTAGGGTAGCTGTGTACTTCCGCATTGTGTAAGTTACTGTTGTAAAATGGCGCCTAATGTTTGTACGCTGCTGTGGCTGATTTTGCGTCCTTGTTCTTCGATCTCGTCCGGATTTTTCAGAAAATCCATATGTGTTTGGTGGTGTTTTTATTAAATATCAATTATGAACACTATTTTTTTTTCATTAATAACTGCAAATATCTTTATTTATTTTTTCACAGGACCTTTGCTGTATCCATGTGATCCCTTATCACTCAGAGTACAAAATCAGACACAAAAAGGCCAAATTAACACAACTGCTTAACAATATCAGTATCTACATTATATAAAACTCATATACAGCATTTTTAACAGACAAAAAAACTTTATTGACACAATCTCTAATATTGGTACTGTTCTAAAAGCATAATGTAAAAATATAAAAATTATTTCTAACTCAAAAAATGTCTCAATTTTTAGATGCCAGCAGCAATTCTGATTGCTAAGATTCACCAATTGTG
Organism: Discoglossus pictus; assembly: GCA_027410445.1. Taxonomy (NCBI): domain Eukaryota; kingdom Metazoa; phylum Chordata; class Amphibia; order Anura; family Alytidae; genus Discoglossus; species Discoglossus pictus. The sequence goes on along the minus strand of CM050172.1, from coordinate 57,687,016 downwards.
TTTCGTCAAAAATAGCCATGATCATTAGGCCTTTACTCATGGTCAAGCCTTAGGCCTATTTTAAAATTCTATGTTTAGCAGTACAATAGAGTACAATCACACGCAACGCATATAAGCTGGAAAACACAGATTATTTTAGAAAATGCTTATTTTCGTAATGTATGAAATGGTTTCCTCAGGCACAGTATGATTAGGCCTTCTTACTAGTAGCAATTTTGAAAATAAAAAAACTAATGCAGAAATATTTTGCCAATGTTGAACATGTATTTATTTACATTTATATAGTATTTTTATCTATGACACTTTATATTGTTAAAAGACCGCTGTAGTTCAAGAAAAACACTTATTTGTGACAGTATGTAACAAACTAACAAGCTTGCCTTTGAATGTGTGGATCACAATAAAATGTGGCAAGTTTTTAAGATGGGTGTCCCAGATCATCTGATCGGCCTCCTGAAGAATCTGTATGTGGACCAAGAAGCCACTGTCAGAACTGGACATGGGGCAACAGAATGGTTCAAGCTCAGAAAAAGTGTGCAACAAGATTGTATGCTGTCACCTTATTTATTCAACTTATACAAGGAGTACATCATGGCCGGGCTGAATAAATCCAAAGCCAGAATCAATATTGTGGGAAGAAATAACAACCTCAGATACGCGGATGATACTACACTGATGGGTTAAAGTGAGGAGGAACTAAAGGACTTATTGATGAGTGTGAAAGAAAAGAGAGAAAAAACTGGTCTGCTGCTGCTCAAAATTAAAATAAAAACGAAGATCATGGCAAATAGATGGGGAAGTAGTGAAGCAGTGACAGATTTTGTTTTCCAGGGCTCCAAGATTTCTTTAGATGGTGACTGTTGCCATGAAGTTAAAATATGTTTACTTCTAAAGAAAGATATTAAACTATCAACAAAGGTCTGCATAGTTAGGACTTTGATACTCCCAGTAGTAACATACAGATGTGAGAGTTGGATCATAAAAAAGGCTGAGCACCATAGAATGGATGCCGTTGAATTGTGGTGTTGGAGAAAACTGCTTAGAGTCCCTTGGACTGAAAGAAGATCCAATAAATCCATACGTCAGTATATCGAGACAAACTGTTCACTGGAAGGTATGATCATAAGGCTGAAGGTCAAATATTTTGTCCATATCATAAGAAGACAAGATTCCCTAAAGAAGTCTCTGATGATGGGAAATATTGGATGTACACAAAGAAGGGAATGGCAGAGATGGATAGATGAGGTATTTGAAGCAATGAACATGAACTTGATAGACCTCAGAGGGGCAGTGACTGACAGATGTACCTGGTGTGCTGTGATCCATAGGGTCATGGAGAGTTGGACATAACGGAATGACTAAACAACAAAAGTCATGGACACATTTTTAGAGAAAATGACAGATTTTAAAGATTCTTTGAGTAGAGGAATCCCTTTTATTTTTGCTACATCACTTCATGAAATTTTTTTTTTTTTTTACTGTAAGTAGATGGAGGGGTCAGAAGCCTTTGATTGATTTGATCTGATCTGACTGAAAATGTTACCACACCGCTTCCTCTGCAGAGTCACAGAAGCAGGCTGCTTGCATCAGGAAATACAAGCATTGCTCTCCAGAAATCTATAGTTGCATAGTAATTGAGGTTGAAAAAAGAAGATTTTTAGTCCATCAATTTCAAACTTTTTAAATTTCCTCTGCCATTTGTAATATGGGGATTAGTTGTTAATTAATTGTTGATTGATCCAGAAGGCAAACAGAAGAAGAAAACCCAGTGAAACATTGCCTACTCATTAGATTGTTAGATCCTCATTCAATTTGAAGGCCGCATCTCGCAGGATATAAACTGTATGTCTGCGGGCCTGCTGCAGGTTTGCAGTCTTCTACAATTCATGCTGCTATTCCATTGAACAAGCCCGCAAGTTACAGGCAGAAAGCCGAAACGGTAAACCATGCACTTGTAGGTAGCATTTCAGGGCGGGAACATGAACAATTAAGCAAGGCCGTAACTACCCATTTCAAAACAGCCAATAGAAAATGAGACCGACATCATTATGTCAGTCTAAGATGGAGGTTACATGTCAATCAATTAGCGTTTAGAGGTCTGATATGCGTTTGGACTCACAAAACACAAAATAATAAAAATGAATGGCGATACTGTTCTAATCCATGTGGGTGGCCTGATATGTATTAACTCATTGATTCCCGAGATTGATATAACCCCGAAATGAAACCTAAAATAAATTTATTTTGTTTGCCGATTTGCGAGCTTGAGACTGTTGTGCAATTAATTCTAATGTCTTTCATCGATTTTCCCGTCATTTACAGGGCAGTATTGATTTTTTTATTGGTTTTTACAGTGCTACATATATGTTTTAGCCCCTTTGCGGGTTCTCTCTAGTACTCGTAGGATTTTCTTCTACATTTGCCATTTACGGGTGTGAAAACAATTGCAGTTTTGAAGAACTGTAGCAATTGAATAGCGATTTGCAATTTTAGCGATCGTAATTCTTGAAACGTTAAAGATCAAAGGCTTAGATGGGGTGTAAGTTACGGTTATAACAACCGCAAGGATTTCCAGCCCGTAATATTTAGGGCGTTTGCGGCTTGCAAAAAAACGCCAATTGAATAGCAAATTAACTTACAGCCTCCCTTACGGGCTACTGTAACATACAATTGCTCAACTGAATGAGGCTCTAAGTTTGCAAGTTTTCAATCTTGTAAGGTGTTTCAGAGAAAGCTTCACAGACACTATATTTCAATGATACGGAATATGTTGGCGCGTTACAAATAAAGATAATAATAATAATATTTGTCTCAAAACGGGAAAAAATTAATTCCTTCCTGACCCCAGATACTGGCAATCAGATTCCTCCCTGGATCAATACTTCATCTTTAGCTATTCAAGATAACCTCGAATGTCCTTTTTATTCAAAATATATCCAATCCCTTTTTAAAGTTATCTATCGAATCTACTGTCACCACCTCCTTTGATAGAGAATTCCACAGATTAACCACCCTTACTATGAAGGACCCTTTTCTTTCTTTAAGGTGGACTTTTTTTTACTTCTATCCACAAAGGATGTCCTCTTAGACACCTTTTTTTCAAAAGAAAATAAGTTTCATTTGGCTAGTCTATCTTCATAACTTAGCCCCTCCATTCCCCTTATTAGTTTTGTTGCCCTTCTCTGTACTTTTTCCAGCTCTAAAATGTCCTTTTTATGAAGTGGTGCCCAAAATTGTACTCCATATTACAAATGAGGGCATACTAGCGATTTGTACAGTGGCAGAATTATATTTGCTTCCCTTGCTTCTATACCCTTTTTAATACATGCTAATATTTTACTTGCCTTTGCCGCTGCTGCTTGGCATTAAGCACTGTTACCTAGGTGGCTGTCCACTAGTACTCCCAAATCCCTTTCAATATATAGATTTTCTCCATTAAGATTATACATTGCATGGCTATTTTTCTTACCCAAATGCATCACCTATTCGTATTACATCTAATCTGCCATTTAGTTGCCAATTTCTCTAATTTATGCAAATCCCTATGGAGGGAAAGCACATCATTTTCTGATTTAATTACATTGCACAACTTATAAATGCCACTCTCACACACAGCTTTTATGAAATTATCATGGATTCCTCTAGTGTCCAGCAGAGGCATCAACATTTTAATTTTCTAATTAAGAAACAGCTTATTGACTTTTTCTTTGCTTACTTATGCTCAAACGTTTCACATATATATTATGCATAATTAAGCAGGGAAAGTCAATAAGCTAGTTTCAATAAGAAAATGCAAAAATACATTTTGATGCCTCTGCTGAACACTGGAGGCATCCATGATATATTTTTTCATTGTACAGTGGTCCTCTAAGCAATTTAAATGGCACAATATAATGCAAAGCTTAGACTGTCCTGATAGGGTATTTTTCTGCCTCCTTCCCTGCAGTGTCCCCTGCAAGCAAACAGACCAGTCAAAAAAAGTGACAGGCACCTGGGCACATTACCTCCCAAACCCTGGACACTTAAAAAGGGGTGTATAGAAGCTGCTCTGCTAGAGTATGAAACAATAAAGTTCAAATCTTTTACGAATTAAGAAACAGTGAAATTCCATTTGTCTAAATATATAATCTCTCCAATTTTCCAGGACAAACCTAAAACAAATTATGATGTAATTCATTAAAGGGACAATGTCATCCAAAAACTAAGAGCCAGATTCAATTGCAAGCCCTGTATCTCGTGGGATCCAGGACGTATGCCTGCGGGCGTGCTGCGGACTCCCGTTTGTCTCTGATTCTGGAGCTATTCAATTGAGCAAGGGCACAAGTTATGGGCCGAGGCCTCAAGCCTGTAAACCCTGGTTTCACATATAACGCTTCCGAGTAGCTGATCCAAAGAAGCGTGCCAAAATCAAGCAAGCCCATAATTTGCGATCTGTCCCAGAACAATTAACCAATAGGAAGCGGAGAACGCCATTCAAAGCTGCGGAAAGTGGTTTAAAAGACTGTGAAAACTGTAAGTCTTTGACTGTGCTGTAGCTGAGAAAGTCAACACACCGGTCTAGGCGTTTGTGGGTTTTTGAGAGAGAGATAGACAGAAAAAGAGAGAGTGCTAGAGAGAGAGAGATAGAGAGTGCTAGAGAGAGAGATAGAGAGTGCTAGAGAGAGAGGTAGAGAGTGCTAGAGAGAGTAGGTGAGAGTGCTAGAGAGAGAAATAGAGAGTGTTAGAGAGAGCGAGGGAGAGTGCTAGAGAAAGATAGAGAGTGTTAGAGAGAGCAAGTGAGAGTGTTAGAGAGTATGGGGCCTGATCCCAGTGGGGGAGGTAGTGGGGATGAGGGGCAGGCCCCAGGGAGAGAACAGGGAACCCCAGGCACAGTTGGGAGGGCAAGAGGTTGTGGCAAAGCAGAGGGCCCACAATTATAGCCCAGAGGTGCTCACTGCAGGTGCAAAGCCCTGAAGACTTTGAAAATGGCTGGCAATGAGAGCACACAATGAGAGTGAGGCCGCAAGACTTTGAAAGCAGCTGTCAATGAGTGCCGAAGGCACTCATTGCCAGGCCCATGATGAGTGCCAAAGGCACTCATCGTGGCGCCCGCAAGACTTTGAAAAAGGCTGGCAATGAGCGCCTTCAACGCTCATTGCCAGCCACACGATGCGTGCAAAGCCCACAAGATTTTGAAAATGGTTGGCAATGAGCGCCCAAGACATGATGAGTGGCAAAGGCGCTCATCGTGAGACCCGTGAGACCCGCAAGACTTTGAAAGAGGCACACAATGAGCGCGACAAACGCAAAATACAAATTTAACGGCTGCCATTTTTTTCAAGCCCGTAACTTGGAAGCCATCGGAAGACCGACAAAAGATGCCAATTTTAAAAATCAAATTAAATTGTTTGGAAAAAGGCTCAAAATGAGGCCAAAGGCAGTAACACTTAGGCGTTCATCACAGGCCCACAAGACTTTGAAAAAAGAACCAACAACGCTCATCACGAGGCACGCAAGACTTGAGCAGGGAGAGAGAGGAGAAAGACACAGGGGAGGGAGAGCAGGGACAGGATGGAAAGAGACACAGGGGTGAGAGGGGGAAAAGAGACACGGGGGGGGGAATAAGGAAAAAAAACACAGTGCAGGGAGAGGGGGGCTAGGGAGAGAGGGTGAAACAGACACATGGAAGGGAGAGGGAGGAATCAGACACAGGGCTCAGAGAATGGGGAAAGGCTTGAAAGTGGTGGGTTGGACGACATCTGCAATGAGCTATCATTGCAGGGCTTGCGATGAGCGTCAAAGGCGCTCATCGCATGGCCTGTAAAGTAGACGTGAGAGAGGCTCGCAATGAGCGCCGAAGATGCTCATTGCGAGGCATGAAAGTGGTGGGTTGGCCAAGGCCTGGAATTAGCGGTGAAGCCATTCATTGCGGGGCTTGCGATGAGCACTGAAGGCGCTCATCCTGAGGTCCAGAAAGTAGTTGGTGGGAGAGGCTTGCAATGAGCCCCGAAGGCACTCATCGCATGGCCTGTAAAGTAGACGGTGAGAGAGGCTCACAATGAGCGCCGAAGATGCTCATTGTGAGTCTTGAAAGTTGCGAGTTGGCCAAGGCCTGGAATTAGCAGTGAAGCCATTCATTGCGGGGCTTGCGAAGAGCACTGAAGGCGCTCATCCTGAGGTCCGTAAAGTAGATGGTGGGAGAGGCTTGCAATGAGCCCCGAAGGCGCTCATTGCATGGGCCGCAATGAGAGCAAGTTAGAGGTGGCAAAAAGCATTGCCAGCCTTCAAATTTTATTGCCGTCATTTTTGACGAGCAAGTCGCTAGTTATTATTATAATTGTTATCAATGAAATGTCTGTTCAATACCTGTAGTTAAAACGGATAGCAGTTGCCAATGCAGTTTGTGATAGTGTTATGTTTGTTGTTTGTTCAAAGTTCATATAAAACAAAACAGTTTAAATATCAATTGCAATTGTGTATTTTTTGTTATGAATACCACTATTCCTATCTTCCCCATGTTAAACTGCACCGTTTATAGCTGTGTCGCTTAAAGCTCCTACTGTTTGGAACCGATACCCAGCGTAAAACAAGGTATAGCTGAATATCAACGTAGATTTTACATCCACGTTGGGAGAGTACATGTATGGATGTGCACACTGCAGCGTATGCGGATACAGACTCTCAGGGACTGCATGTGCGTGTCATGTATTAGCCCAACCTGGATCATATCTCAGAAGCATGTTAACACCCATTGCTGAGAATTGGTCACAGATTGGTCAGTCTCATACACTGCACAGAAAACAATTGTTCAGAGAATCAATACTCAAATACAATTGTCCTCTCATTTCAGTACCCAGGAGGTGTACCCCGCCCGCAGAGACACAGGCGGTGGCTCCACCAGAGGAACCACTATCACCAACGCAGGTGGTGGTGGAGAAAGCCAAGGCCCTGGCCCCATCAAAGGAGGCTGGACAATCAGCAGCAAGACCATTGAGGGTAACACCCCTTGGGCCCTCACACGCATCACGGGCACGTTCCCAGCCCTTTCAACCAACTGAAATTTCATTGAGCCAGCAACCACCTGCAGGGATGTCGAGGTTCTGGGGACCACTCTCAACAGGCCTACTACTGCCACCTGGTGACATGCAATTGATGCATTGGCTGGACCCCAATTCTCTCCCACTCCTGACCGAGCCACAACAGATGTTGTCCCAACAGATGATGCCACAGCAGTGGTTGTCTCAGCAGTGGTTGCTGTCCCAGAAGTTGTTACCCCACCAGTTGTCCCACAAGTTAATGTTACAGCAGTTGTTGCCCCAACAGACCGGGCCAACACCATCCCTATGGGCAACACCATCTCCATTGACAACACCTTCTCCATTGGCAACACCATCTCCATTGACAACAGCATCCCCATTGGCAACAGCATCCCTACGGGGAATAGCATCCCTACGGGGAACACCATCCCTACGGGGTACACCATCACAAAATGCAACACCTCTGTCCTCACCACAGCCCATCCAGAGTCAAACTGCGTCCGGAGACTGAACTCACAACCCCGCTCAAGGCACCTTGAGAGACACCTTTCAGCAGATCAGCATGTCTGATGATTGCAACATTCGATCAGAGCAACTGCTGACAGCTCTGCTTGAAATGCAGAACGATATTGCTACCGAGCAGGTCGAAAGCATCAGGGCAATATATGGTGAGGTGAGGAGGCGTAATCTTCGGATGGAGAGGTATGAACAAACAGGGACAGACAAGCCCAGACAAATCACATGGCGCAGCTGGTGCAGTTGGGGGAAACCCACGTGAATATACTTTAGCCTTCGGTTTCATAGGCTCCACCCCCACTGTAACCAGAGCCTGCAGCCTCCTCATCTCACCCCTTGCTGCCTTCGCCAGCTGCTACACAGCCACCCCAGTTGGATGTACCCCTCAATCCAACACCTCCTGGCCGTGGTAGAGGGAGAAGCGCATGGGCACAGAAGCGCATGGGCCCAGTGCTCAGAAAGAGGAAGTAGGTGAGAACGTCCCCCAGGTCAGTGGTTGTCAAATCTCTCCCCAGTACCCACCACACAGACCATGATTTAGGTGAAACACTGTGTGAATACACATGTGATGCAATTTGAGGCTCCACCACCTGTGGAATACTAGTTGCCTCATTTTTGGTTTCACATAAATCATGGCCTGTCTGATGGCTCCTGAGGAGAGGATTGAGAACCACTGCCCTAAGTCCTCCTCACCCACACTCCACAATGAATATTATTTTGTATTAATGTTGACATACTATTGGCTGGCTACAGAGTGTGTAGACGTATGTTTATGTTGAATAATTCTGCAATTGATGCTCAATGTGGATTGCCATTGAGATGAGGTGTTGCAGTCAAGCCAAATAGTGTTTTGATTGATAGTTTGTTCTGGTCTGTGTAGGTCTTAATAGCACAATCTCACAACCATGCAGGCATGTTCCTCAACCTCCTCTTTCACAGATTCTGCTCATCAATTTCTGATTATTCCTTAATATCTGACAACACACTGTGTGTGGAATAGACCTGTATGACAGTATCCATGAGTATGTTCATCTGTTTAATTGAGCAGATATAGATAAGTTGTAAGTGCTATGCACATTAATGGTTTCTCCAATTACATGGAGTGATTTCTGATGATCGTTTTTGTCACCAGATTGTGGTTGCAATGGTGTAGTGACCACATGTGTCCCTGGTAGGTGCTATGCATCATGCTTATTCTAGACTATGACATTACCCCCTTTAGGTATCCCCTTGTTCCCAAGCAAAACCTCTTGTCCCTCAGGGATCCGCTCATATCACACCCATGATGTTAATGCAAAGTCTTGTCCATTTCTGATTGTGCTCTGTGTATGAAATAAAGCTTTGTTATACTATTCTCACCATATCAGTGTGTTTTCAATGGTTGGGGTTATGGGACATCTACATACATCCCATTTGTGTCATATTCCTATATCTGAAAACTAATGAGCCCTAGTTACTATGCAATATATTAATACATAACATAACAATATTAATAATAGTAATAATATCATAAGATATCATATAATAATATCTATCATATATCGTAATAAAGGGTTGATACACATGTAAAGTCCAATTTGTGATACTGTGGAGTATCAACATTCCCCAGAAGGCCTGATAGGATTATGACAGGTGATAATGTAAATGGATTGGTAACAAAACACTTAATGGAATGTCACCAAATGATAATGGGTATACATCTTAGCACATGGCCACCAGCAATGGTGTGGGACTTTCCAGAATGGGCGTAGCAGAGATTATCCCTGATGTAGGTGAGTTTGTTGTTGCTCCTCTGCACAGCCTCCATGTGTTTCTGCAGCCCTTCCTGATGGATTAGAGTAGATTAGAGTGGTGTATGTTCCCCTGGTCCCCTTCAAGATTGCTAAGTGGTGTTGGTGAATTGACTTGTATACCTGAATGAATCTGTCAGCTTTACCACGAAGGGCCACTGTAGGTAGGCAGGTCATAGCAGAGAGGCCAGACAAATCCCAGTCCACTAGAGAAGGAACTGGCAACCCACTCCAGTATCTTTTTCATGCAAACCTTGATTGTTGACTTTGACACACATACCTCCTGTGAAGCTGAAAGTCTGCAGTTAAAGCACATCTTGTTCATTTCATTTTAAATCCATTGTGGTGGTGTATAGAGCCAAAAATGATGAATTGTGTTGATGTCCCAATATTTATGGACCTGACTGTATATGGCATGTGGCGGTGTAATTTGGCCACTATTTGTTGTCCCAATGTAGATGTGATAAGTGAGATGTACAGTATCTAACAAAAGTGAGCTTCACAGGTTGCCACTGGAGTCCTCTTCCACTTCTCCATAATTGCACTCCTCCAACTTCCATTTCAGGATGCCCACAGATGCTAAATAGGGTTTAGGTCTGTAGACATGCTTGGCCAGTCCATCACCTTTACCTTCTGCTTCTTTAGCATGGCAGTGGTCATCTTGGAGGTGTGTTTGGGGTCGTTATCATGTCGGAATACTGTCCTGTGGCCCAGTCTCCGAAGGGAGGGGATCATGCTCTGCTTCAATATGTCACAGTACATGTTGGCATTCATGGTTCCCTCAATGAACTGTAGCTCCCCAGTGCCGGCAGCACTGATGCAGGCTCAGACCAAACATATATACACATACTGTATGTCTATATGTGTATATATGTTTTCTATAATATGTTTGTGTCGATTTCCCCTATATGCATTTACCTGATGATGTCAGATGCTGCCTTCACTCTCTCTGCATCGCTGTTTAAATTCAAACTGAGGGTTTAATATCATATCAGTGTTTTTGTGTTCTTTGTGCCTTATCCGTTTATCTGTCATTTAGGGATTATTTCAACTACCTTTCCTCAGTATAGATGTATACTTTTGGTGGGAGTGTCATGGTCTGGGCCTGCATGAGTGGCAACCTGCGAAGCTCTGGTGAACTACATGCCCATTAGGGTTAAGGCACTGCTGGAAAATAATGGTGGCCACACAAAATATTGACATTTTGGGCCCAATCTTGACATTTCCACTTAGGGGTGTACTCACTTTTGTTGCCAATGGTTTAGACATTAATGGCTGTGTGTTGAGTCATTTTTAGGGGACAGCAAATTTACACTATTATACAGACTGTACACTTACTACTTTACGTTGTAGCATTGTAGCATGAAAAAATATAATAAAATATTTACAAAAATGTTAGGGGTTTACTCACTTTTGTGAGATACTGTACATAAGATGATGTTTTTAGGGTCCACATAAGAGGCTCTGTGAGTGAGAAAGGGTTAATATTTCAGCCATTTCAATGTATTTGTGTTGCACATTAATGAGGTAGTGTGTCTTTTGTTTTTGCAATATTTGATAGTTGGGAGTTGTGCAAGTAATTGTAATGCCTTCCACTGCTTTCCCCATATTTTAAAGTGCATTGGTGTCTTTTTATTGTGATTTGCAGTGTTCCATACTAGCCTGTAACCCTTTGTGGGTCCTATTTGTATCTCGTAAGCTTTGGGCCGACATTTGCCGTTTGGGGGTTGCCTGCGGATGCGATCTTGGTCGATTCTTGCAATTGAATAACGATTTGCGATTTTAACGAACAGAAGTCTTGCGGCAGTGAAAGATCAAAGGCTTTGGGAGGTTGTAAGATCCGGGTTTAACCATCGCAAAGTTTTCAAGGCCGTAACCCGTTCGGAGCCCGCAAAAAGACGCCAATTGAATAGCAAATTAACTTAAGGCCTCACTTACGGGCTACAGTAACTAACGACAGTTCAATTGAATGAGTCTCCAAATGTTTTAAGTTAGTCTTAAAGAGTATGACAAACAGCCTATTTGTTCTACTATTATTTTTTTTCTAAAGCAAATAATTCAGCACTGTATTGTGTCATTATTATGCAAATGAGAGGCTGTATTGGCATGTTAATTAGTGGCATAGTCTACATGTTTATTTATTTGGTGGCCGAAACAATTACCCCCACTGTTATCCTGCTGATAGAACCTCTCCCTTAACAGTGAAGCACAACAAACTACAAATTAGCATACTGAGTCACACATTAGAATAAATAAGCCACCCAACAAATGCTTAATAGCTCAGAAATGGTTTGCTGCAGAGAAAACCAACTAGTATAATGTTCTAGGAAATTGCCCATCAAAAATGACCGGATTAAAATTGTAAGCCTGGCAATGCTGTTTGCCACACAATGCAAGGCTATGGGCCCTCTGAGCACCTTTGGCGCTAATTGCGAGCTGCAACTTCCCTGCTTTTCAATGATCCCCTTCGGCGCTCCTTGCGTGCCCCACGGTGAGCGCCATTAACAGCCGAACCATGGAACTCAAAACACCTGAAAATAACAACAAATATGCCTCAAATTAACATACACACTAACACACAGCACAATGGGAGAGCCAGGGAGCCTGTGAGTGAGGGTGCAAGTAAATTTGAGGCAAATTTGCCATTTTTTCAAGATCGAAAATCGACTAAGAGAGAAAAAAAAATTGCTGCCGAAAAAATGCAACACAACGAAAATGAGGCCGATGGATGTAAAACTAGCCCGAAGGACGTAAAACTAGCCCGTAGGATGTAAAAACAAACCCTAAACAGTAACACTTAACGCAAGCCAGTAACACTTAACCCAAGGCAGTAACACAACCCAAGGCAGTAACACAACCCAAGACAGTAACACTCAGGAGCGACGGCCTATATATACACAGGGTGAGAGGTTTGCAATGAGCGCTGAAGGCTCTCATTGCAAGCTACGCGATGAACTATTAATGGAAGGAGGATGGAAAAGGATGACATTCTCAATTTTTATTAGGACAACTGGATACGACTGAAATTGACACCACACTCCTCTCACCTCATTGGTTTATTATTATTATTATTATTATCTTTATTTATATCGCGCCAACATATTCCGTAGCGCTGTACAGGGGGTTAGTACATGGCAAAAAACAAACTTAATACCTTAAAGAATGGAGGGCCCTGTTTTTGAGCATATAATCAAATGTACATAGTGCTTGTTTCCAAGACACAGACACACAATTGAAAACTCGCAAACTTACAATCTAATAAGCAAACATATTGCATCATTCCCTCCATGGCCCTACAGCAGCATCAAACTATATATATTTTTTTCTAATGAAAACCTAGCTGTATGGCTTCTTTTCTGGATTAATTTGCTCTTAGACAGACTTCAAGTTTTCAAACATATTTTTTTTCATTGTGCAGTGGTGCTTTAAGTTTCCAAGGTAGATAATGCAAATCACCCTTCCTGGAATCCATTACTTTATAACAGGTCATTATTTATGCAGCCTGTGAAGACAGAACTGTTAATCTGTTCTATGTAATGTATACTGTAACTATATCCTACTGGTGAAATGTATTAGAAGGTGGAAGAGGAGAGACTCACATCTACAAAACAGCTTTTTATTTACATAAACTCAGCAAGAGAGCCAGGTATCCCAGAAATGGAAAATACACACTTAATTAAATATATCTGCAATTATTCTTTATTACAAAAATTGAGTGGAAATAAATTGAGTTTGAATTTAAATAATGTTTTCCTTTGTTGCATGAGAAGGAGGGTAATTTGATAATGTGACACAGTGTGTTTTCTCTTTCAATTAAAGGTTAGAGCACAAAAACATATTCAGAAGTTTAACTGCTCTTGGTCGCTTGCCTTCTGCCAACCAATGAGATCTACAGAGTAAAGTATGGTCTCTTCATTGTTTCTTAGTTTTAATGTAGTTTAATCAGGGTTTACTTAATATTTTGTCATGCAAAAATGTGAAATAATATGTTCTTTTAAATGCTTGAGCAAATTAATTGTTTCATGTCCCTTTAAGAATAAATGACCTCATATGATCCTATATATGATTTAACTTCCATTTTTTTATTTTCCATTTTTTCATAGAGAAACACGTGTGACCTTTTTAATAACCACAATCACTTTTATTTTTTATTTTTTTATTTTTTTTAATATATATTATTGTTAATGTTGGCTTCTGTGTCCATTACGTGGCAATGGAATAATGTATTGGTTACTTCCTAAAAGGAGCTTAATTGTATTGGTGCTATAGAACCACTTTTACCCATTATTGGCTAATACCCTAGGGGGTTACAGAGGTATAATGAATGTCATACATCTCTTACATAGATTTGTATTGGCCAGCAATTTAAAATAAGAGACATGAGCACCGTTAGTTAGATAAATAATAATAGTAGCTAAAGTTATCTAGAGATAGAAGAACACTTATAGTCCCTATATATAAGGACCACTAATAAACAATTAAACTTTATTTAAATGGTACAACAACGGCGTGATATCTAATGTTAAAACTTAAATTAAGATGTGGTCTAAAAAAAGAAAACATAGACCACTATCATCCTCCTACAGGGGAATGTATTGATGCAAGGAATATTTATTTAAATACGGTGGTTATAATACTGGTCACAGTGTATTTTAGGCTATTCCACTAATAATGCTTTGTTCGCAATGGAAGTACTGTATATACTCAACTCATATAAATAGGGATACATTCCCTTACATTTATATCTATGTCTTCATTATAGTGCTTGTTCTTAAGCCTCTATTATACTGGGAAACAAAACCCACCAGTCTAAATATATCTAGGCTCCAATTTTGCCTTATCTTATTCCTTCATTAACCTGCTATATATAACTAAGTGAGACTGTGAGAGGATTTAAGCTATGAAAATGCTCTATTTCCCCCACCGCTGGTGAGATCACGAGCAGTAAACCTAATCTAAACACTGGTCTGTATGTTGCCCAGTGAGTATATGCAATAAACAAGGCATTAGTATATCTGATCTATCCTCCTCTCACCCTGTCTCATTGTTCCCCTGAAGGTCCGGATGGCGTGTGACGTCACTATGACGCGACGGCCACTAAAATGACGACCCTACGCATCACAATGGATTTGTATATGAACAGTTTGTATATGTGCCTCCCACTTTTTAAGGGACCAAAAGTAATGGGACAGATTAACAGTCATAAAACAAACTTTCACTTTTTAATACTTGGTTGCAAATCCTTTGCAGTCAATTACAGCCTGAAGTCTGGAACGCATAGACATCACCAGACGCTGGGTTTCATCCCTGGTGATGCTCTGCCAGACCTCTATTGCAACTGTCTTCAGTTCCTGCTTGTTCTTGGGGCATTTTCCCTTCAGTTTTGTCTTCAGCAAGTGAAAAGCATGCTCAATCGGATTCAGATCCGGGGATTGACTTGGCCATTGCATAACATTCCCCTTTCCCTTAAAAAAAACTCTTTGGTTGCTTTTGCAGTATGCTTCGGGTCATTGTCCATCTGCACTGTGAAGCGCCGTCCAATGAGTTCTGAAGCATTTTGGCTGAATATGAGCAGATAATATTGCCCAAAACACTTCAGAATTCATCCTGCTGCTTTTGTCAGCAGTCACATCATCAATAAATACAAGAGAACCAGTTCCATTGGCAGCCATACATGCCCACGTCATGACACTACCACCACCATGCTTCACTGATGAGGTGGTATGCTTTGGATCATGAGCAGTTCCTTTCCGTCTCCATACTCTTCTCTTCCCATCACTCTGGTACAAGTTGATCTTAGTCTCATCTGTCCATAGGATGTTGTTCCAGAACTGTGAAGGCTTTTGTAGGTGTTGTTTGGAAAACTCTAATCTGGCCTTCCTGTTTTTGAGGCTCACCAATGGTTTACATCTTGTGGTGAACCCTCTGTATTTACTCTGGTGAAGTCTTCTCTTGATTGTTGACTTTGACACACATACCTCCTGGAGAGTGTTCTTGATCTGGCCAACTGTTGTGAAGGGTGTTTTCTTCACCAGGGAAATAATTCTTCGGTCATCCACCACAGTTGTTTTCCGTGGTCTTCCGGGTCTTTTGGTGTTGCTGAGCTCACAGGTGCGTTCTTTCTTTTTAGGTATGTTCCAAACAGTTGATTTGGCCACACCTAATGTTTTTGCTATCTCTCTGATGGGTTTGTTTTGTTTTTTCAGCCTAATGATGGCTTGCTTCACTGATAGTGACAGCTCTTTGGATCTTATATTGAGAGTTAACAGCAACAAATGCAAATAGCACAATTGAAATGAACACTGGAGCTTGTATCTGCTCTTTGTAAATGGGATAATGAGGGAATAACACACAACTGGCCATGGAACAGCTGAGCAGCCAATTGTCCCATTACTTTTGGTCCCTTAAAAAATGGGAGGCACATATACAAACTGTTGTAATTCCTACACCGTTCACCTGATTTGGATGTAAATACCCTCAAATTAAAGCTGAAAGTCTGCAGTTAAAGCACATCTTGTTCGTTTCATTTCAAATCCATTGTGGTGGTGTATAGAGCCAAAAAGTTTAGAATTGTGTCGATGTCCCAATATTTATGGACCTGACTGTATGCACTCGTTATTAGTTTTTCGTTACAACTCTTATTTCCCATCTACAAATATAATTAGAATGGCCTGTTAGTGACACCCTACTATTATAGCACCACTGGGGCCATAGGGAGAATATATTGTGCTAAATACTTATGTGATGGTGCACTAACCCCCCCCATAATTTACATAGAAGCCTCCTAATGTGAGACAGCAGTAAATGATAACACGCAGTGCTTGATCAGAGCTACACACAGTGCATGGTATGGGTTTCGGTGCTAAGTCGTATAGGTTGTAAGTTCTGTGTGCGCCGCGAGCCCTGCAATGAGCGCCTTTGGTGCTCACTGCAGCCTAAGTTGTGCGCCGCTTTACAATAGTGGTCCTTTAAGAAGTAAAATTGTCAAATTTTCAGCACAGAAAATTAGTTCATTGGAAGTTGACGCTTATTTTTGACCCAGTTTAAGTAAATCCTGGACTGAGGCTCAATAACAAATAGTTTCTCAAGTTTAAAAAAAGCAAAACCAAAAAAAATAAGTTGAGTAACCAGACACAGTGACCAAATGGTTCTTATCTACTGTCAAATTCTTTGTATTTGTAGAACTTAAGTACAACATAAATTTCCTGCTCTAAGAATAGTTCCGCTGTAAAAATATTCCCTACTTTAAACAAATTCCCACTTAGCCTCAACAATGGGATTCTGCAACTTGTTTCCGTTCTAAAAAACAGCCACTTAATGCAAATTAATCAACTTTTGTGTATATATATATATATATATATATATATATATATATATATATAGTAAAGTACATAGTTAAGGTGGTCCAGTGGTTAGGATTCAGTGCTTTCACCACTGCTACCTGGGTTTGATTCTAGTTAGGAAGGTCAAGAGGTTACACCACCATGAATCCATGTAGGGTTAGGTCTGGTCAGTACTTGGATGGGAAACCACCAAGAAATACCAGGAGCTTTATGGCTTTTTGCTGTGGCCTACTGGAGACAGAACTGGCAACCCACTTCAGTATCTCTGCCATGAATACCAAGTTTTCCACCAAAAGGTATTTTTGAAGCCAAAAACAGAACAACTAGAATTATTTTTTTTTTAACATGTGTTCCATATTAATGTGGTGTTTGTAATGCTTAAAAGTTAAACTATGTCATTGTGAGAATTTCACTGTAACAAATTCCAGTGTTATTAAAGAAATGATCATACTCTGAAAAACACATTTTGTCTTTGTATGTATGAAGTAATATGCATTGTTATGCAAGTAAGATCTATTTAATTAAACTTGTTGAAAATAAATGCTGTTCAGTTTCTTTTTTTTATTGATTGGTGGCAACTGCTGCCCAATGAATGTGTATGTTTTGATTTTTTTAACACAGAAAAATCGATTTTGGGTTAATTTCACCTGAGGAGAGCCTTATGCCAGGCAGCAATGCACTGGAAGGCTGTGCCAGTTACAGTGTGTATTACTGTGTAGTATTTTGACACATTAGCACCATATGTTCCAGTTTACAAAGTTGAAATAAAGACCTCTTATTCCTATATACCTTTTTTTTGTGAATTATATTTAAACTTTAGAAAACTGATATATTACAAGATAAAAGGTTTAGTAATGTATACCTTTGCTCACCTGTAATTGCAAGTGGTTGTTAATTTATAGAAATTAAAATGTTACAATATTTAAAGCAATATGTGCATGATGATGCACATAAACATTAAATTAATCATTCGTTCACTCTTGCCAGCATCCACCATTGCAGGTGAGCCAACATTGAGCCAACATACCTTTACACTATTTCACATTTAATTTGCTTGCCCCTTCTGGTAAACAACCAACATTGCAGGCAAACCATCAGTCTTATTAAATAAGGCTCTATATAAGCACATAGCATATTTTTTTACAGACGTTTTTAGTTAGTGAACTTCTATTTAAAAGCAAGGTCTTCACTAACTAAAAACGTCTGTTTAAAAAAAATATGATCTGTGCCTATATAGAACCCTATTCAATTGGCCGAGTCGCAATTTAATAAGGCTGCATATTTATAAAACCACTAAAAACATCACTAGACCATAATTAATCAATCCAAATGCATGGAAACTGACAGTAGATCACATGCATAAATCTCTACGGAGTATCCTCAATACATTACCATTTTAAACTATTACATCTCAAAAACGGTTTAAGCTATCTAAAAAGTTCCAAAAATACAAGTATACTTTTTAGATTCCTATTACATTGTCAAATGTCAAACAAATCCATTCAACCAATACTTTCCTACAAGTGAGCAAAAATGTAAAGAAATTCAAAACCATGAACAACACCATGTCATAACCCCAAAATTCTGTATAAATCAACTTTTTGGCTGGTACGCATTTCATGAAAATGTATAAAATAAATTCAGACATACAATCCCTCCAAAAATACAAATTTTCAGATACGTCAACCAACTCAAAGTTATAAGCTGATGAAAAAAGGTTAGAGAATCTTCACTATTACAGGACGTCTGTGCTATATCTGTGTGTGTATATGTCTGTGGGTAAATTGCTTAGATTGTGCATAATCCATCATATGCTATGCTTTAAAGCTGTGTTATACAACAGGTAGATGCTAAAACGAGTCATGTATAAAAAGGTATTAGATTAAAGAGTAAAATGCATTGTGGACTCATTTACATGTCCCTGCCCAGTTTCCCAATAACTATTTCTCAAAACTCTGAGCTGAAAATAAGTTTAACTTATTTTTAGACACTCAAATGTGCACACAAAAGTAATATTTATTTTATGTATACAGACAACTGCTCAGGACAGGGGGAGGGGTAAAGCAGCGGCCGTTAATGAGGTAAATTGTTTTTTTTATTATTATAGCCTCTGCCTAAGTATTTGCTTTGCTGATGCTTCCACATGCATTTTTTATGTTAATTTGGGTCATGATTTTATTTTTTATTCTGGAGGCTATGTGGAGTGACTGACAGGTGCTGTAGACATTGAGCTTTGAGTATGATTTATGCGTCTAGCGAAAACGTTAATTATGGATTAAAGTGGAGATAGACAGGTAGTGGGCAATCCAGCAAGAAGAGAGTTGCAGTAGTCGAGACGAGATATGATGAGAGTGTGTATTAGAATCTTAGTTGTGCCTTGTGTAACATAGTGACGTATTTTGGTGATGCTTTTTAACTGAAAAATACAAGATTTTGTTTGTGACTGTATATGAGGACTGAAGGAGAGGGCAGGGTCCAGTAGAACCCCAAGACAACAAGCTTGGGAGGTGGGAGTGATGATGGCATTGTCAACAGTGAGATAGATATGTGGAATTGTAGCTGAAGTAGAGGGTGGAAGGATAAGGAGTTCTTAGACATGTTGAATTTGAGGTGGTGGGCGGTCATCCAGTAGGATACTCTTGAGAGGCAGTTGCAAACACGTGCTAGAAGAGAGGGGGATAGATCAGTGCTGAGAGGTCGATTTGAGTGTCATGTGCATACAGATGATATTGAAATCACTGCGTCAGTTAATCTGAATCAAGTGAACACAACAGAGACATCCTGAAATCTTGGACTTTAACTCGCAATTGAGGACAAATGTAGTCTAACGCCTACAACTGCCTAAATTAGGGGTGGAGCTACCACCAGTGCAATACACCAAAGCTCTGATCTGGGGGGAGCCCAGTGCTGTCCCTAGCCCAACCAAGTGCAGGCTGTAAGTGCTAATGTGCAGTCTAGTCTGCCATGGCCCCCTTGACCCCCCCTCAGCCCCCAATCTGCATACTGTGCCTCTAAGAGCCAATGTGCAGGCTGTCCCTGTAAGTGCCAATTTGCATCCTGTCCTGTAAGAGCCAATCCACATCCTGTGTCTGTAAGAACCAATGTGCATCCTGTGTTTGTAAGATCCAAACTGCAGCCCGTGTCTGCAAAAGCAAACCTGCATCCTGTGCCTGTAAGAGCCCAAATTGAGACTGTGCCTGTAAGTAACAATATGCATCCTGTGTCTGTAAGAGCCAATACGCATCCTGTGAATGTAAGAGCCAATGTGCATCTGATGTCTTCAAGAGCCCATGTGCAGCCTGTGCCTCCAAGAAACATTCTGTATCCTGTGCTTGTAAGAGCCAATCTGCACCCTGTGTCTGCAAGAACCCATGTGCAGCCTGTGTCTGTATGAGCCAAACGGCAGCCGGTGTCTGCAAAAGCCAATCTGCATCCTGTGCCTGTAAGTAACAATATGCATCCTGTGTCTGTAAGAGCCAATATGCATCCGGTGTCTGTAAGAACCAGTGAGCATCCTATGTCTATAAGTGCTAATGTGCACCCTGTGTCTGTAAGAGCCAATCTTCAGCTTGTGTCTGCAAGAGCCCATGTGCATCATGTGTCTGCAAGAGCCAATCTGCAGTCTGTAAGAGCTCAAGTGCAGTCTGTGCCTGTAAGAGCCAATCTTTAGCCTGTGTTTGCCAGATCCAATCTGCATCCTGGGCCTGTAAGAGCCCAAGTGCATATTGTGTCTATAAGAGCCCAAGTGCATCATATCTGTGCCTGCAAGTGCCAATATGCAGCCTGTGTCTATAAGAGCCCAAGTCTGTGCCTGTAAGAGCCAATGTGAAGCCTGTGCCTTCATGTATCAATCGGCAGCCTGTGTCTGTAAGAGCCCAAGTGCAGCCTGTAAGTGCCAATGTGCAGCCTGTGCCTGTATGTGCCAATGTGCAGCGTGTATGTGTAAGAGCCTAAGTGCAGCCTGTCTGTGCCTGTAAGAGCCAATCTGCATCCTGTGCCTGTAAGTACCAATCTGCAGCCTGTGCCTTTAAGAGACAATTTGCATCCAAAATCCAAACAATAGCCTCTCTCCTCCTCTTCCTCTATATTGGCCCCAAATCCCCTCAGTACAGTTAAAGTATAGTTGAATTCTATGTTATTTTATTTAATTATTGACTTTTTGTTCTCTATGCCTGTTTAGTTTTGAATAAATATTCTTTTATTAGAAGGTACACAAATTCCATACATAAATAAAACATTCTTAACAGTCATGTCAGTTTTATCAAGTCATATAATCACAAAATTATCATTTTGCAGCAATTAACTGACTAAACCTTCTTGTTTTTTTTAATTTTTAGTGAGAAAATGTTCTAGTGTCTAAACTGATTTTTCCAACCATAAAGAAAATACAAGGCATAATAAACCAATTAAATGAAGCAAAAAAAAAGAGAAAAGAGCATACAATATAAAAGTTATTACCTATCTATCTTTACTAAACTATCGTGTACCATATCACAAAAAATAATCATTGGCCACTCTAGGCGGCCACGGAGCAATCCCGGCTGGTTTCTCCCTCTTACCTCAGATCTTTCTTGCCATCTAGTACCACTGAAAGGTCTCCAGAGCTCCCCCACTCCAGTCCTTTCCTCATAATTGCTTCAGATAATTACAGGCATTATACTAGGGGAACGCTAAAGGAGGATGTTATCCAAGGGTCCCAAACTATCTGGAATTGGGGCATCCTATCTAAAACGATATGGGTTAGCATCTCGTTAATAAGTAAGTAGTTGATCTTCCTAGTCACCTCTTGAAAATTTAGATTCGTGTCCTTCCATCTACTGGCTATGTGAATCTTTGAAGCTAATGCCATTATTTGAAACAGCTTGTTCTGGGGATGCGACAAGTTTTTAATATAAACCCCCAGTAAACAGGATTCTATCGAAGGAGTTACTTCTTTATGAAAAATTGTGGAGGATAAATGGGTCAATTGTTCCCAGAGATTCTGGGCACGTGGACAGGACCACCACACATGAATATGATCCCCCACATCCTGGCATCCCCTAAAACATTTATTACTCTCCTGCGGCCTAAACTTCTGCATTTTATCGGGAGTACAATAGGCCCTGTGGAAAACTTTGATTGATGTTTCTAATAAAGCCGAATTAAGTGATCCTTTTGAGAGATTGGAGCAAGATTCAGTCCATTTGTCCCAGTCCCATTCTACCCCCAGGTCCTTTTCCCAATGCAGCATAAACTTGGGTTTCTGGCCACCAGTAGAGCCAAGAAAGGTGTTATACAGAGAGCTCAGAGTACCTTTGGCAAGCGGGAGATTTTTACAGATAACTGATAGCCAGGAGGCTCTGGGGGGCCCGGAATCCTTAACCATCTTGGTAACCCAACTTCTAATTTTTAAGTAATTGTAGAGTTCCGTAGTTGGCAAGTCGTGAGTCATGCAAAATTGGTCATAGGTCAGTAGTTTGTCATTGGCGAGCCAGTTTCCTATGCGATCCAGGTGTCTGGAAGTCCACCAGAATTTAGACATAGAACTTGAGTCTGCTAAAATTTGTGGAAAGGACATAACTGACAGAAGAGGTGATAATTCCCGGTCGATGCCTAGAGTTAGCCCATCTCCAGGCCTGAAGCGTTAAGGAGATCATGGGGTTTTGATGAGTTATGAAGGGGGCAGAGTCTTCAGGGATCCAAACCAACCTATCCCAACTATGTGGAGACATTTGGTAATTTTCCATAAAGACCCAAGATGGATGGTGTATTGTAGAGTGAGCTCTAGGTAAAGGGGCCAATTGAGCGGCCTTAAGATAAAGTCTTAAATTCGGGTTCGCGAGACCACCTCTATTCTTGGAGCGAAACATCACCTGCCTGGGGATACGAGGACGTTTATCGTCCCATATGAACCGGGAAATACTATTCTGGAATTTATCTAGGTCTTTAAGGGAGAGAGGGATAGGAAGGGATCTAAATAAGTACAGTAATTTAGGTAAGATATTCATTTTCACAGCCGCAATGCAGCCTGTCCATGAGATTTTAAAGCTCCTCCATTTCTGCATATCCAATGTCAGAGATCTATACAAGGGGGGAAAATTTGCCCCGTACACATCCCCAAACTTGGAGGTAAGTATTTTATAGACTGTGCGGGCCAAATAAACTGATGATTAGCTTTAAGGGTGTCAATCTCACCCTGCGGCAATCTCATCCCCAGCGCCTCAGTCTTCTCAACGTTCAGCTTGAGACCCGAGATTCTGCTAAAATCCTGAACTGTAGACATGAGTGCTGGTATGGATGAAAGGGGATTGGTCAGGGTGCAAAGCATGTCATCCGCAAAGAGAGAGCATTTGAAATGCTGGAGGCCTACCTGTACCCCCTGGATGACTGGATTGGCTCTAATCGCTTGCGCAAGGGGTTTTATGGCAAGGGCAAATAACAGTGGGGAGAGCGGGCACCCTTGCCTGGTCCCTCTTCGAATTTGGATGTCGGCTTTGTGATCCTCTGGGAGTTTTAGATTGGCTGCTGGGGAGTCATAATATCTCCTAAGTAGATTGATAAAGCGTCCCTTGAATCCAAATTTGTCCAGAATCTTATATAAATATGGCCATTCTACCGTGTCAAAAGCTTTCTCTATATCTAAAGCTAAAAGACAGACTGGTATATTAGACTTCTGAGCCATGAACTGAGCATTCAGAACCCTCCTAACATTATCCCCGGCCTCTTTAAAGGGGACAAACCCAGTTTGGTCCTTGTGGATCAAATCTGGTAGAAATTTAGAGATGCGAGTGGCCATAATTTTCGCCAAGATTTTGACATCCCTGTTGATTAGGGATATAGGGCGGTAATTTTTCACCTCTAGAGGGTCCCTGCGGTCTTTTGGAAAAACCACTAGATCAGCCCGGTTTAGCTCTGGGGGCATAGGCTCTCCGTTTAATATGGCATTAAAAAGAGATGTCAAGTGGGGGGTAAGAAGGGGTTCAAATTTTTTATAATACAAATTAGTGAAGCCATCCGGTCCTGGGGATTTACCCAACTTAAGATTCTGGATGGTAAGTTTAATGCCTGTTTAGTTTTAAGGTTTTGTATCAAAAAACAAGACCGTCTTAAATGTGAAAAATCTGGGTTACGAAACAGATTACCGTATTTATCGGCGTATAACACGCATTTTCTCCCTGAAAATAGGGGGCAAATGATAGGTGTGTGTTATACGCCGATATTCCCTCCCCCCTCCTCATCCTCAACCTCCCTCCTCACTCTAAACCCCCTCCGCATTCTAACCCCCCCCTCCTCAACCTAAACCCCCCTCCTCCTCAACCTAAACCCCCCTCCTCAACCTAAACCCCCCTAAATACCTCCCCCTCACTTACCTGCTTCAGCAGGTAAGTAAGGGGGGTTTAGGTTGAGGAGGAGGGGGTTTAGGATGAGGAGGAGGGGGTTTAGGTTGAGGAGGGGGGTTAGAATGCGGAGGGGGGTTTAGAATGCGGAGGGAGGTTGAGGAGGGGGGTTTAGGTTGAGGAGGGGGGTTGAGGATAGGGGGGTTGAGGTTGAGGAGGGGGTTGAGGATAGGGGGGTTGAGGAGGGAGGATGAGGATGGGGGGTTGAGGAGGGGGGTTGAAGGGGTTTGAGGATGGGGGGGTTGAGGAGGGGGTTGAGGATGGGGGGTTGAGGAGGGAGGATGAGGAGGGAGGTTGAGGAGGGGGTTGAGGTTGAGGAGGGGGTTGAGGTTGAGGAGGGGGTTGAGGATGAGGAGGGAGGTTGAGGATGAGGAGGGGGGTTGAGGATGAGGTGGGGGGTTGAGGATGAGGTGGGGGGTTGAGGATGAGGAGGGGGTTTGAGTATGAGGAGGGGGGTTGAGTATGAGGAGGGGGGTTGAGGATGAGGAGGGGGGTTGAGAATGAGGAGGGAGGTTGAGGAGGGGGGTTAAGGATGAGGAGGGAGGTTGAGGAGGGGGGTTGAGGTTGAGGAGGGGGGTTGAGGAGGGAGGTTGAGGAGGGGGTTGAGGATGAGGAGGGAGGTTGAGGTTGAGGATTTAGCTTCAAAGTTCTTTATTTGTTTTTTTTTTTGTTTTTTTAATTCCCTTCTTAAAATGAGGTGCGTGTTATACGCCGGTGCGTGTTATATGCCGATAAATACAGTATTTCAATTTACATTCATTCCTATGGGAAATGCTTATTTGGAACTCAATCTATTTGGAACTCATCCTGTCGTCCAGAATGGATAAAGGACAAGAACCAAGGTACCACTCTTTTGCCCACCATAAATTAAAATGATTGTTGCGGTAAACTGCTTCCTCAAAAAAATCCATAACACAAGCTAAGGAACCAGCCCCACGCTGATGAGAGGCAGTAAGCTTAAAACAGCTATACGTGGGTGGTTTCTTACTTGTGTAAAATACAACCTTAGATCTGTTCAAAGCTGTGTGATGCAGCAAGCACATGCTTAAGGGAAGCCATGTTTGACATGGTTATGGATTGTAAGAGCTAAGCCTTTCTGGGCACATTTATTTCCAGAGTGTAGTGTAATAACTGTATTTCTCAGAATTATGGGCAGTATCCAGCTCTCATCTAGTCAATCCTGGGTGACACTAAGAGTCCATAGACCTGTAGCTTTCTTCAGATCTCCACTCTGCTCCAAACAATCATGAGATCCAATGTGCTGTCTCTCTTTATGTGTCATTTTTCAGCTTCGGACACTTGCACACAATTCTGTGTCTGTGTCTTCCTCCAGCTTTCTGTACAAAACTGTACACTCAGGCAATACTCCAAGGGCAATCTTAAATCAGGACACTTTCTAATCAACTGCTCAGGAAAGTTAATTCCCTCAGTCCTACTAGGAGAATTGCACTTTTCAAAGTAGGTGGCCAACCTAAACCCCTTGTATAACTGTCCCAAATCCTCCTCTCCAGCTCAACAATATAGGGTTTAGTGACCAATGCAGTGAGGCAGTACATGTGGGGCAGTGCATTTGCATTACCATTGACTGCCATCTCTGTGGATGCTTCCTTTCTCCTCTCATAGCCGCTGAAGCTTGTGCTCTTCATACTCTGTCACAGAACTCTTTTTGTCAGTCTGGATGTTGGCCCATTGAGCCACCATAAAGGACAAACTGCCCACTTACAGTGACTGTCATGATTGACTTTAGGGCTTCACTAGATCCCACACGTAACCTTGTTAATTGGTACTTTAGAACGCTGGGTTAGTAATACCTGAGACTATCAAAAAGGGGCCTGAGCTGTCAACAAACAGGAGATCATACCCATATCTGGTGGCTGTGTCACTAATGGCGATGACATTATTTCAGACTACGGTTGCGGCAACCATGGAGTCGTGTTTATTGGGGATTAAACTTCCTAATCTATCAAGGAATCAGAATAGGCTATTCCAGATAATGGCTGCCGCTGCCAAAGTTCACATTGCCAGTCAGTGGAAATCAGAGAAGCTAGATGTGAGGGAGGTTTTTAAGAAAATTAATTACATAGCAATAAACGAGAAATCAACATCTGCTATTTTGGATACTATGCCACAGTTCTATAAAATCTGGAATCCCTGGTTAGAGTCATCGTTTGGTGATCTGAATGACCCAAAAAGTAATTAAATAAGATAGTAACAACATATCAAAATGGAACTAGAAGGGGGCTTGGACTGGAGGAGACTTGAGAGCTGGTCCTGGAGGCTCCGGTTCGTCTAGACTGTGACTTAAGAGGTGAATACATGTACAATAACTGTATAAGTTTACGATATGCAATGCTCTAAATGGCAGCTTACTGAAATAGTAAACTAACTAAACAAGCAGAACTGCATAGCTAAATGGACATAGCTTTGAAATAATTATTTAGGAGGTAAAAAATGGCTAAGCAAAGATCCAGGCCTTGGTTAAGGAACCCCTTAGATATAAATATATAGATTCAACTTGATCTCCATAGTTATTTATTTATTTATTTAAAGTTTTAGTTAAATTTTTAGATAATTGAGTTTGATTGTTCAAATTTCCCTTGTTTATGTTAAAAAGTTGCTATAGTAACTACAGAATCACAGAACAACGAAAAATGAAAGGGTATACTATAGTTTTGATTATAGGGCATGCGCTGTTATGTTAAAAAAAATTATGCTAAAATGCCTATTGATTGTTGTTTTGGAAAAATGTGTATTCCTTTCAATAAAAAATAAATAAAAAAAAATAGGGGCCTGAGATGTGTTTTAAGGACTGTAACAATTCATTTACATGTCATGTTTAAAGAATTAATGTGTACATATAGTACGGTCATGAGTGTAATGTGGGAGTATAATATATCATGTATAGAATGGGTGCATATAGTTACTGTCATGGCATCTTGCTTATATAATACAAAGGGATAAGTTCTACAGGAATTTATATGGGTTTTCGACTACTGAGAGCGCCTAGGCATGCACCCTCTTCTGGCTTCAGACGTAAAGGTGGTGTTAGCTATAGAGGGTTGTTGACTTCTGAGACATCTAGAAATGGGCACCCAGACTTTAGCACGCACAGCAAATGTGTGCTGACAACAGGGCGCTGACATCAGCGCGCCGTCAGCAGAGCGCTGTTAAAAAGTAAAGATCAAATGCAAACCGATAAAAGAGTGCAATATTTAAAAATGTGTATCCTCTAAGGCCATAAACCCTTCTAACCCTAACCCTTAGACCCCATGCCTAACCCTAACCCTTTAACCTCTAAGCCTAACCCTTAGACCCCCATGCCTAACCCTAACCCTTTAACCTCTAAGCCTAACCCTTAGATCCCTAAGCCTAACCCTAACCCTTAGACCACCTAAGCCTAACCGTAACCCAAAAACCCCATAAGCCTAACCCAAAGACCCCCTAACCCAAAGACTCCTAACCCTTAAACATATCAGACAAAGACCCCTAAGCCCACCTTACCTGCAATCCGAGCTCCTGTCTGGCGTGGTCCTGTCGGGCACGCTCCTGCGTTGCACGCATGTGTCGGCGCACAAATGGCGGCGCCCATGTGTCGAGCGAGCTTAGGTCGTGCCACCATAGAAATAGTATGGTCTCTTATTTTGCTCCTGGTGGCTGCAGTACTGATCCTATCTCCACCCTGCAAGTAACTTGTCCTGGTCACTACCACAGGAAAGTTACTGAGACTCCTGAAAGTGCTAATCCCTGATGGAAAGACCCTGACTGATACAGAAGACAGATATCAGGGTGCCGTGCTGAGATTTCCAAGAACCCAAAGGTCCTTGTGGGTAGTTAACCTGTAGTCTATAGCAGGTGGCCCAGGGCAGCAATATCCCCAAACCTTGGATAGTCCCAACCTCTTTCACTGCCTTCTCCATTATTTTCAAAAGGCAGCTCTTGTCTCCAGAGCCATGGTAGTGGGGTTGTGACTGTTGTTCCAGGTGTAGATATGTCCCTTCACTGTCCAGTAACCTCTACACAATGTGTAACATCTCACTCCTCCAGTCATCTCCAGATTCATGAGCATTATTTCACTTCCTCTGTGCCACCTGCATTAGGACATTATGTAGTGACTGAATGTGATCTTGTAGATTCTGCTTCTCTTTGTGCCAGATGCCCTGCTGCTGCTGAAAGTTCCAAGAAGAGGTCTTGTTGATAGCAGTGTGCACAGACCAAGCCAAAATTTTATAACTCTCCTCGGGGACCAGCTGTAACATGTTCTGTAACTTTGCGGAATGGGCACTCTCAATTGATGAATTATCCTTCTGTTGCCCCAAGTGCCAAAAGTCCTCTGGGCTGTTCAGCTCAAGCTGCCTCAAGTCCATTGCACTAACCCTAGAGCTTCTCTGGTATTCACGGGAAGCACAAATAGTGGTGCAGCCCCTCAGACTATACACGTGGTCTTCTTGTTTCGTTACCATTTTGGGGGAGTCCCAGGGACTCATCTCTAAGAAAATCTATGTGAAGCTTTATGCTAGAGCCTTCTGATCAGAGGGTTTCTTCTACATCTCCTGGGTTAAATTAATAACGGTGGCCTCCTCATTCACTCAAGCACTGTAAAAGTTCTGCACCTTGTCTTGTTCTTTTGTATCTCTGCTTTCACTCTCTACTTTCATCTCTGCCATATCCTGCCTCACACTGCTGAGGACACCTTCTGTTACAAATGTGTATCTTATTAATTAATTTACTATATTATTATTCATAATATGAAATATGAATTATGATTATAATAATTATTATTCTATCGCACCCTCTGAGATTCTAAGTGTAAAGATAAGATTCACACTTCTTGTTTCCTACAATTCACAGTTTATTAAATGAGGCTACACATACATTAATACATTATATACATTGATATCATAATACTAGAAACAATATCTCCTAAATTAACAGAAAAGCATTCTATAGTTTACAATATGTAATGTATTGTGGTGCTGAGTCTATGTGTTTATGTGTATACACACAGACAAATCCACAGAAAGCTTGAAGATAGAATCCAGAAAGAGAGATTTCCAAAAAGACAGATCCTTTGGTTCAGACTCCTTAAAAAACTTAAGTTTAACTCCACCCCCTGATGCTCCATCCTCTTTCACCTCACTGGTCAGATCAGGTCAGATGCCCAGCACAAAGATGTTCTTCCACATAGCAGAACTAGAATGTACCAGTTCTATAGCAAAGGCTTACTGCCCATGTGCAAAATGCCCAAGTAACTTAATACATCTGGTGCATTGTTTCCCTTTGGTCTTAAGACCAATTTATAACCAGAGAGTGCACCTCCATGTGGTCGCACAGGAACTGCACTTATGTATATGAAACACGTACATGTACTGTGTGCCTCGCATAATTACGACTTTAATGGCCAAACCATGAATCTGAAAAGACATGAAAATACAACACATATGCCTCAAATTAACTTACACACACACCATAGTGGGAGAGGCAGGGAGCCTGTGTCAGGTTGCAAGTTAATTTGATGCATATTTGCCATTTTTTCAAAATCGAAAATCAGCTAAGCAAGAAAAAAAATGGCTGCTGAAAAAACGCAACCGGTGAAAACTAGGACCAAGGACTAAAAACTAGCCTGAAGGACATAAAAAATAGCCTTAAGCAGTTACACTTAAACCAAGCCACTAACATTTAACACAGAGCAGTAACACTTAAAAGCCACTAACACTTAACCCAAGGCAGTAACACAACCTAAGACAGTAACACTGTAGCACCAGGCCTATAAACTACACAGAGGGGAGGCTTGCAATGTGTGCCAAAGGCGCCCAGCGCAGGGCTCGCGATGAGCGCCGAAGGTGTTTTCTTTCAACTCTAGCTCATCCTTGACCAGTGAATTTAATGGGACTCATGTCCATGCTCTTTTTTATATGTCCTCTCAGGAATGGTGATTGTTCTTCCACCAGCTCAATCTCCTAATCATCATCTTTCTCATCATCCACCTTAGGAAGGATTGCAGTTTTCTCATCAAAATCAGAAAACTCTTTCTTTGAAATGACATAATCTGTTTGATCTCCCATTTCTTTGTATCAGAGATCTTTTCCAGTTGTCTTCATTCAAGTGTACCATCCTTCACCTTTTGATGTAATGAATTATGTCACCTAATGTCATAGAGGATGTCATGAATAATGTCATCAGAAAAACCTTTGCAAGGGGAGGGAGGTATGATAAGGTTTCATGCAACCTTAACTGTTCATTTTCCTGAGTTTTCCAGCCTTAACTTGGTCCATCCTGCACTGACTGCAACCTTCACTATGCTTTAATGCAGGTTTTGCCAATAAATTACCAGTGTTTGTCTGAATTTAATTTTAATGTAATCTTTTTAATTTACTGATATTCTCTTTGTTTGCAATATAAAACATTAACCAGCTAGTTTGTTTCAATGTATAAGCTTCCACTGGGAAAATAGTAAAACCTGTCACAATTTTATTTGTATGGTTTTATTTATAAGCCTTTAGTTGTATAATTATTTAACTTTTTGTGTTGGATTTATATGTAAAGAGCTGACTTTTTTAAAATTGCTTTTTGCAGAGGCAGATAATGTTTTTCCACCAACAGGTCTTTTTGAAGCCTAAAACAGAACAACTAGAATTCATTTTTTTT
This sequence comes from Discoglossus pictus, assembly GCA_027410445.1. Classification (NCBI taxonomy): domain Eukaryota; kingdom Metazoa; phylum Chordata; class Amphibia; order Anura; family Alytidae; genus Discoglossus; species Discoglossus pictus. Next base: position 57,656,330 of record CM050172.1, on the reverse strand, counting down.
AAATGTGTTCCATATTAATGTTGTGTTTGTAATGTCTATAAGCTAAACAGTGTCTATATGACAATGTATTGAGAAAACAATTGCATTCTGAAAAATACATTTTGTCAATGTATGTATTAAGTAATTGACATTGTTATATGAGTTAGATGTGTTTAAACTTGTTGAAAATAAAGGCTGGTCATTTTTTTTTCTTCAAAATTGATTGGCGGTGACTGCTGCCTAATGAATGTATATATTTTGTTTCATTTTTTTGACATAAAGAAAATAGATTTACTTGTGGGTGGGCAATTTTGAGTTAATTCAGCCAGAAGAGAGTCTTATGCCAGGCACATAAATGTGTTTGACCAAACCACATGCTTTGGAAGGCTGTGGCAGTTTTGTACTACTGTTTTATAATGTATTATTTCCACACAAGCCCCATAAGTTCCAGCTTCCAAAGTTGAAATAAAGACCTCTTATTTCTATATACATCTTTTTTTTATGGATGATCTCTCTCTCTCTCTCGTTTACTGCTGAGATATATAGAAATGATATGTTGGATCCTAGTTATTTCCTCCTAGTGGCTGCCATACTGATTCTGTCTCCACCCTGCAAGTAACTTGTCCTGGACAGGAAGGTTACTGAGACTCCTGGAAGGGATGAATTCTGATGGAGAGACCCTGACTAATACAGAAGCCAGTTATCAGGGTGCTGGTGCCAAGATTTTCAAGAACTCAACGTTCCTTGTGGGTAGTTAACCTGTAGTATATAGCAGGTGGCCCTGGGCAGTAATAGCCCCTACGCCCGCATCGTCAAACAGTTTTTCTTGAATTATAGTGACTTATGCAAGATGTGAGGGTCAGGGAACGTATGTCCACATATTTAGCATAACTCCTGTATGACCTATGACTGACTTCCTCTCTAACAGTATGCTCCTACTCATACCAGACTTACTGTGCTAAAAACACATGCTTGTGACATAGAATAATTAGCTAAAATGAAGAACTAGTTCAGGAAAATATCAAACTTTAACATAAATATTAAAAGTAATTATAGTAACTTTAACACTTACTTATCCATATTTTACTGACACTATTTATTGTTACTTCCTTTTCACTACTTCTTTTGCATTGTGCTAGTGTTTTAAAATATATAGCCCATTAAGCTGTAGACGGAATGTCATGCAGCAGTGAATAGCACACAATATATACAAAAAGTACATTATTAAAGCCACTTTTATTGATAATAATTTAAGTCAATGTGTGATTATTTTTTTACAGTTTTACGCTATTTTTTGCAACTAAGGCTTTTCTGTGTCTGTCTTTAAATGGACACTTTGGGACGATTTTTTGGTTTCATATACATGTTTTAGTTAGGTGACAATTCTTTTTAATTTGTAATCGTCATATAAATTGACAGTGCACTTAATTATAAAAAGTTCCTAGAGAAATAGTTTCTTATCTTCTGAGGCCTCCCCCTTTCGTTTCTCTCTGGTGTAGGGTGCCATGTTTCATAGTTGTGATCCAAAACCAACCTACAGGGGATGCGCCTCAATACTAGTCTCATGCTGCTCAAACACCAGCATGTCTGCTTGTAAGCAGCATGAGACACTAACTAAAGTGCACAGCCGTGAAACATGACATCCTTAATGAGAGAAAACAGGAGGACAGGACAGGTCCCAGGAGGTGTTAAACTGTTGCTCTGGGGGCTTTTTTGAAGTAAGTGATGTGTACATTTTATATCACAAGGACATCATATCACAAGTACATTGAGGAGGATAAAAATGAAGACTCCCGGTATTATAAATATGACACTTAAGTGACCATTTAAAATGTATACATCTAAACTGCAAATGTCCACTCCTGGGTATATAGGATTCCCTTCAAATGATGAACATTTAAATGACTCTAAGGGATAATGGCTTTTTCCCTTCAAAAAAAGACTTTGCCTCTGTATCACTAGCATATCTTTACAGTGTTTGACTCTACTACTTCCACTGGGAAGCAATTTCCTTTACCCACTACCCTTACTGTAAAATAGCACTTTATCTTAGATGGCCATGCTGGTAATTAGTGTTGCTCTGGTATTATGCTTCAAATTTAGTCTCTTTCTGGTATCTAAATTGCTACTAAATTACAACTATATTCACATTTATATAAATTACATTTATATTCAAGATAATGTATGGGCTGATGAACTTTATTGATATATGTAGTTTATTATTATGTAGAATATAAGATTTTCAAGTGTATCAGAGTAAGCAGCCAAAGGGTTACATTGTATTGTATTTCACATTAGAGTGTGGGTTGAGTGCGGCCATTGCCACAGACTTGCTAATGCTCTGTCATTTAGTGACACAATATACTGTGACTGATGAGTAAAAGTAAGATGATCGTGTGTTAGGAAACTATGTCAAGGGGAGGGAATTTAAAGTAACACAGCAGGGGTTCAAATATGGTAAAATTTAAAATTACAGTTAAAGGCATATCTAATTTCCTGCATTTGATAGAGGAGAATCAGTAGTGTATGCAAAAAAAAAAAAAAAATGTTTGCATGAAAAAATACTAAAATAAACATTTACAAACTCGCCCTTATGTTTGCTAAGTTCCTTTAGTTTGCTAATTTCAGCTTTTGTGAGTTTACACCCCTGAAAATCCATGCTAAGATTAGCATAAAATTAATAATTTGTTTGGCTAATCAGGAGAAAGCCGAGGTTAGCTGATACATTTGTATTACACTCTGGGGTTACTGTATTGCAAAGCAGCCTGGAATATGTAGTCTCTCTTTCGCTATACCCTTGTACTCTTATTGAGAAGGGGCAAACTTTTGAGCTTGCAAACATTTTTAGTATCAAGTGCAATTCTAGTAAAAGCGTAGGAGTTTAAATAAAAGGAGGGACTTCAAAGAAAATGGAGGGCAGATTTATAGTGCAAAGGAGGAAAACTTTACACAAATATATTATTTTATATTATTTATTTTTCCCACTGAAATTTAGACAATTGTAGACAATAATAATAATAATAATTATGAGTCAGTCCAGTGCCATCCTCAATCAGTGTACATCCTGTCATATGTATGCAATACTGGAACAGATGATCCAGGGTCCATACCTCTGGGAGAGATGTGAGCATGTTGCCTCTCTGGAAGCTAATATTGGCAATCTTGAGAGGAGAATTGCAGCACTTAGTGATATTGGTCCACTGGAAAGGGGGTTAGTGCTCACTGAGCACAGTTTAGGTTGGCCTAGCATGGAGGGTGGAGATGGGGCTAGTGAGGATGTCCAGCTGAATTACATTTAGAAGGTGGAATCAGGTTTAAACAGGAGAAGGCAGGCCAGTTTTGAGTTGGCAAAAATCCAACAGATTTGCCACTGAGTGAAACTGTTGGGGATGTCCATTCAGGAATGGCAATGCCAGATAGAGCTGTTGTCTCTAACAGTCGGGAGAACAGTTCTACTAGAGGAGTGGAAGGGCAGAATAGGCAGAGCAACAGACAGGTTTTGGTGGTAGGGGACTCTATTATTTGGAAGGTAGACAGGGTGATTTGTCACCCAGATCCCAGCAATCGAACAGTTTGCCGTTTCCCGGGTGCTCGGGTTCATCATGTTGTGGATTGGGTAGACAAAATTATTGGGAGGGGCTGGAAATAAACCAGCGGTCTTGGTACATATTAGTACCAATGACAAAGTTAGTAGAAGATGGAGTGTCCTAAAGAAAGATTTTAGAGAACTAGGTAATAAGCTGAAGGCAAGGACCTCCAAGGTAGTATTTTCTGAGATAATACCAGTGCCACGTGCTAGCCCAGGGAGGTAGAAGGAGCTTAGGGAGGTCAATGCGTGGCTAAAGATGTGGTGCACTAAGGAGGGGTTTGGATTTTTAGAGCACTGGTCTGACTTCTGATTTCGGTACAATCTCTACAGCAGGGATGGATTGCACCTTAATGATGGGGGAGCTTTTGTGCTAGGGGATAAGATGGTAGAAAGGCCAGAGGAGTTTTTAAACTAGTAGGTGGGGGGAGGGACTAGATATAAGTAATGGGGTAGAAAGTGTAGAGGGTATAAGGGAGGAATTAACAACTCATAGGGGAGGATATGGGGGGAGGAGTAGTATAGTCAATAGGGAGGTAGTACTAAGTAACTCAAGTACAGTGGCAGGCACTTCAGAACTACAGACTCATAACATAAGGTGCATGCTTGCTAATGCCAGAAGCTTGCCAGGACAAATGGGAGAGTTAGAATTATTAGCAATTAATGAAAAATGGGATTTAATACCGAAACGTGGTGGGATGAATCTCGTGACTGGACTGTTAATCTGGATGGTTATAACCGATTTGGGAAATATAGAGGCAATGGTAAAAGAGGAGGAGGGATTTGTCTGTATGTTAAGCCTGAATTTAAGCCTATACACAGAGAAAATATTTATGGTGGACCTAGTGATAAAGTTGAATGTTTGTGGGTAGAGTTAAATAGCGGAGCAGCAGATTCCAAAAGAATATTAGTAGGCGTATGCTATAATATAGCTGAAAGTGAGGAAATACAATTAGTGTTACTGATTGGAAATGCAGCTAAGAATGGGCAAGTTCTAATAATGGGAGATTTGAATTACCCTGAAATAAACTGGATAAATGAGACCAGCAGTTCAGCTAAGGGGAGCAGGTTCTTGAGAATACTCAGAGATCATTATCTGGCCCAGGTTATACAAGAGCCTACTAGAAATGAAGCTTTCTTAGATTTAGTCATCACAAATAATAATGATATAATATCAAATGTTGGAATAGGGCAACCTTTGGGAAACAGTAATGACAACACAGTCTCATTTGAGATTGAATTAAAAAAACAAAACTCTTAATTTTAAAAGGGCAGGTTTTAATGGTCTAAGGGCAGCAATACAAAGTATAGACTGGGACAGAGAACTGATAGGTAAAAACACTGAACATAAATGGACAACATTTAAATCCTTACTAAATATATATACACATCGGCACATACCATGTGGGAATAAAAGTAAAAGACATAAATCCCATCCAATGTGGCTTAACAATGATTTAAAGATCAAGATAAGGAGTAAAAAGAAGGCATTTAAATTATACAAACAAGAGTGGACAGAGACTGCTTTACGGAAGTACAAGGAAATCAACAAGGCTTGCAAAAGCCCTATTAGACTGGCTAAAATAGAAAATTAAAAATTAATTGCAAAAGAGAGTAAGACTAACCCTAAAATATTTTTTAAGTATATTAATGGGAAGAAGGCGAGGAAGGAAGCTATAGGAACATTACAATATGAAACAGGCCGTCTTAAAATTAGTGACCAGGAAAAAGCAGATGAGCTTATAGGTTATTTTCTTCGATATACACAAGGGAGGTACCAGTGGCTGGGACACTGCAACATAATGGGGCTACACTACCTTTGCCAAATAATTGGTTAACACAGGAAGTAATCCAAAAGAGGTTGGAAAAAATAAATGTTTATAAAGCCCCGGGTCCTGATGGAATACATACACGGGTACTGAGGGAACTCGGCTTTAACAGTCAAACCATTATATTTAATTTCTCAAGATTCACTCAACACAGGGTCTTTACCAGATGACTAGAGAAAAGCAGATATGATACCTATATTTAAAAAGGGAGCAAGAGCAAATCCGGGGAATTATAGACTAGTGAGCCTCACTTCTGTAGAAGGGTTAATAAGGGATAATATACAAGAATATATCTATATTTGAACAGGATTATAAGTAGGAGTCAACATGGATTTATGAGCGATAGGTCATGTCAAACAAATCTAATTAGTTTCTATGAGGAGGTTAGTAGGAACCTGGATCAAGGCAACTCAGTGGATGTAGTCTTTTTGGATTTTGCAAAGGCTTTTGATACAGTGCCACATGGGAGACTATTGTGCAAACTAAGAGATACAGGAGTTGCAGTAAATATCTGCTCATGGATTGAGAGCTGGCTAAAAGACAGGAAGCAAAGGGTTGTTGTAAATGGAACATACTCCGATTGGACTAATGTGGTAAGTGGTTCCTCAGGGTTCAGTATTAGGTCCTCTCCTTTTTAACATATTTATTAATGACTTAGAGGTAGGATTGGAGTGTGGTGTCTCCATTTTCGCTGATGACACAAACTTGTACAAGGTAATTAAATCAGATAATGATGTGCTTTCCCTCCAAAGGGATTTACATAAAATTGAGAAATGGGCATCTAAATGGCAGATGAGATTTAATACGAATAAATGTAAAGTTATGCATCTGGGAAGGAAAAATAGCCATACAATTTATAATCTTAATGGAGCAAATCTAGGTGTATCAGATATTGAAAGGGATTTGGGAGTGCTTGTGGACAACCATCTAGGTAACAGTGTACAAAGCCAAGAAGCAGCTGCAAAGGCAAATACAATATTAGCATGTATTAAGAAGGGTATAGAAGCAAAGGAAGCAAATATAATTCTGCCACTATACAAATCTCCAGTACACCCTCATTTGGAATATGGAGTACAATTTTGGGCACCACTTCATGAAAAGGACATTTTAGAGAAGGAGAATAGAGGGGCTAAGGTATGAAGAAAGACTAACCAAATTAAACGTATTTTCTCTAGAAAAAAAGGCGTCTGAGAGGAGATATGATTACCCTATATAAATACATCCAGGGTCAGTAAAAAGATTTGTCAAGGGAGCTTTTTGTGCCAAGAGGTTTTCAACTGACAAAAGGACATCCCTTGAGGTTAGAAGTAAAAAGATTCCACCTTAAAGAAAGAAAAGGGCTCTTCACAGTAAGGGTGGTTAATCTGTGGAATTCTCTACCAGAGGAGGTGGTGACAGCGGATTCGATAGATAATTTTGAAAGGGGACTGGATTTATTTCTAATTAGAAAGGGAATTCAGGGTTATCATGGATAATTAAAGAGACAGTATTGATCCAAGGAGAAATCCGGTCATCAGTATCTGGGGTCAGGAAGGAATTCATTTTTTTTTCCCTTTGAGGAAGTCTCACTTGTTTTTTTTTCTGTTTGCCTTCCTCTGGATTAATAATTAAAAATAAAGTAAAATTAAAAAATTTAATAATTGATTAATAATTAATTAACAACAAATTAATTAATATTTAATCCGCATATTGCAGATCAGAGGAGATCTTAAAAGGTTGAACTAGATGGACTAAAAGTCTTTTTTCAACCTTAATTACTATGTAACTATCTAACTATGTAAGTATTCAAATGTGAACACAGATGTACTATGTATTATTTAGCCTTCCCTGTTACCACCCCTCCTCCTCCACTAACTGCATGTTGTAGATCCAGTACTCAGTACCTATGTAGCCTTCCCCTGCTGGTGTCATTAGGCTGGGCAGAAAATCCTGTGTGACACGTCAGCAGGGGAAGGCTACACAGCCACTGAGCACCTGGATGCACAACATATAGTAAGAGGGGAAGGAGGAGATGCGGTTGGGTAGAAAGCCTAGATAGGGAGGGGGGTAATACTGTACACAGCACTGCCCCCCCCCTCCCCCCCGAGTAGCACCGCATGAGCCAGAGGTAGACCTTCCCCTTCTTACTAATATTGCATGAATATGGTGGAGCTACCTAACATTTATTTCATATTTCCCTGGGGGATTTGATTTATCTACTTGATCTATTTTTGACTGGATTATATATTTTCAAACTACTAATACAGCACTACAGGTTACATACCTATTGCAGGAAAGGGTAGGTTTATTGTGAATAATATCCCCTCTTAGACGCTACTTGTTCTAGAGTAAATAATCTCCAAATCCCTTTCAATATCTGTGTAGCGGAACCCATCACTGTTTTACCCTGTTTTATGATTATTATGGTTAAAATATGATCCTAATATATGTATGTTGGTTGATGCTCTGCAGAATATTGTCCCAGACATTTACAGCTACTTGGCATGGGAGATAATCTTGTTACAGCGACTCCGCATAAGATAAAGGAAGTCTATTGTATACAGTGTTTTCATTCTCAGATAAGAACAAAGAAGTGTAATTGAATCAATGTCTGATTGTATCAAAGTTGCCAGGGAGGTGTGACCCCCCTATTGTTCTCTTTATGTGTATTGTGTGTAGCCAAATATGGGCATGTGTATTGCCTGTGGCCAAAGAGATGTATAAATATTTCTGCAATAACAAAATAAAGTCAGTATTCATTTGACTCCCAAATTGTGTGTCGTCCAATATGGGAGGTCGGGAATGGTGAAACTGTAGTGCCTCTTGGGTATTTTATCGTATACCAGCGGAGATTTTGGACTGCGTGTTCCTGCTCCGTTACAATCTGATACCCCTAGATTTGCTCCATCACTATAATAGTTGTGGACCTGCGGGCTGTTCGTAACGCTTATGGTGTTGGTCACGCTTTGTGAGCCTCGCTAACCCGCAGGACTTAAGCTGCAATGAGTGCCTCTCTCTCATCTCCCCTCTGTCGCCGTAAGGAGCCCCGACTGCGAGGCCCGTGGGACTTAGGCCTCTCTCATCCCCCTGTGCCTCTCTCTCATCTCCCCCTCTGCCGCCGGTACGGGACGCAACTGCGAGGCTGCAGGCCTCTCTCATCCCCCCTCCTACTAACCCCCTTGGACCGCAATCCTCCTCTCCCTCCTAAGCCCGTTATCCAACCTACTCCCCCCTCTCCAAAAACCTCCCTATCCCCTTTCCCCTCTCTCCTTTCTTCTTACCTTCATCCACTGAGCTCCTGCTACTGCAGCACATCTTCTTGCTGTGACCGTACCGGCATATGCTAATTACGTAACGTCACATGCGCGTCACGTCATTAGTATATGCCGGTTCCGGACACAGGAAGATGTGCTGCAGCATAAGGAGCTCAGCGGATCAAGGTAAGAAAAGAGGAGAGAGGGGATAGGGAGGTTTTTGGAGAGGGGGGAAGGAGGGAGCTTAAGCTTTCCACCTCCTCTCCCTCCCTTGTGTCTCCTTTTCCCCCTCCTCTCCCTACCTTGTGTCTCATCTGGTAGGAATATGACAGTGTAAAACTGAAATACTCCCAGTGCAAAGGAAGAGAGTGAGATAGGGAGGTGATAAGGAAGGGAGGAAAGTGACAGACAGAGGAATAAAGGCAATTGGGAAGAGAAAGAGTCAGATAAAGAGACAAGAGAAACAATCAGGAAGAGAAAAGAAAGACAACCAAATAAAGAGAGGAGAGACAGACAATTTATTTGGACAGGAACACAATAAATTAGTGAGGAGAGATAGAGCCGGGGCAAGATAAAGTAGAAAGTAAAAGAGAGAGACATAAAAAGTGAGACAGCAGTAGAAAAGAGTATCTAGACAGCCATGGGAAAAGAGGGATTACATGCTTGTGACTATATACACACAATATGACTGTCTGTAGGCTGCCTCACACTGACAGGTCTCTCCCTGTGTCTCCTTTGTTCCAGAGCGTCACTTCTCTTGGTTTCCTAACATACACTCAGCTTCCTTTTGTTCAGCCGTCACAACACGTTGTGTCACCGCAAGACAGGACATTAACCACAGCCTTCAGCCCTGTAGCTGTCTGTACATGGAAGCTTAGTTTCTCTTCTATATATATATTCTATCACTCATTTGCCCACAATAAATTAAATGATTGTTGTGGTAAACTACCTCCCCACATAATCTATTACACATCTAGGAACCGGCCCCACGCTGATGAGAGGCAGCAACCTCGAAACAGTGCTGTCCGTGGGTAGGTTTCCTGACTTGTACATAATCCATCCTGGGCTTTGCTTAACGCTGTATAATACAGCAGGCATATGCTTAAAAGGAGCCATGTTTGAAATGGTATTGGATAATGAGCAAAGCCTTTGTGGGCACATTTGCATGTCCCTGCCCAGTTCCCAGAATGCAGCGCAATAACTGTATTTCCCTGCATTTCTTCTGCAGCACTGACAGGTGCCATCTGCTAGTTACAGGTGCCATCCGCCAGAGGGCGCTGTGAGTTTTCTGGCACCATCAAGTTCCAGGTAAGGCAAAGAACTATTTTCCGCTCCGACGTGGCGCAACTCGATGGAGCTGAATCATCAGCGAGGCCATCACTATGTTCAGTGCGGGCAATCGGCCCCCCAGGGCCTCGGGCGCACCTCTCATAGCTCAAGGCCTCTTCTGTCGGCACGTTTTATGTGCTAAAATCGTCAGCGACATCTGTCGGTGGAACTGCAGCTGTCATATTTTGCGATGGTGAAGAGGGAAAGGACCAAAGAGGCCGTGAGCTATGAGAGGGACGAATGCCCGCGCTGAACATAGCAATTGCCTCGTTGCCAACTCAGTGCCATTCGAGTTGCGCCACATCGGAGGATGGAACAATTATTTGCCCACAGTACATTTTTTGCACCACCAGGTGGTGCTGTGGATCAGCTCTCAACCCCACTGTTCTGACGGGATGCAGTCCCGAAATAGACTAGATCCTGAGTTTGTTGATTTAATTATGCATCGGTGCTTAATAACATTGTGATTTAATGATTTAAAATAGCAATATTGAATAATGCATTCTCTTTCAAAGGTTAGAGCATTATCCTCATGCTCAGTTGATTGCCTCCACCCTGATAAGGTCATAAATGAGGGGTGAGAGTTCAGTTGAGAGACAGGCCTAAAGGTTTTTAAGAACCATGTCATTAAATAAGAGGCTAAACACTTGTTTCTAAGAGAAATTACTTTAATCTGGCAAGTTTCCAGTAAATGGAGACCACTTTGTTGGTTACACTTTGTGCCTGAAAGTTTAGCACTGCCTTATAGTCAAAAACACCTCCACCTATTGTTCTTATAGTGGGTGGATACCAGCAGCAGCTGAGTCTGATCTTGAAGATAAGTTTTCAAATAGTCAGGTTACAGAGTCCTAAAGGTGGAGTTTGGTATAGTTTTCCAGTTATTTCCTTTAAACAAGTAAAAGTGAGTACTGAGTGTTTCCCTATATTCCCTTGAAGCTTTAATTAAATATATAATATTAGTATATTTGCCAGTCTTTGTAATGATAGGTATGTGTTCCTTTACATTGGCTACATACATGAATGTAATATATGTGTGGACAGAGTATGTTTGAAACATGCACCAGTACATGGTATTTGTCCAATTGCAACACATTAGTACCTCCTGCAGACTTACAGATTGGAACCACAATTTATAGCCGTATTTCCAAACCTGGAATGAATAGACCAGATGGTAAGAAAAAGCTGACAATAGAAAATACTTATTTTATTTCCCAGTCAGCAAAATGTGTACATGTATGCCACTGAAAATTTAAAATTTAGTAAAACCTTATCTAATATATTATTTTTAACTGAATTTAGCGGTAGTAATATGCTGCTACAGCACAGTTACTATATTTTCCATAATGCTATGGTTGTTTTTCAAGTATACACTATGGCGAGGAATAATCAAACTTGTAAAGTAGAAACATAATGATAACCAGCATAACCTACATCTACGCAATGTTAAAGCGTGGAGCAGGGAGATGTTATGAATTAATTGTATATTTTACAGTTAGCATTAATGGCTCATGGGCATCCTGTCAAGCATGTGGTGAGGTTTTACATGTGTATGCACACACACAGCATGTCACAATTGATTTGCCAAAAGTGTTACACTGTTAGTGTCATGCTGATTGACTCCCCTGTACACAGAAAATAAATCCTCAAATCCAGGCCTGTGTGCGGCCCAGAAGAACCGAACTTGGACACCCCTGATTTAGAGAATTCAGCCACACATCAACACCAGATTTCAAGGATTGGTAACAGGTTAGATTTTTTATTTTATATTTACTAAAGAAGCACATGGCGCACATTATTATAGTACAGTTGTCAGTGGAACAGTATAGAAAATAACAATTTGTACATTAGTAGTCTTTCATGAGTAGAGTATGTATGTGCAGGACTGTTGCAGTGTAGTATGACATTAGCTGAGTTAGCGATACAACTCCTTTTACATATTTTGTTGTTGTTGTGTCCAACTCTCTGTGACCATATGGATGCAGCACGCCAGTCACATCTTGTGTCTGGCTGTGCTAATCCATAAGGTCTTCATGGCAAAGATTCTGGAGTGGGTTGCCAGTTCCTTCTGCAGTGGACCACAATTTGTCTGACCTCTCTGCTATACACAAGCCCCTTCACCACAACAAGGTAGCAATCCAGGTAAGGCCTTTTACATATACATACATATATACATTTTTTGGAGAAGGAAAAAGAAAAGGTATTCGGAAGGAAAGGGAAAGCTATGTCAGATGGGAGTAGAGGGTGAAACGGAAAGACATGGGAGTAGAGGGTGAAACGGAAAGACATGGGAGTAGAGGGTGAAACGGAAAGACATGGGAGTAGAGGGTGAAACGGAAAGACATGGGAGTAGAGGGTGAAACGGAAAGACATGGGAGTAGAGGGTGAAACGGAAAGACATGGGAGTAGAGGGTGAAACGGAAAGACATGGGAGTAGAGGGTGAAACGGAAAGACATGGGAGTAGAGGGTGAAACGGAAAGACATGGGAGTAGAGGGTGAAACGGAAAGAAATAGGAGATGGGTGACATTATACTATTAGCAAAAGTCAATCTGCACATGTTATCAAATAAAGATGTTAGCATTGCCCTAATGAAAGCACGTCCAGTAAGTGTTCAATAAACTTTGTAAAGTTTTCCCTGCCAGTCTCAATGATCTGTCAATCATTAGCAGTAGTATAAACATGGAATAAGGAAGAGTATAAGGACAAAAGCAGGGGTGTTAAAGGTAGGGAGAAAATATGGGTAGCTCAAGTATATGGTATTTAAAGGGATATGGAAGGTTTCAGAATTTGGTCCTTTCCCTCTTCACCTTCGCAAAATCTGACAGCTGCAATCCCGCGCCAACCGACAGATGGCGCTGCAGTTTTTCGGATACTTCTACACATAGCATATAAGGTGTGCCGACAGAAAAGGCCTTGAGCTATGAGAGGTGCTGGGGGACCAAGTGCCCGCTCCGAACATAGCAATGGCATCAATGTCGACTCAGCACCGTCGAGTTGCGCTACGTTGGAGGGGGGAATAGTTCTTTGCCTTACATCAAACATGATGGCGACGGGAAATTGACAACGCCCTCTGCCGGATGGCTCCTGTAACTGCAGCTGTCAGTGCTGCCGAAGAAATCCAAAGGCAGAGGGATAGATCCCAGGATTTCACTACCTGTATAACTGTTTTACTATTCTGTACTTTATTTTATTAGAGTGCTTATTTGCTAATTTTTTTCCTGCTTAAAATCATACAATTTGTACCGCTTTGTTTCTGCCCTCTGTAGCTCATGAATACACAAACCACAAAGTGCAGTGTTTCAAATTGGCCTGTTAGTGACCTCTTTCAAGCAGCTTGTTGAAGAATTTTGCCACTGATTCATTACTATGAGGCACTGCATACCTTGTACTTTAAAGAATGCTGTCTTCATTAGCTGTATAAGAGAGAAACCATTAAGGAACTATTTGTAAGACTTTTGTTAGACTTGTTAGACTTCTGAAAAACAGAACTTTTAAGCACTTTTTATAAAATAAAGTACACAAAAGTAAAGAGATAGATATGTATATTATATTCTTAAGCAATATTATGTTCTTAAGCAACAACAAATGGGGGTAGAGGGTGAAACAGAAAGAAATAGGAGATAGGTCAGAGAACTAACTAACCTTAATAGGTTAGTTCTATGGACATGATAATCCACTCTGAGCGCAACCTCTTTTAGATCACTTGTGCCCTTCACAGAGGAAATATCCTGTATTATAGTCAGTCTGGTCTCACTCAATAGCGTGATCCAGCCCTGAAATACCAGGCAATTCTAGCCTGACCAGGAGAAACGGCCTTAGTTGGGCCTCGTCAGTATGGTGTAGCTGAACTCCCTAGTAAGCAAGGAGTTCCCTATAACCCTTAGGGAGTCTAAGCCCTATGGGTCATTTTCATAAGTAACAATAAAATAAAAACCTATTACTAGTAAAATCCATGTCCCTTTAAAGATTACGGCGTGCCATGTTCAGTGGTTTGGATGTGGTATGATTGTCTAAGGTTTTCTGGACTTGTGTAGTTCAGTTCAGAGGTGTTTCATTACTTTGTAGGAGTATTGACATGTGTGATAATATAATTGTGTAGTTGCAGGTAATTTTGAGGCCCGGGGGTTTGTACATTAGGTCTGGTTCCTTTCCTTATATGAGTACTCCAGCACAGGTGGCAGCCGTGGCGGTGAGCATCCGCTAGATGTCGCTGCTAAGATTTTGCTGCAGATGTCATAGCTTTAGATTGAGGGTAATGGTTTGGAAATTATGTACAAGCTCAGCAGCGCTTACAAACTTTGTACAATTTCGTCAGTGCCATCTAGCAGCTCCTTGCTGCAGCTGCTGGAGTACTCATACAAGGAAAGATCCTAGTGTGAAATGTCTGTGTGTTATGTGAAAAAGATACTTTTACTAACTTTTGAACCCCTGGTCTGATTCATGCCATTTTTTAATATGTTGTTCCACAATTTATGTTGTTCATAAAAATGTTATTTATGTACTATGTAAAATCATAAAGTTATAAAAATGTGTAAGTTTTAGCTGGGAGATAATTAACTCAATTATCTCTCAAGTAGAGGGGAGGGAAACTGTGGGCGTTACTATTGTGTTATTGGTTGTTTATACCTTCCCCTGGGTGTGTTCTGTTTACCTGACTGTAATAAAAACCATGCTGGGTGTGCCAGCAAGAGAGTACTACTTGACCCTTCAAAACGTAGCCTCGTCTCGTTCTTGGAGGGGATTGCTATATCATACTGGGGATTGCTATGCGCTGCATACTCCCTGGGAGCTTTAAGCTACGGCGGTTGTGGAGTCTGTGGTAGTGTGGTGTCCGGTGCGGTGCTTGTAGGCCTCGACACAAACTAGGACGCGTACATCAATGGAGGTACCCGGTCGGGGTGCCAGTAGATCCGTTACACCTAGGTCTGTTTTGGGGGGGAGCATCCAATTACAAAAAGTATTAACAACTCTCTGGTCATTTTGTGTCTGTTACAGTTGAATGTAACGGGTCATGGTTCTGATAAATGCTCATTAAAGGATAACTTTAAACTCTAGCTTGCACTTTGCCCTGTTTGTGAAACTGTGTGAGGTCTAACCATATTATTCCGAATAGACTCCATAGAATAACATAGACATAGGATACGTCTCATCTGAGAAAGTAAACAAATTAGTGAATGTAGTCCTATATTTCATTATTTACTATAATTTACACATAGGTCCCCCCTGTGGATTGTTACCTTGTCGTGGTGAAGGGGCTTGTGTACTTCAATGAAGCTGTGAGCCATGTAGGGTCACCCAAGATGGGCAGGTCATAGCAGAGAGGTCAGACAAATTGCGGTCCACTGGAGAAGGAACTGGCAACCCACAATAGTATATTTGCCATGAAAACCTTATGCATTAACATAGCCAGACACAAGATGTGCCTGTGTGCTGCAGTCCCTAGGGTCACAGAGAGTCGGATGCTACTAAATGACTAAACAGCAGATAGGTCAGTTCATTCAAGTGCCTTCTTGCATGACTGTATGTGCCTCTGGCAGAAGAGGGGTTGATTTATTTTACATGTTTAAAACGAGCTTGTTTGCATTCACGTATAATACAAACCAAAGTACTGTAATGCATTATAGCTCTCCCTGAAATCAGCAAAAGCATCTAAAGCAAAAGCAAAAACAAAAAAAATATAATTTTAAAGGACAACTGTAGTCCCACTTTTCTTTATAGTGTTTCAAATAACAAATGTTGATATTTATCATCTTTTTGTTTAACCGTGAAAAAAGACCCAACACTGATCTGCAGGCTTTCTACTGTGTGAAAAAGAAAAGTATATCTAGTATAGAGCTAATAATTCCTTATGCTAATGCTAATGCTAATGACGTGGCGCGCATGTGACATCACATGCGCGCGCGTCAGGTCAAGGAGCGGAGCGGAGGCCGGAGCAGAAGCAGGTAAGTGAGGGGGAGGTATTTAGGGGGGTTTAGGTTGAGAAGGGGGGTTTAGGTTGCGGGGGGGGGGGTTTAGGTTGCGGGGGGGGGTTTAGGCTGCGGGGGGGGGGGTTGAGGAGGGAGGTTGAGGGGGTTTGAGGAGGGGGGTTGAGGAGGATGATGAGGATAGGGGGGTTGAGGATAGGGGGGTTGAGGATAGGGGGGTTGAGGATAGGGGGGTTGAGGATAGGGGGGTTGAGGATAGGGGGGTTGAGGATAGGGGGGTTGAGGATAGGGGGGTTGAGGATAGGGGGGTTGAGGTTGGGGGGGTTGAGGTTGGGGGGGTTGAGGAGGGTTGAGTTTGAGGAGGGGGGTTGAGTTTGAGGAGGGGGGTTTGAGGAGGGGGGTTTGAGGAGGGGGGTTTGAGGAGGGGGGTTTGAGGAAGGAGGATGAGGATGGGGGGGTTGAGGAGGTGGTTGAGGATGGGGGGGTTGAGGAGGGATGTTGAGGTTGAGGATTTTGCTTCTAAGTTCTTTATCTGAATGTTTTTTTTTTTTCCTGAAATTTCCTTCTTAAAATTTGGTGCGTGTTATACGCCGGTGCGTGTTATATGCCGATAAATACGGTATGTGTGTGTGTATATATATATATATATATATATATATATATATATATATATATTCATAATGTTACATAGTAATTGAGGTTAAAAAAGACTTTGAGTTTATCAAGTTCAACCTTTTTAAGATCTCCTCTGGTCTACAATATGCAGAGTAGTTTTTAATTGATCCAGAGGGAGGCAAACAAAAATAAAACAAAAAAAACAGTGAAACTTTACCAATTGTCTCAAAAAGGGGAAAAAAATATTCCTTCCTGACCCAATATGGCCATCGGATTAATCCCTGGATCAATACTCTCGCTCCAATTTAACCAGGATAACCCTGAATGCCCTTTTTTATTTAAAAATATACCCAATCCCTTTTTAAAGTTATCTATTGAATCCGCTGTCACCACCTTCCTTGGTAGAGAATTCCACAGATTAACCACCCTTACTGTGAGGAACCCTTTTCTTTCTTTAAGGTGAATTTTTTTACTTCTAACTTCAAATGATGTCCTCTTGTCAGTTGAAAACCTCTTGGCACAAAAAGCTCAATTGACAAAGCCTTATATTGATCCTGGATATATTTATATAAGGTAATCCTATCCCCTCTTAGACACCCCTTTTCCTAGAGAATATAGGCTTAATTTGGTTAGTCTTTCTTCATAACTTAGCCCCTCCATTTCCCTTATTAGTTTTGTTGTCCTTCTCTGTACTTTACCAGCTCTAAAATGTCCTTTTTTATGAAGTGGAGCCCAAAATTGTACTCCATATTACAAATGAGGGCGTACTAGGGATCTGTATAGTGGCAGAATTATATTTGCTTCCCTTGCTTCTATACCCTTTTTAATAGATGCTAGTTATTTTACTACCCTTTGAAGCTGCTGCTTGGCATTGAGCACTTTTACCTACTGTAGGTGGTTGTCCACAAGCACTCCCAAATCCATTTAAATATCTGATAACCCAGGATTTTCTCCATTTAAGATTATAACTTGCATGGCTATTTTAGTTCCCAGATGTATAACTTTACATTTATTCGTATTAAATCTCATCTGCCATTTGAATTGCCCGTTTTTCTAATTTATGCAAATCCCTTTGGAGGGAAAGTACATCATTATCTGATTTAATTACCTTGCACAACTTTGTGTCATCAGCAAAAATGGAGACAATACTTTCCAATCCTACTTCTAAGTCGTTAAAAAGGAGAGGACCTAATACGGAACTCTGAGAAACCCCACTTGTCACATTAGTCCAGAGTATGTTCCATTTACAACAACCCTTTGCTTCCTGTCTTTTAGCCAGCTCTCAATCAATGTGCATATATTTACTGCAATTCCTGTATCCCTTAGTTTGCACAATAGTCTTCCATGTGGCACTGTATCAAAAGCTTTTGCAAAATCCAAAAAGACTACATCCACTGAGTTGCCCTGATCCAAGTTCCTACTAACCTCCTCATAGAAACTAATTAGATTTGTTTAACATGACCTATCCCTCATAAACCCATGTTGGCTCCTACTTATAATCCTGTTCAAATAGACATATTCTTGTAAATTATCCTTTATTAAGCCTTCTAAAAGCTTTCCCACAACAGAAGTGAGGCTCACTGGTCTATAATTCCCCAGATTTGCTCTTGCTCCCTTTTTTAAATATAGGTATCACCTCCACTTTTCTCCAGTCATCTGGTAGTGACCAAGTTTTGAGTGAATCTTGACCAATTAGATATAATGGTTTTATATGTATACATACATATACAGTATGTCAAATATAATTTAGTTTTTATTCATGGAAGAGTTTTGTGTGCTGTACAAATATGTATTACACATTGTTTAATAAAGTGCTGCGTTCCTGCTAGAGGAAGAATCTCACTACTTACAATAGAAAGGCTACTCCTGTAGAGCCTGTCCAGCTGTATAGATAGCCCCACCTACCAGTGACATCATATGTGCATACTATGTTGCAAAACAAGATGGAGGAATATAAAATTGATGGAGAATGAAAAAAGTTAAAAATGGAAATTATTTTACTGAGCAATATGAGGGGCAAAATATAGCATGTAAGCACAAAAATATTTCACTTTGTTGATAAAAAGTACAGAATAAATACAATTTTAATTCAGGACAGTGGTCTTTTAACAGACTGCTATGGTCTTATACTTAAAATGTGCCCTCCCCCCTGCAGAGCTCTTAAAGAACCTCCTGTAGTTAAAGAAAAACTGCATGTTTGTGGAGTATGTTACAGAGATCAGAGTCTCCTCCCACCTCAGGAAATAGATCAGTAGAAACCAAAATGGTAGACTGCATATCTAATTCCATCTTCATTTTCTGACCTGTCCCTTTCAGCTGCTTTCTCAACTGTGTATATATGTTCTTGTAAACTGAGATTCCAATTAATGAATGTACTAGTATTTTTAACTGTCAAATTTCCTTTGTAACAGACAAAAGCTTCTTCTGCATTCAAAGTCTCCTCCCACCTGCGGAAGCTGAACAGCAGAAACCAAAATGGTGAAATCCACTGCATATAATAGGTAACAAATATAGAGTTTGTATCACTTTTTTTTATTCTATTTTTAAGTGTAATTTTATATAAAAAAATGTTTATATAGTGGCAAAGTCATACAAGATGTTTGTAAGTCACAGATTCTGTAAAGTTCTCTTCAGGAGAACTGAAGGACTTAACCTCTCTGCAAAGTTAATTAGCTGGACTTGTGTAACTCCAATTTAAGCCAGCTCCTAGAGTACTTGTCACTATTTAATACTAGCGACTTGCCCGTCAAAAAATGACGGCAATGTTATTGTAAGTGAGCTAATGTTGTTTTGTGTGTAATAGTAAACATGTAATCAATTAATAAATGAATATACTTTACCTATTTTGAAGCATTGTGTTGAAGAGCTGTGAACCTTGTTTGAATTTGGTGCAGCATTAGTGTTGTGGAGCTGCTCTATAAGCGTGGTGAATGTGTGCAGTGTAATAGTGTGCGTGCGCGAGGCTAAACCGTTAGCGTAGTGGTGTACTTCTGCATTTGCGTAAAATGGTGGTTTGTATATGTTGTCCGTCTTAGCGGATTTTCCGTTGGTGCCTCGTAGTGGTTTTCGATTTCCGTGTGGTGTTTTGCGAGTGTGTTGTGGTGTTTTACGTGTGGAGAGTGCTGTAGCCTCGTTTTCGTTTTGTCCGTCGGCCATTTTTTTTCTCGCTTCGCGATTTTCTTTGTGTGTAAAGTGTTTTATTTGTATTTAAATGAAGGTGTAACTTGTTTTTTGGAGGTGCTGGATGGTTCCTCTTGCTGTAGGTAAGCTTTTTATGTGTGTGTTGCGTGTATTTATTGTGTTGTAAATGTTTGTATGTCGGCGTGTTGCATCCGATGTTTGCGAGGTCGTAATGTGTCGTAACGTGTCTCGTATGGTGTTTGCGTGTGTAGCCTCGTTTTCGTTTTGTTCGGCGGCCATTGTTTCTCTCGCTTAGCAAATATTTTTGTGTGTAAACTCTTTTATTTTGAGTGAAATGAAGGTGTAAGTTGCATTTTTGAGGTCCTGGATGCTACCTCTTGCTGTAGGTAAGTTTTGTATGTATGTGGTGTGTGTGTATGTATTGTGTTTTTAATTTTGTAATGTTCGCGAGTAGCGTCCGAGTGTTGCGAGGCAGTAATGTGTGTGAACGTGTGTCGTATGTTGTTTGCGAGTGTCGTAATGTGTGTGTCGTGCTCTTTGGGTTGCGACTTGAACTTTGCGAGGTCCTCAGGTGCTGGCATGGAGCGCCTACGGCGCTCCATGCCAGCAACTGAGACCTTCGGCCAGTGCCCTCGCTTTGCGAGGGCCTTGGCTCGCTGTGCGAGCTGCGGCCCTCGCTTTGCGAGCCCGCAGCGTTGGCAACAACTCGTACGCTCACAACTATATATGTGATTATTAACAATGAGAGGGTTAAAGGGACTCTTCATCCTAAAACCAAACTGTTTGTAGCAAGATTGGACAACTGGCTATACATCTCATTAGACATTTATTTATAAAGTTAATAATTCCTGAGATACATAGTTTTTGTTTGCTACATTCTATAAGCAAATGAGTGACTCCGGAATACTAACTATCCAGGCGTGTGCTCATTAGTATCACAGTATGCTTGTTTACCTCTGCAATGGTCAAAACAATGCCTCCAACTTTGTCATGCAATTAGAGCACCTCCCCATGGTTATCAGGTACTCAGAGCCACAAATTAGCACACCGAGCTACAAGTTAGCATAAATGAGCTTCAAAAGCAATCTTAGGAATTATTTATTTTAGAAAAAGGCTAATACAATGTTTAGTCAATTTTGTAATGATCTTTTAGATGAAACTTCCTGTTGCAGTAGTGTATATAGACGTGTTTATACTACTGCAACAACTGAAGTTTATTGTGTTTAATCTATGACGTCACAATCAGGATTTACTAATACTCTTACCAAGCACCACATGAAACTTATAAGCAAATATATCAATCTCCATTAGTCCATGGGAAATCCCGTAATGATTAGTAGTGTACACACAACTTCAGACAACACGTGATAGCTTGGGGAAATATATATCACATTTTTGAGTTACTGGCCTAAATATTTTACATTTAATTGTGACTTGTTTTGTGATATACCTTAACCTTTTAATGTCCAGAATCTGCACGTTCATATTTTTTTTAGCAGTAAGGATCCGAGTAAACCATTTTTCAACTGGTTATAAAAAGTAATTTTTCTCTCTACCCGGATGAAGCCTTATTGTTGGATAGAGCTATGCGAACCTTAAAGGGCTACTTAAGTGATCTTATAAAGTTTGGTGGGGCTTGATAAGAAATACAAATCTTTTATTATATTTTTACTGTGCATTTTAAACCATGATGTACTATTTTTCAGGCATACCCTGAGGCTGTATGAGCTCAGGTTACACTGCTTTGTACTATAATGTGTTTTCCAATTGGCGCTTCCTTCTGGGTTGCTCCACTCTAGCCACAATATTTCATTCAGGGGGTGGAGTGATCTGGAGTTTCTAGAACCGGTGGGATAATTTTTTTATTTTATTTTAACCTTTCTTTAGAGACCCCTTTATAAAACCACTAGAGTGGCCATTTAACATTGTTAGGCAGGTGGTACCTCACAAAATTCCCATAATAAGATACTCAAACACCGATTGCAGTATATCGTCATGGCCAAATTACCCATTAGGCCAACTAGGCAGCCGCCTAGGGACGCTTCCATATGAGGGGCTCCACTACTTAAAAATAAAAAAATAAATGCTGCTATTTATTGTCTGGCTTCTAGGGGTAACCACCTAGAACACGGGAATAACAACAGACTAACAGGCGAAGGAACTTACATGCACAGAAAATGGAAAAATGGGTCAGTGCATACCTTGCATACTCACTCGCAGGGGCTCCTCCACTTCACTGCCTAGGGGCTCCAAAAAGGTAGATCTGACCCTGTATATAGCTATACCTTTTTTTTTATTGGACAAACGTGTTTTATTTAGAAACACAATTTGAAGATTTGTCAGAAGCAATACTGGATAAGACGTTACCTTTGCATTAGAATGGAAAGGAAAGGAATGCTGAGAAATAACAGTGAAATTGACCTCTCAAAATAAAACATTTGTCCAGTATAAAAAGGTATCACTGTAAACTGCAATACTCTATTTATCTTTATATGTGTGTGTAAAGAAAAAAAAAAAAAATAAATATATATATATATATATATATATATATATATAGTAGGAAATTGTCTGTCAAAAATGACAGGAATAAAATTGTAAGCCTGGCAATGCTGTTTGCCACACAATGCAAGGCTATGGGCCCTCTGCGCACCTTTGGCGCTCACCGTGAGCCACAACTTTCCTGCATTGCAATGATCACATTCAGCGCTCATTGCAAGCCTCTCCCCCTTTGTATTCTATAGGCCTTACACACACACGTGTATGTATATATGCATGGCCTATAAAATACACAGGGGGAGAGGCTTGCAATGAGCGTTGAATGCGATCATTGCAATGCAGGAAAGTTGTGGCTCGCTATGAGCGCCAAAGGTGCGCAGAGGGTCCATAGCCTTGTGTTGTGTGGCAAACAGCATTGCCAGGCTTACAATTTCATTCCTGTCGTGTTTGACGGACAATTTCCTAATTTTTTTTTTTATATATATATATATATATATATATATATATATATATATATATAAAGTATGTATGTGTGTATATAAATATATATATATATGTATGTATGTATGTGTGTATATGTGTATATATATATATATATATATATATATATATATATATATATATATATATATATATATATATATATGTATCTATGTGTCAAGAAAACGTAATATCCCTGCATATAGACATTTCTATTTGTTACTAAGTATATTTCACTGTACAGCACTGCCATTACATGTAGACTGCTGCCCTCTCAGAATGTGCTGCCAGTCAGAGTATCGTCACTAAAATATGTGCCAATAAACATACATTACCACGCCCATATTCACATAAGCACGTTTATCAGGCGTCATGGCATTTCTTAGCCCCGCCTATTCGTCTCTTGCCCCACCCCCTTGTTAGCTCTGCTGTGTGTCTCTGTGTACAGACTTAGACGGTCAGGCAGCGGACCGGAGCGGAGGTCTCCGGGGGATCTGCGGAAGGACTTATCGGATAGAGGTGTATGGAGACATAGGAGCTGCAGCCATATATCTGAGAGCAGGGGAAGCCAGCGGCCAGGTACTGACAGGAGAAGGTGCTGAGCTGGGGCATATATATATGTACTGATAGGAACATGTAATATGGGCTCACCTGGGACTGTATATAGTGTTTACAGCTTTATACGAATAATGTACACCATATGTATCTGTATGTATATTTATATCTGTGTGTGTTTATATAAATACTATATTGTATGATGTGTTTGTATATAATAGATTAAATTGTATGATGTGTGTATGTATATGTGTGTATATATATATGTATGTATGTGTGTATGTGTATGTGTGTGTGAATAAAATAAACCTGTCTTCTATATCATCCTTTATTTAAATGTATGTGTGTGTGCATATGTATTATATGTGTGTAATGTGCTTCTGCTTGTATATTAATGCAGTGTGTGTGTATAAATAATAATAATTATATATATATTTATTTATTTATTTATATATATTTTTTTGTGCATGTATATATTATTTATGTGTGTATTTACCAAGGAGCCAGGAAGATATGGGAGCTAGACCATTTGGAGCCTAGAAAGAAGCCTTTCATATAGATGCATAGGTCATAAAAATATTTGGGAGCCTATCTATCATGTACAGGTCAAGTGCAGCGTGTGTGTATTTATATATTTATTTACATGTTTGTATGTATGTAAGTATATGTTTTATTTCACATCACAAAGACAACATAAACATCAACATATTTGCCCTGCAGACAGAAACCGTACCTACAGTGCCTTCCAGTTTATTGGTATAGACCAGTTAGTTTTCATTCAGATTAGAGAGATTACTGTAGTTCTATATATAAAATGCACATTTTCGCTAGGTTAATGTTACATAGCTTTTTTTTTCAGTAATAAAGTATGTTGATATTTTTTGATCAGTATGTGAACCCCAAGAAGCACCTGAGAGTCTCACAAGTTTGTTAGAACATTCCATGAAGGAGCTGAAAAGCAATTAGCAAACAGAAAGTAAAAGAACATGATACTAAGACGTTACTTATTAGGGATGGTCATGTTCCTTCCAACTGTACATGGTATGTATTTATATATTCAGCTTTTATTAGTTTCTTTTCAGGAGTGATCTATAGCATTTTTATTAAAGAACCACTGTAATCCAGCATTTTATCTTACTGTGGACTATTGCATGCTATAAACAACTTTTCAACATCAATAGAGTAAATAACTTTGCAACTAGATATAGTGATGACCATATATGTTGTTGTCTTGTAAATACTTCCATCTAGCTCTTCTGTCTCAATTTCCAAGGCTCCTTCCTGCTTTAAACTAATGACTAAACTCAATTGTGGTATAAAAGTGCAAATAGCTCTGCCTCCAAGGTTTCCACCTACTTTACCATCAATTTATACTCCCAGAGTATGCTGTGATAATACAACAATGGAGATGTACAAAAAGAAAAAGGACATACAATTTTAAGCACTTATATTTAATGCTCATCTGGGAGTATTGAGCATGAATATAAAACTTAACCTATAATAATTATCAATAAAAACATTACTCCACTTGCATAAACAATTAGAGTTTAAATATATATATTTTTATTTTTTAATCTTATAGACATTTTTGCACATTATCACTACTAGTTTATTTAAATACTTTTCTTAAAGGTACACTATAGTCTGTTTTTATTATGTCATTTTAAATAGCTGAGAAATCACATGATTTTATTTGCATATCAGAGTAACCTGGCAATCCTCATCCTGATTTATGTCACACCTAATTGCAGTTATTAATAAATGTATAATTATATTGTAGTATTTGAGACCTGCTGTGCTGTAAAAGAGAGTGCAGCTTGGCATGCTAAATTTATAGATGAGCTTTTTATTTTGACAGTGTAAGTGAATACTTATATATTATTATATTGCTAGCGACTTGCCCGTCAAAAATGACGGGGCGATACAAATTAAAGCCATGGCAATGCTGTTTGACACACAATCTAAACCGTTTTGTACTGTGAGGACCTTTGGCGCTCGTTGCGAGCCTCTCCTGTCGTGTACTTTCGGTCCTCTGAGCACCTTCATCAGTCATGATAAAGAGAGATATATATTTCTATCTATATGTAGTTAAGTAATAATGAATTATTTCTTGAATAAATTAATATACTTTAGGTATTTATAATTAATATATTTATAATAAATATATGCAGCCAGTAATAGCCTGAAGGGCTAACAATCTGTTTGATTGTATTTTGCGTCTGCATAGAATATACGGTTTAAGTGTCGGTGCCCTGCTTATAAAGTGTAATGAATGTTCGTAGTGTGCATTAGAAATAGGCTGCATGCGCGAAGTAAAGCCGTTTGTTTATTGTGTAAAGCGGCATCTTATATTCGTAATGTTGTCAATGTGTTTTGCGTCTCGTGAGCATTTTCCGGCTTTTGTAAAAGTGTATCTTCTAGTTCGTAGTTTGATGTGTAAAGTGCTACACGTTTGGCAGTGCTTTGCGCGGTACGGGGTCGTGTAGCCTCGTTTACATTTTTTATCGCTTAGGCGATTTCAGTGAAGAAAGTCGTTTAAATCGGCTTAAATATGCGTATCACCTTACTCCCAAATGTTCTGGCTGTTGCCCAGTGCTGTGTGTGTGAGGTTTTTGTAAAAATGTTTGTGTGTATTTAGTGTGTTTTTATTGTTTTTTTGTTTTCGCAGTTTGTCCGTTAATCTTGTATTTTTTATTTTAAGTCCTGCATGTCGTAATTTTTTTTTTCGGAAGTCCCGAGTTTTTCAAGCGCTTGCACGCCAAGGCGATTTCGCGTTTATTGCTTTATGGCTAAGTCCCGCGTTTTTTATTGCCTCATCATGTTTGTGGTGATAGTTGTAGTGCTTTATAGTGCCTTCATGGCTCGCTACGTACCACGCGCTCATCGCCTAACTCGTACGCACCACGCAAAGTGTGACGACGTCTTGCAGTTTGACAACTATTATTATATGTGATATGTGCAATAAAAAACCCTGTCACGTTTTAATGTATGAAATGGTTATCTATCACTCCAATAAAGTGCGAAAAATGATGTATGCATTGTACTAGCCTCATTCTTGAGAAATTCATTAAAGTTTATATGTCTAATATTTGGCTCAGTTTGCTAATTCATGACTCGGTGTACTTAATAAGGGTGGGATTGGTGTTTCAATTAAATGACAGCACTAGGGGTTATTGTTTTGGCCACCACAGTAATAGGCAAAACACTGCAGAGACCAGAGCTATTGCACAAATGAAAATTTAAACACATATAATTAAATAAATTAATATAAATGTAATTTGTTATTATCAGGGATTGACAAATCCTGGGAGCCAGAAAGCCACAGCTTCTAAAATGTTTCATACTTGCATTCCTGGCTCATATAAAATATTGGGCTGTCTCCTCACTAATCTGGCTGGCTCCTAATTTTCATAAAAAATTGTCAAACCCTGGTTATTGTTAAAAGTTGTGAGTGGAAATGTTAGATAATCAAACTTGTAATTTTCTGTACCTATCCTCTTATGGTAGCGCAGCACAAGGCGGTGGCGGTGAGCATCCGCTAGATGGTGCTGCCGATATTCCGTTGCCATATCATAGAGTCAAGGCTTAGGTAAGCTGTGAGAGTGAGGGTTAGGGTTAGTTCAAGGGTTAGGCTAACATTATAAGCTTAGAACTTCTCTCACATGTTGGCAGTGCTGCAAAATATCGGCAGCGCCATCTAGGGGTTGGAGGCCGCACTGCAGCTGCGGACCTGTCCCGACACCATAACCGGATAGATCCAATTTCCTGTAATTACTTGTATCAAAGTCCATTAATTATCTGATTAAAAAAGGGAAAAAACATGCACATTAATAATGATTAGACTTTAAAAGTAACTGTCTCATTATTTATTAGCAGCTACCACTTTTTAAGAGTTAATTAATGACCTTAGATAAAATAAATTGCTGAGAGGGAGGATGTTTGCTTAAAATACCTAACTTTCAAGGTCTATTGTCTAACACTACCACTTACAATTTTATTAATAGCCAGCTACAATTAAATTGTGAGTTTTCGTTTCTGTAATGATAGTCCTGTGCTGTATCATTAAATGTGTCCGAAATATATTCTGTTCTCCTTTAACATCAAACATTACTAATTATCACACCGATATTTTCATTATTACTTTTATTTACTCTCATTTTAATTCTCATTCCTATATCTTGTCTTTCTCAGGATGGCGGCTATTAAAGCTTTGCAGCAGTGGTGCAAACAGCAATGCGAAGGCTATCGAGATGTCAGCATCACCAATATGACCACCTCATTCCGAGACGGGCTGGCGTTTTGTGCTATATTACACAAGCACAGATCTGACCTCATGTGAGTAACTCCCAGTTATTTATTGCAGTTTGGGGAAACAGTAATTAATGTGTACAGGAAACTGTAAGAATTTCCAGTCATGTTGCTGGAAAGTATATGCATATTCATGCGCCTTCTGCTCTTTGGTGCATGCATAGCTGGATGAATATAGCCCATCAGCCAAAGGTTAAATGACCACTGTAGTGCTGACGCAATAGGGTTTTATTTATTGTTTAACAATACAACCATTATTTAGAAGACACTTATTTCACTGAACCTTTTTAACAATTTCAATATTGCAAACTTCAGCAAATCTGCTTCTCTCCACCCTTATCAAATATCAAAGGGATGAGTTGGGATATGCCCAGGAGGCTGTCCCAATCTGCTTCCTTCTCAGCAGTTTCTACTGCAAACAAAGTTAAATAAATCTTAAAATCTGTCGTCAACGCCACCTACCACATTCATTGGAAGGAAGTTCCATTTATCTGTCGATATTTCTGTAAAAACTGTGAATTTTCCACTTCCCAACTTTAAATCCTATTTGCTACGCCTCATTTTTGTGAAAAAAAATACAAACTTCTTTTTTTAGTCGTGGTGAAATACCTTAATGTGTCTGATAATGTGTTATCGTCTCCTTTTTCTTCCTCCATCTTTGAAGGGGAAGTTCTAGTGAAATACAAGATGCTCTTGAACTATATGTGTAAATGTTTTAGCGCTTGCCTTTTACTTTCTGCAAGACCTCTCGGTCTTAGGTGATGTGAGTTGCTGAGGAACACAAATAGGAATGCATGAATGCTTGGAACTGGGCTACAACAGCCTGATTGACTCTTGAGCTGGCTCATGAACTTTTGACCCAATGGCCATGATAGCAACTGATCTAAATTGGCATCCTCTGCACTACACAAACATGGAGGAG
The DNA here is from genome assembly GCA_027410445.1 of Discoglossus pictus. Taxonomy (NCBI): domain Eukaryota; kingdom Metazoa; phylum Chordata; class Amphibia; order Anura; family Alytidae; genus Discoglossus; species Discoglossus pictus. The sequence continues at coordinate 57,627,934 of CM050172.1, read as the reverse complement.
TATCTGGCAAACTAGTCAAGTTCCATAACTTTACATTGTTTATCTTCTCATGGATTGTTCTTTACTATAAAAGAGACTTGATTTTATATGGAACTTATAAAGTACTTATTATTACTTAAAGGTATATAGTACTTATACTTTTAAATTACATTGTTTTGAACCACTGTTGTATCCTTTTAAGTTAACTGAGGTATTTATGCATATATTAAAACTTTCTGGCGAGTAATTAAGCATTGCTATTTAATGCAAATTAGTTCTCCATGGACTTATGTGGTTTATGTCAAATTTCTTGGTTGTTGCAAAGTCAGACATAAACTTACCAGCCAAAAAATCATCCTTTTCTGTGATCTGTCTGTAGATATGTATCTGGTCTTGTTACATGTATATAGTGGAGATATGAATCTGGTAAGCTAATAAGCACATATATGTTTAAACAGTTTGCAAGCTCTTTCACCAACCTACACCATAGTATTGTAGGTTTTTATGTTGTGGGTAGTGTAAGCCATGTGGCAGAAATGCATAAAAAACTAGATTCTTAAAAAATAAATCCTTGTTAATAATGGAGACCAGTATATAATGCACCATTTATCTATGACTTCTTAAATATATCACTGGGTTTTATACAGCAGTCTGGGTAAGTGTTTCCCCTTTAAGACTTTTGGGATCAACAGATTACTGCTAAACTCCAGGTGGCGTAAATCCAATTGAGAATCGTGTTTCATTTTTTTCAGGATTAAAGGTTCAGTCCCACATGGGATGTATTAATGGATTGGTCTTTGCATTCTAATGTGAATTAACTACAACAGGAAAAAGAAGAGGGAGACCCCATAATATAGGCAAATAAATGGAGACAGAACAGGGAAGATAATAACTTGCATGAGGAAACTCGGCGGAAAATGTATTGGTAGTAATAGTTTCAGAGGCCACTTATAGTGTGCTTTTATGAAGAACTTTACTTAATAACAGGCAACCTTATATTAAGAACACTTTCACATAAATAAAAGTTAAGGTATGTGTTGAAGTGTTCAGTTTTGCTTTAATGGTGGTAGGCATATACTTTTTTTCCTAACCAGACTAGAGTGGAAACCGATTCAGATAACCTCACTTTTTTTAGTTCTATTGAAAGACTGCCACTATGAATAGCCACTTGAAACCAAAAATTAATCAAAGGCCAATTCCCAGTATGATAACCCATCTGCTCGAAAGTTGTGTGGGCAAATGTATTTCTATTATTTATCAAACTTAATTGTTTTTTAGGACTTTATATTCACACCTTTTGTGTAAAATATTAGTAGTGAGTGTTTTATAGCACAACTATGCAAATGCAAAGCTTGAGTCTGGCTGAGCATAATTAGGCATGGATAATGTCATAAAGCTTTTCATTAGAAATTAATAAATTACAATACCTCTACTGCACCCTGGAGTCATCCATACTTTGAATTTTGCATGTGTGAGAGGTGTGTATACATTTTTGTAAGATAGAGCTTCCTTATATTTATGCAAGCTACCTGCTTCAGAGGTTGTTCTTAAAAGATCTAAGAGATCTTAAAAGGTTGAACTTGATGGACTGAAAGTCTTTTTTCAACCTCAATTACTATGTAACTATGTTGTGGTGAAGCAACATCCAGTTATCCAATGTTTTAACAAATCCCCCACCTTACCCTCCACTATTAGCAGGTAAAAGACTTTCAGGAAGTACTCCGTTTTTGTTCAAATTACATTTTTTTGTTAATGGCGAACACATTTCCTTATATAAGTTTGTTACATACTTCACATACATCAGACGATTTTCAGAAAATACGGTGGCACTTTAAATATGGTCTGAGGTTTTAATGTAGATCCATATGGGCCAAAGTGATCTATGGCCAGAGTCTATTTCTTGAGTTTGTAGCTAGTACATTTCTAATGACTGACAGCCTGACATATAAAGTTCACTCGGTTTCAAGTGAAAATGAACAGTTCCCTATGTACTCCCAAAATGCACTCAAGCTGCAAAGTGCATTGTGGTTACCTACTTTTTTTTAAATGTTTTCTATTTTATTAAGAGCTTAAAAGCTATCTGATCTGAGAGAGGTCACTGACAGGCTATAGAGTGCAGACCCAAACAGGTATAAATTGAATGATTTTAGTCCGAAAAACAATGTTTTAAGAACTTCTTTGCAAATGAAAGTACAAAAAAAGTAAATACATAGGTGTTAAAAATCCTAGTGAAATCCAGAAATGTGCCATGCCCCTTTAATTTAAGCATGAGGACTTTCTTGTTGTATGTTCTTGACACTTCAGATAGCTTGGAGTATGATTTGGTGTTCTGTACTTTTTTATTTTTTTTATAAAGCACCCAAACATTGCTAATAGTCTCAAAAAATGGAAACAAAAAAAAATTCCTTCCTGACCCCAAAAACTGGCGATCACATTTCGCCCTTGATCAATACTCCCTATCTAATTAACCAGGATAACTCTAAATGCCCTTTTTAATAAAAATAAATCCAGTCCCTTTTTTTAAAGTTATTTATCCCTACCAGCCAAACCTACTCAATAAGAACAGTTTGCCTCACCTTTCCCTTTTTTCTGTGTGTCATTAACCCTGACCATTCGTCTTTTCTATCCAAATTGTATATTGAGGTCCTTTTTCTATTACAGTAGCTAATGCCTCTTTTGGGTGATGGCTTAGTGCATCCATACTATAAAAGTATTATGAATACTAAGGTTGATCGGCATCTAGAATCTAACAGCCTACTAAAATAAAGATTTTCTTTTTAAAAGTGCTTATTTGCATATAATTTGCATATCTGCTAGTGTTTGTTACAGTCTTCACAAACATGTAACAGGTGGCTTTTTCAAATGTTTGAGTAATAGTAAAATCCTTCCTTTAAATGCTTTTGTAATTAAGGAAAAGAATGAGCAATAAAAAATCTAATCGCTAACTCGATGTAACAGGTGTCTTTTCTTTTGTTTGGTGCTAGTTTTTGCCAAGTGATCACTTTACCATGTGGGAAAGAACAGAATAAGAGGGGGTTATGGGAGACGCCATAGAGAACTCCAGATTTTGCCCCGTGCAATGGCCCTTTCCTGTTGTCTCTCCATTTCCAAGCTTAATGTAGTTTTTATGATATATAATATATGGATATTGATAAGGAGCGGTGGGTGTTTGTCTTGTGGGTGTTGCATTCAAAGCTTTGGCAGCATTTATCAGACCAGTGATTATTAACTCCTTGATGCCTTCTTTGCCTCGGCATGTCCCTACAAGCCAAACCTACGAAATAAGAACAGTTTGCCTCACCTTTCCCTTTTCTTGGTGTGTTAACACTGACCATTAGTCTTTTCTATCCAAATTGTATGTTGAGGTCCTTACAGAAGCTATTGGGTGATGGCTTAGTATTTATAATACTTTATATTATGAATGCACTAGGGTTGATCTTTTGTGTGGGTAAACTAGCATTGAAATAGCTAGTTTTCCCCCATCTTTAGGCATGAGCTCCTCCCATCTTATTTCCAAATGTTGATTGTGGAGCATAATTACTGCAGCTACTTTATTTGCTGGACAGCTTTAGTGGTAAAGTATAGGGGATTTGGGTTCCCCGCAGGTCCAGTGGATAGGGTTTGATTCCAGTTAGGGAACCAAGAAGTCACATCACCCTGAAGCCATGCAGGGTTGGCCCTGGTCAATATTTGGATGGGAGACCACCTAGGAATACCAGGAGCTGTATACTGTGGCCCAATGGAGAAGGAACTGGCAACCAACTCCAGTATATTTACCATTAATATCAAGTGGATCATAATGATGTGTTACGGTCCATGAGGTCACAGAGAGTCAGACATGACTGAACAATGCAAACACACACACACACACACACACACAGGGGATTCAGTGGGATTATATCTACATTTTTTAAATTGTGGGAACCCAGCTATTCTCTGTGCAACCTTTGTTGTTTTATTCTTAATAAATGAAAGTTGTTTAAACTGATTTTTCCCAAAAGTTGGGAAAACTGAACCATTCATTGTATGAGCTTGTGGATTCAGAGGATTAGGTCAGATCTGCTTTTTTTTTCTTGCTGTTGTCTGAAAGGATTAGTTATCAGGAAGCTCAGTAGAAGTAGTATAACTTCTATTTTGGGCTAATAGTAGTTGTTGCGTCTTCCTCCTTCGCTTATTTTTTCCTGTGTGGTGCTAGAAAAATGCACTGAGACAGATTTGTCCGAGCCCATCACTGCTACTGATATCAGACTATTGTCCTCAGCTGCAAAAATAGTGGAGAAAAATATTTTGCAATAAGTATGAAAAGATCAATTTCTTACAGGGAAAATCTAAAAAAAATTGGCAGGTCCTTTTAATTAATTTCTTAAAAGGTGTAATTTTAAATAAAAGCTCCTCTATGGAATAATGTACAGTCTGGGAAATGTTATTTCCTGTATAATAAATATATAACTTATTTGGGTTTTAAAGCCCCAATTTATTACAAAGTTCCATTTTTTTTATATGGTTTAACAAAACTTGGTAATATGCAAAAAACAAACAAAAAAAAGCCATTAACTGCAGGCTTCAGTTTTTTTCTTTACTAAGCCTTTTGCAGGGTGTGTTTTTGTAAACTATTGAGATTTCTAATAGAAACTATTAGAAACTAAGGAGATACAAACGTGTCTTCAAACTCTCCTCCGACCTCAGGAAGTAGATCACTGGAAACTAAAATGTTAGATTCCACAGAAGCATAATTACATACAAAAGTAATAAATCGGAGGCTGTAACTTTTAGAATATTAAAAAAAAAAAATTGCTTTTTTCAAGTTACATATTTTTGATCATAGTTGTGCTTTTAAAGCAATTCAGTGTAGATGGGTTTATTGGAAAGCCTTCTATTTGTTACCCAATAGCTTCACAAATATAAAAAGTTAAAAATGTGGGGGGGTTTATGC